>OY776115.1:51326096-52526096 GCA_963675035.1 Allygus modestus | reverse complement strand
GAGGTCATTGCGAGACCACTTTAACAGGATTCTGTCGGCCCCGTTCCAAACCCAATACCATTAATGGAACGGATTTGGCTTGAGCTGAGACGCTCACACGTACAGTCCTACCCATTAATAAATCCCACTGAATACTTTAGTGTCTTTTAAGTTATCTTAACCACTGTTTAACTCTATTCAGGAACAGCGACATTGCAATACCCTGTGAATGTAAATTGCACATTCGTGGAAGGGACAAACACATTCGTGGAAGGGACAAACACATTTCGTGGAAGGGACAAACACATTTCGGTCCTGGCCATTTGCAGGTGTATTTCTGGACACCGTTAATAGACTTGCTGTTTCCATTTCCATCTATTAATCCCCACCAGAGATCCATCATCGGATTATTGTTATCGGATTTACTGGTTTATTTGTTACCTCCAGTGAAAAACTATACATATACTGATATGTATATATATGATATATATAACTGATATGGTATACATATACTGATATGGAAACGCATTACAAATGTGTCTACTGTTTATAGTTGTTTTATAGTTAGGTAAGACATGGTGAAATTAGTAAAGTTGTGTTGTATTAAAGTTTGTGAGTGATTTTCATTTTTTATAAAACTCTTATATTGTGTAAAATTAAAAATAACTACTCATCTAAAGTTTTGGACCAACTTCTTTCGTAATTAAACGTAAAATATTACCCGTTGTATTATAAACTAACATTAAATTAGTTTGTTTTTGGATTATCAGTTCTACAATATTTATGTACAGTAATAATATTTTCATCACTCTTTATTCAAAAATAGCCCATTACCATGCAGCTGAGATCTACGAAAATTATCTATTTCCTTTTAACAAAACAAAAAATGATCAGCTGACTTTGCCTGTCTTAAACATTACTTTTCCTACTCCAAACAATACTTTGCCTGTCCCAAACAATACTTTGCCTGTCCCAAACAATACTTTGCCTGTCCCAAACAAAACGTTTCCTGTACTAAGAGTCCTAAACAACTGAAGTTCCCGTTTTTCTAAACAGGAGCACAAGTGTGATTCGTTTTTTGTTTTGACAATTCCATGTTCAAACAGCTGGCTTTAACACGAAAATGAATTGTAAAACCGTGATGTGTTTACTTATGGAAAATTAATATAAGATAATTTTGTTTAATGTTTAGGGTGGTTATTTGAATCGTAATGAAAAGTATCGTTCACTACCCATCACAAAAGTCCTATTTCGGGGCTCGATAGCATTTTACGCGCGAGGAGTAAAAAGCTATCTTGCCAAAAAATAGGTCACTTTCGTGACTACTAGTGAAATATACTATTACATTTTTATATACATATATAAACTTTATCATCCCAGTAACTGATTATACTTTTACGTTTTAACCGAAACAGTATGTACATATTAAACATGCATTAGACCATTAGATCGTAGATAATCTAGTCACTGTGGCTGGGAAGCGTTCTCCCAACCGGGTTGGATCGTGTATGGCGAAACACAATTCCCAACATTTGTCGGTCCCAACATCCTCCCAACTTGGTTGGGAAGCGTTTTCCAAACCGGGTTGGATCGTGTATGGGCCCCTTTAATGATTAAAATTACTAAATTATTTGTTTTTTTAGTCCTGTAAAATAGTAACAACCAAAATTGAGTGTTTTTAATGTTTTAGGGTAAAAACTGCAAACAACTGATTTATGTGAAATTGACCCCCATAAAACCCCTTTCCATGGTCCGATCGTTCTGTTTTTCAAACTTCAGTCATAAATGTTACTCTCCATATTTGTGCCACATTTAATCAAAATCGGACGTTTCTTTCAAAAGTTATCGAGGTAACGAACACACACATATATTGAACGAATGGTGTTTTGGCACCTGGGGGCTTCAAAACAAAAATTTATCATGGTCTCGGGCTTAAGTCTTAACATGCCACCTGCGGTAATTACTTCTTCCCTGTAGGGGAAATTCGCTAAAACAAAGAATTCAGCTTTTTACTGTGTTATCCCGCACAGTTTTCATAAGCGTTAAAACTTTATATTGTTTTTTAAAACCTTCACACTGAAAGAACACACCGCACACACCCGACACATCCCATCATGGATTCATCAAGCTGAGAATAGCTTCCGAACACATGGCGAGTATGCCTTCTGCTGTGGGAAAGCGGGCATTTAAATGTGTTTGGATTGTGCCGGAAGTGGAAGTTCAGTCGCACCCGGCCCCCAGGAATCACGGGAGCCTGTGGACCGGATGTAGCAGCTCCACATGCACCAGTTCCGGCGGAACAGCTGATCTCTGCCCCCTCCTCGCACGCACGCGCCCCGCGCTGTGACGTCATAGTTAAATGGTCCTTCACGGCCCGGTTATGCGGGCTTTAAATAAACACCAAAGGTTTGACTATCCTTTGATCGAAGATGAACTAAGGTTTAAAATTGGAAAAACTGATGCAGCCAAAGTATTTGTGCATCAAAAACTGTAGTGTGATTAAAAATGCAGTGCATTATTATCAATTTCATTTACATATGAATATGTAATATACATTTTACAATTACTGGCTGGTGTGCTAGAGACTACAGACGTCGCCTAAAAATGTGAGGTTCGCCTGTTCAATCGTCAGCAAAGTCCTAATATTGTTCATGGTTTGAGGCAGGGTTTGATAGCTGCAATTTGACTGGGTTATTAATTAATGATGCTTTCTAAAATAAGGCCTAATTTTTATGATAAAAACACCAGGGATTGAACAGTTCTCAACTCCCTATCAAATTTTAAAAAATGTCCGGATATAAAAACACAAAACACGTATGGATTAGCGTACTGTACGTACAAATATATGAGTGTTAGCAAATAATTTGTTTAAATATTTACCGTGTGCATTTCAACGCAATTATATGCATTGAAACACTTCTGCGTATATATGAACAACATATAAAGCTATAGTACAGTATGTAACTTTCAATCTTAATCTATGTATATAAAGTTATAGTATAAGCATATGCTATAACATACTTATTTACTCCCTCGTCGTCTCGCAGACCATATTCATGGCATGAGACCAGTCAGATCTTGTATTTCACTATATTTCAGGTCTTCCAGTTCAGTCGAACCAGGTCACAGGAAAAGAGAATAACATCTTCTCAACCAGCTACTAAAGTTATCCAATATATAAATACCCCCGTAGCAGCGAACCTGCGTACTCAGCGAATTTCCAAAATGCATATATATGTTTCTTAATACCACATAAAGCCACATACCAAGTTTCATCAATATACATTCATAAATAAACGATTTATGACATTTTAATTATTCTCCATAAGAATAAAATGGGGCTGAGTACGCAGGTTTGCTGCTGCGGGAGCCTTTGGTAAACATTTTTTTTTAGCAGATATCAATGGTCCACAACCAGATGAAGCCGTATACCAAGTTTCGTCGGTATACGTTCATAAATAAGCGAGATATAAAATTTATATTTTCCTCCATAAGAATAACATTAGACAACGTACTGTGTTTAGTACTTTCAATATCTCGGTAACCAATTGACGTAGAGAAATGATCAAAATACCAAATTGTGTGTTTTTTTAAGCTGAATCCAATGGGAAAAACTAAAATTTGACTATTTCCAAAATTATATGTAAAAAATTTGAAAAACCCATTTTGGGGTACAAAACCCCCCCAAAATACACCTTCGGATAGAGCGATCTGGCTGGTTTTCGAACTTAGTCATAAATGTTGCTTTACACGTTTATACCAAATTTCATCAAAATCGGATAATTTTTACGAGAGTTCTCGTGCTCACGGACACACACACACACACACACACACACACACACACACACACACACACACACACACACAAATATATATATACAGTTTCGAACGAATGGTGTTTTTGGGGTCTGGGGACCTCAAAACGAAAATTTATCATGGTCCCGGGCCTAGGTCTTACCATGCCGACTACGGTAATAGCTTCTTCCCTATAGGGGAAATTCGCTAAAATCAATGTTTGTTCGTCTGTCCGTTTGTTTTTTATGCGCTGCCATACCGTTCATCCGATTGCTTTGAAATTTTGCATAGTAACACAGGTTAACTCTGGCAAGGTCCTAGACATAACACAGGTTATCGGAAGTCCTAGACATTAGGGCTGTGCCCCACTGAACTTCAAAGTTTCAACGCTAATCTTATGGAAGAAAGATTTATTTTAAATTTATCAGATAATATCTATAACTTAAAATATTGTAAATACAGTAGTTGTTTAATCATTATGGAAATTAATGAATATTAATGAACGTGTATTTTACATAAAGCGAATTCAATGCCTCTTCTGCGGCAGCAACGCGCCGGGTACCAGCTAGTAGTAATTACAAATCGGAACATTTTGTCAACTGTAGAATCCTGTTATTAAGCCATACGCAAAAAGAATAAAAAAATAAGTTGTAAATGGATATAACAAAAACACGAGAAACGTTTAATGTTTTTCCATTACGAAAATTATAGCCTGTAAAAATATTTGTTTTCGCTGAACCTGTCACTGAATCGAATAGGACCTATGTGTTGGTAAATAAATTCCAAATTGATTTCAAATATTCATACATTGTTTTTCCTGGCTGATTCGGTTATATCGTTTAATTAATACATATAATCACTGTATCACCGACGCAACTGGGACGAATTTAATGAATGATGAGTGCACAATGTGTGTGATTATAACTTGTCAACTGGGATAAAAATAGCTTGAACTACGGTACTGTTAAATAATACATATTGGTTTGAACAAATGTAAAAATACATCGTTCAACGACTGATTAGAAATTTAATAACTCTATAAGGGTTTTGAAACGGTTCGGATATGAAATCAATCGGAATGAAAGCGAATATTTCCCAAACGCGCGACAAGATTGTTTTACGGCTTTACGACAGTTTGGGTTTCGGATGATTGGTAGTAGTAAAGCTGATGAAATGTGAGTTTACGATGATGATAAATCAAACACGAACAGCTCACGTGAACGAGTCTCAAAAAAGAACAGCTCAGAAGTGAATGTGTTCAAAGACCGATTCAATTGAATACACACCATATGTGTATGTTAAAACTTAAATCGTTATTAAATATTGTTCCCTAATCATTCACAGTGTATGTTTAAAAATATTGCCTGTATTAATAATTCTAAACTATTACATTTGTATATCGAAAATATGATATTTTAGAGCATAATTTGGTTTTACCAAACATGGACGGTATAATTTTATTTATAATACTTCAAAACGTAGCCAGTATGTAATTGTTATAGTTACTATGATTATAATTAACACAATAATGAGTGATTAGTTTGGTTTTAAGAGAACAGTTTTGGCATACCTAAAGAAACAAATATGTCCTTATATTTTAGTACTATTATAATCGGAAAGACTAGTTTACATTTTCGCACAACACAAAATTATTATTTGTGACTTTTTAATGAGTGGTAGATTCAGTATACTTGCTTAAGACACTTACAGTATATTTGTACTAGACCTATGGGCAATTCGTGTCTAAATTTACATCGCTTGCAAAACAACCAGGATCCCTTTTCATTTTCTATTAGCAGTTATTTGTAAAATTAGGGTACGTCATTAAAATTCCGGTAAATTTACAAATTTATGACGACAGTTCAAATCGTTAAATTGAATCAACTCACTCCAAAGATTCGACTCGCGCCAGCATCGCGCGCAGCCAGCGATTGACGCGATGCGACGGTGGCGCTCCGTGGCGGCTCGGGGAACTTCGAGACTCTCCACATTTGAATCGAGAGCTCAGTTTAGGCTGGGCAACCGTTGGAGTCTGGGCGACCATTGGGGGGTTAGGCGAGTGCATTCAAACCTGCAAGATTGGAATTTCGAAGTACCTGTTTTGATTTTACGATCAAAACAGTGTCCGTAGTTCGCTTGAGGTTTACCAAGAACAGTGTTGTGTCAAGTGAATAAAACAGCTGTGTTTCCCCGTGCTGCTGTGATGACCTATATTCTGTGCATATGTAAATCAATGGATTTATTGACACCGTTGTAAGTAATGCGAGCAAATTTCGACCTACCTTATTGCACCAAAGTTTCTAGGAGTATTAAATTTGCCTTTTCGTAGTGAATTGACAATCGGAATAATATTTTTAATATCCTTCAACGAGGAATAGGTATAATTTTAGGTAAAATTTATTCAATGGAATGTGACACATTACAAGTTATCACACTTTGGGGGTAAATATCATACTTTCAAATGTATTAATAACAGTGTAATGCAGAGTCATCAAAACTTTGATCATTTTTAAGTTTTCATATTTAAAAATCAGTGCTAATCCTGCTGCAAACTGTCAGTTTAACATAGTGTAGAATTTCTAAATGTTAAATCTCATCACAGGATTCTAGATATTTATTATGCGTGTGTGCTCGAAGGAACCAAAAAGTGAACCGTTTGGAACCAGGTGTCTGGCCGAAAACAAAAAGCTGCTCCAAAATCCCACCAAACCGGACAACCGAGGACTTATTACGTTTACAGGTAAGACCCGTTCTTGAATGCCCTTTAAGTGAACCTTTGTCCCCATTGTAGCCTTAGGGCTCACCCGTCAGGAGGAGGGTGGAGAGAAAGAAATATGGGGAAGGAGAATAGAGCATGTGTTTTGAGAACCCTTCCTTCCACAAAAGCGAATCCAATATGCCATCGTAAAAGGGTCTCTTATTTTGCCTCTATTGGAAGCAAATAACCTTATTCTTGTTCCTGCAGTGTATTTACTTCTGAACCACACATACAATAAATTGCCCCTTTGGTCTACTTTGTCGGGTTCCTAATTGGAAAACGAACTGAACGATCGGGAGTTATCAAAAACTAATACATGATCGATGTATACATAATACAATTCCCACTGAATAAAAAAAAACTAGTTTGAATATAGGCCTAACACATTATGTTTAAGTTATAGAGAGTACAACGGCGGCGGTGGTGTATCATTGTTTAAAACATAGTCAAATAAATTGTGGAGTAAAATAAATAAAAGAACCTTTGGTAGAATTAAGTGGAAGGTGTAAAAAAATGTTAAAATTGCACTTTCAACGATTATAAAATATGTAGCCTATATCAAATGTAACTATGAAATAGCACCAATAAAAACAGATGTAGTATTTCCTACATGGCTGAATGAATGAATCTTGCATGGCATATCTTTGAATTACGGTGTTGGCAAAGATAATATTATCTTACAACCATTACTCGGACTTGAATCAACAACTGCAAATTAGAAGTTGCTACAATCAATCCTAAGACCTGCGACCATCAAATTAAATTGGAGATACCAAAAATGGTATTATACAGATGTATGAATTCACGCAGAAAAAAGTGAGAGTAGGTACTTGAAGCTGTATATTTATTAGTGAGCGGAGAAAAAATTAAGAGGATAAAATAATAAACTGTATACAAGAAACTTGCAATGCATTATTTGTTACTACAATATCAAAGAGCCTACATATAGAAAACATAAGAATTTTCTTCTGATGGAAAGTCGTTTCTCAAGATATAAACCTTCATGGTGTATGAAACTAAAATAATGCCGATATTTTAAACGGAATATTTCTACTGCCATAGAACAATGATACAATGAATTTACCAACCAACCATTTACAAATTTGTCAAGAACCGTCATACAAAATAACTAATACCCCCAAAAGAGCTACGTAAAAAGGGTAATATGAGCTACGATATGATTGAAGATGAGCCAATGAAATATGGAAAAACGCTCAACGTTGGTACATATATTTGAATACACAAACGATTAAGTATCATTACGAATAAAATTGGCTGAATAGAATTAAATTTCATCTTGTATACTTAAGAAATTTCTAATGCACAAACTATTTCCGTACGAGGTTCAGCGTCCGAGATCAAAACATATGCTTCGTATGATTGCAGCAATTTGAATCCGTGACACGATGCCAATTTGGGCCGGCAATAAAGGCTCCGTTATATCGGGGAAGAAGAGAAAGAGTGGGCTAAGTGTCGCAACTATGGTTACACCTCTTCTTATCTAACTGGTTATGTCGCCACTCCCGCCGCGGAAGACTAATTTATCTTATCATTTGGCAAATATGACTTGGAGTAAAGATTATCTTAGCAAACTGTAGTTGAAGAAAGTTTTAATATACCTGTTTGTTTTGGTACAAATATAGCAGGTAGAGCAACATATAATGTTAGTGTTCTATGCTAATACTCACAGGAGAACATTTGTAAATAGACCCAGTAATTGTTAGGGTGAAGTGTCCGACCGGGCTTGTTAGGTTAGGGTTGTTAGGGCCTGACTGTCCGACTTCTATCATCTCTATTCCAAAAACATACTGGAAACTCTCGATCCAACTGAGTTGACAATTTGTGTGGTTGTATTAAATACATCTGATCTACTTAAGCCCATGATTAAAATGAAATAGGACCCACTAAAGAGTTTCATAGTTTCAATATAATTCCTACGGATATAGATTTGTTCAATAACGATTACCAATGCAGGAATCAGAAATCAGAAGTTTATATAACATTGAGTCCCAACCATTCGTGAAAGGTTTTAGGAATCAACAGTTTATTGGCTATATTCAAGACAGAAACATGAATGTTTATAACTGCGAGACCAACTAAACATTTGCTAACAAATTGATGAATACGATTCTGACTTTACTTATTTCAGTGCATATCCTCTTTATTAATCATTTACTTCTTAATAAACCTTTCACTAAAAAAACACACGAAAACTTCTCGTCGAAATATTTTCCCACATTTACATGCAATCGATAATATTACATCTGAATTGATTTTCAATTTGTATCACTATAGCAATTAGTTGTTTAGATAGGCCTCGGCCTCTCTCTTGCCCGCCAGTAAGACTTATGGGCTGTCTTTATCACGGATGTATGTCAACATGTCACCGTAATGCCCGTCGTATCGCCTAATCAACAGGGTCTGGACACGTCGTTCCTAATCTAAAAGCCCCAGTCCCTTTTTTGTCCCCGAGAAAGATTCCGTCTGGGCCCAATCAAGGCGACAATCTATCTTTTGACGTTTCATTGCCGACTCCATCGGATCTGGAATTAGACTAAAAAATTATGACGTTTGGAGGACAAGTTAAAAGACTTAATTTTTGGTCACGTAGGTATTGTTTACTACTATTATTTTCAAAGTGTATTACTGCCTACCTGTATGGTTCGGCACATCTAGGGAAAACAAAATAAAATGTCTAAATTGCAACGAGCAATTAGAACTCAATATGCACGCTAAACAGTAAACTCTTTGAAAATACACAAATTATCGACATTTTTGGATTGCATGTTATAGAAATATTTAAATTAAATGTAAATGAACGAAGGGAAATTATAAAACTACAGCATAATCGTAATTATTACACTAGAAAACAATTCGCCGTTCAACATCAAATTCACAGAACCACCAAATATGAAACTTCACTCCCCAATACATGATGGGAAAAGTAGTCATCAATAAAATTAAAGAAATAGATAAAAGTGAAGTAATAGAAAGAAAATTAATAAAATAAGTGACAGAAATTTGAATAAACAATCCTTAATTTACATTGAATGAATTATTTACAGAAAAATGAATAGACTAACATAACAAGTAGAAAAAACACTAACAAGATTATTTTTAGACTTAGATTTGTTGTAAAATCCTACACAATTAGTAATAATTGTTTTTTGGCAAATAAATATTATTATTATTATTATTATTGCCCTCATCCCTTTCTTAAAATTAGAGAAAGGAATCGTAAAATTGTGAACTAATATCAATTATTTATTAGCCTATAAAGAATTGTGTACGATTCCTATAAATGGTATTCTATAGGAGCTCATACTTAAAGAGATTAGGTGTTTTAGATGAAGGTCGAGTTGTCAATTATTTGTAGATTACTGCAATATGTATGAACACTGGATCTTGTTTAACTATTTATTTGCCTTGATATCTTCAACCGCTATTAGCGCCACAGTGGCCCGGATTCATGAGGCGATCCACACCTGAGCGGCTCATTTGTCATCGGAAAGCTTTTCAAACCGCTTGAACTCTTGACCCAAAACATTCCACGAGGCCGTAACTTGGAGCGCTCGGAGCTATGAAGTTTGTGACATCAGTTCTTATAAAGTGGATTAGGGAGGTATTCCGAAGAACCATTGCGCTAGTGACTCTAAAAAATTACGTTAAATTTATTTAAATATTTATATATAACCTTTGGTAAAATGGCAATATAGTAGTTTTCTGGTGATAACATTTTGAATCAGGTCTATATGAAAAGTTGTAAAGTTAATTTGTACATTTAATCATAAAAAAAACTGTGCGATGTTATACGTTAAAAAATGTTCAGGAAATTAATAATAAGCTTGAAAATAATCCATCACATCTCTTAACTACTAAGCAAAATTAATGATACAGTTTGTTGGAGTTTATTTTGACAGTTCCACAAATGCGAGATAGCGTGCGTCAAAACTGTAATGCTCATTACGTAAACACTTTTTTCATCACGTTTACGCAAATTGAACAATTGTGTTATTGTATAAGCCTTAACATTGTAAATGTTAGGTAAGAACTTCAATGTGGAAATTTCCGTTTTATACCATACTAAACGGTCGCCCATGTCCCATACTTAAAATATCCTATTGATGTTTGACTTGACAATAATAGATGTGTAGCTATGACGTATAACGTATAATCAATACTTATAACATACTAGCAGTTACCCGGCGCGCGTTGCTGCGCCAATTCATTCAATTAAGACAATTCAAAAGATAATAAACCAGCCAGTGTTTACATTTCTTTGTTTACATTGAGTTGTTTACATTTAAACAAGTGACAGTTTAAAGAAACTTTGAATTTTTTTAATTACAGCTGTTAATTTTGTAAACACTAAATTTCTAAAACCTGACACTGCACCCTTGTATGCCCTCTGGGTTGGAGCCCTTTGGACAGATTTGCACCAAACTTCACACAAACCATCCTTGAATAATGCTTAATAATGCCTGAAAGTTTCATTACAATCTGTCGAGCGGTTTCGGAGTCCATAGGCTACATACATATATATATATACATACATATATATATATATATATACATACATACATATATATATATATATATATATACATACTTCATCTTTTATAGATATAGATAGATATTAAATTTGTAACATTTGTTTTCTATGTACACAAATAAATGACAAATGATTTGTTTTCTGTTTTTACTTATGAATGAAACATTTAAATTCTCACTAGGCTATTTGTTTTCGTCGTAGACTTATGTTCAATTTGTCACCGGTTCTACCTTTAGCCATATTGTCGTAAAAAGATATTTAACTGACTTACGAAATACCTCTGGTCTATTTGTTGAGATGTTTCAAGCGCTATATAGGCCCTACCGATTTTGTATCCATTTCTGTTTTCTCGCTGATATTAAATTTGAGCACGTATAGTAAAACTTTATTTTTGGTCGTAGTAATGAAATAGGCTATACTATTTTATACGCATAAACAGCCGTTTAAAATGTAGCTTATGGTTAAAAAAACTAACTTTTGAGGGCTGTCTAAGCCCTTCAAAGTGTAAGTTACGTTAATTGGAAACTACAGTACTTTGCACCTCTTCTGATTGAGGCAATTTGTTATCCTCAATTATACAAATAGTGTTAGCAATAACGGAAGAGTTTACGCTGTCTTAGCGTATTATACTCCAGCTTTAGTTCGTACCGGTATCGCAAACACAAAGCAATATTAAAATTCTTGTTAAACAATCTTTCCTCGATTTTAATAACAAAGAGAATTTCAAGAAAAGCGGTCCTGCGAGCGGTTTTTAATTATTCCCGCAGTCCCGAGCGCTTTGTGCAGCCCGATCAAGAGCGTTGGACCGCGAAAGGCCGCATTCTCTGAGGCCTTTCTTCCAAGAGACGTTCTTCGCTCCAGACGTGCCTCAGCCTTTGTAGGAGGCAGCCTAGGATTTCTCTGCATTTCACTTTCTTGTCCGTTTTGCCACCAACAATGACCCTCTTGACAGCATAACCCTGAGGAGAAATGGAGACAGTTATGATCTTGCTGGTTGTGGAATTTTCTTCAGTCCATTGTCGCTAAAATAAGTCGTTTCCGTTTTCCAGTTAGGATTTCTTGTGTGAGGATTGATTTCTAAAAGTGGGAGGTAGAACATTATTTGTAGGCGTTAGTAATAAATAATTTGGACAGGCTTAAATAAAACATGTGAACTGGTTTTTAGTTGGGATTTGAAGGTAGTCGTATGCAAAATATTTACTAAATTGAAGGATTGGCCAACTATAAATGTAACCAACGGAAGTATATGTTAAGGCTGTGCAGTCAAAAAATTGTTAATACTTTTTCTCACGGTTTTTGGTTCATTACGATTATAGAAATCGTAAACACCCATTTTTTTGAAAAAATATTTCCGTTATATTGGGGTTTTTCACCTTTGAAGTACCGTTTTAGGGGTATTTTGAATTCTACACTAGTTTAAAACGGCCAATCATAAATCTTTCAAAATTGGTTTATGTATTTTCAAAAAATATACTTAAGGGTTACCTAAATTGATTTTAGTAAAATTTTAATTATTTCAGGAGATAATTTTTTTATCTCGGTTGTTTTTTTATCCAAGTGGTTTAAAACTTCAGCTAACCCAAGCCAAGGGTGTGCAAAGGCAGTTTTACACAAGTATATGTACAAATACATTTCCATAACAATGTTATGTACAATAAACTTTTTAATTTCAGCCCACAGCCGCACGCCAGACACCAACTTACCCCTGAGCCGCCCATAGTGCCCCGACTCGCACGTGCAGGCACCCGCGCACTATATTTCTCTCTCACTCGCACATCCCTTTACTCACTCGCACATCCCTTTACTCTCTCACACGTCTTACCTCTCTCTCTCTCCCTCTTGCTACCCCTCATCGGCCTACCGGCCCCCGTCACCCTGTCACAGATGAGGTATCTTCTTTGCAACCAATGTCTATAAGCCAGGTTGTGTAAGTTGTCTGTAGGCCAGTCGTCAGGATTTTTTAGGACCATTGAAGATTGTTTTTCGTTTATTTGAATTACCAAGTAGTCCCTAAAAATGGATTCTTAAGAAAATAACGTCAAATTGTAGCCTAACAAATTGACATGTTGTTAGTGAAACGGGGGTGTTGTCTTAACTGGTTATCAAGTTACTATACAGATTTTGTAAAATGCAAATAAAACAAATTAATACGACTATTCAAATCTAACATTAAAATTTAACTGTCCGCACGAGTCTCTAAAGTTACTGTAAAAAAACTCAAGCGACACAAAATTCGGACCTGCAGTATCTGCAGTAAGTATGCAGTATCGGAAGACCTGTCCTAACTTCGTAAATTAGTATTTTTCACGTTTTTTGTTTGTTTCACTATATCTCCTAAACTATGAATTTTTTACAAAACAGGTTATTCACGTTTTTAAAGTAGATTATATTTACTGTACTACAATTTGAAACCAGAATCAGCTCTCTAGGTACAATAGTGTGCTTACAATAAACCGCCCCTGCATTCTATTCGGATTTTTAATTTTAAATAGCATATTCATTGAGTATCTTTACGTGTTATTTGAATGTCAGAGTAGCTGGCCCGGCTATGTCGTAATTTCCATATAAAAATATGTCACCATTTAGTACCGCCGTTAATCAAATTAGTACCTCACACAAATAGGAGTTAATTAAGTTTTTGTGTTTCCGGGCCAGCGTCATGATTTCCCGGCCATCTTAGAAAATTACCGCAATATACAGGGTGTCCCGTTAGAGTATCGCACAAATGCGATTTGGTAGAACTCATCGAAAGGAGCAAAAAACGCAATATAAACTTTTTCTAAATCGCTTCGTTTTCCATCTGTCTGCCTGTGTGTGATTTTTAATCAATGCATCATATCTTAGGAACCTCTTGGACAATAACTTGAAACTTTCCATTTTCGAGCGTTTCCATTTTCCACTTGAACTTTGTTTTGAGTTTAGTTCAAAACAATGTTTTGGGCAGAAACTGTTATAATGGAAACGGGGCTTTAGGAATACTTTGTATATTTCATTTTAAATATTATTCAATGGTTTACTGATCCTAATACTTTGTTTTAAATTTAATATTTGTGCTTAATTGTTATCAGATATTTTATCCGTGCTACAATCGTATTTTATACTGAATCTCGTTAAAAACCGTCAACATATGAATCAGTTATCAATCAATCAATCAATCAATCAATCAATGTGTAAGACGCCGACGCAACTAAGGCGAATATGAATGAAGATTAATGTAGAATGGGTGAGATGCGTTGTGTAGCCTTGTTACTGACTAAGACTGACTTATTCTTTAGCCAGGATCATTAATTAGCCCAATTAATTTATGTTACGTTACTCGTTTCTGATATATATATTTCATCGACTTAATTTAAACAATGCTAACTCTTCGCGACAGCTTCGCTTGTTCACCTCATTTCAGTTTTACTGTAAAATCAAATAACACAGCTGATCAAATTCCAATGCAATGGAACTTATAATTCGAAATCTTCTTTAATTATAATGTTTTGCTTGGTTCATAGTACTATATAAACAATTTAAAAAAAATTATAAATTCGAATTTGTAAAAAAGATTTGAGAAGAATTCTATGTCGTAATTCAAATAGAAAATACTCTTTCCAGTTTCTTTAAAGTGATCATATTTTAGCGAAACTTTGGTATGTGACTTCAACTAGTTGTGGCCTACTTAATCTTTGAACAAAAAACAACTGATTTTATTTCCCCTGAAGCAGCAAACCTGCATAATCAGCCCTAGTGTTATTCTTATGGAGAATAGTTAATGTTTGATGTCTCCCTAAGTTATGAACCTAAATTAATAAACCTTGTTATGAAGATTCACCTTATTGAGTTATTTTGATAATTTCATAAAAACAAGTTTATTATCTCCCTTTTTTTCAGCGAAAACCTGCGTTCTCAGCTCTAATGTTATTCTTAAGGAGAATAAATAAAATGTTATATATCACTTATTTATGGGGAACGTATTATTATGTAACTTGGTAAGTGGCTTTTTGTGGTAGTGAGACAATTATTTACGCATTGTAAATTCGCTGAGTACGTAGGTTTGCTGCGAAGGGGGTATATATTAGTAGCTTGTTGGATATAGGCTTGAGAGCTAAAACCATACTAAAAGTTTTCATAAAAAATTGAAATTTGTTAATTATTTGTATATTTTGTGTATTTATTACAGACTAGGCAATTAAAATTAATAAAGTTATATTACGTAATACCTACATACATGCTTGTATTTATGTTAACTTGTTAAAAACCGTATCATATGAACTGTATTAATTCGATATTTGAAAACAAATATTTGATTAAAATTATCTAACGTTTATTTCAAATAAAAAATAATCTTTCCAGTTTCTTTGAAGTGATAATATTTTAGCGAAACTTTGGTATGTGACTTGACCAAGTTCTGGTCTATTTATATGCTTTGCATAAGTTTTTTTTGTATTTTCCCCGAACCAGCAAACCTGCATACTCAGCCCTAGTGTTATTCTTATGCAGAATAGTTAATGTTTGATAGGGCCTACCTACCTTAGTTATGAACCAAAATTAAATTAATAAAGGTATAAAGCTTCACCTTCATGAGTTATTTTTATAATTAATTGCATAAAAAAGGTTTCTCATCTTCCTCGTTTCAGCGAAAACTTGCGTACTCAGCCCTAAAATAAAATGTTATACTGTATGTTTGAAACTCATAATAGCGATGGATTTGAATTTATTGTCGATTTATTTGGGCTTTACTTATTGCTTCTAGTGTTTAAACACTATTATTTCTAGTGTTTAAAATACTAGAAGTGATAGGTAAAGTCCAAATAAATCGATAGTAAAAATGGTATATATCACTTAATTATGTATGTATTGTTATGTAACTTGGTAAGTGCCTTTATGTGGTAGCGAGACACATATTTATGCATTGGAAATTCGCTGAGCATGCAGGTTTGCTGCGACGGGGTTATTTGTATGTTAGTAAAGCGTTTTCAACTTGTTAAAATAGTTTTATAATTAATTTTATCAGTGATATCTTAGATTTGAGAGACTTAAACAAATAATCTTTAAGACTGAATTCATTAAATATGACATTTTTAAATGGTATATTAACCGCTGAAAAGTGTATAACAAATAAACACGTGCGGAGAGGCTGGTTGAGTCAAGTTGCCGCTGTGCTGCTTGCTATTTGCCATTTCTGAATCTTGGTGCCCGACGACGGTTCAGGGCAGGTGGGTAGCAAGCCCAGCTGAGTGAAAGTGGTTTGACCACTTGGGGAAGTTGGGGGTTGGGGGTAGTTGAGGGGAGGGTTCTGCGTGTGTGTGAGTGAGCATCCGGGACTCTGCATGTGTGTGAGTGAGCAGCGACTGGCCTGACCTCTAGGCGGAATAGCTTGTCAATAGAGTCGACTGCACCACCTTAAGAGTGACTGCGACCTCTTGAAGTACCGGTAATGATGATTTAAGAATCTATGCATTAGATTACCCTATCTAAACCTATAAATCGTACACAAGACAGAACCTTTTAATGAACCCCAAATTAATATAACTAGTAGCCTGTCGCGGCTTCGCTCGATCACAACGTAATATACTGACAATCCCGTATAAATATTGTGTTACCGTTCCAAAGCCAACATGGCCTGCTGATTAACTGTGTTTACTCTATCCAGCTAATTGCTTCAAACTTATAATTATTTCCCAGTGTTAAGCTTATGGGAAAAAACTCAACTTTAATGGGCCCCAGGGCCTCACTCACAAATTATTTCTCTTTTAAAAAAGGTTTCCTGCACAACTACACGTTAGGCTCTTTCCAATGACACCACAAAAATGAAAATCGGTTCAGTAGTTTAGGAGGAGTGATTGTCACAAAAAACCTGCTCGCCTATTAAATAAGTATAGATTTTATCGAAATACAATATATAAATACATATTTATATTTCTACGTAATGTTAGAAACATAAGTAGCCTATTACAAAAATTTAAAAGTAACAAATCCATCCTAAACAAATAAAAAAAGGCTGAACAATAAAACTGAACTTTTCATCAGAAAACATAGGGCCTCGAAGACATAAATGTCTGTTTATGGGTCCCTTTACAAAATAAATGTGTTTGTAAAGAGTTCAGGAGCTAATACGTACATGAATTAAGTTCTTACTATAGGTTAATAAATCATATGAAATCTTAGAGATTTCATTCATTAACAATGTTTACACATAAACATTGGATTGTAAGAGCGATTCTCCAATCTCATAGTGTGTGTTTAGTAATCTTGAATTCCCATTTCAAGTTGATTTGTAATTTTTTAAGTAGATCAAAAATCTCAAAACTCAAAAATGAGTAATTATTCTCCAAATAGTTCGTGGATATCAGTGCAGTGGCTGGACGGTTTTATACTTTCAACAGAACAAGATTATTCCCTTGAAGTTATGACAAAATGACCAACTTAAAAGAGGCACATCGATGGTTCAACATCTCAAGCACGTATTACGGTAACCTATTACCGTAAATGGCGTGCTGAGTGCTAAGCCGGCGTGGCGTCATTGATGCAGCACGTGTATACCAGCAGCTGTTGCTGAGGCTCAGCATTACGTCAGCAGGAGCAGTGCGTGCTTCCCGTCTACTGCTGAGTCTGGACTGATGTGATCAGCATATACATAAACAGGCCAACCGGTTGTGCGACTATGATTCTGCGAATTGCTCTCGCCAGATTTGACGGTGCACTTTTATTTTTAGCGAATTTCCTTTATAGGGAAGAAGCTATTACCGTAGTCTGCATGGTAAGACCTAGACCCGGGACCATGATAACTTGAGGTCCCCAGACCCCAAAAAAACCATTCGTTTAAAACTGTATACATACAAAAATATGTATATATATATGCGTGTGTGTGTGTGTGTGTGTGTGTGCGCGCGCGCGCGCGCGCGTGTGTGCGTGCGTGTGTGTGTGTCCATGGGTGCAATAACTCTTGTAAAAATGCTCCGATTTTGATGAAATTTGACACAAACATGTAAAGCAACATTTATGGCTTTAAGTTCGAAAACCAGCCAGATTGCCTTATCCAAAGAGGTATTTTAGGGGGGTTTTGTACACCAAAAAATGTGCTTCTTTAATTTTTTTACATATAATATTTAGTAAATCCAATTTTTGTGTTCACCATTAAATTCAGTTAAAGAAAACCAAAAATTTGGTGTTTTGATCATTGCTCTACGTCAATTGGTTACAGAGATATTGACAGTGCTAAACACAGTACGTTGTCCAATGTTATCCTTATGGAGAAAAAGAAAAATTGTAAATCTTGCTTATTTATCAACTTATTCTGACGAAACTTGGTATATTGCTTCATACCGTTGTGGTCTATTGATATTTACACGAAAAACTATTTTTTCCTGATAGTTACCGTTGAAGCAAACCTGAGTACTCAGCCCCCATGTTATTCTTATGGAGAATAAGTAAAATGTTATCTTCCTTAATTATGAACATAAATTAATACAATTTGGTATGTGGCTTCATCTAGTTTAGTTATAACAAAATTTGCATAAAAACCCATTTTTTGCGTACCTTGTTTCAGCAAACCTGCATCCTCAGAAGCCATTTAATTCTTATGGAGAATAATAAAAATGTCATAAATAAATTTTTATAAATGCATAATGATGAAACTTAGTATGGGGCTTTAAGTGGTATTAAGATGCAAATATATGCATTGGAAATTCGCCGAGTTCGCAGATTTGCTGCTACGGGGGTATTTATAGTACAGTAACCTGCTAGCATAGCATTTATGCTTCAGATTTGTCTTCTAATATGGTCTACTTATGATAAAAGTATGGTCTATATGATAAAAGCCTTAAATGCTAAAAGTAAGGCAGGTAAACTATTTATATTTTACATTTAACGCACAGTGGGGCAAATTCTGCCAAAAACAACCAAAATTATATAACCACCTTCTACAAAGTAGTATTGATGTAATATCATTTATATGTTATAAATTGGTGATAAAAAAGTTATTTGGTTAAGTTATCGTTTATTGTACAAAAAAAACGTACAAACTAAACGATTTAAAACCGTATATGAAGTTAAACTATAGTTAACGAAAGTAATTACCTAATTTGTGACATTAGTACAATTTTATACTTTACTTTATACCTTTACTTGAAATGGTGACATTTAAGTTAAAGGTAAAAAACTAATTTATTTAAATATACTATCTATGTACAGAAAGAACATACAAAAGGCTTTAATCTTTACGCAAATAGTAACTGTAAATTCATATTACAAAACTGTTATGTATAGTTCCGACCCAAAACTGTGACATAATTACTGAATTATTAATCAGACTAAGTGGAAAGACAAAAACAGTTATTCCGTTGAATAGTTATGAAATTACAGAAAATAAACACGCTCACAGAAAACTTATTAAATTATTACCAACAAAATAAAGGGGTTTCAGCGATTTCAAAAGTTATTAATGTATAGGTAAAAACAAATTGTTAGATGATAACATCATGATGATGGTAAAATAAAAACTTATCTACAGCAAGTAAAAATAAAAGTACAAACTAACTAACAAAGAAATATAACACTGTTTTAGCAATACTGCCTTTAACAATAATGTCCATCATCTTTGGATTCACTCTCTTCCTCTTCGTCATCATCATCTTCTGTCCTGATGTCAGTCTCGTGTGGGGTTGAGGGTTTGGATTGATGTATAGGAAATGCTACTTTTCATAAAGAATCATTAATATTAATTATTACAAATTTTCACTACTCAAAGATAACAGGATTTATATAAACGAGCAACCTCACGTTTTTGTTTTGCTGCAGAAGTATGTTATTTTTACAATTGGTTGTCTGCTTTTTAAAATCACAATCTCAGAAAAAAATCGCCTTATTCTTTTAATTTGTAGAAAAATATACCGCGGTCTGTGTTTATTGGTATTTTAGAAAATAGAAAATAGTATTGAATTCTACGGAAACCTTGCAAAAGGGTGCCAAATCACGTACAGATTTACTACTCCTTGAAATAAGAAACACTTAAATTATATAAAATTAATAAATAAGTATTTTATATTATCTAAACATTAATTACGCTTATTTTAAGTGCAATTTCAAATAAAACCGTTTGTCCTTAAAATCTTGTTAGAAGGACAAACATCGATCAACATTTAGTCAATACCTTACGGAAAGTAATTTTTAAAATAATTAAAATTTTGCATTTTACTTTTAAAGAAATCTAGACGTTAACATTCAATATGTGGGATAAAAGTAGCGTCCTACCCCTAAAAAACTTTAAGGGCTTGAGGATAATTTATATAATTTGATTTTTATCGTAAAAACAGTGCATAATAAATTGTAGTGCAAAGACAATAAATAATTTATAAACTCTGTGTTATTTACGGAGTATTGCAGATTAACATAAATGACACGGTGTAATAGAATACTTCATTAATAATAATGGGGCAAAAACGGGCAAAATCAGAGAATAGTTATGAAAAATACATTAAATTCCGGTTTAAATGACATATAAAACTTTACCCGACCTAGCCGGACTCTTTGTTAAAAGTTTACATTTTTAAAAAGTTTGTAACTTTTCTAAATAAAATATAAATAAACATAGTTCAGATTTACCTGACGTTGTTTAAGACCGAGAATTAAATAATACCATATTAATCTGTCGCAAATTACCTGAGGAACAAGGATCCAGGTCCATTTTTTTCACAGCATTTATATAGTTCTTATAATAACTCAATGAATAATTGTAAACAGTTAAATACAAGAAGAAAAACCACTCGTTACAAATAATCAGCTCACAATGATAATCACGCACGGACTAAATACTTATCTTAGATCATTATCTACCTGCGCATTATGTTGCACGGCTATTGTAGTCGCCGGCAGACAAGAATTGATGTCTTATCTAAACATTTATTTTTTCCATTTTTTGTACATGAATTGCAATTCTTGCCCCACTATGGGCCGTGACGTTAAGTGTTACGTTTTGAGCAGCATCAGAAATTGGCTGAATAATCATTTTTATCAGCTGACACGTTTTATGATCTTACCTCTCTGTATTCTTCACGTTGTTTAGTTAGTCAAAAAGTTAATCCTTAAAGCTTTTATATGGGACACAGATAAACGGTTTCCCAAAGCCGATCTCATTACCGACCATCAATTCATTCCGGCTCTACAATGTACGCTCGACGCGAGGATTCCGCGACGAACCAATTCCTGCGAAGGTCATTTGCCGCGGCAAAGTACAAAAACCGCTTCCCTTCCGGTTTTGACGGGAATAAAAGCAGTGTGTAATCACAATTTTACAGGGCAGAGTATCCATGCTATACGTTCGTGGTGTACCGGCCACCTTACAGTTACACAACGTAGTAATACGTCAGCAACGGGTAATCAGCTGTTTAAACATATCGCTGTGACGTCACCGGCCAACAATTATTGCAGAACAGCTGATCGCGAATATCTAACATCAGCTGGGAACGGTTTGTCGTGTCGCGTCTGCCGAGCGTTCGTGGGAACGTATTCTATAACTGGACCGTCCGTGCATGATTTAGCGTCTTAATTAACGATCGACGGGGCTTTTTCTCAAGGGAACTCTTTCGTGGGTGTTTTGACTAGGTAGTATTGCGTTGAATTTTGTACTTGTAAATGGTTTAATTTTTTTTTAATGGGTTACCTGTTTATGATTTGTTACTGTACTAATACCGTACAACAAGATTGTAAACATCTTCTTTGGTAACATTTACACGACCTAAAAATCCTCCTCCTTAAAAATTTCAAAAAAACTATAATTTGTTTCATTGTATTTAGATAATATTGATTTATTGGGTTCAGTTTAAGTGTTTTGTGTTAAAATTATTTTATTAGGCTCTACTTGTTAATTATTTCATCGCTTAAAATCGAATGAGTTTTTATCTCATCAGCAATATCATTAGTTAAGCTTTGATATTTTAACAACAATAGATGACTCACATAGCGATTGTATATTGAATATGTATTAAACATTAAACGCATTTACGTAATGGTTAAAAACATTCTCTCCGAATAAAAGAATGTCAAACTCATCATCCTAAAAGCTTAATTACTACTTTAATCCTTTAGGAACGAATCTTTTAAAATGAAATCCTCATTTCCAAGGGCTTATCTCGTTAAAACAAATATAAGAGGAGAAAGAGGTAAACGAAAGCCCAGAGGGACAACCGACTTTGAGGCTGCAATTAAAATCAGAGGAAAATTAATTTAAAATGGAAGAAAAGTCTGAGCGTTAATTTGATAAGATGTCGGTAAAGCCAGTTTTAATTATATACAAGAGCTTCAGTTCTCGACAGAGAGCGCCGGTTGTAGCTGGTGTATTTCAACATGTCGACAGATAGCGTTTTGTAAACAAGAGCCTCGTTGTTGGCGGCCTATAACAACTTCCAGTGTTCACGCATTGTTTGTAATCACCATCTGTTGTCCTGTTTGGGACTAAATTGACTCATTGTAGGTTATAGACCTTCTGTGATGGACAATTTATTTTGTTATGGTCGTTTGTGGGTCAATTTCTTTGTTTACAAATAGGTATATTTATTTTGGCTAATATTATTAAGAAGGCAGTACCAACTGTTCTGGTTTAGTCTTTTATAAAATACAAAACTGTTTAATTAACTTTTTGTTGACGATCAGTGGATCTCCTTTATTGTGCAAATTTCCTACCGATTTTATGTTTGTGATAATTCAACGAACAGACGACAGTGATTCTTTAACAGCCCGCTTGTAAAACGTTATAATTTTGCAAATGATCAGAACGTTAACAGTTAACTGTAGTTTACTCATGTGTAATATAGCTCTTAATAAACTTACACCCTTATGTTGACGCCAGAAGTTTAAATTGGTTATCCAAAGTTTATAAAGTAGTTCCCTTCTTGAAACTACCACAGAGAATACTACTTAACGGAGTAGTACACCTCAGATTTTAAAACGCCGCGCCCCCCTCTTGAAACTTGGGCGTCAAAGACAACTTTGTCATTAGGCTTTTTTCACTGATACATTTTTCATCCAAGTACAACTGAGCTGCACAGATAAAATCATGACTAGAAAGTAATGGAAACTTATTTTGATAAAAATTTAAAAGGTATTGGAAGTTTTGTACCCTGAAATTGCTGGGTACATTTAGGCTCTTTAAATTGAGCCATAAATCATCGATATCGGATAATTCATTGAGGGATGGGCTTTTAAAGTTAACACTAGTGGCTTACACGGGCTATTGCCCTTACATATGGTTGTTGTGTAAGTGGATGATCACAGCTGATCATTAATAAAAACACTGTGGTGATATTTCTATAAGAGAATCATTGTATCTTTAAGTCCAGTGGGGCGTAGCCCACGTAATTTTTGACATTTTTGATATTTTTCCCACCGTCCTTGGCCCTCAAGCTTTAAAATGAATCGTCATAATCTAACTTAACTTCTTCCTAGTTCGAGATATTTCGTGGGGACCGATTCGTTTACGGAATTAAATATATAGATTATCCTAACGGGGGTAGCAGGTAGCAGCATGCTTTTAATGGTGTATGTAAGTCAATACAAATTATTATTATTGTTATTGTTGCTGTCTGTCTTCCTTACCTCGTCAATTGCAGTTGTCTGCGCCCACGGGGATGCCCAGAGTCAATTGTCGGCTCGCCTGTCCAAGGCTGGCGTGGCCTCGCGGTCGCGTTAGGCAAGATCGCAGCCCAGGGTTACCCGGCGAAAACACGAATTGGGCGCGGGGCCAAGCGACAATCCGCTGTTATTGGTGTTATTGGGTTTTCGCAATACCACTTACCGGGAGAAAGTTTGTCGTAATTCTCTCAGTTCTTGTTACTACGTAAGCGGAAAAGGTGTGATCTGTTGAACCGTAGTTCTGGGTTGGTACTGTGAAGTGATTTGATATGTTCAATTATGATTGCATTAATCTCACATTGTGCCTGATACGACAGTTATGACGGAATGAAATTGGATGACGCATTAGCCACAATGTAAAACATGTGCATGTACAACCATGTATTACTGCAAGCGTGATTAAATTCACGGATTACTACCCCGATCTTTAGTAGATGTTATATGGAAGCGAACTGTGTTATATAATCATAATAATTTATATTGCGTGTTTATTTATAGAACGTTAAATACAAATTGTTTAATATAGAGGAAATAAATTAAATAATCAAATGTAGTGATTTATTAAAGCACTTAAGATAAATTCAATGAAATGATCATTGTTTTAAAGCTTACTTTGAAACCAAATTAAACAGAGTTTGGCAAAATACAAATAGCTTCTTCCTTTTTATTTTTTTTTCGTAACGAACCAGTAAATTATAATTATTGTAATTATGAGCCAAGGGGCGACTTACTTAGATAGATTTAGTTTTTTGGGGGATTCCATTTTTAATTTCAACTGTGCAAGTACTCCGTGCAGAAATGACTTAATTTTATTTAAAAAATACCTGCGTCGGTTTTTTTATAAACAAACTTCGAGATCGATACAACGCAAGTACCGGATATATCCGGGCCGGATATATTTCATACAAAACCGGTTTGTGCACACGCCATTCAGGATTAAATTTTAGTAGAGTCTTCTAAAAGAGAAGAGGGAATAGTCGTTTGGCTCCATCGCAAGCTTGTTTGGGAAGACGAGACCCTCGTTAAATTGGTTCTGTTCAATGAGTCAATTACGGTTACTAAAATAACCAACTCCCCTGTAATTCCCTTCGGCTGTTCGGGGCGGGGATCGACCTTCTGCTATCACACTGACTTCAGTGGATAACGAGAGACTAATGATGAAGACTTGAGAAAAGTATATTACTAAAACGCCACAATATATAAAAATAGTTTTATAAGAATAACATAATGCTGCAAGATAAATGGACACAACAGTATTCACTCAAACTGTATGCTTGGGGGTTTCTGGTATCTATATATTAATAGGCTAAGGGAATTTTTGTGGTATCAATGTCTCGGATATGCGTCATCGTAGAGTTATGACAATTGGCACACTTATTTTGTAGTATTAGGAGATGTGTTGAATGTAAATGGTTTTGTGTTTGGACGTGTAGGGCTATGCCCTTTTGACTGTCAATGTTTACATGTTATCCTTATGGGAACAAGCGTTCTGCTTTTTGTATTTGTTTATACTTTTCATTTCATTAATAAACAGCTGCGTTATTCAAATAAATACATAGCTAAACAGCAGGAACAGATGATTCATAAATACAACATTTCACTGACTACTGGAATGGCAACACTGTTCTCTTATCCGTTAAAATTCCACATTAAAACAAATTAAACCTACTCGTGAGGGGGGAGGGTGAGGGACATGGTGAGGATGAGAAAGAGCGGTTTCAGGCATAAATAAATGGGCTACTGACTACTGGAATGATAACGCGCTTCTGCTATCCGTTTTAACTCTACATTAAACGGGGAGCGAATGAGGTGAAGAGGTTTCAGGCGTAAATAAAAAAAACTAACGATTACTGGAATGGTATCACCCTTCTCTTATCCGTTTTAACTCCACATTAAAATAAATTAACCCTGTTTGTGAGGGGGGAGGATGAGCGTGGGGGAGAGGATGAGAGAGAGAGAGAGAGAGAGAGAGAGAGAGAGAGAGAGAGAGAGAGAGAGAGAGAGAGAGAGAGAGAGAGAGAGAGAGAATGGTGAGCGCAACAGAACCCACTAGATTTTAAACTTTTTTTCAATAATTTGTTGAATTTCGACCATTGGGCGGTCTCTAGTTAATTTAAAACTGCCAAATCAATATTTATTTTAAATGTGTTTTTGTTTGGACATTTTATTAATTTGCGGCTATGTTACTTTTCATAGGGAATAAAATAAAATTATTACAAATAAATAAAATAAGAGTTAATACCTATTGTACATGTAATATTTTTAAAGTTTACCTAAACGCTCCAAAAAAAACGTTGTCATTCACATTACAGTATTACATATCAGAACTTTTAGTAACATCAACTTCTTTTAACAGGTCTACAACGAAACGACGGACATAATATTTTCCGAATGTTTTTCTCTATCCAATACTGTTTACACTGTTGTAAATATAGAAACTTGCCACTTTCAAAATCCAAACTTCCTCTAAATATTGCCAAAGACAGTTCAACGTTTGTCCGAGAACGAAATCTGGAGGTTGTCGTCGTGGCTGTAAAAAGAGATTCTGAAAGTTTTCCAATCTAAACTTTCAGAGGTGTGCTCCGTCTCCTCATTTTTTTGTATCTTTTTTTGCATTGGCCTCAAAATGATAAAGTTGGCTGCGTTTTTAGACTTGCAATTCATTAACGTTAGTTTAAAGGTCATTGTTGCTGATATTGAGTTTATGTTATTTAAGAAATGATTGCGGACATTTGCCGTCACCGAATGAGAACAACAAGTTTCACGACGTAAGAATCTGACTCCGTCTTCAGGTGAGAAAAATGTCTAGAACATAAAAATTACAATTTAATCATGTTAATAATGTAATCTTGTTATCTTAGCTGTGTGAGCTATTTTTACCCGTGAGCTATGTGATTTATTTTGTATGTGAGCTGTTTTCTCACTTGAAGACGGGATCAGATCCCAAATTCCCGAAACATCGGGAAACTTGTTTTTTTCATTTATTGATGACAAATATCCGCAATACTTTTTTAATTACAACAAATTAAACGAGTTCGCACGCAGCACGCTGACGTGAGGGAAGTGAATTTCCACATAACAGCTTTTAAAACTCAAAATCAGTGTAAAAACATACATTTGTCCAATTTTTATTGAAATCTGAAAACATTGATTTTTTGGCTGTTCTGATACTCCTGGTTTCATTTACTTGCAAAGCTGGGAATACAATTTTGTGCATTATAAGGTTAGGAGAAGGTCCAGACAGGCTTGAAAGTAGGCGTGAGGTTGCTGGGGATAATAAAAGTACTTTAACAAAGGAATAACAGGCTTTTCTAGTGTAAAACCCCCATAAGACAACGCACTGTGTTTAGCCGATACACAATTTCTTTAATAACTCGGTAAATATTTATGCTAGAATGACGAGAGAGGGCTTAAAACTTTCGCCTATCTAATTCCCATCTTTTTACATGCATTAATTTTACATCTGGGGCTTTTCTGACCCTTTTTGGGCCCAAAAACTCGAAATTTGAAAGATTAATCCCCAAAAAAATGGGTTTAGAGTTTTCCGATTGTTTTGCCCAACGAACTTGTCCAACAGATTATAAAAAGGAACGTCCCTACCACATTTGAAGTAAATCGGACAAAAAATGCGACCGCTAGAGTGCATACACACATATATATATATATATATATATATATATATATATATATATATATATATATATGTCTATATATATATATATATAAAATTTCGAACGACCCCCCAAAACGTATTCAGGGGGTCACGTTAGGAACTTCTATGGTGGTCCCGGGCTTAAGTTTCACCGTGTGGGTCATGCTAATAGTTCACTTTCCAAAGGAAATTCACTAATAACGCTGGGTAATTACATCCAAATACATCCATTTTACGAATGTTATAGCATATTCCGGTTTCAATTCTATATCATCAGTTAGAGTTTCTTTTGCTAATTCTCCCCGAGGTTTCCACGTCCCCGCTACTCTGATGACTGATACCCTCGGAGGCCGGGTGGAAGTGGTGGTTGTGTCGGCAATTTCCGCCGTGAGTAAGCCACGTTGGGCCTCGATCCTCTCGGAAGCGATTACCGGCGTGTTTGAATCATTATCAGGGGTTCCGGAGTGAGTTATCGCTAGAACGTGAGTCGCACAGCCTACCCGGTGGTTCATTCATTCTGTTGGTATCTTTCACCGTTTGTTTCAGTTTGTAAATAGTAAGAGCACAGTGTGATAATTTGTTACAGTACTTTTGTTATTTTGGCTGTGTATCTCAAGTTTGATTTCCAAAAGATGTTTGTTCTTGGTGTAATGAATTACATATACCATTAGGAAAATCCTAGTTGAGATAAAGATAGATGTGTTATTAATAAGACGGAGAGAATTGTAAATTGTGTTTATCGTTGACATTTTAACCCAGGCCATTTTTGTAAACTTATTGTGCTGCTTTTTAGGTTAAATTTTCTATTTTATTTTGTGGATCCCATCCTATTCTAACCTGTACTCTTACACCGGGTGTCCACATAGTAATGCAACCATTTTAAAGCAAAATATTTCATTTATGGTTATACTTACATTACATACAAATATATTTCCAGAAAGATAATTTCTCAAGTTTGTTTACATACTATAACAGTTCGATGTGGGCTCCGTTCCTTGCTAGGCATGGTTAGAATCGAAAATCGACCTCTTGCCACACCTTTGACAACATTTCTGGAGTCACAGAACCAACAGCCTGGATAACTCTCTGCCGTAGGTGTACGACATCCCGGATTTTCTCGGAGTATACCATGTTCTTAACATATCCCCAAAAGAAAAAATCTAATGGCATCATGTCCGGGCTTCGTGGTGGCCAAGAAATTGGTCCTTCTCTTCCAATCCATCTCTCTTCAAACCTGTTGGTCAGAGCTTGGCGCACTCGCTCCTTGTAATGAGGAGGAGCTCCATCTTGCTGAAAAAATAAGAGGCCCTCATCTTCTTCAATTTCATCCAACTGTGGAAAGACATACAGTTCTAACATATCACCATAAATATCGCCATTAATTGCACTCCCAGCAAAAATGAATGGTCCAATAATACGATTATGCATCAAGCCGCACCAAACATTGATCTTCGGGGAATTTCTCTGACGCTCGACAAATGGAGGCTGTGAACGCCAAATTCTACAGTTGTGACGGTTGACTGTCCACTAACGTGGAATGTTGCCTCATCAGTAAAAACGATTTTTTTTTTTCAAAAAATTGTCATCATTAGAAATTCTTTCCATCATAGAAATTGAAGAGTTAAGTCTCTTGATTTTATTATTTGGCTTAATTTCATGTAATAGTTGAATCGTATAAGTCTTTTACGAATCACTTTGTATAAGGTTGATTTGGGTACTCCTATCTACAAACTCCACCGCCTTACTGACCTCTTTACTCTTTTAACTGCGTGAACACGAAATGCGGATTTCTTCATCGGTGTCTTCGGAAACTCGCGGCCTTGCAGTTTTCTTTCGATCTAAAACACTCACCGTTTCTTTAAATCCCTTTAGCCACCGACGAATAGTAGTTTTATGCGGTGCACTGCCACCACACACACGGCGAAAATTACGTTGAACTGTAATAATTGAACCACTTTCAACTAGCCAAACTATGCATTGTGCTTTCTGTTGCGGAGTCACCATTGCTACTGCGAAAACACGTGTAAAATCGTTAACAATGGGTAATAACAAACAGGGCCACCAACCGTTGCACAATAAACGTAAATTACTCTAAAACAAAACTTGGAGTGTTATTCTTCAAAACAAATTTATTATCAATTTTCTCCGTCCAAAATTGTGGTTGTAGGGACTTCACCAAATGGGTGCAATACTTTGTGGACACCCGGTATTATGCTTGAGATTAGCTTGTATGCTTGCTTTATTGATACTCTGATCTCAAAAACAGCCCATACTATTGCTCTCAAATGCTATATTAACCCTTTCAAATAGTGAATAATTTTTTTTCTACACGTTCACCCAACCACACAGAAGAACAAAGAAGGTAGCCCCGTCGTGTTATGAAAGTCTTGCGTCAACCTCGTTCCGTTTTGATAAGATCATGCCTCTCAAACAAAGATTACTTATTACGTATAGTTATCAAGCAGGTTGAATCTTACGAGGGATATGAATTTATTTTTGCTTTTAAATCTGCACTTGTATTTCCTCATTCCAGTTCATAATTCACATTCCTTACCACTGAACTGAGCGACTTTAATTATTATTCGGTACTGGTTGGTTGGTATTTTATTATGTACAAATGATATTTGTATTTAAAAAAATATATCATTTGCACAAACTAATCTTAATAGCTTAAACATCTCTTCTAACACTAGAATATTAAGATTATCCTAAATATCAAATCTCTGTGAGGATTTATTCCTCTGATCAAGACTACGCTAGTTGTAGTTGTTAATGTACTGTTATTTGTATTGTTAGTTTAAATTGTTCATTGAAGTATAATGTAACTCGGGTAGCTGAAAATTGGTATTAAGTAGTTCAAAACATGATCAAGTTAGACTACATTGTGCGTCTCTTAACATAATTAAACACACTGTTCTGTAGAAGAACCATCAGTTGTGTTTATACATCCGAGACAACCATCTAGGAGAGAAGTATGACTAACTACTGGACAAATCACTCGTTCTATTACTTTTTTCTAAATCATTACTACCACACACAGTCTACAATCACAATTATTCCGAATCGTGTTTTTCACGTTGATACGCCTGACTGGCGTATCTGTGACAGGTTGCCAGCGCTGCCAACCTGCGCACGAGCGACGCCGGGTACGGGGACGTGATCCTGGTACTAATCCGATTTAACGTCTGCATCCTAATGAGAGATAGACGTCGATTCTCGGAATTACAATCCTGAAACTCGAGCTGAGACGTTCGTAACACTCGGGATGCTGCCGGCGTATGAATGGCTACGGCTACAAGCGTCGTGACGCGGCTTTACTCATTCATACCGCTCACGTCCCACGTACTCTTGTACGACTTGGCGTGAAATATTAATACCTTGTTCTTTCTTCTGGCTTTGTTTGGTGCGGCAGCCTTAAAACCTTGAGTGGGGAAGTTTTGTAGTTAAGAACTGCAATTGGAAAGTATTGGTTTTAATTTTAAAGCGATTACGAAAGTTTAAACGATATATAAATAAATTACCAATAAAGTTTATACAATTTGAAAGCATCCAAAATAAATTAAAATACCCCCGTCGCAGCAAACCTGCGTACTCACCGAATTTCTAATGCATGTATATGTTTCTCACTACCACATAAAGCCACTTACCAAGTTTCATGAAAATACATTTATAAATAAGTGATATATAGCATTTTATTTATTCTCCATAAGAATGAAATTAGGGCTGAGTACGCAGGTTTTATGCAACAATTAAGTTAAGAAATGTGATTTTAAGTAATTATCAGTATAACACATCCAGGTGAAGCTACATACCAAGTTTTAATAATCTATGTCCATAATTAAGGGAATTATAAAACTTTACTTATTCTCCATAAGAATAACATTATGGCTGAGTATACAGGTTTGCTGCTACGGGGATATTCAAGAAAAAATCTATTTTTTGTGCAAATATCAATAGGTGAGCCACATACCAAGTTTCATCAATATACATTCACAAATAATCGAGATATCAAATTTTATTTATTCTCCATAAGGATAACATTGGACAACGTATACTATGTTTAGCACTTTGAATATCTCTGTAACGGTTGGACGTAGAATCACAATTTAAACACCAAAATGATTGTTTTGTAGAGCTGTATTGATTGGTAAAAGCAAATGACAGTAAAATAACGTGAGGAAAAGCTAAAAACCTTTTTCCCATAAGATTAACATGGGAGATTTTATGAACACGTTTTTTGGATTTTTTGCATCCGGAACTGCTTAACCTAGGTTGACTCAGGTTAACCTGAGGTATGATTAAAAATACCATATTATTTGTTTTATAAGCTCTATGAAATATTCAAAACAAAAATTGAGTGTTTTAAAAATTGTAAGGTGAAAAATGCAAAAAAAAACTGTCCTTGGAAAATCGTGAAACCCCATAAACCCCTTTTCTCGTGGTCCGATATTTCTGGTTTTCGAACTTAAAGTCATGAATGTCACTTTACACATTTGAGCCAAATTTAATCAAAATCGGACTTTTTTACTCAAGTTATTGCATTCACGGACACATATATATGTATAAATTTGAACGAATAGTGTTTTTGGCATCTAGAGACCTAAAAACAAAAGTTATCATGGTCTCGGGCTTAAGTCTTACCATGAGACCTACGGTTATAGCTTCTTCCCTATAGGGGAAATTCGCTAAAAGAACTAAAACAGTTGTTAGTAAAAAATTAATTTTATCACCTGTATGAACTCATGTACTGCCCTTGATTCTTAAATAATTAATTGTATAAATAACTTATCAACCTGAATAAAATTAAAATGTATTGTGTTCAAGGCTCTGACATTTTCTGACACTATATTCTTAATTATTATTTTATATAGTTGGCTGTTTACATTGTTATTAATTGTGTTGACTATCTGGGTTTGATTGTTACTCCAAATTTACTTTTTCTAATCAAACTGACAAGGTTATAAGTAGTGTAAGTTCTGGAATCTCTGTTAAGCAGGATGTCCAGTTTTGTTGATCATCACGTCCTTTTAACAGTGTATTATGGATGTATTTATCCTCATTTGACATACTGTGTTGCTGCTTGGGGATTTGAAAACTCGAAATCACAACACCTTTTCCGTATTCAAAAGAAAGTAGTCAGAACAATTTTCGGAATGAAATTCAAGGAATCCTGTAGAACTGTTTTCAAACAAAACAATATATTAACTTTTCCATGCATATACATTTTAGAATCTCTCATATTTTTTAAAAATAATGCCAACTATTTTCAATTACGACAACCAACTCATAACTACAGTTCACACCATAGATTCAATTATCCTCTTCCTCGCCACAATACTGCTTTTTCAATAAACAGCTGCTTTCAGCTTGCATCACACTTTTCAATGCCCTGCCGCTTGGTTTGAGGGTTCAACCAAAGTTATATATGCTGAAGCGAGATTTTAAAGCCTTTTTGATCACCAAGGAGTACTACGGTATCAAGGAATATTTATTTAGCTGATGGTACATAATTATCTCCAGTTGTACTATCTTTTAGCGAATTTCCCCTATAGGGAAGAAGCTATTACCGTAGTCGGCATGGTAAGACCTAGGCCCGGGACCATGATAACTTTTCGTTTTGAGGTCCCCAGACCCCAAAAACACCATTCGTTCGAAACTGTATATATATATATATATATATATATATATATATATATATATATATATATATATATATATGTGTGTCCGTGGGTGCGATAACTCTCGTAAAAAAGGTCCGATTTTGATGAAATTTGGTATAAACGTGTAAAGCAACATTTATGACTTTAAGTTCGAAAACCAGCCATATCGCTCTACCTTAAGGGGTATTTTGGGGGGGTTTTGTACCCCAAAAATCGGTTTTTTTGAGCTTTTTACATATAATTTTTGAAATAGTCAAATTTTAGTTTTCACCATTGGATTCAGCTTTAAAAAACCCACAATTTGGTATTTTTGTCATTCCTCTACGTCAATTGGTTACCGAGATATTGAAAGTGCTAAACACAGTACGTTGTCTAATGTTATTCTTATGGAAAATAAGAACAAAATTATATCTCGCTTCTTTATGAACGTATACTGACGAAACTTGGTATACGGCTTCATCTGGTTTTGGACCATTGATATTTGCTCAAAAAAACAATTTTTTGCCAAAGGCTCCCGTAGCAGCAAACCTGCGTACTCAGCCTATGTTATTCTTATGGAAAATAAGTAACGTGTTATCTCCCTTAATTATGAAAATAAATTAATGAAATTTGGTATGTGACTTCACCTAGTTGAGTTATATTGATATTAGCATAAAACCCCATTTTTTGTGTTCCTTGCTTCAGCAAACCTGCATACTCAGCCGCCATGTTATTCTTATGGAGAATAATTAAAATGTCATAAATCGTTTATTTATGAATGTATATTGATGAAACTTGATATGTAGCTTTATGTGGTATTAAGATAAACACATATGCATTGGAAATTCGCTGAGTACGCAGGTTTTCTGCTACGGGGGTATTTGTATATATGTAAAAAGTGTATTTGATAATTTTATGTTAACCCATTTGTATGACTATTGCTAATGAGTGCACACTTTTTATTGCAATAACGAATTTGATTTATAACTACCGTAGTTAAACAAATTCTAAATTTCTGTTATTTAAAATTTATACACAACATTTGTAGTTGTTTGTACCAATAAATTGTTGATGTTGATAGTTATTTGTTTTCTGGTCATCGGAAAGGCCTTTACAGCAAATACTATAAGCTCAATATTTATTAAAATTCTTTTAGTAACTTACATGTACAAATCTTTGATTTTTCTCCGTCGTCCTCTATCTTTAATTTATTCAATATGTTAGTTTTCTTCTTATCATAGACATGCTCAGATCATTACCATCACAGTGGTTGTTGGGTTAACATTTAACGAAACAATTTTTCAATTTTATTGTTGTTGTTATATTTGAAAACATTCACGAATTAACAAATAATTCTATTTTCTTTGGTTTGTACTATAGTTCTTAGCTATTGTTTTATAATTAACGCCACCTTACATTTAACACATCGTAGTATCTTGATGATATCGGAAGAAACTTTCGTTGCCAAAAGTAATGAGAACCTCGCGAACCACCTGACGGGTTGTCATAAATCACATCGGCTGAGGCGGGGCGTTATTAAGGTCGGTAATATTCTTTGCTGATGTATTGGAGGAAATACTCGGAAATATGAACACATTTTTTAGGTTGCGTCATAAGCATGACCGATCTTTTATCGACTGGGCTGAGGTGAATACGAGACAATATAACTTTTTGTATCGTGAAATACGATAATGAATAAATGGATGCCCGCGATATCTCCTCTCTGGCCAATACATATTTCATATTTCTTGAGGTTATATAAGATGAAAAATGTCGGGAAACTTTATTTAATCTTGAAATATGGTCGTACGATTTGTGCATAAACTAGAAATCGTCAAAATATATTTTCAAGTGTTCATTGTTTCCTTAAAAAAAGGCTATGAATGTTCTTCACAATAACCTAATTCTGAAAACTGAATTATGTTAAAATGGTAAGTAATTTTTTTCTCTAAATGTAACACTTTTTCTGAGCTACTATAAATTTCATACACATCGTGAGGTACTAAATAAATGAAAATTCTACCCATAAACATAGAAAATAACTAAGGATCGAAATCTGTTAATGTAACAAGTTATTAACTGGCTCACTTATAGAGTGAAAGTTTTTATGGCGCTAAAAGCTTCTGTTTAGCCCAATATTATTCAAATAAATTATTTTTAGGGTAATTGATTGTTCAGCACAACATAAAACTAGTAATAATAAAAAACACCGTACATGGAAAATGTATTTCGAAAATTAAATGGTAATATGTAACTTTACTCAGATTCTAATTTTAGTTTTCCCTCCGTTTTCGAGCGACCCACAGTGCATGGAGTAAGTTTATTCAGTGATCGCGTGGCGGAGTCCGGGGCCTTGGTATCTCCACGGTCCACGGCACGGCGCCCAGCTCAGGGACCTCGGTCAGGGAGACGATCATGGAGGCCGCTGGCGTGACCGAGGCTACGGACCGAGGATCCGTGCTATCAGGAGGAGGATCTGTGCATAAATGGGGGAATTCTGTTCTGTTCACAAATTGTGTACACTAGGTCCACTTTTAACCTACGTTTCTCAGTGTCTATGGGTAGGTATTCTACATAAGGCATATATTTTATCATGGGAGAAACCACAGTGCGCGACGGACGGCAGTAATTCCAAATAGGAGTATATGCAAATTCCTTTCCAAGGTATAACAAATCCACTGATATTCTCGAATGAAGTTCATTTAAGTCTACTTCTTATAGAAAAAGGTAGTATGGAAATTGACAATTCATGTGGCAAGAATGTTATACTTGTACGTCTCATCTCAATAGTTCATTTCCTATAAATCTATAATCAAAGCTTTATAGTGAAGTCTGTGGCATATTAATAAATTATTGAAGGGTTTTGGATCCTTCCAAGTTTACAGAATATATAAAGTATGAATTTGGAGCTTATGTGAAGCATGAACTTTCTTCTTCAGCGGTTTCGGTAAACCGTGTAAAAGTTTGAGTATTGGTCTGAACTACTCAAACTTTATTGAGTATTAGGGTATTGGGTATTATACTACAACTTTAGCCTTACGTTTTCATAACAATATATGAGGAGTCAATATTGTGTCTCTAGGGCTTTGCATCAGATTTTCATTTTCATAGTTATACGAAAGCAAAAGGTGAATATTTATAACCAGATCGATGATACTTTAATATGTTTATTTGTGTGCTAAACCCTGACCGTGAAAGATTATCGAATGTTTAGTTTACAACGATACCACTCTGTCGTACAATATAAGAGGATAAGATAATCATCTTACGGATATCACCTTGTCGTCGCGGTCTACTAATACTAGTGTGTCGTTATCGCGCCTGCGTAGTGCTGCAGAGCGCGTGATTGGCGGGAAAGTGTTCCCACAATTCCGTGCGACCACTTTCATATTATCTCGCACTCGCTCGTCACACGTACGTGCAACACCTCGGTGAACCGACTAAATTACACGTAGTTGCGTTATACCCGACTAGCGGTGGGATAACCGTGAGAAAAAACACGGCAAACATCACGATACAATCATGATTAATGTGGTTTCAATACTGGTTCCTACCAACAAAATACTAAATAAGACGACAGATTAAATAATATATAATACATAATGATTAAATTATAGCCATTTTCCAATATATTAATACACAAACAGATTATTAATAAGAACGAGATTTAAGGAACTATTGAATTATTTTAAAGCCCCTTTAAGCTTAATAATAGAGCTCGGGATGTGTAGATGTATTATAATATAGATGTTTATTTAGCGCTCCTCAAAACAGACCTTTCAAGGTTCAGTGTATAAGTCTAATAGAAGATTAGTATTCACTTTTGGCTGTTGACACGTTAACAAATGAACAGCCAAAACAGCAAGAACAGATGTTACAGACATTACATGCACCGAAATATACACCAAAGACTCAACCAAAATTACTTGTGGAATAGCAACGCAGTATGAAGAGGAGTGTTTGTAAGTTCAGCATAATAAGAATAATATTTCCTCGAGTTTGAATATCAGGTCCTACTAATATTAATATAAAAACATCATCGGCAATGTTTGATGCTACTGTATTTGGTGGTTTATAAGTGTGAGGTGTGTAAATTTACGTAATTTGAACAGTAAATCAATGTTTTAGAACTAGTTAAATTTGCATTGTCTTTTTGTGGATGTGAATTGCGACATTATATTGGTTCATTTATCTGAATACTTTTTTCTATCTTACTTGTATCAATAATGCATCATATATTAGATTCAACATTTGATAGATACAAATGTAGGTATTGTTCATATCTACATCTTTCTAATTAAATTAGGATTTTACAGTGAAAAGAGGATTTTACCAATATGAATCACTTCTATTAAAGCCTGAGCCTCCCTCATAATAGTTAAACATACGATGATAAAACTAGCATTTCAATACATACCGGTACTACTAATATTTAACTAATATTTAAGGTCGTTCAGTTTGAAAATTCAGCGTTGAAGCTGTAGGTTTTGTTCAGTCTAATGTAAAATTAGAATAAGATTACTACGCCTCAAACATTCTTAAAGCTCTATAATTCATCGCAGAAATTATCATAAAATTACTGCTATTACTTATCGATTTCTCCCACTGTGATGTGCTGAATGCATAAATAAATTTCACGTTCGTCAACTCCCAAATGTAGGTGTACTGATGATGTATTGCTGCCTGTTTATCGTGGGTTTACTATATAATTTTGTCCATATTTTATTTTAAATAATGTTTATAACAATTCAATTATAACTATATGGAAGCAAAAATGATTTATATAAGTAATTTAAATGATACCTTTTAAGACCTCCGTTCCTTACTAATAAATATTAAGGAGGTGGGTAAAATTTCACTTATTTGGTTGGCGTTTCATCAAAATATTAGAATACGTACAAATACCTTTCTAAACATTTGTGGGGTTACAAAAGATTTGGAAGACAGCTCGTCATAGTTGACATATGCTTGCAGCAATTTTCAAAACACCTAGAAATGGTGTCCAGTTTAGGGGGGTTCAAACTCAACTCGACCAACTCAAATCACAGTCGCGGGCGAAGTCTGAGATTATCCCAGTTTGGTTAGCCCCTTATCGAATTTCCCTAAGTCAATTTGTCCCTGGGATTGGCTTGCTAAGCTGGTGTTAGGCCAGTACGGCTTCGGGAAACCGAGAAGGGGTGATTATGGCGCGAGAGGAGGAGGGGGTTGGGTTGTCACCGTAAAGCTGGGGGGTGTAATGGATATAATGCAATTAAGGTGAAAATAATATCTTAAAAACATTAATTATACTTTCATTAATAAAGAACAAGAGTAGTTTTACTAGGTAAATATCTAAGCCTTAGGCCGACTGCCGAAGCAATTAAGCATGTACCTAAAACAATTTTCGACACATTGATCGAAACAGGTTTTGAACCGAACAATTGCAGGTAAAGCATGATTGCATTTATAACCAGTAAGACAAGGATACTCAAATTATTGCCATATTGTCCGCTACAACATGACGTTATTGTTGATTAATTATTCCATTAAATGGAACTAGAAAATAAAAGCACCTACAATTGAGCCTTGGGGAAAAATAATATAGACCAACCAGCTGACTACCTAAGTTGAATAACTCCATAAGAAAACACTAAAACACTGGAACTTTAATAGTCATTGGGGAGAAAACTTTAAGTGGATGTTTGTCAAATCATTTAGAGATTAAGGTATTTTTTTATTGATACCAAACATGAATTCAAAATATTAGTTTTAGGGGCCGAAAATCGCCGAATAAAAATATTTTAATAATATGTATTAGTTTTAGCTAGTTCGTTATTAATTGCTTATTTAAAAGGTAAACAAATATTGTTTGTGTCATTATTAAAGGTAGAAGATTTCCTAATTGTTTCAGCACTACAATTCTAAATGACTCAAACAGTAAAATTACATAATGTACTCAAACTAACTTGAAGCAAAGAACAGAAAGCTTACTTAAATGTTAAAATGGGATTTTATTTTACTAGAACATCTTTTTACTAAAAGGTTTTTAAAGTGCACAAAAGTAAAACTATGGAGACACGGTCAGGAACTAAGGTAACAAAATCAAAGAGAGCTTTTAGGAACACTAATGAAGTGTCTAATTATCTTGGGCTGCCTCGTCGGTGCCAACTTTACAACTTTTAACTAGCGTAGTTAAAGTTTGCTAGTGGATGCAGATTTTATCTCCGAAAGGAAACTAATTTGCCCTGTGCTTATGTAGTTACTCGCTAGTCCTATTAAAGCCTACCATTCCAAATTAATAAGGTAATGTGCGTTATAACCAAAAATAACCAATATGAAGTTCATGTATTTATACTTGTTATCAAGTAGTTATGGTGGTATTTAAAAGTTAAAAACGTAACATAGAAAACTTACAATACCTTAAATTTGCTACTAAAAGGTTATTACAATATTATGTTATTTATCTGAGATTACAGAACTGTGTTATGTACGTCAGCCGTAAGTATTTTGAGCAGGTTTATCATTACTTTTTAATTAATCGTTCACTGAAAAGAACAAAATATGAACAAAAACTGGAAGGTCTAAAGGGTTGCGTTCAAAATAACGAGGCGTCGAGAATTTGAGACGGAGCGATTCATCAGCGCGACCCCTAATTTGGGGATGAAAAGAAGCGAGATTTATTTCTTCCGTTCTCGCCGATTATGACCTATCTTCCTTTTATAAACGCCAAAAAACATATTTCAAAGGTTTTTCTGAATGAATACTCTGTCTACAATAAGTATAGCTTCGAACATGTTTTTTTATATAGATGTTAAGAGAGTGAACTAATTAACGGTTGTTCCCACGAAGAAAGTTACAAGATGATTTGACACTGGCTAGTTTAATCTTCTCGACGTTTTTTCGACTAGACCGATTGTATTATAAGAAATAAGTCTGCCGGATTACTGGGTAACTGGGTATCATCCCGCATCATTCGAAATCTAAACATAATAGCTTCGGTTCGTTTGTATGTGTTACATGCAGTAATTAAAATTTTGCATATTTATCTATCCATAAATTTTATAAGGTAAGCCAGTTATGCAATTGTAATGAAGAATGCGTTTTTAACTATAGCGAAAATGGTGGGAAAGTATAGCTTTTCTTTAACATGTTCTGCAACTGTGAGAGCTTACTAAAAACCAGTTGATCACTTATAATGCTCTTATTTCTGTTTGTTAAATGTTTATCGTCTCCAAAAGACTACACATGACTACACCAAGATTACAAGACTACAAGACTACACAAGACTACACCTTTACACAGAATCGGTTTGTGTAAAAATATTTGTTCAAAATGTTTCCAAACTTTTGCAATTTCCACAGCACAAACAGTAAACAGCGATAAGGACTGGGAAAACAACAGTTTGAAATGTTTACATAGAGTGTTATCAAACAAACGACATGATTCAGCCACCATTAACGGACTTGTTAGTTATTCCCATGAAACCGTTAATTTGATTGTTGATAACCACATTCCATCGCAGCTCTGATTTGACACGCCGGCCGGTGAGCCAAGCGACGCTGGCTCGGGCGAACGCATACCACTGATTAAATGCCGGTAGCATGGCATAGTTTTGGAAGCATTTGTTAACTTGTAAACCTCGGTGTTGTAACTCAATTTAGTCTGTATGTATTATTTAATTCTAGTAACTACAAAAGAGATTTGATTCGTTCATCATTATTCAATGAGGTGTGTCTGGTGCTGGGAGGGTTCAAAAGGAAAGAGAATGTTGGATGCAAATGTTAGTTATATGAGTTATTAAAATTTGTTTTTAGTTTGCCATTTATTAATGATAATTGTTTTTTTCAGGTTAGCATGGCGGTTTTTTACTGACTATGGTCTTAAGGTAAAATAGTTTTAGTTTATTACAATTTGAGAAATTTAGAAATAATTAACTTTTTCCGAAGAGTACTTGAGAAGAAGAAGAGTAGAGGAATACTTCAGGAGGGTGTGGAAATGGGGTCACATAAGATAGTTCAATTCTTCGCTTCATTTCAACTCGACCAAACCCCACTTCTTCCTTTAAGTTTTCATATTTGATACATCTCTTACAAAACGACTCTTGTGAGAAATATTTATTTCATCACAAATTTAAGAGGTTACATGACTTTTTTAAATGACCATGTCAAAATATCCGTTTTTCCCCTTATATTAAATTACTTAATATCTATTTAAACAACAATACCATGACGCATATCGTTTAATACCCATAACCTTTAACAATAGATCATTTAATCCGTTTCCAAGATTACTGAATAAACCATTATAGTTTACTGCAGGTGTGGCAAGCCAGATAATAGGCAAGGTTAGGCGCTGCTAGTTTCGCAGACAAGCGTGCAGGATTCGTATACACAACGTTACCGTGGGAAGTGTGTTATTAGCGAAAGGTGAAGGCCAAAGGGCCCAACGGGATTCAATCTTAGTCCAACGTTAATGAAACGCTAGGACTAATTTGTGGCATTTGCCCTCTGGACAGCAACAGTGGGTAGAGGTTAGCGGTGGTATTACGGACAGTGTGATACATATGGTTAGAACCAAGGATGAAAAATCACCGCTTGTGAACCTTGGTTTAAATAATCGAGTTTTTATACATTTTAAAATAACTAAAAATCCAGCTGATCGAATTCGGGCAGTTTAAATTGTGACGCCATTTTAAAAGTTATCTTAAAACTTGCTTCTGTTCTGTGTTTTGTTACATTCAACAGCAGTCAAGTTCTCAATTTCAATGTACACATTAAAATTGCAACGTTTGAGGGGCTGTGGGGCGTAGCCCGAAGAATAAATGTGAATTGTGAGGAAATTCGGCAAATCTACACATTAGCCCCAGTGACACATACATCTTGTAAATCGGTTCAGTAGTCACTGAGAACCTAGCGTGTCAACCATATAAATATATACTATTTAATATATATGATTATATAAATAATAACATATTGTAAATAGCTCATATAATAAGTTTTTAGTTGGTATGTGTTTCCTTAATCGATTTATAACGTAATTATTTGTAGTTATTTTTTAATGAATAGTTGGAAAACCAACTGTACGAATCTATATTAGTTGTGATAGTCAAAACGTTCAAAAAGAGGCCCAGTAATAGAATAATGCAATTTTAAATGTCTGAATTACAATATCATTTTATTTATCTTGCTGATTTTCCCTTATGGTTGTAACTAGATTTTATGCTGTGGTGAGTGCAATTTGAATACGATTAGATATCGTTATTATTACCGTTTTGTGAAAGCCAATCCAAAATAAGGTACATTGTGGTCATTTGCATAACGAACGGAGTAAAAGGTTATTTATTCAATATTAGAAAAACATTTCATATTTAAGAAATTATTCGATATCTTCTAGTAAATAAAAAATAAATTCTTAGATTTTATCCTGGTATTGTTTAACCGTGGTTTCTAGGGTTTTCCATTATCTGTTTACAATTCTTTGCTTGGCAGCATACCTTATAATGTTTTTTCCTTGCTGTTACTGCGTCATCCAAATCTATTTAATTAACTCTGACGTCGTGTTGTAAATTACAACTATTACAAAATGATAAGCAACACGCAACTTAATATGTATGTATGCACTCTTATTAAAATATACTGCATGTTTTACATTATTAATTAAAACCATGGCCGCTGTTCGAAGCTAAATTTGAGCCTTTACGTGATAATAATTATATTTTCCTTGTCTCTAAGCGTTTTTAACCTTGTTAACTACCTTGGAGAGTCATGGTGTATGTACCTTCATACTTTATCCGTTGAAACCAAGAGTCCAAACTACATACTCTCAAGCACCTGAACGGCACCATTCTATGTATTACGGCTCGCACCTTGCTCCCGGTCGGCGGCGGAGCCCTCGGTAACAAAAAGTGGCACAGCTCTCTCCCAGACCCGTCTGTCTGGCCTGGGGCTCTGCCCCCCTGGCTGCCTCAGTGCAACCTGAGCCTGCCCCTGTCAACCACCTGTCCGAGTTTTTGTGCGCTAACGCGAACACGGAAGATTGATTTTCCTACTGTGTCGAACTCCGGTGGCTGGGTCTTGGCCTTGTCCTGATCACTGTAAATTGCAAGGGACACATTTCCCTTGTTGCAGTTTGTTTCAGCTTTGTAACGTAACATAAACATGTTACTCGTGACATTCCAGAGTTCTAGGTTAACTATTAATGAAACCTGATTCATTTGCGTCCAGTATCGTAAAATTTTAAGAGGTACCGGTAATCAAGTCTTCTGTTTCTATCTGCTTATGCAGTAAGGCCAATGTTAACTTTCGAAGCCCGCCCCTCCTTACCAGTTTTCCGAAATCACCAATGGTTATGGTTCAAGGTAAAGAACAACAAAATGCTTAGAAATTTCAGTGAGCAGAACTTTTATATCATAAATAGTTCGCTTATAACGAATCTTAAATATTTAATTTTTAGCGAATTTCCCCTATAGGGAAGAAGCTGTTACCGTAGGTGGTATGCTAAGACTTAAGCCCGAGACCATGATAACTTTTTGTTTTGAGGTCCCCAGATGCCAAAAACACTATTCGTTCAAATTGATATATATGTATATGTGTGTGTGTGTGTGTGTGTGTGTGTGTGTGTGTGTGTGTGTGTGTGTGTGTGTGTGTGTGTGTGTGTGTGTGTGTGTGTGTGTGTGTGTGTGTGTGTGTGTGTGTGTGTGTGTGTGTGTGTGTGTGTGTGTGTGTGTGTGTGTGTGTGTGTGTGTGTGTGTGTGTGTGTGTGTGTGTGTGTGTGTGTGTGTGTGTGTGTGTGTGTGTGTGTGTGTGTGTGTGTGTGTGTGTGTGTGTGTGTGTGTGTGTGTGTGTGTGTGTGTGTGTGTGTGTGTGTGTGTGTGTGTGTGTGTGTGTGTGTGTGTGTGTGTGTGTGTGTGTGTGTGTGTGTGTGTGTGTGTGTGTGTGTGTGTGTGTGTGTGTGTGTGTGTGTATATGTGTGTGTGTGTGTGCGTGTGCGTTACCGCGATAACTTTTGAAAGAAACGCCCGATTTAGATGACATTTGGCATAAATGTGTGTAGTAACATTTATGACTAATACGTTCGAAAACCAGATCGATCGGACTATGGGAAGGGGGTTTTATGGGAGTTTAAAATTTTCCGAAAATAAGTTTTTTGAATTTTGCCCCCTAAGATTTTACAAAAGCTTGATTTTGGTTATAACCATCTTATAGAGCTTAAAAAAACAAATAATTTGGTATTTTGAATCATTTTGAATCAAACCTAGGTTAAGTGGTTGTAGAGAAAATTAAAAAAACGCGTCCATAAAATTTCCAATGTTAATCTTATGGGTAAAAGGTTTTGGGATTTTCCTCAGATAATTTTACTAAAAACTTCACATTTTGTTTTACCAATCAGTTTAGCTCTACCAAAACGATCATTTTGGTGTTTTAATTGTTGTTCTACGTCCAACCGTTGCAGAGATATCAAACACAGTACGTTGTCCAATGTTATCCTTATGGAGGATAAATCAAATTTGATATCTCGTTTATTTATGAATGTATATTGATGAAACTTGGTATGTGGCTTCAAATAGTTGTGGTATATTGATATTTGCACAAAAAAGGTTTTTTGTTGATTTTCCCTGTAGCAGCAAACCTGCATACTCGGCCCCCATGTTATTCATATGGAGAATAAGTAAATTTGTATATATCCCTTAGTTATGAACCTAAATTAATAAAACGTGGTATGCAGCTTCACCTGGTTGAGTTATATTGATAATTACAAAAATACTCATTTTTTATCTTTCTCGTTGCAGCAAACCTGCGTACTCAGCCCTAATGTTATTGTGATGGAGAATAAATAAAATGCTATATAGCACTTATTTATGAATATATTTTTGTGAAACTTGGTAAGTGGTTCTATGTAGTAGTGAGACACATATACATGCATTGGAAATTCGCTGAGAACGCAGGTTTGCTGCAACGGGGGTATTTTGAATTAAAACAATATTTTTATTGATATCGAAACTTTATCTGAAATCGTTAGGTATTTTTGCTCTTTAAAATGAACCATAAACGAAAAATATCGGATAATCCGTATAGGAAAGCCGGGCTTTGAAAGTTAGCATTAGCCTTCCTGGGGGAAGAAGATAGAAACAAAAAATGTTTCGTGACAAGAGGAGCCCATTCTTAATGGAATTTGGTGACTGATAAATCGCGTTTTGCAGTTAAAAACAGGATTTGTAAAGCATAACTTGGATACTACTCTTTCTTTCAAGAGACGCCATATTTTATATTGCAATTTCTTAACACAATTTCAAGAATAATATAATTCGTGAAATGCCATAGTTCTGTATGTTAGATTCCCGAAAAACTATTTTCGTTTCCTTTCTCATATCGCAAAATGTCAACATTACGCTTGGTAAATTCCATACTGCTACTGAAATATGTGTTAAGTAGAACTGTGACGATGGAATGTTTTGTTGGGCAACACTTAATTGCCGAAGCTGATATGTAGGTGACGTGATTCGAATAAAATGCGCAGACGTTTGTTTGAGTGACTTGGACGTTGACCTGTTGCGGAATCAGTTTTAATGCGTAATTTTGATATCGGACTGATTACGTTGTTTTTCATAGATATTGTGTGAGTTATCGTACAAAATTGGTTGTAAGAATAAAATGACATTGCGTCTAGAACCCGAGATTTACACACAGTGAATGACTATAATTATAACGATTAAGTTATCACTTCGTTACTACGTACAGTACGTTATACTCGTTACTACGTACAGTACGTTATACTCGTTACTACGTACAGTACTTATACTCGTTACTACGTACAGTACTTATACTCGTTACTACGTACAGTACGTTATACTAGTTACTACGTACAGTACTTATACTCGTTACCACGTACAGTACGTTATACTCGTTACTACGTACAGTACGTTATACTCGTTACTACGTACAGTACGTTATACTCGTTACTACGTACAGTACGTTATACTCGTTACTACGTACAGTACTTATACTCGTTACTACGTACAGTACGTTATACTCGTTACTACGTACAGTACTTATACTCGTTACTACGTACAGTACTTATACTCGTTACTACGTACAGTACTTATACTCGTTACTACGTACAGTACTTATACTCGTTACTACGTACAGTACGTTATACTAGTTACTACGTACAGCACGTTATACTAGTTACTACGTACAGTACGTTATACTCGTTACTACGTACAGTACGTTATACTCGTTACTACGTACAGTACTTATTATTCAATTAATAATCTAAAGACAACTACCACGGAGATTCAGATTCTCGCATGCGATTGTTGATATAAAACTACATTTCCCCTGCACCTCAGCTACCATGTTCGAAGGTTACTCCAACAGAAGTCCTTCTTGCAAGCACGAAGTGAGGCGTTATCAGTTTTGTTTGTACGAGTGTCGGGCCTCAAACAGAAACACTGTTCAAACCTAGGCCGGGCCCGACGCACGACGCCTCCTTGTCAATATTTACCGAGTAATTCTTCCCACTCCTTACATATTTTTGTTAAAAACTATAATATCTCTTTTAGCGACTTTCTCCTAAAGGTACGGGGCCTTTTTTACTCAACACAGCATTTGGAAAGAAAACGAACTACAAGTATTTTACATGCTAATTCTTAAAATAACAGAAAAAAATACACGAAGTTACAGCAATACAAACCATCTGACAGAGAATTAATTAAAGTTATCAATATCAACTTTTGGACTTTTATAGTGTATGATACTTGTCGTTCTTCTGCAAATGCTATTAGTTGTATTTCGTTTTAATATCATGCTTTATTTAAACTGTCCTAAATTTTTTTCACAAACATTGTACCTATTTGATTATGTGGATTTGGTTTCCTTTTAAGTTATATAAAAATCCCTTACTTACTTACTTTTTTATTACTTTCAGAATCCTTAATACTCATTTTTCTGTAGCTTGGCTTAATCGATGCCCGACTAATTATAGGAAAGTTTCAGAACGCTTACTTGATACTTTTCTTTCTATGTAGCCCTGTCAGATAGTTCTGCGAAGATATAAGAATGTATAACCTTACAGTTTTATACGCCAATTAAAAACCAAAACTGAGAACATATTTAAAGCCCTGCCAAAATAAAACGAACTTGATAAAGTTATCACGATAGAACATTATTTGTTAAAGAATAATTGTTCGAAGTAGTTTTAAAAAGTTGCATTGTGTTGTTTTGTAATTAAGTTTATAAAGTAAGTATCTACGAGTAATGGAAACTGTGTCCTAATTTAGGCTATTAGCGAATTTCCCATATAGGGAAGAAGCTATTACCGTAGTCGGCATGGTAAGACCTAGGCCCGGGACCATGATAACTTTTCGTTTTGAGGTCCCCAGACCCCAAAAACACCATTCGTTCGATACTGTATATATATATATATATATGTGTGTCCGTGAGCACGATAACTCTCGTAAAAATTATCCGATTTTGACGAAATTTGGTATAAACATGTAAAGCAGCATTTATGACTTTAAGTTCGAAAACCAGACAGATCGACCTATCCGAAGGGGTATTTTGGGGGGGTTTTGTACCCCAAAAATGGGTTTTTTGAATTTTTTACACATAATTTTTGAAAAAGTCAAATTTTAGTTTTTACCATTCGATTCAGCTTAAAAAAACACACAATTTGGTATTTCGATCATTCCTCTACGTCAATTGGTTACCGAGATATTGAAAGTGCTAAACACAGTACGTTGTCTAATGTTATTCTTATGGAGAAAAAAAAATGTATTTATCTTGCTTATTTATAAACGTATACTGACGAAACTTGGTATACAGCTTCATCTCGTTGAGGTCTATTGATATTTGCTCCAAAAAATTGTTTTTGCATAATTCTCCCGTAGCAGCAAACCTGCGTACTCAGGCCTCATGTTATTCTTATGGATAATAATTAAATGCTCTGTCTCCCTTAATTATGATCATAAATTAATAAAAACTGGTATACGACTTCACCTAGTTGAGTTATATTGATATTAGCATAAAAACCAATTTTTTGTGTTCCTTGTTGCAGCAAACCTGCGTACTCAGCCCCAATGTTATTCTTATGGAGAATAATTAAAATTGTATATAACGCTTATTTGTGAATATATTTTTATGAAACTTGGTAAGTGGCTTTATGTAATATTAAGACATTTATATCTCCATTGGAAATTCGCTGAGTATGCAGGTTTGCTGCGACGGGGGTATTTTATACTTTAAAAGTCCTTCTTGAGTGTTCTTGATCATAAAAGCTAAGCATAACTGAAGGAAGTAGATTGATTTGGCCCAGTTAAACTTTCAGTCCTGCCACCTGGGTGGCTTTTACTCAGCGAAACTTCCAAGAAACTTTGTCTGTCTGTCTGTCTGCCTGCTGTCCGGAGTTTTAAACTAACAAAAAAGCTTTTAGAGCTTGTAATCTCGACGCCGAAACTTCGATGCACTTTGACGACAAGAATGCCTGTCATTTACACTGCGTTAGATATTCGAAGAACTACCTTCCTAGGTTGGGGTGACGTCAGTGGGGGGTTATAGTCGTGTTATTGGGACGTTGAGTTGTATTACAGTTGTTATATACATATCCTGGAAGTTTAAAATTATCATTACTGTAAAAACTGTATCTTAATTGCAGACTGCAGCATTATCTTAAGTATTTATGTGACCCATATACCTATTCGGTACTTTAGACTGGCCACTAAACAATATGAAGTTGTATGATTCAAGAAGTACAACTATTTCCATCAAGTATACAATACGATTTAATTAAGTTTAAACAAAAGTTGAAAAGAGAGATTATATAGACAGGGTACTATAAGTTTCATAACTTCGTAACGCCATAATCTGATTGTGATCGTGAATTGTGTACAGTATGTTTTATCTATTCCAGTTTATATTTTTCAACTACCCCATTCAAAAGCGTCCAGCACTATACAATTTTACTGTGTACACAACTAGGTGCATGACTCGTCCATGCGGCCGGCATAAAAGAGCTATATCCTCAACTCAATTACCAAGAGAAAGTGGCTGTCTAGTGTGTTCATGGGAAGCCTCCTCTAGAGATGACTCACGGGTATGGCTGCACTCCGCGCCCACGCTCCCACGGGGGGCGAGTACCCGAGACCGGGGACCCTGGGTCGGCCTACACGGCGTCTGAGGACCGTCCGCGGTTACGTAAGAGGGCGACAGCTGAGGTAACGTGGGCGCGGTCGTGGGTGAGAGTGTGGTGCTGGGTGGTGGACTACGGGGATAGAGGATTGATCTGTGGATACAGTGACAGAGGAGACGGTGAATCGGAGGTACAGTTACGGAAGGGTACAGTGAACCGGGTAATAAATAGGACCAAAATGAATGCAGGAACCCTGTGGACGAGACAGTGGGTAGTGGATGTAGTGGGAAATTGGATCGACGGGGTGTAAGGGACAGTGAATAATAGATACAGTGGAAAACGTATTTAGTGAACATTGGGTAGAGGGTGCAGGGTTAAAGTTTAAATAGTGGACACCGTGGACGGTATACCAATACAGAAGATAGAAGATAAAACAGGATGCAGGACTAAAGTGGGTAATTCGTAATTAAGGTAGATTGCATTGTTGCCTTGAATTTGAAAATAATCTGATAAAGTTAACACAATTTGTATATTGTCTGCGGTTTTGTCATTCATTTCCAAAACATTGTTAACAATGTGTTACTGTCAGGTATAATTAAAACATGTTTAAACAATCTTTACAACATTATTGGGAAATCCCGCCATGAATAGGTATCACAACAATACATTACTACAGGCATTTAACGTGTTCTTACATATCGAGTCCTAATTATAGGACATCTGGCTTCCGTCTCATCCCGACTCAATTCCAATTATCCATGGACAGAAAGGAGAATATTAAAACAATCCTGCGACTAACAAAGCCCCAAAAAGTCACCCGTTCATCTGGCAGACACATGACGGGTTTCCCAGTGTACAATGAACTGCCAGAAATAGAAGTGTGGAAATAGACATGGAGACTTCCGTCGTCAGGTTGAGTCGGTGTCGCGTCTTGGTACTCCCATTGTCGAGACCAATAGATGGTTCTCGTTCTATGCTAAATATGTGGGTAGATATTTTGAGTTTGGATGCTGAAATATAATAATAATAATGTTAATTACATGGCAATGTTTGGCAATTAATCGGTATTTAAAAAATATCCCTTTTTGGGAACCAATCCGGCATTTGCCTACAAGTGACATGAGGAAAGGTACAAACTCATTTCAGAATGCCCGGGCTGGGATGAAACCCGAGATCTCCTGAATTAGAGGTGTAATTTAACTTGTTATAATTTTCAATTTTACCTCGCATGTTTTCATGCTTGTAGTGCTCAAGCATTGATTTCTTTATTGATAGTTTTGTTTGTATTCTTCTTCACAAAATGTTATTCTTGACTATAGTTTCTTCTCCATAGCGAAATGTTTGAAATATTTTGCACACTATAAAAACAGTTTTAATTATTTTAAAGACTTATTGGAAAACTTTAAACTCCTAAAAATGTGCTCAAATTTAAAGAATTCTTTACTTCTGGAATTTGCATGTAAAGTAGGGTCTTTAGAAAGATAAAGACATTTTGAGTGATCAGGGAATTTAATATTGCAGAAAACAACGGGGAATTGCTTAATTGAGGAGGTCGGAAAACGTTGTTAGAACTGTTACATTTAGTATTTCAGCAGACGTGGTATTAGTCGAGTTTTATATAATGGATATTCTGATTTCAAATGACAAATTTTGAAAATTTGACAAAAACCCCTAAAATTGAAAATTGAGGAAATTAACGTTTATGTTTCAATAAAAAGGTGTGTAAAGATTTTCATTTAACAGGATAAACAGTGGTACTTATTTTTGGACAAAACTAATGGTTCAATAATTTTTAGAATCATATTTTCATTTTTCCCAACACTTTTCAAAATCTACAAAGTGCCTCTAAATCCCTTACGTGTTGGAACATACTGCGTTGTTTTTTCGGAAGATTTGGGCAAAGAGCCACTTTGAAACGTGAACACCGTATCAGGTAATCCTTTTTTGAGGATTAAATAAATCGGGGCATAAATCGGGGCATCGGGACTTTGAGTATAGTGGAACGAATGCAGGATTATTGGCCCCAAGAATATATGAATACACTTTCACACATTTTAACTCACATTTACACTACTACCATTGCTTTTCGGGATATTGTCCTACGGAGGGATTTAATCGTGTCAACGTGTTGACCACATTGCTATAGTCTTTTTAAGGACAAGTAAAATCTTCAGAAGTCCTTGTTACAGAAGGCTGGGTAGAACCCCGAGAAACCTGAATCACATAAGTTACAGACTTATATGGGACACTTTATTGTTACAGCCAAGAAAAAGATTTGTATTTATTTCGTTTTTTGTCCCTCGTTACATTTAACAGAGTTCTAACATCTTAGATAATCTAAAAGGTTTAACATTTCTCTAGTTTTGTATATGAAGTTTATTTTCATTGGTTTGAATATTTCTTTGTTGTTTCTCTGTTACTTTTAGCTGTTTCCTCAGTTTCAATTTAAAATTGCAAATACATTTTACTTGAAAATTAAATCTATCAGGTATAACGCTAGATGTGACTAAAAAATGTAGGCTATTTACTCTTAATATTGTAACCATAAATCAGTGTCAGTAGGATTACCATTGGAACACTAAGGCTGATGTAGTGGAGCAGTTTTATCCCGGGAACATACCATCCGTTCCTTGGGGATGAATTAGCAATCGTCCTCTAAAACAATTGCTCGATCGGTGTGCGTGTTAGGCTTGCATTCGCCTTGACTAGTATTATATTTATTTATACTATTCAATAAATTTTTAAATATGAATGCTACACTGTGATTAAGTATAGTATTATTCGTTAACTGTCATCGAGATACAATCAATTTCTATTAAGAATCGTAATTCAGTGGCTGACAATGCTATGTCTGTCGCGGCCTTTCTAGCCCTACCCTGTCTCTCAAGGTTGGTTCGCGAGGAAGTTAACAACAGCTCTTACTTTGTTTCATAACATTGTTCAAATGTAAATCAGAAGTCACGCCTTTCGACCTCGTTGTTTTGTTAGAGACTTTTGCATTAATGCGACTGATTAGGATTGGCGTTAATTTTGTTTTCAAAAGTAATTTAAGTTTTAAGTTTTTAAGTTTTAAAAGTAAGTTAATTTTGTTTCTATTCTTCAAGGTTTTTAAGTGAAGTAAGTTTAAACTGATTAGCTCTACTGCTTTACAATACTATGAGATAAGATTCGGCACGAAGAGGAGGTAAGGCTCAATTGTTAAGCTTGTATTTGCTTTTAAGATAATTTAACAAAGTTATCGGCGTAAACAATATCAAATTGTTACAAAAATTGGTTATTGTAAATATTTTTATTACATTTCATATAGTCTTTTAGTTATCCCTTATTTACATACATTTACAGAATGTGAATACGTTATATACGTTTGTATCATGTATATTAAAACACGGTTGAAATGCTAAGTCCTCAGTGACTACTGAACCAATTTAGAAAAATTATTTTAAATTAAAGGGGATCATGTGCTATTTGCTGAATTTCCTCAGAATTCACGTTTGTTCTTAGGGTTACGCCCCACATCCCTTCAAAAGTTGCAATGTTAATCTTATGGAAGAACAGTAAGCTAACTTATGGAATGGCATCATAATTTGAACTGCTCGAATTTGAGCAGTTGGATTAGCTAATATCTAATTAATCTTTACAAATAGCAAATAAATGAAGTAAACTGTATTAAAATGCCAGGTGTATTCACATAATGATTACACTGAAATGTAATGGTCCAAGAATAACTGCGCCCTCACTGAGTGGATTAAAACAATTTAAACAAGTATGTAAATCAAGAAATCATCATTCCTTAACTGTTAAAGGTATTGAATGCTTAATAATAAGAATTAATTAATTTTAAAGTTTGCTTGTTGAACATTTTATATATTATTTCTCTAGCCTGTTTTTCTGTCAGTCCGCCAGATTTTCCTTATTCATTTATCAAATTCCATGGTTTATCCCTAATTTTAAAGCTTATCGTGCCAGCTAATGACGAAAAATAGACTCACTGGCTGAAAATGTACCGTTTTTCTGAAATTTAAATAATATGAAAGATTAATTAAGGGAACATATTTTTTACAGGAGCGAAAATGTAAACAAAAGAACATCTGATCAGCTGACAAGATTTGGTTCGCAGTGCGGAATTCCGCACGGGTCGACTAGTATTTCTTATATTAATAAAGTTATAATAAGTTGAGGAAATACGTTTGTGTACCCTGAACTAAAATCAAATAAGAACAATTCCACACACACACACATTCATTATGAGTCACCATTTACCAAAACAACAAAGAACAATATTACTCAGTTTATTGCCCCATTTCCCCGGCCAATCAGCGGTAACATGACGCAACGCTCGTGTCCATATAAGGTCATGCATACACAACACGGTGATGGGGGCCTGCTGGTGTATGTAAAAGCTAGTGCAAAGGCACCGTCCCATCACCAGGGATAATCGAATTTCCACATAAACTGCATTCTATTAATAGGGGCTTTGTGTTCGATATCCAATCAGACCGCTTAAGAAGGCTTACAAAATTAATTGGGAATTAGTTGCAAAGTGCGGAGTTATTTCATGTTGTAGGGACGTATGGGATCTTCTCATTTACAACTTAATTTCTTTATTAGCATGATACGTGTTGTTGCAATTAAACAGGATAAATATACTTTGTAGTGTTGTAAGACGTATTTTATTTATCCTGTTTACAACTTAATCAATATTTTACTATCTGATAGAGTTTGCATAAGGTTTGCATTTTTTGCAATAACAAGTAATTCCGCTCAACAAGGTTTATATTATTATCATTTATTTTGGGTGGGTGGGGATTTCTACCCATTAATTGCTAAGGTCCCAGTTTACGATTTGTATGGGGAATTGGAAGTATCCATACATAAAACCATCATTATTTTAAACTTTTAAAAATACTCCTAGATTAGTGCTATTGCAATGTCCGCAACTGTAGCGCTGTCGGAGTCAGATCTAGGTTAATTTAAGTTACGTTTTACTAAACAAGGGTACTATGTTTCAAATGTCTTCTCGTCATACTGCTTCAAAAACGGCTGTGCTCATCACATGCGTTGAGGTGTTAAAGTTGTTCTTTTTATTCCTAGGATAAAAAGTATCATTTTGATGATATTTTTCGTCCTAGAACTAAAACATCATTGGTTGACACTTTTCGGTCAGGGTCATCAGCTGTTAATATGAATTGAAACAATTAAACTAGTGTAACTTGTGTAATGACAACTTGTGTAACAGCTTATTTAGCAATAAGATCAATATGGAAGCAAACTTTTAATGGTAAAAAGTAAACAAAATTTATGTTTTGCGAAATTGTTAAATTAAAATTGTTTGTAGTGTGACGAAAAATATAGTTCATCACTAGGACCGAAAGTGGCTTTTCTATCGTAGCTCATTTTCCAGCCTCGGCTCCGCCTAGGCCCGTAAACCACTCGGATCGAAAAGCATCACTTTTGGTCCTAGTGATGAAATATACTATTTTTTAAAATTTGGTCATATAGATGAGTTGTTGAGTTATTTCCTCACTCATGGTAAAAGACAGTGAGGTAGTAAAATAATGTTAAACGATTCCTCTCACTGAAGAGCTACATTCAACCCTTTCCGCCGATTCAACAAGTTCCAATATTAACTCCTATATGGGAGCATTTGATCCTGTCGTAAAGTATTACTTAAACATATGTTTGTTACACCGTTTAATTAACTTTGCCCCCTAATTCAGAGCATGAAATTATTTCCAGAGATTTACATTTACGTTGACGCAGATTTTCGTCCGAGAATAACTTAATTTTAACTAACACACCAATGTATATATGTTGAACATATTTTCAACGAAATTAATATGTTTATCAATCAAACTGACCACATGGAAAATTTCATCCAAATTAATAACTTACTAACTAGCCAATTTGGAAACTTCCCCTTCTCACCCCCCTGGTGGTGAAAGTTGTGTACAACAAAGGTCGTCAACCCACGGAATACCTGGACTGAGCCAGCAACAGTCTCAACATTGCCAATTAACGTAATGACAATTAATTGGCCATTGTCTGCCAATGGCGTCCTCTTCTTATTGGCCTCCCTACAACTACCGACCACTGATCGGCAAGTCGGTAATTGTTTAGTCTCGAATTGTTTCTAAATTGAGAACCCCTCGGCGATCCGATAACGAATTGGGTTACATTGTTAACTGATCGGCGAAGGCGAAGGCTGGTCGGCCGTTTAGGAGTTGAAATTTATTAATTTCTCTTGACTTTCTACTCTGCGAAAGATCGAATCTTGTTAATCATTCTTTATTTATGTAACAGAAAAATGATTATTTTTAAACTAATATTTTTTAACTATATGCTAATTTTGCGTTTCGTGTTTCAGGTATGGAAGAAAGCTGATGCCTTTAAAGATGTGAAGGTGAACGATGAATAGTTATACTTATTTATAGATCCAAAAAGTTAGTTTTATTTATTTTTATTTTTAACTAGTTAACGTAGTTTAACAAAATATGATGTGAACTTGCAGATGATTCGAAATGATAGTTTTAAATATATACATACTACAGTAAACAAAAATATTAACAGCATCCTTATTTGATAATTCAAATGCACAATTACACAATAATAAACAAGTGTATACTGTCGTACATTCGTTATTTTGTAGTTTGTAAGTCTTATTTGCAAAGACTGTATTCAAAAGACCTTTATCGCCATTACATTTTTTTATTTATTAGCGAATTTCCCCTATAGGGAAGAAGCTATTACCGTAGTCGGCATGGTAAGACCTACGCCCGGGACCCAAACCGGATTCTAAATACAAAAACAAGTCGAAAATGTACAGTAACATTTTTGCTATTTCGGATTAGGTTAGTTGTAATCCGTCGTAACTTGGTATAAACTTTAAGTTTCTGGTTTTTAACATTTTTCAAAAACAATTTTTTTTAACTTATCAAATTTCAAAATGGCGGCCATTTAAATATTTCAAAGTCAAATTCCATGAAAAATAACAACTAAAACAAAACTTTACAAGACATAAAATTTAAAGCACTTTGTAATCCAAATCTAATATAATTTTTACTGTAAAAATCGGTTAATAAATAAAAAAGTTATGGTAATTTTTTTATAATAAATTTCAAATGGCGGCCATATACAAATTTCAAAGTCAAATTCCTGGAAAACTAGCAACTAAAACAAAATTTTACAGGACATAAAATTTAAAGGACTTGGTCAAATGCATTAAGGAATTTGACTTTGAAAATTTTATGTGGCCGCCATTTTGAAATTTATTATAAAAAATTGCCATAACTTTTTTGTTTATTAACCGATTTTTACAGTAAAAATTTCATTGGATTTGGATTACAAAGTGCTTTAAATTGTATGTCTTGTAAAATTTTGTTTCACTTGCTAGTTTTCATGGAATTTGACTTTGAAATATTTAAATGGCCGCCATTTTGAAATTTGAAAAGTTTAATACAAATTATTTTTGGAAGATGTTAAAAACCAGAAACTTAAAGTTTCAAAAAAATATCTCGAAGGGTTTTTGAATTATTAATTATTTTCAAAAAAATACTACGCCTAAACTAAGCCGAAATCGAACAAATTTTACTCTACATTTTCAACTTGTTTTTGTATGTAGAATATGGTTCTGCATAGCGCGCTACGCATTTTTGTGACATCCTGTATATATGTGTGTGTGTCCGTGGGTGCGATAACTCTCGTGAAAAAGGTCAGATTTTGATGAAATTTGGTACAAACGTGTAAAGCAGCATTTATGATTTAAGTTCGAAAACCAGACAGATCGACCTATCCAAAAGGGTATTTTGGGGGGGTTTTGTATCTCAAAAATGGGTTTTTGAGTTTTTTACATATAATTTTTTTTAAAGTAAAATTTGATTTTTTTCCATTGAATCAACTTAAAAAGACGTACAATTTGGTGTTTTAATCATTACTCTACGTCAGTTGGTTACTGAGATATTGAAAGTGCTAAACACAGTACGTTGTCCAATGTTATTCTTATGGAGGAAAAGAAAAGTTGTATATCCTACACTTTTTGCGTTCCTTGTTTCAGCAAACCTGCATCCTCAGCCGCCATGTTATTCTTATGTAGAAAAATTAAAAATGTGATAAATAGTTTTTTTATAAATGTATATTAATTGAACTTGGTATGTGGCTCTATGTGATGGCATTAAGATACATGTATATGCATTGGAAATTCGCTGAGTACGCAGGGTTGCTGCTATGGGGGTATAATATGTTTGTTATGATGCCTTTATTGCTGACCAGGCCCTAACTAATAATTTAATAGCTATAAAACTCTTCAGTTTGTAAATATAACAACTAATATAACATCGTAAAAATTTACATATATTTCTTTATAAAGAAACTTTTTACATGGTTCCAATCCTCTCTATTTTAACATAACTAATGCATATATATCTTAGACAAACATAAGTAAAATAAACATAGTCACAAATGTTTGCTACGATATGTATCAACATATTGTAAAACAGCAAAACCTGTGAACTTTCCAGACGAGAAAACATTACAGCTCCGTTTCCTTTTATTTCATTAAACAGTATTCGGTTGTAATGAATTCAGCCCTAATTGAAGACAGTGTTAAGTCCCTACACAGAATGTCATGAATATCAAATGGCTGGAAGTAATTTTAAAGTCTAATGGCTCTAGGGAGATATACCGAACATAGCGGCAGCGGCTGCACAGAACGAGCACATACGTATTAGCATAGCTTGAGATCTAGTGACACTAAGTCAATTAATTTAGAGAATAAAAGAAATGTACTTAAAATCGCAAAACAAAATCTCATGTACCAGTGCAGTTTAAAAATATTACATGTAACAAGTAAAATAAGTTTAAAACAAGGCTCTGTGTAAAAGGGTTTTATAGTCCATGAATACACTGTAGTAAAATAAGATCTTAAACATAAATATCATCAATCGCGTAAAATTGTGTTAATAATTTTCTGGGTTGAGGCATAATAGAACTTGATATATCCCAATTGAAAAAAATGAGTAAAATTGGGTAATATGAGTAAAGAAAGGAAAACCCAATATTTCATTTGATAACTGAATCTTACAGTTAACTCCACAGAGATAAATCTAACTACTGCAGTTAAATATAGTGTTCTTTATGTTAAGTTGTAAGTTTAAATACAATTATAATTTTCTAAATTTTGTTTTGCAATCTAACTCTAAGTGAGAAGGTAGCTTGTTAGTGAATTTTCTTTGGAAAGTGAACTATTAGCATGACCTGCACGGTGAAACTTAAGCCCGGGACCACCATAGAAGTTTCTAACGTGACCCCCTGAACACGTTTTGGGGGGTCGTTCAAAATTGTATATATATATATATATATATATATGTATGTATATATATATAGACATATATATATACAGTAGAGTCTCACAAACTCGACTCCCGATAACTCGACACTCTGGGAAACTCGACACCTCATTTACTATACAGTACATGCATTACAAGACTATATATTTTGGAAACGAGGACAGTTAGTTATTAATTCTCAATTTTTAAGTATTTATCTAATTTTTATATTGTCCTTAAGTTTGTAATACAGTAACATTCTACATTTATAATATAATGTGTTTAAGTAAAATCTAATACAGTAAACAATTTACAGCTAAATAATGTGTTTTCCTCCCCTCCCAATGTAATTCTGGATAACTCGACATTCCACAAACTCGACAGGGTCTTAGTCCACATTGTGTCGAGTTTGTGAGACTCCACTGTATATATATATATATATATATATATATATATATATATATATATATATATGTGTGTGTGTGTGTGTTGCACTCTAGCGGTTGCATTTTTTGTCCGATTTACTTCAAATTTGGTAGGGACGTTCCTTTCTGTAATCAGTTGGACAAGTTCGTTGGGCAAAACAATCGGAAAACTCTAAACCCCTTTTTTTGGGGATTAATCTTTAAAATTTCGAGTTTTTGGGCCCAAAAAGGGTCAGAAAAGCCCCAGATGTAAAATTAATGAATGTAAAAAGATGGGAATTAGAGATGCGAAAGTTTTAAGCACACTCTCGTTATTCTAGCATAAATATTTACCGAGTTATTAAAGAAAACGTGTATCGGCTAAACACAATACGTTGTCTTATGGGGGTTTTACACTAGAAAACCCTGTTATTCCTTTGTTAGAGTACTTTTATCATCCCCAGCAACCTCACGCCTACTTTCAAGCCTGTCTGGACCTTCTCCTAACCTTATAATGCGCAAAATTGTCCCAGCTTTTCAAGTAAATGAAACCAGGAGTATAAGAACAGCCAAAAAATCAATGTTTTCAGATTTCAATAAAAATTGGGCAAATGTATGTTTTTACACTTATTTTGAGTTTTAGAAGTTTTTATGTGGAAATTCACTTCCCTTACGTCAGCGTGCTGCGTGCGAACTCGTATTAAATTTCATAGCTTACCTAGCTACAGATCTCTTAAAGTTTAATTCATATTTTTATATCACTATGAAATCAATTGTACTTCCAAACTATCATCGAAAATATTAGCTTTAAATTAGTTCTTATATTTTTTTTTTATAACAACGCAGCTGTAAAACGGCAATGAGTAGTGCCATAAATCGATGTAATACGAATTTGAACTAATAAAGTTATAATTATTAATTTTAACTGTTTTAATATAGCATCCGGAAATAAATTCTGAACAAGTAACTCTACTCCATTTAACCCAACCCAGTTGTATAAAGTCCGTTGTACGTGGAAAAACCCAGGCCGTCCATAAAACCAATGTTAACAACACTAATTTTAACACTTACTAGTTTTATGGACGACCTGGTTTTTCACTCGTGCATCGTACTGCAGTTATGAGACAGGATTCATTGATACGATTTTTATGAGACTTTCTCTTACCAGAAAACCGTCAGTAGACAGTAGAGCTAGGCGGCCCTGTTTGTCTGTTATCAGGTGACATATGGTCATTACCTCCTTATCAGTTGCCAGTGACTACTGTTGCCGCCCTCCGGTTAACGACCCTTGATAATGTGTTACCTTAGTGATAATGATGATTATAACGACACGATGGTTCTCATTTCTTAAGAAAAGATTTTCCACTGTCAACAATAAATTAGTTTAGTCTTTGTCAACAATCAATTAATTTTTTTAACATTAATGTATTAGTGTATTTTTCGTGTGCTCTAATTCCAAACCGTGTCCAACAATTATTACCTTCTTCAAACAATTATTAGATCCTTAAAAGTTAGTATTTTCCAATCAGATGTATTTCAAAGAAGTAAACTAAAGAAGTAAAGAAGTATTGATTGATAAAACATTGCATGATAAAACATTGATTGATGATTGATGATTTTATTGATTGATAAAACTTTATTCTCTCACGATGTGTTGAAATTTATCAATTCAAACCTGAAGTAGGCCTATACTTTTTAAGTTCGTTCTACAATTGATCAACTACCTTAAGTAAGTCTACGACTGTTGTAAGTTCGTTCTACAATTGATCAACTACCTTAAGTAAGTCTACGACTGTTGTAAGTTCGTTCTACAATTGATCAACTACCTTAAGTAAGTCTACGACTGTTGTAAGTTCGTTCTACAATTGATCAACTACCTTAAGTAAGTCTACGACTGTTGTAAGTTCGTTCTACAATTGATCAACTACCTTAAGTAAGTCTACGACTGTTGTAAGTTCGTTCTACAATTGATCAACTACCTTAAGTAAGTCTACGACTGTTGTAAGTTCGTTCTACAATTGATCAACTACCTTAAGTAAGTCTACGACTGTTGTATGTTCGTTCTACAATTGATCAACTACCTTAAGTAAGTCTACGACTGTTGTAAGTTCGTTCTACAATTGATCAACTACCTTAAGTAAGTCTACGACTGTTGTAAGTTCGTTCTACAATTGATCAACTACCTTAAGTAAGCCTACGACTGTTGTAAGTTCGTTCTACAATTGATCAACTACCTTAAGTAAGCCTACGACTGTTGTAAGTTCGTTCTACAATTGATCAACTACCTTAAGTAAGTCTACGACTGTTGTAAGTTCGTTCTACAATTGATCAACTACCTTAAGTAAGTCTACGACTGTTGTAAGTTCGTTCTACAATTGATCAACTACCTTAAGTAAGTCTACGACTGTTGTAAGTTCGTTCTACAATTGATCAACTACCTTAAGTAAGTCTACGACTGTTGTAAGTTCGTTCTACAATTGATCAACTACCTTAAGTAAGTCTACGACTGTTGTAAGTTCGTTCTACAATTGATCAACTACCTTAAGTAAGTCTACGACTGTTGTAAGTTCGTTCTACAATTGATCAACTACCTTAAGTAAGTCTACGACTGTTGTAAGTTCGTTCTACAATTGATCAACTACCTTAAGTAAGTCTACGACTGTTGTAAGTTCGTTCTACAATTGATCAACTACCTTAAGTAAGCCTATGACTGTTGTAAGTTCGTTCTACAATTGATCAACTACCTTAAGTAAGCCTACGACTGTTGTAAGTTCGTTCTACAATTGATCAACTACCTTAAGTAAGTCTACGACTGTTGTAAGTTCGTTCTACAATTGATCAACTACCTTAAGTAAGTCTACGACTGTTGTAAGTTCGTTCTACAATTGATCAACTACCTTAAGTAAGTCTACGACTGTTGTAAGTTCGTTCTACAATTGATCAACTACCTTAAGTAAGTCTACGACTGTTGTAAGTTCGTTCTACAATTGATCAACTACCTTAAGTAAGCCTACGACTGTTGTAAGTTCGTTCTACAACTGATCAACTGCAACCTTCAGTAAGCATACAGTGTTGTGAGTTCGTAATGAGAAACACTTGACGTGGCGTTGTCGCAACATTTAAGCTCAGTCGTCGGGTTGAATGTACATTGATGTCTGGTGCGGGTCATTATTTCGTGAACGCCGCAATTTGATGATGGTGGGGTTTTATTGTCTGTGGGCAGTGACTGGGGGGCCCTTCATCGGCGGGGTGGACATTATACTCGGTCGCGGCAGGATTATCAAAGCAAGGCTGTTGAGCACTAGTGTAAACTAAATACTTTTCTTCTTTGACTCTTAAGAAAATAAAAAAGTTTAAACATGTAATTCATAATCGAGGATAACAGCTCTTCCCATTCTTCTGATTTTAATTTGTAAAAATCAAATTGCACAGCTAATCTACTAACAATATTTTTCAATGCGTTTAAAAGGAACTCTCTTAAATATAATATTTGTCTTTACATATTCGCGCCAAAGCAATATCAGACTTTACGTTTTCCCACCAAGACCAGCTGTGTCAAGTATAATATCTGCTATGATGGTTTCTCAAACGTTTCCTATATAGTTCGGTTTAACGAATACCTGTGGTGTTGCAAAATAATAGGCCATTTTAACGGGTAATTTAAATTCACAAATGAACCGCCTTACTGTATTTTAAATACACGTGTTAATTTACCCATGCGTTCATACAAAATTATAAGAATATTTTATGTTCAGATGTCTTAAAATCTTATGAAATACGATGAATTACGATACAATAATTAATTACATTAATGTCGACCAACTAAATCTACGCAGTTAGAATCCACTCAATGGAAGGCAATCAGTGCTCTGACCAGATATAGCTTTGACGTCAGACCTTACAGCTGATTCCTCAATAAAGGTCAAGATTGATTGGCCATCAGCTCTCTCAGCTGATTCTACGAATGGCTAAGTCACCATTGCTCTCACATGTTCAGACACGACCTCAGCTGATGCTCGTGCGTCATTGCAGGAAAACGATGGTATTGGATGTTGCACTTCAAATCGAACAACATGGTTGTTGTTGGATTGGATGTTGTTGTTGTTCGATGTTTTTTGTTCGTTAATCAAACAATTGTCAGGTGGGGATGTTCATGTCTGATATTTCAATAGTCATAACATGCTAATTCAAGATATTGTTAGAAAAAAAATTGATCTCTACTTGTAGTTATTAGGTCTCTACGTCATGAAGACTTGAGTCTTGGATTTCTGATGTTTGAGGTTTTCAGGACAAGAAGCAAGTAGGAAAGCAGGTAGAACATCATGATTATGGAGATTAAGGCAAAAGGAGAGAAAATGAGTCTGATTAAAGGCTGAAAAGTAAATTTCAGGGTTGAGGAGAACAGCTACAAAATGCTTAGAGTGGTTTCAAGAACCAAGGAAAGGCACTCCAATGGGTTTATTTGTGTAGCTTAACGTTTCCTTCCTTTCGGGAAAAAGTTTATACAATAGTGAAAGTTGTGTGTAGCAGCTTTGTCAGAAAATTAAACATCAGAAGGGTTTAATGTTTCATATATGTGTGATATATTAATTTAGTAGGAGCGTGATGTCTTGCACGAGAATTTAACAAGCTACATCTAATTAATTACTGTTTTAGAATCATCAGTCCTAAGTTTGAAATGTTGCATTTTGAACGAAGTTTAGGTAAATATCGTGAAACTAAAAACGTTTAGGTATATATACAAGAAACTAAATAATAAAATCAAATGGGATCTCGGTACTGAGACGAAAAAGTGCATTTATCCTGGATTGACAAACGCATTAAGATTTTCTCAATGAACGATTAGAAATTGAGATTATAATGATAGTGGGATGGGTTTGGAAATTATGATGATATATATTAGTATGCAGTAATATATTATCATCATTTCCAATCCCATCCCACAATCATTATAATCTCAATCTCTAAACGTTGATTGAGAAAATCTTAATGCGTTTGTCAATCCAAGATAATGCACTTTTTCGTCTTACTACCGAGATCCCATTTGATTTTATTATTTAGTTTCTTGTATATATAATCACGATATTTACCTAAACTTCGTTCAAAATGCAACATTTCAATCTTAGGACTGATGATTCTAAAACAGTAATTAATTAGATGTAGCTTGTTGAATTCTCGTGCAAGAAATCCTGCTCCTACTAAATTAATACATCACACATTTATGAAACATTAAACCTTTCTGATGTTTAATTTTCTGACAAAGCTGCTACACACAACTTTCACTATTGTATAAACTTTTTCCCGAAAGGAAGGAAACGTTAAGCTGCACAGTTAAACCCGTTGGAGGGCCTTTCCTTGAATCTCGAAACCTCTCTAAGCATTTTGTAGCTGTTCTCCTCCTCAACCCTGAAATTTACTTTTCAGCCTTTAATCAGGCTCATTTTCTCTCCTTTTGCCTTAAAAAAATCATGATGTTCTACCTGCTTTCCTACTTGCTTCTTGTTCTGAAAGCCTCAAACATCAGAAATCCAAGACGCAAGTCTTCACAACGTGGTTGTCTTCGTCGTCTCTGTCTCTAGACCGACCGCCACGTCGCCGGCAGAGACCACCCCCTCGGTCACGCCCCCCGGGGACCGCTGAGCCGCGGAGTGATCGGTCTCGCTCCACCATCTGTCGCATGGTTCGGGTAATCGGACCGAATCTGGGACAATGGTTGTTGCGCAAGAGTTGTCCATCGCGGTGACGATTTCGCTTCCATTTCCGCAACGTCATTTTTCTTGTTCGGGTAAAAGAGTAATAACTAGGAAGTAAAGAGAATGTGTTTGCCCGAGAGAGTACGAAATGGTTATCCTTCTTTTCCGTCTTCTTTGAGGAAAATACCTCCATCATATAGAAAATTATTTTTCCGTAAATAGGAGGCTAAGGCAAAATTCACCTCTTCCTTACTAAGCTCAGAAAATGGGTTTTAAGGTGTACCTATACTACTTCACTTATTTAAAAATAAATTTGTTCTAGGAGGATCGATTCCTTGATTTACTTTTGATGGTGTTCTTTATCCTACGTCATAAATCATTATAAGATGATTTTTGTCAATCATATATATTTAAAACATTTCCAAAACTTTGGCCAGTCCGTCAGACCGTTCTACTGAGCCGATTTTCATGATTCCTTTATTAACCGATAGGTAATTATGTCTAGATTTGATGAAAAAAATTGTCCGATTTTGATGAAATTTGGTACAAACATGTAAAGTAACATTTATGACTTTATTTTCGATAACCAGCAGGTCGCTCTGTCCAAAGTGGTATTTTGGGGGGGTTTTGTACCCCAAAAATGGGTTTTTTGAGTTTTTTTTTACATATCATTTTTGAAAATGTCAAATTTTATTTTGGGTTTTCATTGGAATCAGCTTAAAAAGACGCAAAATTTGGTGTTTTGATCATTGCTCTACGTCAATTGGTTACAGAGATATTGAAAGTGCTAAACACAGTACGTTGTCCAATGTTATCCTTATGGAGAATAAGAAAAATTGTATATCTCGCTTATTTATCAACTTATTTTGACAAAACCTGGTATATTGCTTTATATCGTTGTTTTCCATTGATATTTGCACTACAAAATATTTTTTTGCCGATAGTTCTGTAACAGCAAACCTGCGTACTCAGCCCCATGTTATTCTTATGGAGAAAAATTTAAAATTGATAAATAGTTTATTTATGACTGTATGTTGATGAAACTTGGTATGTGCTTTTATGTAGCATTGAGATACATGTACATGCATTGGAAATTCGCTGAGTACGCAGGTTTGCTGCTTCGGGGGTATTTTATTTTGCAAATAAACATATTACGTCACTCTCAAATTTCAACATTGACTGATGCTGCTGAGCTGCATGGGTTCTCTAGTTTAATTAAAAATAAAGAATGTGTCCAAGAATATGCTCAAATTCGTAATAAAATAGCAAAATACTACAGTATTTTCAAGGCTTTATTTGCAGTCTAATAATAATCCAAACTTACGAATTTAAATATTCGAATTATGTATTATGTTAGGTAATTAGGTATTATGTTGGATACGAAGAGCCAGAAGAGTATCAGAATCAATAAATCGTCTTGTATAATCACATTTCGCCGAAACCGCGTTGTAGTTTTTACAGTCAATAAGATCTTCTTGGAAATTCTGTTGTGCAAGTGATAATCAACTGTGCTGAAAGAGCAACACAAGAGTCGGCGATAGCGTGGCCGTCTGGCGAGATTCGAGATGTTGGTTTTATTAAAATAACCAGATGCCGCTTTTCAATTTAAACTCTCTGAATTATTGTTGATATTCATAAAACTTCTCAAGCATTAGATAATTTTTTTCAAAATAAAAGTTATATTGTACGAATTGATGTTAGCGAATTTCCCCTATTAAGCTATTACCGTAGTCGGCATGGTAAGACCTAGGCCCGGGACCATGATGACTTTTCGTTTTGAGGTCCCCAGATGCCAAAAACACCATTCGTTCAAAACTGTGTATATATATTTATATATAATGTGCGACCGTGGGTGCGATAACTATCGAAAAAGGGTCCGATTTTTATCAAATTTGGTACAAACATATAAAGCAACATTTGTGACTTTAGATTCGCAAACCAGCCATATACCTCTATCCAAAGGGGTATTTTATGGGGGGGGGGGTTTTGTACCCCAAAAATCGTTTTTTTAGTTTGTTTACATATAATATTTTATTGAATCCAATTTTAGTTTTCACTATTAAATTAAGCTTAAAAAACACAAATTTGGTGTTTTGATCATTGCTCTACGTCAATTGGTTACCGAGATATTGAAAGTGCTAAACACAGTTCGTTGTGTCCAATCTTATCCTTATGGAGAATAGGAAAATTGTATATCTTGCTTATTTATCAAATTATATTGACGAAACTTGGTATATTGCTTTATACCGTTGTGGTCTATTGATATTTCCACGAAAAACTATTTTTTGCCGATAGTTCCCATAGCAGCAAAGCTGCGTAGTCAGCCCCCATGTATTCTTATGGAGAATAAGTCAAATGTTATTACCCTTAATGAACATAAATTAATACAATTTGGTATGTGGCTTTACCTACTTGAATTATAAAAAGATTTTCATAAAAACCCAATTTTTCTGTACCTTGTTTCAGCAAACCTGCATCCTCAGACGCCATGTTATTCTTATGGAGAGTAATTAAAATGTTATAAGTCATTTATTTATGAATGTATATTGATGAAACTTGGTATATGGCTTTAATTGGTACTAAAATACGTATATATACATTGGAAATTCGCTGAGTACGCAGGTTTGCTGCTGCGGGGATATTATACTAATGCCCAAAGATAATCTGCTTGAACCAAACATATGTAATTAAATTTACAAGGTGATGCAGTCGTTTTGCAGGTCATAAGAGTCGAACCAAAAGAAACTGCTTAGGTGTCAGTTCATATTTTGCACGATATATAACATTAAAAAGAGGAATGTTTTTCTTGTTGCGTTTGTGCATAAGCCAAAAATGGTAACGTGTTCACAAAAGTACAACAATTGCTCTACATAAATAATTTCATAAATTTGCATTGATACCTTATAAAGATGTGAGTGCACTGGTTGATTCGAAAAACTTATATGTTAAAATGACAATTGTTAAACCGTTGCATAAAAAGGCAAACCCCCAAATGTGCGATAACTACAGGCCAATCTCTTTACTTTCAACCTTAAAGCCAGACTGTTTACATTTTTCAATAGAAACAACTGTCTTTTTGAAAACCAGTTTGGATTTAAAAAGGAAAAAAGCACTTTAGATGCAATTTTTTGTTTTGTCGATAAGATTGTGAATGCACTTGATGATAAGCAGCACGCTATGGGATTTTTTGTTGATCTGAGTAAGGCTTTTGATCTTGTTGACCATTCGAGCCTTCTGCAGAAGCTTTATGGAATGGGTGTTAGAGGACGTGCACACGGTTGGTTTTCATCGTACCTCTCAGGTCGCAAACAAAAGGTTGAAATGAACTACATTGACAACATGAATTGCATCCGCAAAATGACTTCTAATGAGATGTGTGTCAAAATGGGTGCCCCGCAAGGGTCTGTTTTGGGTCCAATTTTGTTCCTGGTTTTCATTAATAACATTCAAGATTGTATAAGTAAGGCTGATATCTGCCTATTTGCAGATGATACATCACTTCTTTTTCGGGAACCAAATGCAGTTGACATGGAGATAAATAGTTGTATTGAATCAAATTATATTTTTCAATGGTTCGAAGCAAATGGTCTTGTAGTGAACACAGAGAAAACCCATCTTCTTAACTTTTCTATCAGAAATGACAATACTGATGTTATTTAGCTTCTTGTGGATGAATCAGAAGTAATTTCCGCAGATACTGTAAACTTTCTTGGACTCAAGCTTGATGCTCACTTAAAATTTGATGATCATATTAACAAGGTAACTGGAAAATTTAGTTCGTGTCTGTTTGCTCTCCGAAAGCTTGCTCAATTTGCCAACACTGATGTTTTGCTTACGCTCTATTATGGCTGTTTTTACCCACATCTTAGATATGTTATTCCTATTTGGGGTTTTGAGAATTCAAGGACAAAATCGATTTTTCGCCTACAGAAAAAAGCCCTTCGGATAATTTTTGGACTCAAAAGAAATGAATCCTGCAAAACTAGTTTTCGTCAGAATAAGATTCTTACTTTCCCTTCTTTTTATATATTTGAAACCGTAATATTTTACAAAAAAACATTCTTCTACAATTTTCTTCAATAGTTTTTCTTCCAAATACGCACTCTGCCCATGGTTAAATATTCCAATTCCAAAGCACAGGACAACCTTTTTTCAACGTAACACCTCTTTTAACTGTATTAAGCTTTTTAATTCTTTGCCTGCAGGCCTTAAAGTTGACCTCCCCCTGAAACAATTTGGAAAACGTCTAAAGGAGTTTCTTACTGATAAAACATATTATAGTATCTATAATTTCCTTAACCAGTAAAATATATTTTGTTTTATTTGTACTATGTCTTGGATATTGCATTTTTAATTGTAGTACATGTTTGTAACACTGACTCATGCCAATCCTGTTTACACTGTTTGATGGCAATAAAGACAATTTGATTTGATATTTACAACTACTGTTCCCCAACATTTTTTTCTTGAATTCCGTCACCGTCAGACTCTGTTTTATTCAGTAAATAAAAATACAATAAACATCTGTGAATTTTCAAATAATTCTAAAAACTAAAAAAAACCACCCCCATCCCCAATTTCACATTTGGTCCTCCCAGGCCAGATTTCTGCTAGATCACATCAGCTGATGCGCATGCGCGGGACCGTTATGCGGCGTAGCGCCTGCGCCGCTCCCAGGTGAACGCCCCTCACCATGCGCATACCTCCGCGACTTTCACCCAACATAACCTCACATTGTCATGTGACTTCGGCCCCCCACTTCCCACTTCCCCCCTGACGCCGCCGCCGGCGTTGTTGACACTCGTCCGTGAAAACACTTGTTTGTGTTCCCAAGGTTGAGTGAGTAGGGAGTCTATTCGTGATCGGCACAATTGACAAGGACAAGATGAACATGCATTACTTACCAATAAATTATTAAAATTGCTTGATCATTGACCAAACAATTTTTAAAAGTTAATTTATTATTGCATTTTTGTATTAATTACAAAAAATAAACTTCTGTACAGAGAAGATTTCTTTTAGCCATTTTGGCACTATATGGGACGGGAGGGGGGTAAGTTTGAATTTCCCCCTCCAATGTCCATTCTTATTTAACCTGTGGATGGATAGTTATTTATTTTTTATTTCTTGATCTAATACAGCTAATTTTGAAAACATAAGTGTAAATTAAACATACAAACCTTGCATTGTCAACGGTAGCAGTATACGAACAATGAAGAGGGTGCATTTTCCCACACCTCCCCCGTCCACTCACTGTCTGACATTTCCGTACAGTAATAACGCGTAAATGGATGTTATTTATTTAATTCTTGGATTTAATTAGGTATAGTTCATAAAAGATTAATTGCAATGTAGGACCATAATTATCAAAATGAAGAAAAGATATCTAGAAGTAGCAGATGTCATGTTAAGTGTCTCAAACCGATTGCAGACGAACCAATTGACTTAGAAGGACGAAATACAATTATTTACCACTAAATTGACCCCAAGGAATAACGTAAAAATACCCCCGTAGCAGCAAACCTGCGTACTCAGCGAATTTCCAATGCATTTATATGTCTCTTAATATCACATAAAGCCACATACCAAGTTTCATCAATATACATTCATAAATAAACGATTTATGACATTTAATTATTCTCCATAAGAATAACATGGCGGCTGAGTATGCAGGTTTGCTGAAGCAAGGAACACAAAAAATGGGGTTTTATACAAATATCAATATAACTCATGTAGATAAAGCCACATGCCAAATTTCATTAATTTATTTTCATAATGAAGGCAGATAACACGTTACTTATTCTCCATAAGAATAACATGGGGCTGAGTACGCAGGTTTGCTGCTACGGGAGCCTTTGGTAAAAAATTTTGTTTGAGCAAATATCAATGGTCCACAACCAGATGAAGCCGTATACCAAGTTTCATCAGTATACGTTCATATATAAGTGAGATATAAATTTTTTATTTTCCTCCATAAGAATAACATTAGACAACGTACTGTGTTTAGCACTTTCAATATCTCGGTAACCAATTGACGTAGAGAAATGATCAAAATACCAAATTGTGTGTTTTTTTTAAGCTGAATCCAATGGGAAAAACTAAAATTTGACTATTTCCAAAATTATATGTAAAAAATTCAAAAAACCCATTTTAGGGGTACAAAACCCCCCAAAATACCCCTTCGGCTAGAGTGATCTAGCTGGTTTTCGAACTTAAAGTCATAAATGTTGTTTTACACGTTTGTATTAAATTTAATCAAAATCGGATAATTTTTACGAGAGTTATCGTGCTCACGGACACACACATATATATATATATATACAGTTTCGAACGAATGGTGTTTTTGGGGTCTGGGGACCTCAAAACGAAAAGTTATCATGGTCCCGGGCCTAGGTCTTACCATGCCGACTACGGTAATAGCTTCTTCCCTATAGGGGAAATTCGCTAATATGTTTAGTTTGTTAAAAATGCAGGGATGTTCCGTAAATGTCAGTATTTTTCGAAAATATGGCCGTTTCGTGATGGATAAAGATAAGTGAGTTCTGTTTCCACTAAAATATTATTCAGTTGTAGAGCTTTAAAATTGTGTATAATTTGACATATGTTTATATTTGAAAATTCCGAGATTCGAACTAGTGAATCTCAGTTTTTGGAACATCCTGTATTTTTAACAAACTAAAAATATATTTACGTTATTCCTTGGGGTTGATTTAGTGGTAAATAATTTTATTTCATCCTTCTAGGTCAAATGGTTTGTCTGCAATCGGTTTGAGACACTTTACGTGAGACACCGCATATACAATATAATCTTAATTGTTAATTATAGATATTGACCAATTCGCTCGCACATATACCCTAAACATGTGTTTCTCTTCTTTTAACATTTTTTATAGTATTTTTCTAAGTTTACTCCTCGTTCCCATTTGTCTTTTTTAAGTGCGAACAAAATTGTTGGATAAACATTATAACTCTATAATACGCATATTGTAATTATTTTAATCCCGACAATTTATAAAATAGCATTCACATATTTTCGTTTTACAAAAGGCTAATCACTCTACAACGTAAGTGAGGAGGGAGGTACACAGAGGCAGGCAGATGTGGATAAAACTCTTTCAAACAAAATATACGGAAGGGCGTGTTGTTTGATCCTCTTCTTCCACTACATTAACTGATTGCGTTTTGCAAGTTGAATCCAGAAACACTTTTGTTTCCAATTTTCCTCAAAGTCCATATAGATTTAAAAAACAAATTCAGCAAAGTTAATGTATTGATGATTTGAACAGTATTTTTTAAAACTCAGACACAATGATCGATTGAAAATCGACTTGAAATAATGTCGAATTACTTCAAGACGGTAATCGACTTCAAAATGTTATCTTTTTGTCAGTATTGCCAACCAGACAATTTTTTTTCTAGCCTACTAATAATTGGTTTCACGGGCTATTAAAACTAAGCAGTACCCATAAAGCTTACTAGGGCCAGGTTATGGTGATTGAAGCTACACATATTTAGACGTTTTGTGAACTGTCACTGCAAGAGCCCCTCTCCACTCCCCCCCCCCGAAACAATTTCAGAGTCTTACCAAAACGACCACTTAAGAAATTACTGAGAGAAAGCACTGTGAGATTTCCAATAGTGCTCTTAAACAAAAACCATAGCACAATTGGTCGTAAAGGATCGGCAGCATGAAAGTGGGCCACCCAACCGACAAGGAGTTTGTAGAACATCCTATCAGGTGGAGGACGGGCGAAGCGACTAGGAAAGGAAGGGAAATGTGTTGCGTGAAAGAGGAATGTGGAAAGTGCGTAGAGGAAGTGGGGCAGAACGAGTGCAGAGAGCGAACGTCCGACCGGCCCCACCGTTAGCGGGAATGTGGTTGATTGCGGGCGAAGACGAAACATGCGCTAGCACCACCTGACGCTAGTTGGAGGCACTAGTGCTGATAGTCGGGTGTTGTAATTGCGCATGTCCCACTTGCGAGACTAACCTAGATAAACTCATCTGGTTGGTTGCGATGAGGCGGAAAGAGTGTTGGGATTACAGTCCTGCAAGATAATGGTCCTTACGGTCGAATTTTGCAAGTTTTGGCAATCGGTTCAAGGACTGGATTATTAGGCTCGAGTTTTTTTGTGAGATATTAGTAGGATGAAAGACTGTTCTATCCAAATAATGTGGGATATCTGAAAAACAAAATCACAAAGCTGTAGTTGAAAAGTATTTTTTTTTGTCCGATGTCCGGATCACAATTTCTCAGTAACCAGAAGTGCCCCAATTACAAGATTTTAAACATAAATAGTTTGTAGGTCGTAGGGATGCAGGAATATATTTAAAAAGTTCATTATCTAAGGCCCCGTAGGGTAAAATATTAATTAAAGTTCGAAATTGTGTCATTAAGAATAACAACAAACATATGTTTTTTCATGCCACATTCGTTAGTTGGTTGTGATAAACAAATACGTCTATCTATAGTTACGGATATATTTTCCGTTTAAAGGAACTGGTGATTTGTGTAATGAAAAGTTCATAGCAGTAATTTACATCAACCATATGGGTTTCAGTTCTTTACTGACCAGTATATTATAATTTAAAATGTTACTATACATTTTAAAATTATATCTGTAATATTAAAGCGTATTTAAAAACAACCGGATCAGTTAGTTTGTTGATATAAGTAAACAGTAGACTATTTATGACAATTAAGATTGAAACTGCTGACTAAAACAATTTTAAATTAATGTTAACTCAAGAGGTAGTTGTTTTAGTAATTTATAGAAGAGTCGCAACTCAATAACTGTAGTCTATTTATCCTCAAGCAATTAAAATCAAACGCGTTATTAATTTTTTAAACATTTTTTGACTATGCTTAATAATTGGCAATATATTAAATTACTATTTACGTTTACGTGAGTTTTCACATTTACCTATTAAACAACAAACCCAATAGGACAAAGGGTTATTTATTGAATGGTTCGGTAACACACCAATAATTTAGTTATTTGATTAACAACATGTTTAGTTATTTGATTAATTTGGTAGATAGGTCGCAAACACTGAGCTCTAATTAAATATTGGAGTTAACCTACGTATCAAGGAACCTGCGCGTGCCGGCCGCCCGTTTCTGGTGAAGATAATTATGATTATTTATCAATTAATTTCCAATAAATAAGGCTGGTGAAATAAGATAGTATTATTAGTTTTTAGTTATTATATTAATACAAAATTTCAATAATGTAACTTAGCGCAACTTAACTATCGTAACAAGAACATGCCTTGCAATGTGTTTGAATTCGGTTTTTTGGTCTAGTGTAATCTTGATGACTACAAATTTAGGTAGGATATACATGCGTTATACGATATACATGTTTTGTATTACATATTCTATGTGATGACCTGCTATGTCATCCTGTAGCGTAAATTTCTATATGATGTATGATCAGCTGATTTAATATAAACGAACCACTTTTATTTAAATGTCAAATCAATGTTATGTAAATGTATGTACCTACTACGGATAATGATTTAAAAGGTGTATAATTTTAATTCCAAACAGTGACTACAAGAAGTTTTAACGAAAAAACTAAGTGACCGCGATGCTTAATTCTTGATAACTCTTTTGGGTTTGTAATTTATTAATTTTACAACGTGTTTCACTCTATTACTGGTGATATTTTTTTAAAGACTATACTGTTATTTCCTTTTTGCTAGAAATTGCAAGTACTTTTTTGTTGACTTTCTTCGTTTTGAATTTGATGCTGTGATTTCCAAAAATGCTTAAAGTATAAGGAAAGAGGTAAAAAGTGGTTTCAAATACTAATGGTACTTAAACGTTAAAGGTTATGGTAAGACCATTGTAAAACTGAAGTTAATTGCACGTCCTATTCGGAATAATTTGGACAAGACAACGAGTTCATTACGTCAACACATGTATTTATAAAACTGCAGTGCTTAGTCGGGCATGCATCTGAGGCGATGATTATTTCCAAACTCTACGATCTCAAGCTCAACCAATATCAAAAACAAAAACCAAATAAAAAACAACACAAAAACAGTTTTTTTTTTATATTTTTTTATGTCAAAATCGAAGGTTCCTTTGGTTTTAATAACCCATTTTAAAACTTGAATTATGATCTTATATATTAAAATGGACATAATTATAGTTACGATATGTTATTTGCTAAGTATGGTTTGTCATTTCAAAATTAAAACGGTCCTCGCTTCCAAAATCGATTGTGAAGGCAATAAATCCACGGGTGATTATTGCGACACCCGCGATTATTTTTTCGGAACTAGATAAATGATTTGATCGTTGTTGATTTATTGTTAATGTTAGATAGTGATTATAATTGCTAGGACTACTAATTACAACAGTAGCTTTCGCAAAATGTCTGGCCAAGTGTATGCATTGCGCCGCGCCGTGGAAAATGAGCTTTCCCCGCAACCCAAGAGCGGCTAGTAGTTGTAAACAGTGTTATCGCCTCGTTATCTACGGCGCGGCGTTTACCTAGCATGTTAATTCACAGTTAGCGTTCAAGGCGAAATTAGTGCATCTTTACTATTAATTGGGCAACATGTAAATGATCGCATTCCTTTGAATATTTTCACGGTTTAATGGTAAAACAAAGTTTATTCTTGTAAAATATTGAAAAGAAAGAGTTTTTACAAGGCTAGATAATGTTTTATACAATTTCTTTACTTACTAGGATTAAAGTGAAGATCTTTAGAAAATCAATTGTTAGTGATTGAATGATGAAGTATATACAGTATAGTTAAATTGATGACGCCCTTTACTGTGTTGGTGATGATTTTATTTTTGTTATTGGCTAATATTATTGCGTTGTTGGCAATGAAAACCATAATGTTAATCTATTACGACTATTACAATATGTCACGTGGTATTATGTCACGTGCTACGGAAATTAAAAACCAATTGCGATGATCTTCCTCTTATATTTATTTATGTTAGTTAACTTACTTTCTCAGGGTCGTTTTGTACAGGGTATTTCTGCGTGGCTGAGTATAAATGCGACTCCGTTAATAACAAAAAATACATTTATTTAGTTACATTAGGTACCGGTACTATTTTGACAAACAATTTAGATTTAGGGCCCTTCGTTCCTCTTCCAGTAAACAGAATGATTTTTTGTAACGTTTACCGCCAATTTAGGCAAACCAGGGCCCTCTAAATTAATCAATTTTATGTGCATAATACTTACTGCAGTACTATAACATATATTTATGTGAGGGTTTATCCTTTACACAATAATTTGTCGAAAGTAATTGTCATGGAACTTTTCATGGAGACGTGTTCTTATGATTACATATCTTAGACAATCTATTGTTTATATACCTGCCTGGATTGCCGCAAAAAAGATTTTCGTAAGGACTTAAGATGTATTTTAGCGAATTTCCCCTATAGGGAAGAAGCTATTACCGTAGTCGGCATGGTAAGACCTAGGCCCGGGACCATGATAACTTTTCGTTTTGAGGTCCCCAGACCCCAAAAACACCATTCGTTCGAAACTGTATATATATATATATATATATATATATATGTGTGTCCGTGGGTGCGATAACTCTCGTAAAAAAGGTCCGATTTTGATGAAATTTGGTATAAATGTGTAAAGGAACATTTATGACTTTAAGTTCGAAAACCAGCCATATCACTCTACCTTAAGGGGTATTTTTGGGGGGTTTTGTACCCCAAAAATGGGTTTTTTGAATTTTTTACATATAATTTTTGAAATAGTCAAATTTTAGTTTTCACCATTGGATTCAGCTTAAAAAAACACACAATTTGGTATTTTGATCATTCCTCTACGTCAATTGGTACCGAGATATTGAAAGTGCTAAACACAGTACGTTGTCTAATGTTATTCTTATGGAGGAAAAGAAAATTGTTATATCTCGCTTAATTGTTAACGTATACTGACGAAAATTGGTATACAGCTTCATCTCGTTGTGGTCTATTGATATTTCCTAAAAAAAAAAAATTTTTGCCAAAGGCACCCGTAGCAGCAAACCTGCGTACTCAGCCCCCATGTTATTCTTATGGAGAATAATTAAATGCTCTGTCTCCCTTAATTATGAACATTAATGAATAAAAACTGGTATACGACTTCACCTAGTTGAGTTATATTGATATTAGCATAATAACCCATTTTTTGTGTTCCTTGGTGTAGCAAACCTGCGTACTCATTCCCAATGTTATTCTTATGGAGAATAATTAAAATTTGATGTATCGCTTATTTGTGGATATATTTTTATGAATCTTGGTATGCGGCTTTATGTGTGGTATTGAGACATATATTTTGCATTGGAAATTCGCTGAGTACGCAGGTTTGCTGCGATGGGGGTATTTATATTACTGGTCAATCATCAGATACTTTAAAATTATATTAATTCAGTTAATATTACTTTTTAACAAACTTCATTATTGTAATGTGTTGTAATTGGGTAGGCGTGTAAAACGTTTTTTATATCGTATTATACACGAAATATATTTAATTGACCACTTTGGAGGAATCGTTATAAGTAGAATACTTTGTTAAGGTACACTTATGAACCCCATTTTACGAGATGTCTGTAGCTGACTCACTCACATAACATTGGAAGATAAGGCGGAGTGATTCAAGTGTGGCTCTCCCACCATCAGATCCGTTCAATCAGTCTCATTAACGATATCAGTTGTCTGTTTATTTTGGCTGTGATAGAATGACGATGAGTGCTGCTTTACTTCAAAGCATTCGAGGCTTTGCGTGCATTTGAAGTACACTGCACATGCGAGTGTTTGAAGTTTGTTAATCTACATATTAATCTACCGGTATGGTGGGTTGTGCTGTTTGTGTTTGTGAACTCCGTTGAAGTGATTGGTTGAACTACCAGTTATGTGTGTAATTTCCTTTACAATCGTGTGAAATAGTTGACTCTGAGGTACGACTAAACACATTAGGCCTAAACTTTATTTTGCAGAAATATAGTTAATACTTTTAAACTATTGAAACAAACAAAACTTTTTACAATTTGTATTAACTGAGGTTAGAAGAAGTTCTCTTTTTACTCAATAAACCATGCATTTTTCTTGTCGTTTTAAATCTATTTTCTTAACAATACTTTGTCATTTACCGCATTTCAATGAGATGGAGAGTATTTACTTCAACTTCTTTGGGTCACATGTAGGAGATGAGGTCAGGAGATATTTAGGAGGATAAAATTAGGTTTAAAGAAATTAAAGTTTTCGGTATATTAGTATACTGTACAGAATATTTTTAATTATCTTTACATAGAGCCCAAAAGCGAAGGATTTTTATTTTAAAAAATTAATGGAAACTAAATAAAAATTGAAATATGTTTAGTGTTTTTTTTATGTCGTACATTGTGACGTTTGCTGTTCATCCCACCAATAGGATTCTTACTTCTCAATGAAATGCGGTAAAAACCCGGCCCCGTTCCAGTCACTTGCGGGACACCGATAGTTTCTAGGATCTTACGGTGCTGCCATCTCCTGGCTAGACTAGAAGTCGTCTACTGCCATCTCTAGGCACATCGTCGTACTGAATGGCCGTGCTCAATGGTCAGCTGGCCGTATTTGCTCCATTCATCGACCGGTCACACACACTTGCCCGTGTACGTAATGGTCTAATGGACAACTTCCTGTCACGCCTCGTAGACCTATGTCTGTGCGTCCGTCCATCAACACGCCTATCCTAGGCAGTAGGTAGACCGGCTGGACCTGTCTTATCTGTGTAGGCTACAAACATGTCCTTCTGTGGAGCTGCTATCGGTTGTATGACTTGGTTACTGAAAGATGTTGAAAAAACGTGAAGGATTGGGTGGGGAGAGGCCTTGTAGAATCAAAACTAACACTTGGAAATGCAATTAGCAATAAGTCAAACAAAAAATACTATTGATAGTTTTACTTGTACAAAAAAAAACATTGTAGTATAAGCTAATACAAGACTAAGCTCATATTTACAAGTCAACGAATTAATAGATTAGTATTTGAAGAACAACAGCTTATCAATATTATGCATAACTGTGTGACGCATTTCGATGACTGCATCTGTACTACTTACTACATTTAAAAAAATAAAACATAAATGACCTCGATCCTCTTTCCTAAGCTCTCTGCTATGGCACAGTTATAATTGTAATAGCCGATCTAATTCCGTTTACTTGTTTCATTGGAGTTTTTGTAGTCACTTTTATTGAGTATTTAATTTAATTTTTATTACAGCAAATTGCATTTTGAGCTTATAAGAAGTCTTCAACCGTTAATGTAATTCGGTGTAATTGAACATTAACGGGTTCTAGGATTCAATTTGTTTCTTTAACGTCATAAATGTTTAATGGCTTTTATCTGTGTCCTCTAGAGTTTACGGCGTCGACTCAAATCGGTGGGCAACTGACTCGTTATCATTAGAGTTGTATCGTTATTATCTATATTATTAAAATAATTTATTGATTTTTGTTTGGCAATTTTATACCCTTAAAACGATTATTTTGTAGATTTTTGCCATCAGTGGAAAGCTCTTACTCTCTATATGTGCCTATTACATTGGCCTACTCTCTATATGTGCCTTTTGGGGTTTTGAATAAGCTCCACATTTAGAGCTTCGTTCTTCGGGCTTTCATAGTTCCAATATTAATGTATGGCGTTATATTTTATTTCGTTCGTCAGCTGAATATAATGTAAATACTCTTTTTTAAATCTAGCTCTATGTCTACTAAATACCATTGCGGAGAATGGGACATCAGTTAGTTATTTTTTAATTAAACTGTGTCTAAAGTATTATTTGTTGTTTCTTGTTGATAAATGACCAACTTTAATGCCGCTGTTTTCTGTTGCAGTGATGTGAGAGCCGAGCCGGGACATGGGAGCCAACATGGGCAAGAACTCCTCCTTTCTGGACTCGCTCCCCTCGACACAGGCGACACTGCACGTGGTCATGTTGGGGCTCGACAGCGCCGGCAAGACCACGGCCCTCTACCGCCTCAAGTTCGACCAGTACCTCAATACGGTGCCCACCATAGGGTTCAACTGCGAGAAGGTCAAGGGGACTCTGGGGAGAGCGAAGGGGATAAGTTTCCTGGTGTGGGATGTCGGCGGGCAGGAGAAGTTGCGGCCTCTGTGGAAGTCATATACCAGGTGCACGGACGGGATAGTGTTTGTGTTAGACTCTGTGGACGTGGAGAGGATGGAGGAGGCGAAGATGGAGCTAGTGAGGACGGCGAGGTCCCCGGAGAACACGGGGGTCCCGATACTGATCCTCGCCAACAAGCAGGACCTCCCGGGAGCCAGGGAGCCCAAGGAGCTCGAGAAACTCCTGGGCCTCCACGAGCTGGGGGGCTCCACCTCCTGCACCCACATGTGGCACGTCCAGCCCGCCTGCGCCATCACCGGGGACGGTCTACACGAGGGGATGGAGGCGCTGTACGAGATGATCATCAAGCGGAGGAAACTCGCGAAACAGTGCAAGAAAAAGACGAGATAAAGTCGCTAGTTTGTACAGAGATTTATATTCTTCTCGGAGCTGTTTCTTATTTTACTGTTTAATGTCCTCGGGTTTGATTTGTTATTGTTGAGTCACTAGAACCTTTAATCGATGTTGCTATGTATTGTTGTTTATTTTGGAAAAGTGTCCCGTTTTTTCGAAGAAAGCTTGGTTTTTCTTCGACCTCCCCCCACCCCCCATCATGTGTTCCCGGTTAAATTATCGCGCATAAACATAAATAACAATTTCCCCGTATATTTAAATCAAAATTCTTAATAGATATCTTCAGAAGATTATTTATCACTATAATTAACAAGGAGTTTTCACTCACTGACTAAAACCATCATTTCCAAAATCTAGCGTGATATATGCTTGAGTATTTAATTGCAAAGTACTCCCAAAACCAATATAATTTGAGTACGATAGTACAGTATTTGCATATCTTTAATCTCCGGTATAGTTTTTTAACCCTCTTTTTTAAATAATTGTCGATCTTTAAATATACATATATAATTCAAGTGTAACGCAAAGGTTATTTATTTTGTCGTCAAGAAGCAAAACATTATCCAGTCGAATTACAATTTTTACTGTGACGCTGTCAGGAAATAAGGCTAATTACAAAAAAGGACTGCGGTAAGCCCAGAAAGTAGGTCAGCACTGAACACTATCAGCCACTGATATTGGCACTGTTTCGGTCAACACGACCTAGTTCTTTCAACAGAATCCTGTTGTCTCTTTGATGTAAAAATAACTTCATAATACTCAAAGAGTATCATTTTGTGAAACAAATTTGATTTATAAATTAGTTCCATTGTATGATACGGGACACTTCGCCACCCGTTTTGTAATCACAACCCTAATTGTTGTACATAAGATAATTTCTATTTATGTAAATATCCCTCGATATCGTAGATTAAGAAAGTTAGACTGTGTATCCGAAAACCCCACCTAACATAAGATGACCAATTTTATACGCTAGACGTATTCACGCGGGTATAAATAATCTGACGGCGAGCGCAATTTTGTTTCCTTAAATCCAAATAGTTAAATATTTAAAATAGCCCATTTTATTGATTTGTGCCTTATTCTATAAAACTATCTATAAAATTGACGTTCTTTTAGATATTTTTATGAAGCGATTTAGGAAATTATTTAAACGAGACTTATGTAGGTTGTTGTAAACACTGTAATGAATGTACTCTATGATGTAAAAAGCACAAAATATGTTAGGGTGAATTTTACCGTATGAATATTAGTGCGCAACACAGAAACAATTTAAAGTATTGTTATATCTTCTGATCTAGTTTTACACTTTATCTGTGTTCTATTTAAACAAATATGGTACATTCAATAGATGTTTTACACCGTTTGTACCCCCCCGCATTTCATGTCTATTGTATATCCATTACGATACCAGAACTCGAGATTATGAAGGCCGTGGTTATTTTGAGACGTTTGAATGGTAATCCGGAAATGGGGTTCGAATTGAACGAACATACCGGAAGTGAAGTTTTGGTTCCGGTGGGCAAAGAGATCGGAGAGCTAATCAATATAGGGTCACGAGTCGGTGAGACGGAGATAGAGATAGAGAGAGATGGAATGTGCCGCTCGTGCGAAACGCCTCCTTACGCAACAAAATTGCATAACTATAAGTACCTCGTCGACCTTTTCAACTTTTCTGATTCCCGTTTCGGTCTCTTGTTTCCTTCTTTACTGGGACGGTAAAAATTACAACTCCGTAAACGGCATTGGTATTGAATTACTGTGATTATTATTTTTCTATTTTGTTTGATTTGATCAATGAAAATAAAGTTTAATTTAACAGTTTGATAAAATTGTACGATCGATAAAATAAATTTTAATATGCGTGAAAAATGTGTAATCTTTAATATTACTACACATATACACTTTTAGTTTCTTATCAGTGCTAAAATACTTTTAAAATTTACTACGAATTACCATAGTGAAAATAACTTCATCACGGTTAGCAGCGACTTAATTTAAGAACGTATAACTTATAATAATAACTTATTACAAACTTATTACTTATAACTTATTACAAATTATAAGTAAATATTTGAAAATATATTGTTTTAAAAACATGTTCTATATACGAATATACTAGTAAACTTTAAATTGTTTCTGTGAAGAACTTAGTAGGCCTAACAAACCAGCCATTTCATACTGTACCGTACCGAATTTTCAACTTGTATTCTCATTTGTAATAAACTAGAAAACAAGCAATTACAATAATTAGATGAAGTATCGTTCCAGCTGTAATAGACCACTGATAGATTCTTGCAACGTAAAATATTTGCAATAGGAATAATATACTCATTACTCATATATTTTCTTATCCGCCCTAAGAATTTATCCAAGTTGCATCCAAGTTGTTCAGTAACTGCTTTCTCATATAAGCAGTCGTGACGATTCTAAATATTTTCCGAAGGTATCCAGTTTAAACATTTCGGACTGTAGCTACTGCTGTATTTTAGGTAAGATACGTCATTTATTTAGTTTCTTTCCACAAATTTTGTTTCAATTTGTGTTCTAATTTTTAAATGGATTTTTTATTTTTTTATTTTAAATCAGTTTTAGCACTATACATTTTATACTTTGCAATATTCATCCATACAATTATATTTTTTGCAACAATCAAAATTAGGCATATCTATTTTTATATAAGATGGCATATTTTATCGTTTACGCTTGACTGATAGAATGTTATTTTTCTCTCAATTGTTTCTATATTGAGTGTTTTTCTGTGTTCCGCAGTCGGTGTTCTGCTTTGTTCGTTATACTAGTCATGTGGTATGTTATTGTATATTTTGTTGTAAATATTAATTACCATTTTGTTTTGCTCAGTACCGCTTCCTCCGGGCCGTGCGTCCGAGTGGTATATGTTTAGCTGTAGATTTTGTAATTAATATGCTTAAAATTATCATGTTTATAAAATAAAGTATATATTTAATCGTATGTCTCTAGAATTTCTTAATCCCCAAAACCCATTTTCTTTTTGGAGGCCATAAAGGTAAATTTGCTGTGGTTTTATAAATGAAAGCTAAAGGAACAAAAACTGAAACTAAATTGTTCTACTTTTTTATTTTTACATAAATACATATAATAAATTTACATATGTAGTAATACTTTGACATACCCCATGGTCCTTACAAACTACAATTATCACATTCAGTAAGTATGTACAGTTAAGTTAGTTTATTGATTACGAAAAGCAAAAACTTAAATAACTCACAGTAATATTTATATTAGTATCAGAGGGGTCGATCTTTGCTCGGGGAAGGTCAGTCATTTGTTCAGATGACTTGGAATAATATTTCACCACGTCCCCCTACTAATGAGCAGAGTTTCTTAGCTCTTTTGCCTCCTTTCTACAGGTTTAAGATCACTCCAGTTGTTATTTATAGCTCAATGTCCTTTGGATTCAGGATTCGTTTTTTATATGACATTACTACACTAAATGTAATCTTCATTCAATGATTTCAGTCAATGCTCTCAGCAAACCACATGTTAATACTTAAACTAGAGTGTTACAATGAGCTCTATGTATATAACTGGAAAGAGTACTGCTGGTTGGATTTTCGCTGCCTTCGGCAGAGTTTTTCCCCTCTACAATACCAACATTACAAAACGAACTTGGCTCCTTTGTACATAATGTTTGTTTTCTTATGTTGGCACTGTATAGGGGAGAAATTGTGCTTCCAGCTGCTTTCAAATACGGCACGCTTTTTTGTTAGAAACTGCAAGGCATTATGCATGTATAGTAACTCCAGATTGTATAGAGCTCACTTCACTGGAACATTTCTTTTAACTGTTCACTGGTTGATTTTAAACAGCTGTTATGGTTATTTTGTTTTGATTTGAAGCTCTATAAATAAGCCCAAATAGATTTTTCCCAGGGGTGAGACCTGTCTAGAACTTATTTTAAACCCAGACATTAATTAACCCAGAAATAAGTTAATTACTGTAAAACTTTTGAAGGAAATCTTTGGAGCCGTTTTTGAGATCAGAGTTGCAATCAAGCAAGCATACACGTAACCAAACAAACCCTTCTCATATTAGAGTATAGGATATTGATGGAATAAAACGGCTCATAAAAATTTACACATATTTCATACTCCATGTGTCTTAATAAATTTACAAAGCTGTGAAAAATGGTGTTTTGCTGTGAAAGGTATTGTTTGTATTGAACCCTCAAAGTTGTTAAATAATTTCTTGAGTAGCGTAAAACGTGAATTGATAAGACATCATTATCACCGTTTGAGGGTGTCTTTGCGAACCAAACCCGAGGGCGCATCAGTCACGACATTTTTCGCGTTTACCTACTCTCCCATAAGGCCAATGTTAACTTTTAAAGTTTATCCCTCCTCAAAGGCTTACCCGATATAGTTGATTTATAACTCATTTTTACGAGCTAAAAAAATGACTAGCGATTTCAGAAAGCAAATTTTCGATATCAGAAATAATAATCGCTTAAACAAATTCCAAAATATTCAAATTTTACAAATATTTCACGGTTGAGCTATTTGTGAGATCAAAATTATGATCACTGAAATCGCTAGGTATGTCTTTCTCTGTAAAATCAACCATAAATTAATCATCCATTTAAAATAATTTCTAGAGGAGGGACACACTATGAAAGTTAACATTGGTCGTATGGGAGAAGCAGGTAGACGCAGAGGACTGGAGCAAGGCAACACTAAATGAAGTGTATTTAGCCTTGATAGGAGTCCCTCAGGTCAGGTAAACATTTTCCTTATAAATCCTACATTACTCGGTGCTAATACTTGGCATAAACGAGCCAGTTTTGGCAAGTATCCCACCTATACATGCTTCATATGTAATACGTAATAGACACGTAATATAGTGATTGGGCAGTTGGCTATCCTATACGGGCTCATTAGGTCATGTGGCTTAACTAGATATTTGCGATTCATCTGATTGTATGTTATTAGGCTAGTGCAATACTAGAAATTCTGCTCTTTAAATTATCGAACTGAACAACTTTTTCTAAGTTTTAAGATTTTCAATACATTTAACAGCACATAAACTGTAATCATATGCATTGCTGGAATCCCTGAGAAATTGGTCCACCAGGAAGTACAAGTTATACGTGTTGTCTAACTGATCTATCACTTAGCCACATAAAGTGCTAATAATGAAACAAACTAATGGTTTGTTATTTTACAATAAAGACTGGGAAAGAATAAAGAAAATTTGGTAAGTATTCTACGAATTCCCACTTAAATAAGTCGTACACAGATTTGTTACCAAGAAAAGGAAACAACTTCTTTTAACATGTTGCATTAATGTTAAGCCTGCTACTGTATTTATTTTCCTTTACATCAACACCACTTATACAATATTAGTTTTAGTCCAGGACAATAGTTTTAAGGCTTTAACAAAATAATATATTATCGTTCTATAGTATGAAAATATTTTTCTCTTTAAAACTTGGTTCTGATGTTAAGTAAACCAGTACCCCCATCACAGCAAACCTGCCTACTCAGCGAATTTCCAATGAATAAATTAATATGTTTTAATAACTCATTAAGTCACTTACTAGGATTCATAAGAAATCCTTATATATAATACGTGAAGCCGTTTTTTGTAAACGCAACTCCTCCTTTATTTCTTGACCAATGTTACTGTTTGAAGTGTCAAAAGTCGTCTCAGTTCGCAGTTTTGCAATAATGTTTTTAATTTTTGATATTTTTATTGTCAAGGGCACGATCTGCTCTTAAAGTTCGTTTTTTGCCCATAAAACTAACATTGAGAATAATTATTGTATTTAAATTGAAGCTGATAACACATTTTGGACAGGTTATTAGCAAAGACCAGATGTGACAAGTAAGGAAAGTACTTATCTATATAAATAAAATAAGTTTTCTTTCTTCATAGCTTTGAGCAGTGAAATGTTGCATGCAGCGGATATATTGTGTAGGGAACACATAAGCCCTTGCAACACATGCTTTACTAACTACTCCACAACGGTATACCAAACAATATAAACGGCACAGCCACGAAACATTGTGTAGGGAACACATAAGCCCTTGCAACATGGTATTTAAAACTCAGTTTTTCTAGGTAGTCATTGTGGTTTTAATTCTGAATTTGCTATGTGTTTTAAGCCCATCATACACAAACTATATGAGTTATTGAGCAACCAACTACTAGTTATTGAATTATTTGGAAGAAGATAGGTCCATCCCAAAAATCCCAAAAATGAGCCATGGGCTTATTCCTGTTCCAATAGGCTCGGCCCTATTAATGATTTTTAAAATTTCCATGTTAATCATATACTAACTCGACCGATTGAACACATATTTGGTAGAAAGACAGCAGGCAATAGGAGGAATGTACCATAAGCAGAAATGGACCTATACTTTCCGTCTCTTATGTCCTTTACTCCGTTGGCCTTTAACATTTCAATTCAAATGTCACTGACCGTTATTAGTTCACTGGACCGATTGAAAATGCATTGTTAGAAATATAGATAATATATCATAATAAAATCACGAAATTGGTCTACTCCTGTTCCAAAACTGCTTTAGGGGCCTCCAAATGTTGGAGCTATCAAATTTGAAGGCGAAGAAATAATTTCTAATTAGTTAGGCCTTATCCTCGGAAAAATATTGTTGTGTATAAAAAGTTTTTCAAAAAACATCATTTGGGTTAGGGTTAAGATACATAAATAAGTACATATACATTCATAAATAAGTGATTTATAAGATTTGAATTATTCTCCATAAGAATAACATTGGGGCTGAGTACCCACTACCCAGGTTTGCTGTTACGGGTTTTATCGACAAAAACATTGGTTTTCTGTGCAAACAACAATAAATCTCAACCAGATGAAGCCATATACCAAGTTTTGTCAGTGTATATTCATAAATAAGCGAGATATAAATTTGTCTTTTCCTCCATAAGAATAACATTATACAACGTACTGTGTTTAGCACTTTCAATATCTCGGTAACCAATTGACATAGAGCAATGATAAAAACATCAAATTGTTTGTTTAATTGAGTTGAATCCAATGGTGCAAATTAACATTTTATATCAATAAAAATTATATGTGAAAACTAAAAAAAATAATAGCTTCTTCCCTATGGCGGAAATTCGCTAAAAAGGAAAATGTTTTATTCAAGCAGTTCAACTAACGTCAACAGTATGCTAATTATGGTTGTCTTGATCAAAAGTGAAATATTCAACTCAACAACGGAGTTAGTTAAGCGCGCTGACATTTGTTTTTGTTTTGTAAATTTGAAGACTGTAAAGAAAGTTTGATCCTTTGATAATCTTGGGAGCTTAAATTATGCGCATAAAATCACACAATAACTCTTAAACTTTATGCTCTGTGAGTTAACATTTTTGTTTATAATCCAGCCAAATCTATGTCAACCGTTTTATATTTCATTTTCCAAATTTTCTAAAAATCTTATGACGTAAACATTTTTCGTTAACGATTTAATTGTTCCACTTAGGTTGTATATTGTTCCATCTACGTATAGTACATACTATTGAAAACTTTATAATTACTCTGGGTAGTGTGTATTGTTAGTGAATTTCCTATGGAATGTGAACAATTAGCATGACCCGCACAGTGAAACTTAAGCCCGGGACCACCATAGAAGTTCCTAACGTGACCCCCTGAACACGTTTTGAGGGGTCGTTCAAAATTATATATATATATATATATATATATATATATATATATATATATATATATATATATATATGTGTGTGTGTGTGAGTGTGTGTGTGTGTGTGTGTGTGTGTGTGTGCGTGTGTGTGTGTGTGTGTGCGTGTGTGTGTGTGTGTGTGTGTGTGTGTGTGTGTGTGTATGTATGCCCTCTAGTGGTCGCATTTTTGTCCTATTTACTTCAAATTTGATAGGGGCGTTCCTTTCTATAATCTGTTGGACAAGTTCATTGGGCAAAACAATCGGAAAACTCTAAACCCCTTTTTTGGGGATTAATCTTTCAACTTTCGAGTTTTTGGGCCCATAAAGGGTCAGAAAATCCCCAGATGTAACATTAATGAATGTAAAAAGATGGGAATTAAGGAGGCGAAAGTGTTAAGCCATCTCTCGTCATTCTGGCATAAACATTTACCGAGTTATTAAAGAAAATGTGTAACGACTAAACACAATGCGTTGTCTTATGGGGGTCTTACATTAGAAAAGCCTGTTATTCATTTGTTGGTGTACTTTTATCATTCCCATCAACCTCACACATACTTTCAAGCCTAACTGGACCTTCTCCTAACCTTATAATGCACAAAATTGTATTACCATCATTGCAGGTAAATTAAACCAGGAGCATTAGATCTGCCAAAAATTAATTTCAATAAAATTGTAATAAATATATGTTTTTACACTGGTTTTCAGCTTTAAAAGATTTTTATGTGGAAATTCACTTCCCTCACGTCAGCTTGCTGCATGCGAACTCGTTTTTATTTAACTTGAATAAAATTCTTTGGAAAATGTATTAAAATTACCTAACCAAATTTTTGACCAATAAATACACAAACAGAATTGGTTTTACTATGTGGTGATGGTGCCATCTAGGAGCAAAGAACGGCAACACCACGAAGTTGAGACAAAGCTTCACAACAATTCAAACGTTATTTCCTACCTTTATCACACATTCTGGGTCAACGTTTCTTTGTGCGATAAGAAGCCATCATCAGAATCTTATCAAGGAGGTCATTGATAATACGTTGCCTTCACCGGGCTTGCTTTTTAACTATAGTTTTCCTTGACAGTTAAGTGTAATACACTAATTGGCATAAACTATATACAAACTATTATTTAAAACCAAAATTTATACTGCTGACGTCACTATCTCAATTGGAAAAATCAAATGTACAACAGATATTACTCCGGAAATAAAATTATCTCACTTCTTACTAAAGAGTGTTAGCGATTGTACGAGTGTAATAGTGACTATTGTTTTAATTGTATTTCTCAAAGTAGCAAAGTTGAGGAACTGAAATGGATCTTTTCCTTCCCAGACGATGTTTCCACTTCATCTTCCCGTTTTCAAGTGGTGGGGGAGGGGCGGTTTTTCCCACCGCACTCGAGGCGTTTTTTGTCGTTTGAGGCGAAACTTTATTACGTTTGGCTAGTAAAAGTAAATATTTGTTTCTTTCTTTTGTCTGATAAAAAAATGGGTTTCGTATACTTTAGCAGTTGTTACAGTAATTATTAATAACAAGAACACATGTAATTCATAAACATTTATGAACCGTTGTCAAGCCAACCGGCGCATATGGCGATTCCCTAGAAACTAATAAATCAGTTATTCATTTAGGCGGTCATACACCCGCGAAGAGTTTCTCCAGGTGCATAATTCAGTTGTAAGTTTAGATTTGTTTATCATTAAAACACCGTTAAATGATTTTTTTTATTTCCTTTAACTCCAGAATAGTTTTAACTCAATTATAAACTGCGCTACTTTGCTTAGTTCTGTTTTGTTAATGAATGACATTTACACGTTGTGATTTGTTAATGTTGGTTTTTTTTGTTTAGTTCATGTTTTGTAAATTATCGGAATTTATCTTTGCTCTTTTTATACAAACCTTTTTAAATACCCCCGTTGCAGCTAACCTGCGTACTCAGCGAATTTCCAATGCATAATCTATATTTTTAATACGCTAGGCATATTTTTGTCATAATTGTTTTGGAGCGGTGGTGCTACCGATCACCATGTCCAAGGTGTCGTTAGAAAGGTCTTAGCATGTAGTTTTGCCATCAACTAAACAAAATTGGAAAAGTCACCGTGGACATGGGAAAATATTGGGTCAAAGTCGCGATTTCCCCATAGACATAATATGCAGGTACAAACCAACGATCGAGAAATCAGCTGTTTATTTAAGGAATTGGTTAAACAAATAAAATCTGACCCTGAAAAATGGTTATTGAACGTACAGCTGGCAACAAATTTATAGCTCAAATGAAAGGTACATTGACCTATAAATAACAACTGGAGTGACCTTACAAATGTAGAAAAGAGGCAAATGAGTTATACAAATCTGATTATCAGTAGGGGGAAGTGGTGAAATATTACTCCAAGTCATCTAAACAAACTGACTGGCCTTCCTCCGAGCAAAGCTCGGCCCCAAGGTACTCTGTTTATTAATACGCTAGGGGTTTGTTCTTCACAGTCATATCTCGATAACGGCTAGACGGATTTTAACGTTTGAGGTGCCAAATTAAAGGTATTTTTCCGTAGATTTGCCAATACGTCTCATAATTGAAAGGGCATCACTTAAATACAGTAAAGGGCTGAATTTTCGGAATAGTGGCGCTATCCTACGGCGGAAGTCTAAACTACGTGTTGATTGAAAGTACGTTGTTTTCATCCGTTTTAATATCAGATGTTTTGTTATGTTTGTTTACAACTGAAGACACCTTTCGTTGGGTACAAACTTGCTCGGATTCGAGCAACAGGACAACTAGTATATGTCTTAATACCACATAAAGCCGTACACCAAGTTCCATACAAATATATTTACTAATAAGCGATATATACAATTTTGATTATTCTCCATAAGAATAACGTTGGGGATGAGTACGTAGGTTTGCTGAAACAAGGAACACAAACAATTGGTATTTATGAAAATAGAAATAGAATTAAACTAGGGGAAGCCACATACCAAGTTTCATCAATATACTTCCATAAATAAGCGATATATACGATTATGATTTTTCTCCATAAGAAACACATATGGGATGAGTACGAATGTTTGCTGCAACAAGAAACACCAAATAGGGTTTTTATGCAAATATAAATATAACTCAACAAGGTGAAGCACATACCAAGTTGTACTAATTTATGTTCATAACTAAGAGAGACATTACATTTTAATTATTCTCCTTAAGAATGACATGGGGTTGAGTACGCAGGTTTGCTGCTACGGGAATAATCGGTAACAAATTATTTTTTTAGCATTTAACAGTAGACCACAACCAGATGAAGCCGTATACCAAGTTTCGTTAGTATACAATAAGTATACAATAGTATAAATAAGCAAGATATAGAATTTGTCTTATTCTCCATAAGAATAACATTGGACAACGTACTGTGTTTAGCACTTTCAATATCTCTGTAACCAACTGACGTAGAGAAATTATCAAAATACCAAATTGTGTGTTTTTTAATGCTAAAACAAATGGTGGAAAATAAAATTTGACTTTATAATATATTACATGTAAAAACTAAAAAAAAAACATTTTTTGGGTACAAAACCCCTCCAAAATACCACTTCGGATGGGTCGATTTGTCTGGTTTTCGAACTTAAAGTCATAAATGCTGCTTTGTTTGTACCATCAAAATGGGACCATTTTTACGATAGTTATCGCACCCACGGACACATATATATATATATCGTATTAATATCGTATTAATAATATATATATATATATATATATATATATATATACACACACATATATATATATACAGTTTCGAACGAATGGTGTTTTTGGGGCCTGGGGACCTCAAAGCGAAAAGTTATCATGGTCCCAGGCCTAGGTCATACCATGTCACCTACGGTAATAGCTTCTTCCCTATAGGATAAATTCGCTAGTAAAAACACGTCATGATCTTTTTATATTGAAACTATATTAAATAGGCGTGAAGATGTATTTCCCTGAGTTATTTTAAGGTCGTGTATACATTTTTACCAATTTTCATCTCTACCCCAGTGCTATATAAGTCAGCAGCGAATAAACACAATACAGACAGGCTTTATTCCGTTATCAAAGGTCATGGGGCGTTGTTATTCAACTGATAAACATGACCGTATGGCCGCATGGCCGCTGATAAACAAAGCTTTGTCGACCGCACTTCAGTGATAAACATTACAAGTTTACTGAAAATGAAGGTCTTATACTTGCGATGACACTGAAATATGAATGACCTTGGAGCGCTTTTCTAAGTTATACTACCTGAAAGGTAATTGGTAAAGGTAAAGTTTTGAGGGAATATTATCAATTTTACCTATTACAATTTTTTATCTTTGAATATACTCACTTGGATATTTAAAATTGTAATATTGTTTTTAGATATTAAGTACATTTTCATAACAACCAGAGGTTTATTATATCTATCTATCTATAATATTATAAAGAAGAGGTGGTTTCTGTCTGTCTGTCTGTCTGTCTGTCTGTCTGATGTTCCGGGTGAACGCAAAAACTACTTAACCGACTGGGCTGAAACTTTACACAAAGGTAGATCTTGAACCCATGCAACACATAGGCCCATTCACTTCCTTAAAATCCCCTCGGGCTACGCCCCGTGAACGTTCTAAGTTTCAATGTTTACATTTCATAAGAAAGTAAACATTCAGGAACTGTAATGCGAACAGCTGAGGGCACTTACATTTGACAGCTTTAAGAGCAGAAGCAAGAACAACAGCTGTTTCAAGCAAACTAAAATGCAATTTGCATTGACTATAGAACGGGTAAGGAAAACCCCTGTGCGAAGAACGTGTACATCAAGTATATATATATATTTATTTCAATATACCGTATAATTAATCTATATAAATAAAATTAGAATTTTGTCTGTACATTGCTTGGAATTATGAAATTTTTGCATATTTTCACGTGTTACACCATAGAGAAACCAAAACAAATCTTATCTCAATTTATGTCTGTCTGTCTGCCGGTAACGCTCAAGGACGGGTTTTTGTTCGCTTTTCACTGGAAAACGGGTGCACTGACGTTAATGAAACTTTGTTTCTTTGTTCTATATATGCGTGAGAAGGTTTTAGGGCACTATAAACTGGCATACGCCTTTTAAAAAAATAATGGCGGCCGCTCAAAAACATAATTTTGTGCGTTTTTGGTCATGTTTTGTTCTTTTTTCACAGGAAAACGGGTGCACCGATTTTTATGCAACTTTTTTCTATGTTCTATATGCGTGTTAGAAGGTTTTAGGCTAATTGGACTTTGTAAGTTATATTTCAGTAGGAACATAAGTAATTCATTAGAAAAAAACTCAAGCCTATTCCTGTTACGAAAATGTTTAAGGGCTTCGCCCCCCGGAATTTAAAAATACAATATTTTAAAAATCTTGCACATACTCTTGGACTGATGGATCTGAAATTCGGTAGGAATGTAGCTGATAGCTCAGTGCAGACATTTACCTACTCCAGACACAAATATACTTAAGGACTCTGGCCCAATGGCCTTTAATATAAGCGTGTTAGTCATAACACACCAACTACTCAACCAGTAGAGCTGATATTTGATGCCTTAAAGGAAATAAGAAACAACATCATGGGGAGTTACGGTGTTGTTCTCTGGAGATTTCACATAGACCCGTTGTCGTAAGAGAGACATGAGTGGACGAGTCTACGCCTCTCTAAAAATATATTTTATGTAGCAGACCACTGAGCGTCTGAACTTAACAATAAATATGAAAATGTATTTTTGAGAAGATTAAGGGGTTGAGCAGTATTCTTATGCGCTTTTAAAAGTTGAGATTGGGACATTGAAAAACAAATTAAGGTCTCAGAAACATCTATCCTTCATTCGGCACTATAGTTTGTTACATCGAGGTTCATAAACAGTTTAATCTGGAAAGTGCCTGGTTCTGTGATTGTGCCATCCTCACGTCCACCAATGAACAAGCAACGGAGATCAACACAAATGTACGTCTATTCCAAAGGGAGGAACGAACATATGCAATATTTAATACCGTTTATTTAACCATGACCACTGTTAGAACAGTTCGTATATATTGATTTACATTTATTTAAATAAAATCAAGTAGACATATGTTTTTAAAACATATGATTTTTCCAAGTTTAAATTGTTTATTTACAATTATAATGAAAACAGGACCTGACAAGAATGGTGATTTTAAAAGTGGTTTGTCAATGTTTTTAAAGTTTAATGTTTCGTTACATTACTATTAATTTATTGGAATGTAAAGATTAATGCATCAAAGTATTTAAAATGTTAAATTAAACAGGGTAAATATTTTATTGTACTTGAGTTCTTTTATTTCTAAAATCGAATCCAAAGTGTTACGTGTACCGATTTGGAGTCGCAAAAACCACACCGTTCACTACCCGACAGAGTTCCTCGACTTGGCAACAGTACCCGAACTATCTGCCATAGTACATTTCGTTAAATTTAGTTTATTTCTACTTTAAAAGTGTAAAATGTAATTTTAATATTGTAAAATAGTGTGGATTGTTATTTGCTTTAGTTAATCTACCATTTATATACAACCCGTACGAAGGACGGGTATACAGCTAGTTTATACTAAAACCTTTTTATTCTGTTTAAAATTTGATACTGAGCGTAACAAATTACGGTATTAATTTAATTGTTTAACGTTCGTCATTTGAATTTATTTTTATTTTATTTATTTATATATTTTGTTTATTATTTTTTAAATTTTTATTATTAGCGAATTTCCCCTATAGGGAAGAAGCTATTACCGAAGTCAACATGGTAAGACCTAGGCCCGGGACCATGATAACTTTTCGTTTTGGGGTCCCCAGATGCCAAAAACACCATTCTTTAAAAACTGTATATATGTGTGTGTGTGTTATTAAGCTGAATTTAATGGTGAAAATTAAATTGGATTTACTAAAATATTATATGTAAAAAACTCGAAAAACCCATTTTTGGAGTACAAAACCCCCCCAAAATAACCCTTTGGATAGAGTGATCTGGCTGGTTTTCGAACTTTATGACTTATAAAAGTTTTATGACTTTTATAAGTTCGAAAACCAGCCAGATCACTCTATCCAAAGGGTTATTTTGGGGGGTTTTTGTACTCCAAAAATGGGTTTTTCGAGTTTTTTACATATAATATTTTAGTAAATCCAATTTAATTTTCACCATTAAATTCAGCTTAATAAAACAAACAATTTGGTGTTTTGATCATTGCTCTACATCAATTGGTGACCGAGATATTGAAAGTGCTAAACACAGTACGTTGCCCAATGTTATTCTTATGGAGAATAAGAAAAATTGTATTATCTCGCTTATTTATCCACTTATCCTGATGAAACTTGGTATATTGCTTCATATCGTTGTGGCCTATTGATAGGCTATTTGCACTAAAAAACATTTTTTTCCTATATTTACTGTAGCAGCAAACCTGCGTACTCAGCCCCATGTTATTCTTATGGAGAATAAGTAACGTGTTATCTCCCTTAATTATGAACATAAATTAATAAAATTTGGTATGTGGCTGTACCTACTTGAGTTATATTGATATTTGTATAAAATCTCATTTTTGTGTTCCTTTCTTCAGCAAACCTGCATACTCAGCCGTCATGTTATTCTTATGGAGAATAATTAAAATGTCATAACTCGTTTATTTATGAATGTATATTGATGAAACTTGGTATTTGGTTTTATGTGGTATTAAGATACATATATATATGTATTGTAAATTCGCTGAGTACGCAGGTTTGCTGCTATGGGGGTATTACATTAATGCAATTTTATTGATACCTAATAGTGAAATGAGCAGGGGCAATTTTCTTAATGAAATTGTATTTAAGAAACTTAACTTTCCAACACTTATTTACAAAGCATAGGAAAAAATATATAATTTTACATTAACCTACTGTAAGTTCATAAATTTTTAACAATATAGTTTAACATTTGTTTTCAAATCCTGATATAGGAAACTGAAAGTTTATTCGTTGACCATTTAGTTGTCATCGAAGTTATACTTAGGCAAGCAAAGAATGTGAGATACGGCTATTTTTAGATTTCCTTTGAAATTAATAGCTGTTAAGTAAACCGAAAAGGGAGTTATTCTGTGGCGGTAGGAATTTACTCAACATCAACGGCCATAGATTGTTTAGAATCTAATTTTAACAGCTAACTTTAGAATTGATGTAATCAAATGCCCTCCCCCCCCAACACGTAGATTAATATGGTAAGGTTTAAAATGTTAGGGTTTTGTCACAATAGTTGGTACGGCAGGTTTCCCACTTGATTAGATAAATTCAAAAGTCAGAAAATTACCAAAATTTCTTCCGGTTTTGCGCTATTGGCCTTAAAATTTCATACTGCCTTAGTTTCTTCAGATTGCAGCGCAAACTTTTCCTCTCTCCACGAATTTTTCCCGTGTAACTTGGATCACAAGTCTACAGTATATATTTAAAATTGTAAACTTTGAATGTACTTTGGGATTTTAGTAATGAAATCGGAAATCCACCGTGCCAAATTCGAAGATTTTGTTGTGACAAAACCCTATCCTATGGTGTATCAAAATGTTTGCTATGCAAATGAGTTACTCCTGCAAATGAGTCAAAATTCAGAAATTATTTGAAAATCCGTTAGGGCCTTGCCTTTATAGTGTAAATGTTTATCTGATGCAGGCGGTTTTATTAGTCAGGTAACTGGTCATAGGTTGGCAATTTCATTTAAACATTCAAACGAATCCATTTGGCCGAATTCGAGAAAATATTTCATTTTCAGATTGCCCACCTCATATCCAGTCATTTAATTTACGCTGTGATGTCATTCCAGAAGTCGGCTTGAAACAGCTGTTCTTGCTTTTGTACTGTGTTTTGTTAGTGTCAGCATCTGATGTTAAATGTCCAGTTAATAGGATTTATATCCTCCCATAAGATTAACATTGGAACTTTGAAAGCCCAGTTGGCAGAGCTCTAAAAATGAATGTTTTCCAACCCCCAAAAGGCACTTATAGACGTCAAAGGCTTTCACATAACACAAACCTTGACTTAATGTTAGTTTCGCCGGTAGCATGCTCTTTAAAATCGCTTTATTGTGTTAATAAGATGACGATGACGATGTTTATATCTTAACGGGGTAACTGGGGTTGTCAGGCCCAGTAACATTTATCCTTTGACTTGAGAAAAGTTTCTGATGTGTGACCTAGAAACAGTAGTTTTTACTGAGCGAGAGAACCTGTTACAGGCTACGTTAGTTAGACCTGTTAGCTACAGGTTGGGTTAGCTGCAGACCGGACCGAGTAATCCGATTAAGCGAGGATAAAATGCAACTACTGGTACCGGGTTGATGTTCCACATTCGATTACCCGGAGTCATCGTGACCCGAGTGCTGTGAAGAATCTCTGATGGCAGTATGCAGAGCCTGCTTGGGTCTGCAACAAATAACTTAGGTTAGAATAATAAACATTAACCACTCAACCTTAACATGTTTTAACATGATTTGATATAGAGACAGCACCAGATTTATAGGTAATTCATAAAAATAAATCAAAATCCAACTCAATAAAACGATTATTTGTTGGGAAAAGTCCTTTTTTTAGCGACTTTCCCCTATAGGGAAGAAGCTATTACCGTAGGTGGCATGGTAAGACCCAGGCCCGGCACCATGATAACTTTTCGTTTTGAGGCCCACAGATGCCAAAAACACCGTTTGTTCAAATTCATATGTATGTATATATATATCCAAATATATATGTGTGTCCGTAGGCACGATAACTTTCGTAAAAATGGTCCGATCTTGATGAACTTTGGTATAAACGTGTAAGGCAGCATCTATTTTTATGAGTTCGAGAACCAGACAGGTTGCTTTACTTTAAGGGGGGTTTTGGGGGTGTTTTGTACCCCGAAAAATTTTTTTGAACTTTTTACGTATAATTCTTTTTAAACCCAAATTTTTGTTTACCCCATTAACTTAAGCTTAAAAAAACAAACAATTTGGTATTTTGATCATCGCTCTGCGCCAATTGGTTACCGAGATATTGAGAGTGCTAAACACAGTACGTTGTCCAGTGTTAATCTTATGGAGATTTTGTAAAATTGTATATCTCGCTTATTAATGAAATAAATAACATATTAATGATAATTGGAATGTGGCTTTATATGGTTGGGTATTAATGCTATTTGCATACAAAACTAATTTGTTGTGGTCCCCATGGCAGCAAACCTGCGTAATCAGCAGCTATAATGTTATTCTTATGGAGAATAATAAACATGTGATGCCTTGCTTGCTCACGAACATAAATTGATAAAACTTAATATGTTGCTTCATCTGGAGGTAATCCATTGGTATTTTCATAAAAACTACATTTTGTGTTCCTTGATGCAGCAAACCTGCATACTCAGTGCTAATGTCCTAAACGTTTTCTTATGGGGAATAAATAAAATGTTATACCTCGCTTATTTATTAATCTGCTTTGATTAAAGTTGGTAAGTGGCTACATGGCTTAGTGAAGTATCATTTTAAATTAGCTGAGCATGCAGGTTTGCTGCAACGAGGGCATTCTGTTTTACTACCCATCCAAGTCATGGACAAGGCCAATCAGAAGTGAACTAAATCGAATTTTTATTAATGTATAACGAATCATTGTAAATGTTTAAATTATTTTAAATTTTAAATTATTGTGTAAAATATTCTTAGGTAATTAGATTTGTTACTTGGCTTCAAAGAAGAATGTATTATCATAATTCACATCGATCACTTGAATCTCTGATGGGCGTATTTTCTCTAAAGATCATCTCACACTGCTGGTGAGTTTGTGCTGGCTACGAGTGTTAGCAGCAATGTGGGAGTTGCACGGATACCATATCATACATATATTAAAGCAGTAACGGACGTTCAATGAACTTTCGGTTAAATTTTCGTCCGGTATAAAGTTTCCGAACATTTATATCTGCTTTATCAACATTGTACTCGGTGTCAGTCCACCTCCTACACTTCTAAGAATATTTGCAATCAGCCGAACATTCGGTAGAGCGCCTCCTTTCCACGGATCCATTATTTCGCTCAGTTTTTCAGCAAATGGTCGACGGGACAGAAAGAAATTAGGAAAGGAGCGAACTGCCTATACAAAACCACAGTAGAATCGTTCCACTCTGTCAAAACTAATTAAACCCCAAGACCGTGAAAGTCGTGAACGTGAAACAAATGACAGCACCCAGCCTTGGAATAACAAAGGCGCGGTGGGGCATCGTTGACTGACGTACAACAATGGGGCCGCGAACAATCAAAACAGCCACTGGGATATCAGTCAGACCTGGGAAATTAATGACACAGCTCGTGGCTACAGGATACAGTTTTTATTTATCTGCCCTATTTGTCACCCGACAGTGATCTATCTTAAGAGATAAGTTTGACAACGATGAGTTTGAATTGTTGGAAAGGTGAACAGTTAACTTCGGTAAAAGAAGTAGTATTAATTATTATCCCTACATTAGGCGTACTGATATTTAAAAACCTGTTTTTTATAACATTAAAAAAAATATTTTGCTCTGTTAACCTAACTTAGATTCTTTACCACCTCGGCCGTTGCCCTTTGGTTTTACAAGTTCTGGTGCTAATTCGCCAATTCAGTAGTTATCTTGTACACTTAACATGTGTTCTTGTTACGCTGCATCTTTTGTAGTTTTCAAAATGCATATAAAGTTGGAAAACCCTTTGTAGGTTACATTTCGATCTATTGGGTTGTAATTCACAGCCTCATTGGACATCGCACAAAACAGTTTAAAGGTATATGAGCGTAATAGTCTTAGCTCTTTTTCAAGTCAGCTTTGTAAAAATGCTAAATGAGCGATGAGAGTTTTCTGAACATTCTTGCTTGAAAATAATGAATAGCTACTATTAATGTCCAGCTAGCTAAATTAAAGCTAAATGTCCAGTATAGCTAAATGTTCAGCTATTATTCATTAAATGCTTAAATTAATATATTTGAGGTATGTAGAGGTTATGGCCAAGCTAACATGATCTACAAACTAGGAGCGGAGTAATAAACGTAAATATAAGTATTCTAGGGCCATTAAAACCATTATTTAAATTGTTGCAGGAACAGGAGCACAGAACACGCCAAGGAGCTCTACTGTATTATTAAGAATCTTAATATTACATCGACAAAAAATCAGAAACTCAGTTAGTCTATTGCCGGTCATCAAAATCAATTAATCCCGTCCCATCCAAAAATTACTATAAATACCATTTCCTATTCAATAATAACAGGTTAGCCCTGAGCCCTAAGGGAAGCCTCCTGCCCAAAAGAAAAAAATAATACCCTGCTGAAGAGATTTAACAGTCAGTGCTTCTTTATACCATTCCTAAGACCATTTGTCTTTCTTGGCTTTTGTCTCGAGGTTTCTTTCTTCATTTCTTGTCTCAGTTTTGTTACTGTTTTTGTGGTTTGTCATTTCAAGTTTGAAAGCGTCCAGAGATGATTTTTTCCACACGGGACTTTTGTGTTGTTGCTTAAACTACATTAAATATTATGCATATAATAATTTGTTAGAATAAACTTAAAACTATCTTTTATATTTTAGTCTCATAATTGTATAACATTATCTAAGTTTGAGCAATTGAAAATTAATTAGATTATAAAAAAAAGGTTGAAAACCAATAATTAATTGTTTTCTTGTAACTATCATGGTCAGTATAACTTCAAATTATTCTAAAAAAATAAATAGGAACATGAATAAATGCTCTTGGTCACCTAGCTATTGTTAAATGCAACTATATTATAGCTGTGAAAAAATCACAACACCTATACCTGTAATCTATGCACAAATATGCGGTTAAAATGTATTCATTATTTCCCGTTAGAGTTTCCTTCAAAAATGGTTAAGCCCATATTTGAATAAAATAAAATAAACGGTGAATAATTAAATTTAATAAAACTAATATTTCACAGGGAGGCTTCCCCTCAAGATGATATTTTTAAGGATAAGGTTAATAAGAGTGAAACCTGTAGGACTTTAAGATCCTACAACATTATGTGTAGTGTTTATGGGTAAGTTTGGCTTGATACTATAAATTACTTATAAATATGTTTTAATAATTGCTATAGTACAAATTTAAAAAATTTAAGAAAATTGAAAATTTTAATTAAAAACCAATCAATTTTTACAACATTTAAAAAGTAGTATACTTTACACAGGGAAGAATTTCATTTATATTACTCACATATCCCTCTTAATTTCACAAACACCTTTTAACTAAAGTTAAAAACCTGCATAAGTCAAACTCTATATCGCGCGATAATTCGACAACGGAGGGTCTTGTTACAGCTCAAGTTGCCGTTAAAAGCTTTCCCGATGTTTTTCCTTTCTTTGCTTAAATTGAAACCCTTCAAGTCGAATGTGAATCAAAGAGGGTTCTTAGGCAGTTGATTGGAAACCCTTTTCTTTATTTTATCTTTGTTAGAGAGTGTTACTTCTTAATACCCTGAGAAATTGTCTGTGTAGTTGGTCACTTTATTATATCATCTCCGGTTTTTGACGATTGGGCTATCAAACTAAAGAGAATGTTCTCAAGGATTTATCGAAAGGAATTCAGGCCACCTTTATCCCACTGGCCCTCATCGTTTCATGTTATTTCAGTAAACAAACAACAGAGGATAAAATGTTCCAGGAAACATTTGATTGAAAATATGTTAGGCATAAAAGTAGTAGTGACATACCATGTTCATGAACGATTTAAATTATTTCATCTTAGAAACACTTTAAATATAATGTATTGTGTTTATGACAACCTTTTTTCTGTTTGGGAAACTGTTGTTCATAGGGGATGATTGTTAAAGGAACGTCAGTGTGATGGTGTATCATGAAAGATTAATTGGTCCAATTTTTTCAAGAGAAAACTAATGTAACACAGATCTTGGACATGTTGCAACACTCTGCCTACCCACAGATACAGGATACTCAACCAAATGTGATATTTCAGCAAGATGGCGCTCCTCCGCACTGGAAATTATTTGTAACATACTCCCTAGGTGAAACCTTTCCTGAGCGTTGGTCGGCAGTGGTGGTCCCATGGCTTGGCCTCTAAAGTCTCCGGACCTTACTTCATGCGATTAGTTAGTTAGAGGATTCGTGAGGGATCAGGTTTATAGATCAAAAGTTTCAAACATTCCAGAACTAAAAATAAGAATAGCAGATAGTTTTACTGAGCACCTTTGAAATGCGCCACAACGTTAGGTAAAAGCTGGAACGCAATTTTGACTCCGAGCCAACAACGGAGCTCATGCAGAGATCCGCCAATGAAACTACGCCAAAAAAACCTAATGACATAAATATAAAATTGGGTATAGAATTTATTGCGTATTTAGTTGTGTATAATAACGAATATATTTTATTAGGAAGTTGCACTTCTTTTTGGAACTCCCACTATTTTGACAGTTTAAGCATAATGTAAACATTAAGTTAATGTTTCATCCCTTTTCCATCCCTTTTTTGTTACAAATATATTAAAAAATCCAATTACTGACAAAACTTAGCATTACGTACGTGAGATGTGTTGGAGGTGTTTTAGGTATTTTCAAAGACCTCAATGCACTGCAAATCATATATTAAAAGCTTAAAATTTTGGTACGGATATTACCGAAAAGTATTGTTGATCCCGAGAACAGTATCCTTAAACACAATGATCTTGCACTTTTTGTGTTGGTTTGAAACCTGATCAAACAGCCTTTTTTGTTGGGCTATAACTAATCACTTAACCACTGATAAGACGCCGACTCAACTAGGGCGTATTTTAAGGCGAACTTGAATAAATTATGAATGTAGATTGGGTGGGGTGCATTGTGCAGACCAAGACCGACTGATTCTTTAGTCAGAATCATTAATTAATAGACCAATGACCAATGATGCCTTCTATCAAAAGGTTGACGTTATAGATAACACAGATGAACTAGAAACCAGGGTTTGACAAACCGTTCCTTATCAAAACTAAATCAATTTCTTCGTAGTTTATACAGACACAAATCAAACTCTAATAAAGAGGTAAAGATAATATACTATTTTGATTTGGACAAAATATTATTTACTTCTTATATTTTTTGATTCGTTGTTCCAGGAGGTATTTGGTCATCTAGCAGCGAGATGGACCACATCACCAGAGACGAGAGTTACTGTGACAGATTACCTGCCATCAATTCTGATTGTCAAAAACCACTACTGCGCTGTTATTGCTCTGACATTTAACGCAACAGACTTTGTAATAGAATGGAAAAGAATACACACAGCCTTGCCCTATCTCATAATAATTATTTGTTATTTTATCCTAAAGGTTGTTTCAACTTAATGGTTCATTCACCATACTTTGTGATTATTACAAAAATCTAAAAACTAGTAACAGAGATATTATATTCGTCCTGGAAAAATCAATTAAGTAGTTGTGTTGCATTGTATTAGCGTTAAAGTTTATTGGTAACAAACCGAAAAAAAACCGTTTTAATATTTTGCTTCAGTACAATTGGTAGTTCCATTGATGGTAAAGAAAAACTTATTTCAATAGAAACCAATAAAAAGCTTCAGTGATACCTATCAGCCAAATAAAATCCGCTCAACTTAACTTACCAACGCAAGAATCACTACTTCCAAAAGGAAAAAGTTGTTTACTTCCAAAAGAGCTCGGATTATTATTAGAGCTCAGGTTTATGGCAATTGGTTTTATATAACATTTAGTAAATACCTAATTTTGATAGTTTCAGAATCTGGCCAATATATCCAAATCAGAACGACGTTAAATAAAAAGCTTGTTCAGTATGGAAATAATCCCTAAATACTGTATGACACTTTTTAAGTTGTTTTGTGACCGTCACCTTTATTGTACGGTTTATATCTTAGCCTTATCTAGCAATGTTTTGTTTTAAAAATTTACTCAAAGCAGTTCTATTTAATTATAAAACAATATTCTTAGCTGAGAGTTGAATTGTGAGTTGACTTAAAGTTTTTTCCATGTCTACTATGTTAATCATTGATTATAAATCCTACGGATGTACAACCTACGGGTCCTACGTAGGATGAAAAATAAATTATTGAACGCTGAAAAATTCGTATAATCCAGTAACGAATGATCGGCTTGAAATATACGCGGATCAAAATGGATTATAAAAATGGAAGTGGATGCAGGCGGCATGGGCAGGACCGGAGTGGGCTCCCCCAAGGATCTGCAACCTCAGCAGCTTCTCCTTGCATTGCGAGTTTCTACTTGCATTGATGATTACTGATAATGATTCATGTTTCTTAAAGCATCATGAGTTCCTCAAGCATCGGTGGTTCAGTGGTAGAATGCTCGCCTGCCACGCGGGCGGCCCGGGTTCGATTCCCGGCCGATGCAGGTTATTTTGAATCCAATTTGAATTATTTATATTACAGTGTGTAATCTATTTCCTTCAGTTTCAACTTGAACTACTTTAAACCGAAGGAAGGAATCAACTTGTTATAACTAATAAACTTTTTGGTTTACGTAGAAAACTCTTCAATTGCCTATACGTATTGGCAGGGGAGGACTCTAAATTTGAGCAAGATCAAGAGGTTTGAAAACGCTTACCAAACTGAAATCATCCATTATGATACCATTAAGAAAAAGACTAAACACGAACGAACCAAATAATTTTATATGCAAAGATTCAAATAAAAAGTTCAAATTCCTCTTTATATTTCACTTTCATCACCCTCGCGCTGATCTTCACTTTGTGGCCTGTTCCAGGTACGATATCAAGTCTGCCCGTTCTTCTTCCTTCTTAATTCCCGCAAACACCATCTTTGTGCCGGGAATGTACTTCTTCGGGTTCTCTAGGTACTCGAACAACGTTTGCCTGCTCCAGACAATTCCTTTCTTGATGTTGGCGTCCGTGTAGGCGAACCCAGGGGCTTGTCCGGTTTTCCTGCCTATGACACCGAACAAATTGGGCCCGACTTTGTGTTTCCCTCCCTTTTCAACCGTGTGGCACTGCGCGCATTTCTGGACAAATACTTTCTTTCCCTTTTCGGGATCGCCACCGACCGGTGCACTCATAATTTTATTTAAAGATCAGAGCCAAACTTTTCGAAGACATATAAAAATTGGTGGCTTTGTTTTTAATCTTAGGAGTTAAATAAGCAATGTTTTTATCTGGTACAGCCGTTATTATGTGTTGTTGAACATATGTTTTATTTTTAGCGAATTTCCCCTATAGGGAAGAAGCTACTACCGTAGGTGGCTTGGTAAGACTTAAGCCCGAGACCGTGATAACTTATAGTTTTGAGGTCCCCAGATGCCAAAAACACTATTCGTTCATATTTATATGTGTGCGTGTGTGTGTGTGTGTGTGTGTGTGTCCGTTACCCCGATAACTTTTGAAAAAAGGGCCCCATTTTTATGAAATTTGGCACAAATGCGGAGAGTACCATTTATAACTTAAGTTTGAAAACCAGATCGATTGGTCTATGGGAAGTGGGTTGTATGGGGGTTTAAAATTGTCCAAAAATCAGTTTTTGAACTTTTAACCCTAAAATTTTAAATACATTTGATTTTGGTTATAACCATTTTATAGAGCTTAAAAAAGGAACAACTTAGAATCGTGAATCACTAACCTAGGCTAAGTGATTATGGAGAAAAGTCAAAAAACGCGTCCATAAAATTGTCCAAGTTAATCTTATGGGAATACGGTTTTTAGATTTTCCTCAGATAATTTTACTACAAACTCCCCATTTCTTTCTATTTCTATTAATAAGCTTAGTTCTACAAAACAATCATTTTGGTGTTTTAATTGTCGCTCTACGTCCAACCGTTGCGGTGATATTCAACTTTGAAACACAGTACGTTGTCCAATGTTATCCTTATGGAGAATAAATAACATTTGATATCTCGATTATTTATATATGAGTATTGATGAACTTGGTATGTGGCTTCAACTAGTTGTGGTATATTGATATTTGCACACAAAAAATTGTTTTTGTTGATTTTTCCCAGTAGTAGCAAACCTGCAAACTCGGCCTCCATGATATACATATGTAGAATAAGTAAAGTTTTAAATCTCCCTTAGTTATGAACATAAATTAATAAAACTTGGTATGTAGCTTCACCTTGTTGTGTTACATTTATAATTGCAAAAAACACATTTCTTATCTCCCTTAAGTTCTAATGTTATTCTTATGGAGAATAAATCAAATGCAATATATCACTTATTAAGGAATGTATTTTTGTGAAACTTGGTAAGTGGCTCTAGGTAGCAGTGAGACCCATATATATCCATCGGAAATTCGTGGAGTACTCAGGTTTGCTGCGACAGGGGTATTGATTTATGTTACAGTATCTAGAAAACATCATCTGAAGGCTGTATATTATCTCGATATTAAACAAAGGAGGCCTACTGGTAATACTGGATACATTATAAACGACAACACTGCAATCCATTCACCACCAATTTGTGGTGATGCAAACAACTAATTGCTGAAATGGATCGAGTCAACAAAGTTTATAAAACTAATAATTAATCATGATTTGAAAATTGTATATTTGTTAGATTTCGAGGTTGAAGTAACAATAAATACATAATTTGAAGGGAAAATTAATTTGGATCAACTTTGTTTCTTTTAATCCAGTGATTTGAACGAATAGTTTCATACTTAGAATATTTAAACAAATTTCTGCAGTTCAAATAACGATTAATTTACCTCACGATTAATTTAGTTTGAGGAGGTCTGGTGTCAAGGAAGTGTTTGGCAGCGTCTAGACCACCTTGATGGGGGATATTAGTATAGAGTGATTCTACATCTATCGTTACAAGTAGCGTACCCTGAGGTAGAGGCTAATGAATCTCCTTTAGTCGTGAAATGAGGTTTTGACTGTCTTTTACATAAGATGGTAAAAGTTTTACGAGTGGTTGCAGGTTTTCATCCACCAGTGCTGAGATACGCTCTGTCGGAGATCCATGACTTGACACTATTGGTCTCCGGGAGGAGGTCTTTGTGGTTAACGGGTCTTCGGCAAGATGTAAAAGATGGGCGTGCGAGGAGATGATGACGTGGTAAGAAGCGCAATAGTCTATGCAGTTAAACTTTCACTGGGTCCCTCTTTTCTTAAGAAAGTGTGAATTTTGTTTTGGAAGGCATTTGTTGGTACTTCTCCCAGTAACGTGTACGTTGTTGAATCACTTAACTGTTTTATATATATATATATATATATATATATAAAACAGTATATATATATTATATATATAAATATGAACGAATAGTGTTTTTGGCATCTGGGAAAACAAAAAGTTATCATGGTCTCGGGCCAAAGTCTTACCATGCCACCTACGGTAATAGCTTCTACCCTATAGGGGAAATTCGCTAAAAAGAAAACATATGTTCAACAACACATAACATCGGCTGTACCAAATAAAAACATTGCTTGTTTAACTCCCAAGGTTAAAAACAAAGCCACCAATTTTTATATCTCTTTGAAAAGTTTGGCTCTGATGTTTAAATAAAATTATGGGTGCACCGGTCGGTGGCGACCCCGAAAAGGGAAAGAAAGTGTTGGTCCAGAAATGCGCGCAGTGCTACACGGTTGAAAAGGGAGGGAAACACAAGGTTGGGCCCAATTTGTTCGGCGTCATAGGCAGGAAAACCGGACAAGCCCCTGGGTTCACCTACACGGACGCCAACATCAGGAAAGGAATTGTCTGGAGCAGGCAAACGTTGTTCGAGTACCTAGAGAACCCGAAGAAGTACATTCCCGGCACAAAGATGGTGTTTGCGGGAATTAAGAAGGAAGAAGAACGGGCAGACTTGATATCATACCTGGAACAGGCCACAAAGTGAAGAGCAACGCGAGGGTGATGAAAGTGAAATATAAAGAGGAATTTGAACTTTTTATTTAAATCGTTGCATATAAAATTATTTGGTTCGTTCGTGTTTAGTCTTCTTCTTGTATATCTGAACTGATTAAAATGTAACACCCAATTTTCCTAATGGTATCATTATGAATGACTTCAGTTTGGTAAGCGTTTTCAAACCTCTTGACCTTGCTCAAATTTAGAGTCCTCCCCTGCCAATTATTCTGCATAAGCAGTTAAAGAGTTTTCCACGTAAACCAAAAAAGTGTATTAGTTATAAACAAGTTGGTTCCTTCCTTCGGTTTAAAGTAGTTCCAGTTGAAACTGAAGGAATTACTAGATTTTTTCTACTATAAGTAGTTTGCACACTTAAAAATAAATAATTCAAATTGGATTCAAAATAACCTGCATCGGCCGGGAATCGAACCCGGGCCGCCCGCGTGGCAGGCGAGCATTCTACCACTGAACCACCGATGCTTGAGGAACTCATGATGCTTTAAGAAACATGAATCAATATCAGTAATCATCAATGCAAGTAGAAACTCGCAATGCAAGGAGAAGCTGCTGAGGTTACAGGTAGTGGAGTCCACTTGATCCGCATCCACTGAACCGCTCGCGTGCGTGGTGGGAACAACATTTTGACCCGCTTAAATTCGAAGCCGATCATCTTTTACTGGATTATAAACATTTTTCAGCGTTCAACCGTTTATTTTACATCCTACGTAGGACCGTTGGTTGTACATCCGTAGGATGTATAATCAATGATTCAACATAGTAGACATAACATCAACTTTACGTCAACTCACAATTAAACTCACAGCTAAGGATATTGTTTTATAATTTAATAGAACTCCTTATGAGTAAATTTTTAAAACAATAAAATAGCTAGATAAGGCCAAGATATAAACCGTACAATAAAGGTGACGGTTACAAAACAACTTAAAAAGTATCATATTTATGGATTATTTCCGTACTGAAAATCTTTTTATTTAAAGTCGTTCTGATTTAGATATATTGGCCAGATTCTGAAACTATCAAAATTAGGTATTTACCAAATGTTATATAACACCAATTACCATAAACCTGAGCTCTAATAATAATCCGAGCTCTTTCGGAAGTAAACAACTTTTTAATTTTATAACGATAAATTTGCCTCTCCAATATATACCATTATACCAACCTGATCTTACGTCACCTGTTCGCTTTTTAGACCTGATTTAACACACTTGAATACTTGAATATCTATATAAGATGTCTAGATGTCTAGACCCAGCGCCTTTCGTCGCTCCAAGAACAATATATTCACCATAACATACAAAATGTTTAGGCTCTGGGCTGGAGTCCTAAATTTGGAAATACCTCCGTCACAGCAAACCTGCGTACTCTGCGAATTTCCAATGCATGCATATGTTTCTCACTACAACGTAAAGCTACTTATCAAGTTTCATTAAAAAACATAAATAAATAACTGATCTGTATCATTTTAATTATTCTCCATTAGAATAAAATCAAGGCTGAGTACGCAGGTTTGCTGCAAAAAGAGAAGGAATATGTTTTTGTACAATTATCAATATAACTTAACCAAGTGAAGCTACATACCCAGTTTTAATAGTTTATGTACATAATTAAGGGAGATATACAACTTTACTTATTCTGCTTAAGAATAACATTATGGCTGAGTATGCAGGTTTGCTGCTACGGGGATAATCAACAAAAAATTAATTTGTTGTGCAAACATAAAAATACCAGTACTATGTGAAGCCGCATACCAATTTTCATCAATGTACATTTATAAATAATGGAGATATCAAATTTTATTTATTCTCCATAAGGATAACATTGGACAACGTACTGTGTTTAGCACATTGAATATCTCTGCAACAGTTGGACGTAGAATCACAATTTAAACACAAATACCCCCGTCACAGCAAACCTGCGTACTCAGCGAATTTACAATCCATATATATGTGCCTCGCTACTACATAGGATCACTTACCAAGTTTCACACAAATACATTCTTAAACGAGTTCGCACGCAGCACGCTGACGTGAGGGAAGTGAATTTCCACATAAAAACTTGTAACACTCAAAATAAATGTAAAAACCATACATTTTTCAAATTTTTATTGAAATCTGAAAACATTGATTTTTTGGCTGTTCTGATACTCATGGTTTCATTTACTTGCAAAGCTGGGAATACAATTTTGCGCATTATAAGGTTAGGAGAAGGTCCAGACAGGCTTGAAAGTAGGCGTGAGGTTGCTGGGGATGATAAAAGTACTCTAACAAAGGAATAACAGGCTTTTATAGTGTAAAACCCCCATAAGACAACGTACTGCGTTTAGTCGATACACATTTTCTTTAATAACTCGGTAAATATTTATGCTAGAATGACGAGAGAGGGCTTACAACTTTCGCCTCACTAATTCCCATCTTTTTACATGCATTGATTTTACATCTGGGGCTTTTATGACCCTTTTTGGGGCCAAAAACTCTAAATTTGACAGATTAATCCCCGAAAAAGGGGTTTAGAGTTTTCCGATTGTTTTGCCCAACGAACTTGTCCAACTGATTACAGAAAGGAACGTCCCTACCAAATTTGAAGTAAATCGGACAAAAAATGCGACCGCTAGAGTGCAAACACACATATACATATGTCTATATATATATATATATATATATATATATATATATATATATATATATACAATTTTGAACGACCCCCCAAAACGTGTTCAGGGGGTCACGTTAGGAACTTCTATGGTGGTCCCGGGCTTAAGTTTCACCGTGCAGGTCATGCTAATAGTTCACTTTCCAAATGAAATTCACTAATAATTGATACATAGCATTTTATTTATTCTCCATAAGAATGAAATTAGGGTTGAGCACGCAGGTTTGCTGCAACGAGGAAGACAATAAATGTGTATCTTTGCAATTATCAATATAACTCGACCAGGTGAAGCTACATACAAAATTTTATTAATTTAGGTTCATATAACTAAGGGAGATATAAATCTTTACTTATTCTGCATATGAATAACATGCGGGCGAGATATCAGGTTTGCTGCTACAGGGAAAATCAACAAAAAACTCTATATGCAAATATCAATATACCACAACTAATTGAAGCCACAAACCAAGTTTTATCAATATACATTCATAAATAATCAAGATATCAAACTTTATTTAACCTCCATAAGGATAACATTGGACAACGTACTGTGTTTAGCACTTTGAATATCTCTGCAACGGTTGGACGTAGAACAACAATTAAAACACCAAGATGATTGTTTTGTAGAGCTCAACTGATTGATAAAAAGAAATGTGAAGTTTTTAGTAAATTATCTAAGGAAAATCCTATAACGTTTTTCCCATAAGATTAACATGGGAAATTTTATGAGCACGTTTTTTGACTTTTCTCTACAACCACTTAACCTAGGTCAATGATTCAAAATACTAAATTGTTTTTTATAAGCTCTCTAAAATGGCTATAACCAAAATTGAGTGTTTTTAAAATTTGAGGGAAAAAATCCAAAAAACTGAATTTTGGAAAATTTAAAACCGCCCTCCCATAGCCCGAACGGTCTGGTTTTCGAACTTAAAGTGATAAATGTTACTCTATACATTTGTGCCAAATTTTATCAATTTGGGGGAATTTCTTTCAAAAGTTATGACGGTAACGGACTTCAAAACAAAAAGTTTTCAAGGTCTCAGGCCTAAGTCTTACCATGCCACCTTCGTTAATAGCTCCTTCCCTATAGGGGAAATTCGCTAAAACGTATCCATACTTAAATTTAGTATGGATACGCAGCAGCCATACTAAATTATTTTTCGCCCACCTTATTTTTCGTTTTAAAAGAAACTTAAGCCAAACAACGTCGAAAATAGCTAAACAAACGTAAACAAACGATAAACAAACGATTCCAATGGGTTTTAGTTCATATCAACGAATGGGCGCTGCTGGTGTGAAGCTAGCAGCGCCCACTTTCTTTTTCGTTTTTAAAAGCAACTAAGGCCAGACAAACGTCGAAAATAGCTAAACAAACCTAAACAAACGATAAACAGACGATTTAGGTTGTTTTCACGTTTATTTTAAATATGGGCGCTGCCAGCTTCACATACCTGCAGAGCCCTAAGTTCGGGGTTATAAAAAGATATCTAAACGTTATAGATCAATAAAAATGGCTAAAATCGGCAACAAATCTGAAAAAATAACATAGGAACTTTGTCAGGGGGCGGAGCCTTAAGGTTGCTGGAAAGGACGAATCCATGTTGGGGCTTCATTCAAGAAATGCAGTTTACAAAATCCGAATAACCACATGTCACATGACACGTGTCAAAATCGGATGTCGGGAAGTGAGAGGAGACCCCAGTGGGGTGGAGCCCTGAGGTCGAGAAATAACTTACCCGAAGTTTTGTTATCCTCCTAACAACCTGGTATGGTCCTTCCTGGAACAGATTTGAGGGGCCTTTTTCGCAATAACCTGGAGAACTCTGTTCTCCATAAAAATGTCATGGCAAGATTATAACCAAAAGAGCGGAGCCCTGAGGTTGGGTATTAAAAAAACGTACAGTATCCAAATGTTATGGATGGATGCCAATTGGTTATAATCACGGATACAATCCGAAACAATAACATAGCATTTTTACCAGTGGCCCTATAAGGTTGGTGTGGGGGGCATATCCAACGTTGGGGCATAATTCAAGACATGAATCTTTGTAAAACAATTCCAAAGAACCATAACACATCAAAATTGGATGTTTGAAAATGAAAGAAGAAGCCAGTGGGGGGAGCCCTGAGGTCGGGAAAAGATTATCCCAAGTCTTTTAGTCTTCCGACAACCAGGTTGTGGAACGTGAGCAGATTTGAGGTGCCTTTTAGCGAATTTCCCCTATAGGGAAGAAGCTATTACTGTAGTTGGCATGGTAGGACTTAAGCCCAAGACCATGATTACTTTTCTTTTCGATGTCTCCAGATACCAAAAACACCATTCGTTCAAATATGTATATATGTATATATATGTGTGTGTCCGTAAGCACGATAACTCTCATAAAAATGGTCCGATGTTAATGAAATTAGGTAAAAAATATGTAAAGTACCATTTATTTGAAAGAATTCGAAAACCAGACAAATCGCACTATCCTATGGGGGGTTTTGGGGGGTTTTGTACCCCAAAAATGGGTTTTTTGGGGTTTTCACATGTAATTTTTATTTAAGTCAAATTTTAATTTTTACCATTGAATTCACCATAATAAAACAGACAGTTTGGTATTTTGATCATTGCTCTCTACGTCAATTGGTTACTGAGATATTGAAAGTGCTAAACACAGTACGTTGTCTAATGTTATTCTCATGGAGAAAAAAAACAATTTTATATCTCGCTTATTTATGAACATAAACTGACAAAACTTTGTATGTGGCTTCATCTGGTTGTGGTTTGCATAAAAAACCAATTTTTCGCAGCTGGTTCCCGTAGCAGCAAACCTAGGTACTCGGTCCCCATGTTATTCTTATGGAGAATAATTAAAATGTTATGTATCGCTTATTTATGAATATATATGAATGAAACTTGGTATGCAACTTCACTGAGTTGAGTTCTATTGGTATTTGTATAAAAACCCATTATTTTGTGTTCCTTGTTGCAGCAAACCTGGGTACTCATCCCTAATGTTATTCTTATAGAGAATAATGAATATTTTAAATATCGCTTATTTATGAATATATTTCTTATGAATCCTGGTAAGAGGCTTAATGTGTTACTAAGACATATAAATTCATTGGAAATTCACTGAGTATGCAGGTTTGCTGTTACGGGGGTATTTTGCAATAACGTGGAGTACTCACTTTTTCCATAAGAACAACCATGGCGATGTTTTAGTGACTGGGGTGGAGTCCTAAGATCGGGGTTATAAAAAACTTATGGTACCCAAATGTTATGGATCAATGAAAATTGGTTGAAATCACGCGAACAAACGGAAAGAATGCCAATTTTGACGGGTGGGCGGAGCCCTACGGTTTCGTGGGGGGGGGACGTGTCCAACGTTGGGATATCATTCAAGACATGCGGCTTTGTAAGACATATTCAAAAAATCATAACAAGTCCAAATTGGATGTCGAGAAGTAAAAGAAGAAGTTAGAGAGGCGGAGCCCTGAGGTTGCGAAAAAAGTTATTTGAAGACCTTTAGACCCTTAACAACGCGTTATGGTCCGGGAGCAGATTTGAGGAGCCTTTTTTTGCAATAACCTGGAGTACTCATTTATCCATTCGAATAACAATGGCATTGTTTTAGCGACTGGGGCGGAGCCCTAAGTCGGGGACATAAAAAACCTTCGGTACCCAAATAAAAAATTCAATGACAATTGGTTAAACTCATGCAAAAAAAAACGGGAAAAATAACACGACAATTTTGCCAGGGGGTGTAACCCTAAGGTTGGTCGGTGGGACGTATCCAACGGTGGGACATCATTCAAGACAACTTTGTAAAACAAATCCAAAGAACCATCAAACGTTCAAATTGGACATCGGGAAGTATTAGAAGAAGCCAGTAGGGCGGAGCCCTGAGGCGAAAAAAAATTATCGAAAAACCTTTAGTCCCCTAACAACGTGGCATGGTCCGGGAGAAGATTTGAAGAGTTGTTTTCGAGCCATTTAGGAAAAACCTTTTCTCCATAAGATAACATGGCAGCTTTTGGCGCCACTGGGGCGCAGCCCTGAGGTTAGGGGGAAAAATAAAAAATACTTATCTAAAATGTTTTGGTCCTATACAACGTGGTATGGTCCAGGAGCAGTTTAGAGGTGCCGTTTTCGTTTTCGAAATCACATGGGACACACACACATACACACGCGCACAACTACTTTTTTAGTATAGATTTCTAAACACTGGACTAATTGGGTAAAATGATTCCCCTCGGACGTGATAAACTACTACTCAAATGTATACTACTGGTACCATGCATAACACATAGATACAACTTTAATCTTCTGATTCCAAGAAGAAGAATAATACGTAGAATTCTACGTAGGTAGAATAATTAACAAAACTACGCCCAATAGAATTAACATTTCTTATATAAACAACTTCTCAAAAAAACGTAAGAATGATTTGGATTAGGTTTTGTATAGCAATGATTCTAGAGGCTTTAATTTTAGTGGCACTTATTTTATTCAGTTCGAATTTTTAACTCAATAGAATCCGCAGTAAACTTGATATTTGTCGTGTGTTTCTTCCTAGTAACAGTTTTATCGGTATGATCTGGTATTTAATTTTACAATCAGAACCTGTTCTTAGGTTCTCAGTATATGACTGTTACGTAAGGAGGAAATAACACTTATATTGCCTGCGAGTTTTGGGAGATCAAGAATTTGAAGACGGGAGAGTGGGTATGCATATTACATATGACAGAGTTAAAAATTTTATAAGAAAAAAAACAAATTATGTACCCTACAACCCCCTCCTTTTTAAGTTTAATGAACTTCAATATCAGTAGGAATTGCCCAACACAACGTGCTATCATCATTTGACCCCAAGTGGATTATATTTCATTATGTGCATTTCGTCAGAGTTTTATGATACAGCAACTATTTAAACCATGCTATTTCCATCCCGGCAGTCATCGATGCCAGCTGGTGCAGGTCGTGCCAACTCCACAAGGACGACGCTGCCACTATCCTCAGGGTCATCGGAACATCTGCAAACATTACACAGAGAAGATAGGAACATCTAGCTGGGAACAACTTGGCATTCGAGAGAATTCGCTTTGACTTTACCATCGGGATGGTGATTGAAGAGAGGCGATGACTGTCGAAGAAGAGTTACGGATGGGCTCACTAAGATACGTGGAGATACTGACTGCATTGACTTGCCGCTAGTTGATAACGAAGTCAAGTTGGAATTTTGTTCATATGTTTAGGTCTGATAAAAACGGATGAATGGATTGGTGGACTAATCGACGAGTTTTAAACAGGAATCTGAGACAAGCTTTAGACTTAAAATACTTAGTTTATGATTAAATACCTCTTTAAGTTTAATAATTAAGGCTGATAAATATATTTTCGAAATAAAATGAGAATAAAATGTAGCTGACGAGCTGATGTAAGCTAATCTAATTTTGAATAAAAACTATATACCCGGTTGCACTTTTAGTTGATTCGTAAATCAAGTAGGTCTCTGGAAAATCAACTTCTAAGAAAACAAAGAATGTTTTCTTCATTCCAAACAGTTGTCCCGTTCTCCTCTCGGAAATCTCACGTGCATCGGGTCAGTTGTTTTTAAATGTTTATAATCAGCTGTTTGACAAAATAAAATAAAACTCCGTAAAGTTAGTATTGTAACTTTAAAAGCCCATTAGGCGGAAACCTGAAGGTGAATGTTTTTCAAAACCTCAAGAGGCACATATAGAGGCTAGGAGCTTTCTATTGATACCAAGTATGTAAGAAAGTTATTATTTTAAGTTTTAGGGGCCTAAAATTACCGAACAAAAATTAAGATTTTTTAAAAATAATATAGATGCTAACGTTGTATAAGCAAAGTAGTTAGGTATCTCAACAAAATAACGGTAAATAAAATAATACCGTTTTAATCTATATATTAATTACGTAAGCGAATCGGTCCCCACGAAATATCGCGAGCTATGAAGAAGTTAAGTTAGGTTATGACGATTCATTGTAAAGCTTCAAGACCAAGGACGGTGGAAGAAATATTAGAAATGTCAAAAATTACTTGGGCTACGCCCCTCTAGACTTCAAAGATCCAATGATTTTCTTATGGAAATATCATTACACTGTTTTATTAATACCCCCGTCGCAGCAAACCTGCGTACTCAGCGAATTTCCAATGCATAATATTTGGTTTAATACCACATAAAGCCGCATACCAAATTTCATAAACATATATTCACAAATATGCGATGTATACAATTTTAATTATCCTCCATAAGAATAACATCGGGGATGAGTACGTAGGTTTGCTGAAACGAGGAACACAAACAATTGGTGTTTATGCAAGTATAAATGGAATTCAACTAGGTGAAGCCATATACCAAGTTTCATCAATATTCATTCACAAATAAGCGATATATAATATTTTAATTATTCTCCATAAAATTAACATGAGGGCTAAGTACGCAGGTTTGCTGCAAAAGGAACACATAAATGGGTTTTTATGAAAATATCAACATAACTAAACAAGGTGAAGCCACATACCAAGTTTTATTAATTAAGGGAGACATTACATTTTACTTATTCTCCATAATAAGAATAACGAGGGGCTGAATACGCAGGTTTGCCGCTACGGGAATAATCAGTAAAATTAGCTTTTTTGTGCAAATAACAATATACCACAACCAGATGAAGCCGTATACCAAGTTTCGTTAGTATACGTTCATAAATAAGCAAGATATAAAATTGTTGTTATTCTCCATAAGAATAATATTGGACAACGTACTGTGTTTAGCACTTGCAATATCTCTGTAACCAATTGACATAAAGAAATGACCAAAACAACAAATTGTGTGTTTTTAAAGCTGAATTTAATGGTGAAAACTAAAATTTAACTTTTTAAAATATTACAAGTAAAAACTTTAAAAAAAAACATTTTTGGGGACAAAACCGCACCAAAATACCCCTTCCGATAGAGCGATCTGGCTAGTTGTTGCTTTAAACGTTTATACCAAATTTCATCAATATCGGACCTATTTATGAGAGTTATCGCACCCACGGAAACACATATATATACAGTTTCAAACGAATAATGTTTTTGGGATCTGGGGACCTCAAAACGCAAAGTTATAATGGTCCCGGGCCTAGGTCTTACCATGCCGACTACGGTAATAGATTCTTCCCTATAGGGGAAATTCGCTAATAAGCAAAAGGAACTAATGATCAGCTGTGATTATCCACTTACACAAAAACCATATGTTATGGGCTATAGCCCCTGTAAGCCGTCATGAAAACATTGTTTTGGTAAGTAAATGTTGGCGACAAATTTAAAGAGGTGAACTGAGAATATTATTGGTGTTACAAGAAAGGTCTAAAACATTAGTACTTGTAAAATGTCAACGATAAAATCGCAGTATATTTTACCTGAAGTTGAATTTTCGCTCGGATTTTTATGTGATGAAAGGTAAAGTTGTCGATTGCAAAAATTCACTTTAGTTGGGGCTTTGTCTGTTCGGCTGCTCAGAAAAATAAATAATCAACAATCGCCTTAAAAAATTAAGGGATTTGTAAGAGTGGAAACTACGAAACTAGTTTACTGAGATCCCTGCTTACAAAGACATTAGGACAGAGGTATGGTATTGGGTCCAAGATTTATAAAAATACACGGAACCAAAAAAGGCAATACAAAAGTTTGCAAAATAAATACATGTAATTAACTAACTAGATTTACAATATCATAAAATGCACTGTAAATAAATAAAAAAGGTCATAAAACAAACAGGTGGAACCAAATACCTATGTGAAAATAGGACACCAAAAAAAGTCTAAAATATAATTGGGAGTTTTCTTCTTGTGACCGATTTAGTCGCAGGTTTCGGACCGATTGGTGTTGTGGGTCGAGGTATTTTTGAGATTGTAGCACTTTTCAATGTCATCTTTGCAACTGGAGTGTTGAATCTGGGAAGTTTCTTTTCACTTTGAATTTTAGGCTTATTTTCGTTCCTCGGGCGTAAAACTCTGCAATCGACGGGTTTTAAACATTTTTCATGACTTCTCTTTGAGCTCGATTTTGAAATATGTTCTTGAAACGATTCATATGAGAGACTGCACTGGGGGGTGCTGGCCATGGATACTTTGACCACTGGACGAGGGGTATCACATTTGATTTTTCGGACGACTTTGGTCGCGCGAGGTTTCACTTTAAACCAGGAACCGTCTTTTTGGCCACTCTCTTTAACCACCCGTGTCCAAGCATTTTCTGAAATTGCTGACCCTGTCAAGGTAGAAGCTGATCTAGAGATTCGCGGCGTTGAATGGGCAGTTTTTAAGAGTTTGGGGTAATTGTTCGGATGCTGAGGAGTTAACAGCCTCCGTTTGTTTCCAGCTGTGAACGGCCTAACACCTAGTCTTGATTCTACAAACAAGTTTTCTTCATTGATTACCTTCCTCATGAATTTCTCATTTTCTTTAGAAATTTCTCGTTGTTCTTCTTTTTGTTCTATTTTACGTTGTAGAGGTATGCCGTAATGCATGAAATCCTTTCCTGTGTCTTCTCTGTATTTGTTTAGGAGCGCCATCAGTTCTGCCTTTATAGTTGGAACTTTTTTCTGCATCAGTTTTCTTTCCTTTTCTTCCTTCAGTAGACAGCCACCTCTATTATTAAACAAGCGATCTTTGTTGGAAGCTAATTCTTCTAGATGTAAAAGTCGTGCCCATAAGTCGTCATATTTCTTGGAAAGTTGAAAAATCCTTTTGTTTTCCTCGTAGAAATGCTCCAACTTTTCAATCTCGATTTCATAGAAATTCAGCACTTCCTCGCTACAGTGGTTAGTTTGGTAAGGTTTGAACTGAGATTTGTCTTCCTCGGAGTAACAACACTTTTCCCACAGTTCATTTAAAACTGTGCGATGGTTGATAATCAGATTTTTGAGATTTTTCTTTCTTTCTTCTTTTAACTGCTTCAGTTTTTCATTTAGATTACCAATCGTAGTTTTGGTAGATCCGCTATTTTCTTGGAAAAAGGTTTCAAGATCATTCATGTCCAGAAACATTTTCTTGCTTAATGTCTCTACCTCGTTCCTTAAGCGGTCGGCGTCAGCGATCATTTCCTCTCGAATGTTCAGGTAGTAGTCTGTAGTCGATATCAGTAGCTTTAAATTATTACTTGTAACCGGTAACTGCTCTTTTTCAGAACTGAAGTATCGCTCGACTGTTTTATTTGGTGTTACTTCACATTGCTCCAACAACGATCTAAGTTTATCTTTATAAATCTCAAAATCATACTCTAACTGTTCCATCTCTTTTTCTAGTGCATAAATACGTTCCCTACATGTATTCATTTTTTCAGAAGTTGGTATGTAAGACTCTTTTCTTTTTGAACCACCACCCTTTCGAGTTGCTAAAAGTTCATCTTTAATTTGAGGTTTCAAGCTCAATATGGCGCATAATTCTTCTTCCTTTTTTTGGAGCTGAGAATACTCTTCGAGACGTTTGTCACTAACTTCTTGGTAAGAATTGAGTATTTTCCAAATCTGTTCTTCTAGGGTAACCAAAGGGATCTCTGTACCACAGGTCAGGTTTTGCACTTCGGGCTTGAGTCCTAAAATCTTTTCTAGCCTAAGGGCATCTTTTCCAGCCTGCTCAATGCTTTTAGTAAGATTTTTCTTTCTCTCATTTTGACTTTCTATTTGACATTCCCAAAAGGCTTTTACATCATTAACGAGTTTAGTAATACGATCCCCGAAGACACTTGTTGGACCGTATAACTCGAACCATACTTTAAGCATTTCTTCAATTCCTTCGACGTTGATCTGTACAATTGTGTTTTTGATTTTTTCAAATCCATCGGCATTCTCTGTGGCGTATTGCATGTCTGTGTGTCCACTCATTGTAGAAGCGTTAAAAAAGAACAAAATATATTATAAATATTATAATCAAACAAAATGTATAAAACGTATGAAAACGTCAACAAATAAATGCAAATTCAATGTTCAAACGATATCTCTATTTACATGTTTCGATTTTAGCATCACAGAACAACTAAGAATAAATTATTCATCAGTTGATTTGAGACAGGCTTTTAAGCAACACTCTTCCACCTGAGTTGTCAGCTGTGCCCTAATTTAAAGAAAATATTACCTGGTTCAAAATCCGATTATTTCCAAACATGTTGCCCTAGTTGATGTGGTTGGCTACAGATACCACGGTTTTGGTAGTTTTATAAGTTAATTCGTTGCTGACTACTACCCCGATTTTAAAGTACTTGGACTTAGAGATATTTGAAAAGGGTAAGTACACAGTTCTTAAAACTACCAGTTACATAATTAAATAAAGTACGTATAGATCAACAAGTAGGGCCCCAAGATCTAGCCTCTTATAGCTACACATTATAAGTTAATTCGTTGCTGACTACTACCCCGATTTTAAAGTACTTGGACTTAGAGATATTTGAAAAGGGTAAGTACACCGTTCTTAAAACTACCGGTTACATAATTAAATAAAGTATGTATAAATCAACAAGTAGGGCCCCAAGATCTAGCCTCTTATAGCTACACATACCTTAGCCTACACAATATAAAATCCCCGTTCTTTCATTTTTGGGATAATTTGTTCTTCTTTCTTTCTTGCGTGTAAACAAACTCGCGTAAAATCTATTTGACGTCTCTAGTCACAAGGGAATGCTCGATTCTTTAGGTAACTAGGTCGCAAGGCGGCTGCGGCGGTACCAGTCGGTGGCGAGCAATTGTGGAGCAGATTGACGTTCATTGGATGAACGAGCGACAATCATCTCCACGGCAATCTGGTGTTTTGACGTTCGCGTCCGCGCGTCTTGAGAATAGATTGATTCTTTCATACGCTCCTATTGTCGCTGGCCTGCTTTGATCTAAAGCCGCCAGATTTATTGGATTTATTGATTAGATTGTTAAAGGAGAATAATTTCAGAAGAGTTTATGTATGAAGAGCTATTTCTTAACTATGTGGAATAATGCAAGTAATTGGGGCCGATCAACTAACTTCCAATTTAATACTGCCCCTATAATCAGGATTTACAAGCGATGCATGAGTTATTGTCGTGTACAGTTTACTCTACTCACTGTCGAGTACTGGTGGTTGTGATGCGGGTGTAGCAACTACTTAAGTTGTTCTTTAAAACAAGTCTAGTAAAGTGTTGTCAATGAATCATTTACTGTAATAAAATATAAGGAACGTTATCAAAGTAGGCAAACATTTCCAAAAATGTTACAGTAGAACAATATTACACAACTACATCACAACATCGCATACAAACATAGAATTTATTGTGATCAAAATAATAATAATATTTATTATTATTATTTATTATCCGATTGAGACGTATAATAAGACCATAATAAGCGTATCAAGATTAAATACCCCCGTCACCGTCGCAGGAAACCTGCGTACTCAGCGAATTTCAAATGAAAATATATATCTTAATGACACTTTAAGCCACTTAACAGAATTCGTAAGAAATATATTCACAAATAAACGATATTTAAAATATTAATTATTCTCCATAAAATAACGTTGGGGAGGAGTACCCAGGTTTGCTGCAACAAGGAACGGAAAATAATGTTCTTTTTATGCAATTATCAGTAGAACTCATCTAAGTGAAGTCACATACCGAGGTAATGTCCATAAATCCATGGACATTCATAAATAAAATTAGAGTTTTGTCTTTACATTGTTTGGAATTATGAAATTTATGTATATTTTCACGTTTTATACCCTAGGGAAGTCAAAACAAGTATTATCTCAATTTCTGTCTGTCTGTCTGTGTGTCTGTCTGTTTGTCGGTAACGCTCAAAGAAGGGTTTTTGTTCGCTTTTTACAAGGAAACGGGTGCACTGATTTCGATGAAACTTTTTTCTATGATCTATATGTGCGTTAGAAGGTTTTAGGCTAATTGGATTTTTTGAAATCACATTAGGACTCTGCCCCAAGGTGTTTTAAAGAGCCTTTGTTATTATTATGGACAAAGCATTGAGTTATATTGAACCATATGATGACTGAATAATAGTTATTCTATAAACAGATGTTGTGGTTCTTATTTAAAACGTTGAGTGAAGATTGGTAATCTATATCAATAAAATCAGAGTTTTGTCTGTACATTGGTTGGAATTATGAATTTTTTATGAATATTTTTTAGGGATTCACCCCCCGGAATTTAAATACCCCCGTAGCAGCAAACCTGCGTACTAAGCGAATTTCCAATGCATATATATGTATCTTAATACCACATAAAGCCACATACCAAGTTTCATCAATATACATTCATAAATAAACGATTTGTGACATTTTAATTATTCTCCATAAGAATAACATGGCGGCTGAGTATGCAGGTTTGCTGAAGGAAGGAAAACAAAAAATTGGGTTTTATACAAATATCAATATAACTCATTTAGGTAAAGCCACATACCAAATTTCATTAATTTATTTTCATAATTAAGGGAGATAACACGTTACTTATTCTCCATAAGAATAACATGGGGCTGAGTACGCAGGTTTGCTGCTACGGGAGCCTTTGGCAAAAAATTGTTTTTTTGAGCAAATATCAATGGTCCACAACCAGATGAAGCCGTATACCAAGTTTTGTCAGTATACGTTCATAAATAAAGCGAGATATAACATTTTTCTTTTCCTCCATAAGAATAACATTAGACAACGTACTGTGTTTAGCACTTTCAATATCTCGGTAACCAATTGACGTAGAGAAATGATCAAAATACCAAATTGTGTGTTTTTTTAAGCTGTATCCAATGGTTAAAACTAAAATTTGACTATTTCCAAAATGATATGTAAAAAATTCAAAAAACCCATTTTTGGGGTACAAAACCCCCCCAAAATACCCCTTCGGATAAAGCGATCTGGCTGGTTTTCGAACTTAAGTCATAAATGTTGCTTTACACGTTTATACCAAATTTCATCAAAATCGCATAATTTTTACGAGAGTTATCGTGCTCACGGACACATATATATATATATATACAGTTTCGAACGAATGGTGTTTTTGGGGTCTGGGGACCTCAAAACGAAAAGTTATCATGGTCCCGGGCCTAGGTCTTACCATGCCGACTACGGTAATAGCTTCTTCCCTATAGGGGAAATTCGCTAAAATACAATTTTTTAACAATCTTGCGCCTCCTACTAGACTGATTGAGCTGAAATCGGTAGGATAATAGTTAATAGCTCAATACAGACATATTATACCTACTCCAGATACAAATATACTCAAGGGCTATGTCCCAATGGCTTTTAATATAAGCGTCTTAATCATCACACACCAACCACTCAACCAATAGAGCTGAAATTTGGTACGTATGACATAAGAAACAACATCATGACTATAATGGGCAGTCACGGTGTGGTTTTCTGGAAATTGTACAGAGACATTTTGTCGTGCGTGAGACATGGGTGGACGAGATCTACGCCTCTTTAAAATGATATTTTATGTAGCCAACCACTGAGCGTCTCAATTTAACAGTAAATATGAAAGCGTATTTAGGAGAAGATTAAGGGGTTGAGGAGTTTTCTTATGTCCTTTTAAAAGTTAAGAACGGGACATTGAAAACCAAATGTGGTCTCATAAACATTTCTCCTTCACTCGGCACAAAATAGTTGAATCGCAGGATTTACTGATCGACAGTTTTCCTCCCGAGGTTCATAAACAGTTTAATGTGGAAAGTGTCTGGCTCTATATGACTGTGTCATCCTCACGTCCACCAATGAACAAGCAACGGAGATCAACACAAAAGGAGGTCTCTTTCAAAACGAGAAACGAACATATACATTTAACACCGTTCTTTTCACCATGACTACGCCTTTCACTACCTGACAGAGTTCCTCGACTTAGCAACAGTACCCGAACTGTCTGCCAGTATATTTCGTTAACTTTTATTTAATTGTACAGTAAAAATGTAAAATGTAATTTAAATATTTTAAAATTAATTGGGTTGTTATTTTCTCTAACTAGTCCATTATTTATACAAACAACTCGTACAAAGGACGGGTGCACAGCTAGTTCATTCATAAATAAGGGATATATAACATTTTAATATTATTTTCCATAAGAGTAACATGGGGACCAAGTACCCAGGTTTGCTACTACGGGATTCATCGGCAAAAAAATTGTTTTCTGTGCAGACAACAATAAATCACTACCAGATAAAGCCATAGACCAAGTTTTGTCAGTGTATGTTCATAAATAAGCAAGATATAAATTTTGATTTCTCCATAAAAATAACATTAGAAAACGTACTGTGTTAAGCACTTGTAATATTTCGGTAAAGAATTGACGTAGAGTAATGTTAAAAACACCGAATTTTTGTTTTTTAGAGGTGAATACAATGGTAAAACTTACATTTGATCTTAACAATAACTAGGTGTACGCTCATTCTTCCCGTAAGAGGATGAACGAAGACTGAATTTTTAAAGATATGTAGGCAGGTGCTGGATTGGTAACACTCTTCTGTTATCCGTTTTAACTCCACAACAGCAAGAACAGATAATTTATAAACCAAACATTTTACTAATGGAATGGTAACACCATTCCCATATCCGTTTTAACTCCACAACGGCAAGAACAGATAATTTAGGACTAATGTAAATAAAAAATACTACTGACTACTGGAGTGGTAACACCCTTCTCATATCCGTTTTAACACGATAGTACCTGGGGGGCCCAGCTTTGCTCGGGGGAGGGCCAATCAGTCAGTTTAGATGACTTTGAGTAATATTTCATCACTTTCCCCTATTGATAATCAGATTTGTGTAACTCATTTACCTCTTTTCTACATTTTTAAGGTTCCTCCAGTTGCTATTTATAGCTCAATGTCCTTTTCATTTATTTTACTACTCTATATATATAATCTTCACTCAAATCTTTTAATCTCTGTTCTCAGGAAACCACATGTTAATAATCATAAAAAACATGAGTATTACTTTGACAGTTCCCTGGTTGATTATGAACAGCTGATAAAATTCTTTTGTGTTGATTTAAAACTCCATAAGCCCAATGTTAATTTTTTTAACTTTTCATTTTAATTTTTTTTACATTATTTGATTTTTCCTGGGGATGAGACCTGTCTAGAACTTATTTTTATCCCAGAAATTAGTTATTTTGAACATTTGAAGGAAATCGTTGGAGCCGTTTTTGAGATTAGTGTCGCAAGCAAGCAAACATACAAGCAAACCTTACTCATATTAGAGTATATGATACCTGGGGGCCGAACTTTGCTCGGGAGAAGGCCAGTCAGTTTGTTTAGATGACTTGGAGCTTATTTCACCACTTCCCCCTACTGATAATCAGATTTGTATAACTCATTTGCCTCTTTTCTACATTTTTAAGGTCACTCCAGTTGTTATTTATAGCTCAATATCCCTTTGATTTATTTTACTACTCTATGTATGTAATCTTCTCTCAAATATTTTAATCTCTGCTCTCAGGAAACCACATGTTAATAATCATAAACAACATGAGTTCCATGTGGTTCCATAAAATCAGATAATAAATCCTTTGAATGAAAATTACATGTAGAGTGGTCATATCCAGAATGACTCAAAGGTGCATTATAATAACAACTGTTGTGACCTCAAAAATGCTCGTTAGTAGGGTACATGGTGAAAAACAACTCCAAGTCATAAACAAGATTGACCTTTCCCTAGCAAAGCTCAGTCCCAGGTAGTACTTAAACTATATCAGTATAACTTTGAGAGTTCGCTGAAAAATTTTGAACAGCTGTTATGACTCTTTTGCTTTTATTTTAATCTCCAAAAGCCCAATGTGATTTTTTCAATTTTCCATAGCGGCTTTTTACATTATTTGATTTTTTTGGGGGATGGGACATGTCTAGAACTTATTTTTAACCCAGATATCAGGTTTTACAACACAAGTAGTTGGAAGGACACATTAGTTATTTTTTAAGAAAATCGTTGGAGCCGTTTTTGAGATAAGAGTTGCAAGCAATCAACCAAGCAAGCGAGCATGCAAACCTTACTCATATTATAGTGTAGGATAGGATTGAGTCAAAATAATTCAGCATTTGTATTGATTGACTATAACATATTTTTACTCTTAGGCACATAGAATGTACACGAGACAGGGACAATGATTCTGGATTCTAGCATGTTTGAAGTTCTGCATACAGACGGCCAGGGCTGAATTTAGGTCTGTACAGGCTCTGGTCTACACCCTAAATGCAAGTGCGGGCCCTTACAAGCCCGGCCAACTTTCTTGTTTGATTTATATAATATAACCTACGCTTATATCAGGCTCTACAGATGGCGTTGTGCAGTTACTTAAATTTCAAATTGCTAAAATCCGTATTGCTGCCTAGTGTATATTAACGTTGTCATGGCAAGATATTATTAAGTGATTTTCATTATCTAAATACATAAAACAAAGTCGGGGTTGCATGTTAGTTATTTAGTTTCATCAAACAGCTGTTATAAGGATGATATCTAAACATACTTGAAAAGCATAAAAACATATGTTTATTATAGACATAATAAATCTATTTGAATAGCAACTCATTTTCAATACCGAAGCAAGCTCTATATAAACATAGGCAAGTGAGCGTAGCTAACGAGCTCATCTTGAAAAAGAACGAGAATCTTTGATATAAAACAAATTCAGTGACATTAGGATAGAATAATGTCTGTCTGACCAGCTAGTAGTACTCAACCCGAATGCTGACCCGAACTCCCGAACGCTTACCCAAGGATCATCTTTCCTCCATAAATTTAACAAGGCAACTTTTAAAGCCAGCGAGGCGGAGCTCTAAGGTCGGGGTTAAAAGAAAATAACAACAATTTTTTGTATGATTGAAAATTTTCTAAAATTACTAAAAAAGGCGTAAATAATAACATAGAAAATTGTCCTATGCGGTGGAGGTCTATGGTTGAGTAGAGCGGCGTATCAAACGTGGGGACATCTTTCAGGAGATGCTGCTTTAACAAAATAAATCCAACGAATCATACGTTAAAATTAAACGTTGGGAGTGATAGTAAAGGCAGAGCCCTGAGGGAAGAACAAAGAGGTATCCATAATATTTTGGTACCCAACAACGTAGTATATAGGTCTGGAGCAGTTTCGAGGAGCCGCTTTCGAAATCTTTGGATTTTTTATTTGGTGGTTTATATTAGGTTTCTAATGAAACATACCACCTGATTTTTTAGAAAAATTTGGGTTCAGAAATTACAGGGCTTAAGAGATCCCAAACTTCATTTTTTTACCTTTCTTAGTACCATAAACTTTAAATATTTTTAGCAGGTTTCAACAGTTTTATCTCATTGCCATAAAAAGCTCTAAAAGATGAAAAATTAGTACTCCAATCCACACACGGTTAAATTAGTATTTCGTTAGTAGGCTATTCTGCTAATGGTTGTGGAGAATATTTCAATTTCCATTCAGCAGTAAACTAAGTATATTGTCCGATGTTACTCTTATAAGAAATAAAAACATATATCTCTTGTATACTGATTAATTTTATTAAAACTTGGTGTGTTAGCATTGACCAATAGGGAATATTCGTCCTAGGACAACCTTAAAACTGGTCTATACCAGTTTGGATGCTGACATTGGGTACAGCAAATGAAGTTGTCATTACATATGAAGTTTTGTGGATGTCCATTATGACAAACTTCCCTTTCACCTTTGGTCCCTCCACTTGCAGCGGCTCGGGGCGGAAACTCAGGGGTTGGTCCCCAACCTGAGAATGTATGGTCCCTGGCTGTTGTACATGGATACCCCATCCGTTGAGTTGGCCAGTTGGAGGGCAGAGCGGGTCCACATTGAGCCTGATCACAGCTGTCACAAGGCACGGGATTTGGTACTCTGAAAGGCCAATTTGGCTGCCTGTCCCATCCCACCCTTTCCTTTCCTGCTATATCCTAACCTTCTGGTAACCTGCGCAAAATTCCCGCTTATGGAAAACGTGCCTATAGCAGCTATGCTGGGGTTTCCTAATCTAGCAACAATGAATAGAGAATATGTGGAATACGTTTCCATCTAACCCTGGAGGGTGAGGTGGAGCAATTAACCTCTTAAAACCACTGTGTGTACCTAGCAAATTAGATTAAACTGATTGCGTTTATTTGGTCGCATGTCCTAGCTCCTGTTCACGCTTTTTTAAGACTCGGCCAATGACTAATATATTTTTGGTACCGGATGGTTTTCGATGAGTTTTAAATATATAACCTGGGAGAAAAGTAGCCAATAATTATTAGACCTATTAATTTCCAGCTCCAAAATCAGGGGGTTAAACATACAGAAATATACTTGTTTTAAATCCATTTAATGTAAAAAAAGGTATTCAATGATTTATTTATATAACAGTATCTTATAAAATTCATACCTTAAATTTAAAAATGTTTACATCATTAATATATGTTAGTTTGAATTTAAATACACAAGCTACTGAAATCGCAGCACGAGAGATTTAAAAGCAAAATCCAACATCTACATTAATGACAATTTTTCAGGAGGGCAATCTGTCTACATCGTAATTAGTTGAACAATGTAGACGGTTGGGATTACGGAGTTTTGGACATCTTGATTGTTTATGAAAATCAATATTAACCACAGAAAATGCAAACAAATATAAACTGTAACCAGACTATTTTACTGACCGGTAGATTACAAAACTTTAATCCCATGTCATTAGGTGACAGTGAGGCTTATTTGGTACATTACATGTAATAAAGATAGTTTGCACGTATGATAGTTTAGTAAGTCTGCCATCAAGTAATTTGTTCACAATGTAAAGAAACTACTATAGGTCTACAACACGCTTGATTATCAATCACAGTCAGTCGTGTTACAGAGTTATACTGTCCCAGTAATTCAAAAATTCCAAAACCTATTGTATTAATTTATCATCACTAGTCCAAACACTTAGCTTTTACATCGAAGTTTTCCAGTAAAAAATAAACTGATAATAAATCTAAATAGATACAAGCATTGTTTTAAACACGACAAAGCACTATTAATTTACATAACACTCACATTTTAAACTATTTCGAAATAAAAAAAATTGATGGAACAAAACATAACCAAATCCATAGTTTTGGTTATGTTTACATTTGAGTAATTTATAAACAAATATGCAGTGTTTCCACTCTACGGTAAAAATATGCCACGCACTGATACAAAAAATCCCACTTTATCCCAGACTCTCCCTTATAGTATCCCTCGTCATATCCCACACTTTCCCACTGATTTGTTAAACATTGCAACACAATTAATGTTAAATATTATATGATTATTGAATAATGTATTAGTACAATATTTATACCGATAGATAGAGCTTATTTAGATCTACTAATTACCTATAGGTATTTTACATTTTAGTACCTCAAAGGATTTTGAGCAATGCGACATAGGTTAAATGATACGGTGAATTAACTAAATTAAATAATTTATTTACGTGAGAGGTAGTCATATTTTTAATGGTAGTACTAAAGAGTACGAAGTAGGTACTAAATAACGGCAAATAGTTTGCTTGTTAATTCCAACATGGCTCGGCCAAAGAAATTGACATGATTCAGTGTTCGTTCTGTGACGTTTATAAAATCATAATAGGTGCGGACAGCGAGGTTAAAAATGGGAAACCCCGCAACTGCCAGTACGGCGAAAAAATCCACTAGAAGTGCTACTGCTAAGGTGCTCTGGTCGTAAGTTGTAAGCAAACTAGCAGACGTAATGCCGATTTCAAAAAAATCCCACTTTATCCCACAATCCCATTTTATCCCACAAGCAGTCAAAATATCCCATATAGGGGATAAAAATCCCTCAAGTGAAACACAGACAAATCCCAGCTGACATTTTAAAGACAACCATAGTCAATAGCTTACTACGAAAACCAATTCAACTACTGAATATCAATCATTAAAATTAGTTTTAATAATTATTAATAATCCAAAATAAAACACGAATGCTGTGTTAAAACATCCCTTTGGTATCCCAAATGACTCCTTCAAAATTTCATTAAGAAATGTTTTACCGTTATTTAGTATTTCGATAACACACCCACACACACACACACACACACACACACACACACACACACACACACACACGGCCACTGAAACTTCTTCATCAATACAGTGATTCACTTCGTTCATCAATTACATCTGAAAAACCCAAAAAACCCGTTTTTGGGGTACAAAACCCTCCAAAATAATCCTTCGAATGGTCCGATCCGTTTGGATTTCGAACTCGATCAGATAAATTGCTACTTTACACGTCTGTACCAAATTTCATCAAGATCGGATTTTTTTCCGAGTTTTATCTCTCTCTCTCTCTCTCTCTCTCTCTCTCTCTCTATATATATATATATATATATATATATATATATATATATATATATATATATATATATATATATATATATATTGGGGAGGGGTGCGTGTATTCGAAACTTCAAGTTTTCGGCCGAGTATTTTAATACTCGAACTCGACTCTAAGTTTTGAAAAATACTCGAAAGTTCGAGCGAGTATTTCCCGCCGATTTCTGGACGATCGCTAACGATTGCGACCGGCCAAAACGCGTAGTAACGGCCGCAAAAAGCGATCTCATCAAGTGAAATCGGCCGAAAATGACGATCGCTTACGATCGCGACCGGCCAAAACGCGTATTAGCCAAACCCACAGTCAAACTTGGAAAACAAACAGTAAAAAATTAATATTATAGTAACAGAAATAGTAAGAGTATAAGGACATAGTAATATTTAAAGTTTATAAAACAACACAAATGCAGAGACACAATAAATGACACACTCCAACACATTACGACACAGGCACAGATACTGGTTTACAGCCATTTTACACAACTTTACAGGTTCTGTCAACTGACACAAAAAATAGTTTGTAAATTGTGTAAGAAATATATGTAATATAAACAAATTTAACACAATCATAACATTTTGAGGACACAATGTTTGGACTGGGTTTGGCTAATATATCAGATGTTGTACCAATACTGACCTTTGTCTAAATAGTAATGGATTGCGTACATGCTGCACTATGTGATTTGTCTTACTATTTGGCAATACACTTCCAACACATTTCCTGTCTAATATCTGGCCGGCTGTATCCAGCACAATTTACATTTATGTTTTACTTTACAACAACACAATGAGACGTCTATTCTGCTGCTTATACAACAGATGTATAGGTCTTGTAGAATGTGCGTATTAAATACATATATTACTCTACTGCACAGGATAAGAATGTAGGGTTTAATAGTATAAAACCTAATACAAGGACTAAGAATAGAATTATAGAATTTCGACAATTTGGGTACTAATGTTAATATGTTAATTATATTGAGACTATAAACTTATTTAGTCGAATTTGGAATTATATTAATAGTGGGTATTCCATATTTGCATATGGGTGTCCACTTACATGTTACACTTACCGCTCGCCTATGTTTATATACAATATCCATATATTTACAACACATATATGCCTATAGTGTAATCTGTCCTGTTTACATGTTTCCGCTACTTTTTTTGTATAAAAGAAATGTACTCTGTTAGCCATTTATTGGGAAATTGTATTAAACCTACTAACGAAAGATTCGGTATATGGTTTTTATTAGAAAATCTACGTAATAATAACCTTCTTACAGACATAGGTAATATAAACTATTGCGAGGGCGAACCAAAATTAAATAACTTAACATCTATAACGGATGCGTTTTGTGATAACATAATGTTAGTTAAGATAACCAATGTTACGGATTGTGATGGGGACGTTCGGAATAAATTTAAAGTTAAGAAGGAAATATGTGGCTCGTTTAATAGCTACTTACGAGGAATATTTAAAAAGTTCTCTTTAGCTCGACATGGTGTTGTGGCCAAACTACCATTCTCCTTGGAGAGGTCCTCTGGGGTCCAAAGCGAGGGTGTGTTACAAATAATAAAGAAAGATATTGACCAAATTAAACAAAAGTATGATGATCCTATAGCAATTCCCTATAAAATAGAGCTTGCAAATGTTAAAATTAAGGATTTGTTGGAAGATCTTCCAAAGATACTGCAAGATCTGGAAAAAGAAATGTACTATCTTATGGATTTCGATATAACACTAGATTTGGCTGGAATATTTAATAAAGAGGAAATGTGCCAATATCTTACAGAAAACTTTAACTTTTGCTACCAAGGGGCGTACAAGAATGGATATAATGTTATTGTAGATAATGTTAGTAAAGATTGTTTAACATGGTTTAATGTAAATAGCAGGGTAAAAATATATAATAAATTTATATGCCAGATTACAAGCCCTGGAGTAATTAAAAGTATAGGAAACCATATAATAAACTTTGTAAACTGTCCAGGTGCGAGACTAAAAGAAACGTTCTCGTCTAAACTAGCTAGAGAGAATGGAATAACAAGGTTAGAGGCAACAATCTATAACTATTGTAGAGGTTTTGGTAAAGGGTTTGAACCTTTAAGAGATTGTTTAAGTCTAATAGAAGACAACAAACGGTACTTTCAAAATGCTCCATTCTATGCTGTACCTCTGCATAAGATGTGGGTGAAAGTTGCCAATCAATTACAAAACAGTTGTTGTTTAGTGTTTAACGATTTATTACAATACGCATATTGGGGTAATAGTAATACGAAGAAGATAACTGGAGTACAACTAAAACTGCCAAAAGATAGTACACAAATGGAAAAGTTAATAAAGTATGCTCTATCTGCATTTAGCTTTAACTGTTTACCAACTAACTATGTAGAGGTAATAGAGGAGTTTCCTGATGCCATAAGTGTAAAGCATAAGTGTTACATCAAATCTGGGGGCACATGTTTTACAAAATCAAATACACCTTTCTCCACTATACCTAAACACATCAATTTAGAAGAATTAGGCTTGGTGGAAAGTCCTAACCTTACTCCCTGCGTTTTAAGAAGCCGGACCAATAAACTGTACCCATACACTATTAAAGAAATAGAGCCACTTTCCAAGCCTTTCTTAGAGAGTTGTTCCAAAAAGAGGAAATTGGAATTAGAAGACATTGACAGTAATAAGCGTAAATTGGAATATGTGGAAAATACTGTTGCAGAGGAATACAAAGCACAGTTGGCTAAAGAACAAGAAAGAAGGGAAAGAGAGGATAAATTAAAAGATTACTTCCTGCGACGTTGGGAGGATCTAGAGCATTATGGACATTATATAGTGTATGCGTTTGTAGTAAACAACAAGTTTGTGGGAGTGTTGGCAGAAAAGGATGGGCTGAGGGGTGTATACTATGTTAAAGGTGTCTGTAAAACTGTATTTATAGAGATAAATAAGAATAGGCAAGGTTATAGCGTGTTGCCATACAGTGGTGATTTGGACATTATTTATCTACCTACCAACGAGCCACTTGCAAGCTTTAACACTAACGGAACCGCAACATTTTATGGCAATTCCTTTCCAAAAATAGAAAACCTAAGTTTCCGTAACAATGAGTGGGATGTTGGACAAGAAGACATAGAGATGCAAGATATTAAAGGCAATGTTAAATTTAAAGAATGTAGTAGACTGGAGGATTTGGAATATGGTGCGGAATTATTAATAAGCGCTATTAAACAAGTCCAACATAGGGGTAGAAAAAGATATATTGTACAGTTTGAAAATATTCGTAACCTTTATGTCTCCAACCACTGGCTGGAAAGGGAGCTAGAATGTGGGAAGTTTGATTTTAACTACAAAATTAAAATTAAGTTGGATAAAATAAAGACTACTCCAAACAAGCACAAAGAAAGATTAGTGTTTTGTGTTTAGTTGTTTTGGGTTTTAAAAATTTATTTTTTGCTATCGCATTGGCTTAAAACATATCCAAAATTTAGGCAGTTCTGACCATAAATATTTTGTGGATATATATTACTTATTATATTACAATGAGAGGTAGTTGAGAGGGTCACAACAATATTGGAAATGTGGCAAATATAACAGCTGGATGTATATAATAAGCTTGTGGCAAATATAATAAGCTTGCATTTATTTTTTTTAATCCAACCGCAAAATATAGTTTTGTAAAAACACAAATACCAATGTTAGTTTTTAGGTTGCGGCAAAACAAACAACACATCAACTGTATTATAGGTGGAAATAATATTGTAATTTTAGATATAATAGTTGGGGGGCTATAACATATCCAAAAATAAATCAGACAATAAATGCTTAGGACAATATCCAAAGTGTAGGCAAATCGGACAATAAACAGCAAAGTCAGTTTTGGGATTACAGCAAAATAAACAAACAAAAAAGACTAAATACTGTATTATAGGGGGTAGTGGAACGTGTGGTAGTGTGGTCTTGTTACCTATATAAGAGCTATAACATATCCGAAAATAAATCAGACAGTAAATAAAGAAGTTTGAAATTGTTAGTATATTTTTTAAAATATTTTTTAAATTGGACCATTATGGTTAATTTGTCAAATGTGGATGGTACATATACACTAGCCTAGAATAATGACATATATAAATTTTAAACAAATCAGACCATAAATAAAGAAGTTGCCAATTGGCAGTATTTTTCCAATTTTTTTAAAATTTAACCGCAATATTTGTAAAATGTGGATGGTGCATATACACTAGCCTACAACAATAACATATCCAAATTTTAAACAAATCGGACAGTAAATAAAGAAGTTGGCAATAGGCAGTATTTTTCAAAAATATTTTTTAATTTGGCTGTAATAGTGAATTTGGGAAATGTAAGGCTAATTTATTAAAACACTTGCCTATAACAATAACATATCTAAATTTTAAACAAATCGGACAGTAAATAAAGAAGTTGGCAATTGGCAGTATTTTTCAAAAATATTTTTTAATTTGACCGTAATAGTGAATTTGGGAAATGTAAGTGGAATTTATTAAAACACTTGCCTAGGACAATAACATATCTAAATTTTAAATAAATCGGACAGTAAATAAAGATGTTGGCAATTGGCAGTATTTTTCAAAAATATTTTTTAATTTGACCGTAATAGTGAATTTGGGATATGTAAGTGAAATTTATTAAAACACTTGCCTAGGACAATAACATATCCAAATTGCAGACAAATCGGACATTTAATAAAGAAGTTGGCAATTGGCAGTATTTTTCAAAAATAATTTTTAATTTGACTGTAATAGTGAATTTGGGAAATGTAAGTGTAATTTATTAAACCACTTGCCTTGGACAATAACATATCCAAATTGAAGACAAATCGGACAGTTAATAAAGAAGGTGGCAATTGGCACTGTAGTATTTTTCAAAAAATATTTTTTAATTTGACTGTTATAGTGAATTTGGGAAATGTAAGTGGAATTTATTAAAACACTTGCCTAGGACAATAACATATCCAAATTTCAGACAAATCAGACCATAAACACTAAAGATAGTTTTTTAGCCTGAATTTGAAAATTAATTTTAAAAAATATAGAGGAGGGATGGGGATTGGGAAAATATATTTAATATAGGCAAGGGTTGGACATTAGTACAGGCCAACAAGGAAACTTGTGTAAGGCGGGAGCTGGCAAATGTTCAAAAACGGCTCCCCATAAGAATAACATGGGAAAAAAGCGCCGAATAGTATGCCTCCCCGCTATTTCACCACTACTCTAACATCTTTATTCGCCTTTGAATATACTTTGCAAAAATAAAATAAAATAAATTATTTGGACTCCCAAGATAGCCTATATTGAAATAGCATAAAGGAATGGAATGGATATAAATATATATTTCTTAAAAATATAAACAATCTTGAATATGCAAAATATAGAAATGTAACATTATTTATAATAACACACACTATAATATTATGATTTATATTAATACATAATTATATTTAAATAATAAAAGTAAACTGTTGTATGATTACACCCATATACCAGATCGCCTTTCATATTATTGATAAGCAGTGGCGTAACTGATCTTTTTGGTCCCCCCGCAAAATTATTACAGGCCCCCCCATTTATCATAATTTTACCCTTTCACCCTATCCCTATCCATTATTCTAGATTCTGGGATAAGGCTGCATGACCCAGACGTTTCCTAACCTCCCGAGACTATGATAACTTTTCGTTTTGAGGTCCCGAGATGCCAAAAACACCATTCGTTCAATAATGTATATATATATGTGTGTGTGTCTGTAGGCACGACAACTTTCGTAAAAATGGTCCAATCTTGATCAAATTTGGTATGAACGTGTAAGGCAGCATCTATTTTCATGAGTTCGAGAACCAGACAGGTCGCTCTATTTTAAGGGTGGTTTAGGAGAGATTCCTTTAGCTGAAGATGCCGATGTAGCGAAAGCATGCTCCTGCAGCCATCAGTGTCAGTGAGTGCAGTTCGACGGAAGAAGAAGTTAGTGAAGTCGCCATTAAATTCAGCTTACAAAAAACAAACAATTGGTATTTTGATCATCCCTCTACGTCAATTGGTTACCGAGATATTGAAAGTGTTAAACACAGTACGTTGTCCAATGTTAATCTTATGGAGGATAAGTAAAATTTATATCTTGATGCTTATTAATGAACATATATTAATGAAACTTGGTATGTGGCTTTATATGGTTGGGGTTTACAGGTAGTTGCGTACAAAACCCATGTTTTTGTGGTCCCCATGGCAGCAAAACTGGGTACCCAGCAGCTATAATGTTATTCTTATGGAGTATAAGTAGCATGTGATATCTTGCTTGTCATATAAAGCCTCATCACCCAGGAACTTTTGAGAAAACCAAAAGTCTGACACCCATCGACCCCACACTTGAATTTAGGGTCTCGGTGAGCAAATTGAAGGAAAAATATTAGTTTGTTGATATTAGTTTTTTTCCCCCTAAGGGCACAAATATAAAGAAAAGGGATGAGTTTAAACCATAGGTGTATTAATAGAGTTATATGGTTTAAACACACTTAAAGGAGTTATATGGTTTAAACACACTTAAAGGAGTTATATGGTTTAAACACACTTAAAGGTATTTATTTTCCAACAGCAGATACATTTGTTTTATTACAGCTTTTACCCGTGAGAATAACGGGTACACATTCTACTAGTGAATATAAATTGTTAAAGCTTGGAGTGTTGCTTCCATTGGTATTTAACATAAAAACCCGATTTTTGTGGTCCTTGAAGCAGCAAACTTGCATACTCAGTCCTAATGTTTTTCTTATGGAGAATAAATAAAATGTCATATCTCGCTTATATATGCATATGCATTGATGAAAGTTCGTAAGTGGCTTTATAACGTAGTGAAGTACCATTTGAAATTCGCTCTGAGTATGCAGGTTTACTGCAACGGGGGTATTTTCTCTTTATGTCTGTGTATTAAACTTATAGCCGAATTTTTTGAAAGGGGTGACTAAGTTATGACTTGATATAAAGGATTTCTCGACCATTTGTTACAAACATAACTGAATATATCCTGTACATTGTGCTGCCTCTCTCTCTTTCTCTGAATTAGTCCTCACTATATAGTATTGTCTATAAGAATACAGGATCAATATTATTCAACTCATCACATTTCTCAATGAACGAGGATGGGAGTGGTTCAGAAGATCACCCCGTAGGACAGACAGGACTCTATAGCCTTGCCTCATCTCCTCCTCGTCCTACTAGGATAACAGATGAAGATTCATGTACCTTGCAGCATCTTCACTTTCTCAAGGCATCGGTGGTTCAGTGGTAGAATGCTCGCCTGCCACGCGGGCGGCCCGGGTTCAATTCCCGGCCGATGCAATTATTTTACATTCTAAGATTAATATCAAAATTTAAACCTAGCCAATTTTAAAGAAATTAAAAAAAATAGTTTTGGGGAAAACTGCTAAGCTGAAGAGGATGGATAATATATCTCTTCTGGTAGGAGGGGGGGAGATCAGCTCTTCAGGAGATCTATCTCGACATTTCCCTAAATGAGAGGAGAATTCGTAAAAATGTATCTAAAATAAGCCGCTTTGGTCCGTCGAGGCAGCCGGAGACCTCTCAAACGCAAGTTGCCTAGTGACATTGTTATCAGACTCGGTTTGTGTGGTTTTTATATTCGAAAAATGTAAGTATTTACATTGCCACTTTTAAGGTGAATTAAGTCCTCATGCGGAGCACATCTAGATGGCCTCATAATATGGTAGGCCCTACAGTTTATAATAATCTTGAGGCAATGTTATTCCCCTCATCACAATGGACGAACACAATGTCCAAGAAGGTCACCCCAAAGGACAGGACTGGTGTAGGCTCTATAGCCCTACTTCTCCTTGCCCTACTAGGATGATTACGGATGAAGATTCATGTTCCTTGCATCATCTTGATCATAAAGCATCGGTGGTTCAGTGGTTTAATGCTCGCCTATACCACGCGGGCGGCCCGGGTTTGATTCCCGGCCGACGCATACGTTTTCGTAATTGTAATACCAATAGGTAAATATTGGTGGTAAGGGGAGCATATTTATATTTCTGAATAAATGAATGTGGTCAATCGGTTGGACTAAATCGCACCACACTTATACCAAGATGTTGAACATCTAAAGTTTGTCGATTTCCCACAAAGCCCCTTCTCTTCTTTTCACATCGATTCTCTCTTCTCTTCTCTTATTACCTCTCTTCTTCTCACCCTTTCTCTTGAATCTGTTATACACTGATTTTTGTGATTTTTGAAAATATAACTCCTTATTTCATTATGACGATTGAGATATCAAAAGCCAACATGATTAATCATCTTGATCAAAAGCACTGCATCCATCCCAGCGATCATATAAGACAAATCCGCATTTTAAAACAGCTGTTTTGCAACAGATTACAGCAATTATATATCTCAGGGGGTCTCAAACGAGAATAATATATCTGGGCCATTGGGTAAAAGGAGATGCCTACATTGTGATGCCGTAATTTTCCTCTCTGAACTAGCTGATTGTACCCGTTCTTCGCACAGGTGTTTTCTTTACCCGTTCTATAGTCAATGCAATTTTGCATTTTAGTTAGCTTGAAACAGCTGTTCTTGCTTCTGCTCTTTAAGCTGTCAAATGGAAGTGTCCTCAGCTGTTCGCATTACAGTTTCTGAATTTTACTTTCTTCTAAAATTTAAACATTGAAACTTTGGACTTTCACGGGGCGTAGCCCGAGGAGATTTTAAGGAAGTGAATAGGCCTATGTGTTGCATGGGTTTAAGATCTAGCTACCTCTGTGTAAAGTTTCAGCCCAGTCGATTCAGTAGTTTTTGCGTTCACCCGGAACATTAGACAGACAGACAGACAGAAACCACCTATTCTTTATAATATTATATATAGATAAACAAACCTTATGGTCAAAGAAAGGGGTTACTATGGACACGGTGGGGTTTCTATTGTATACGGGTTTGTTTATGAATTTAGGAAAAATGGCGGACAAGATGTAGGCTGCACTTTTTCTTGGAGATTAACACGTGTATGAGCTCTAGCCATACCATGCTCGTTGGTGGTCACTGTACCGCCGCTACCGCAGTGGTCTGCACTTGCCCCGTTCTATTTCCTATTTTCCGCTGTCATCGGCGCGGCGTTCACCTGCCTCGCTGCGGTCCGCTGGCCCACTGTCCCCGTTACATGCCATTTACCCCGCACTAGACACTCGACGGACAACCGATCATCGCGTCATCGCGAGGCATCCTCGTTGTTCTCGCGATCACTGCGGAGATGCACGACTAAAGGCTGACAGAATGGCTGTGAACTGTTTTTAGGCTATGTTAACGGGCATAGATAAGGGAATTGTTGAAAACCGTGAAATTTTGACCATACATTATCCCATTGGCTGAGTATAAAGTGTTCCTGGGTTACTTCTGAAGAACTAGATAGAATATAATAATCTGTACTGTTACACAAAACCTTTTGAAGCATGTCGCTTTGATAATGTAAAAACACAATTTAAATTTAAATTTAATTACAAATTATTTACCCGCTACAGTTATGGTACAGCTACATTTATGATTAGTTATTAACTGTAGCTAAGATTTTTTGTAAACCTGGAAGACACGATAAATCAGAATAGTTAGGAATACAGGTTAGGAGATTAGTATACAGATCAATAATTGAGAGTAGTTAATATCAATTGAGGAAGTTGCTTTATAGATTTACACTAAGCTAACGATAGATTCTAAGTTTATATATGTTTAAGAGCTCGGTGGGTTTAAGCATTTGTTTTAAAGTTGATTTTACTATACTATGAGATATTTCGAAATAACTTTATGCCGTTTTGTCATCCTACACACAAAATAACAATGGATACATACACAGTATTTGGCGCAAAATACCCCGTCGCAGCAACCCTGAATACCAAGCGAGTTTCCAAGGCATTAGGGCATATTCATGTTCAGTGGCGGATTTACACAGTGTAGCAATATGCCGCCCCCCATAACGTAAATTTTTGTTCTTCTCAGCCACCCAAGTTTACCCAAATCTTGTATATCTCGTTTAGTTGGTTATTTTATAACTGTATGTAAGGAAGCTTTAAATTTACTGAATGAACAAATTTAAGAAATTGCCGTTTTCCCTAATTTAAAAAATGAATAAACAGTAGTAAAATGTTGAATTATTGTTTCATCCACATGAACACAGTTCAATATATGCAATGACGATCAACGTTACAAGCAATTCAAGCATTAGGGACAACCGTTTGTGTTGAAAGCAGTGCTACTGTTACCGACACGAAAATTCTTCAAAGACGGCTTAAAAATCCCTACTTATACTTTAATAAACAATAATTGTTACACCAACGACCAACGCATAAACTACTGGAAATTAGAATATATAACCTACAAATATGAAAACATTGTAGTCTCAAAATTCGTACTTTAAGAATATTTTAATCCTGGCTTATCGTTTTTTAACACAGTTTGCCATTCAATTTGTAAATTATATTGTTATTCAAAGAATTATTTTGATGTTATAGATAATAAACATATACAAATTAATTGCTGTAGTCTTCATAAAACATTCTTAATTTTCAATCATATTATTAATGTATGTTTTAGGCAAAAACAAATTCATAAATTAAATTTTCGTTTCACCTCTACATGCCGTAGATGTCCATAATATCTGTCCGTACTAGCGTCGGGCACAATAATAAAAAAAAATACCCCCGTCACAGCAAACCTGCGTACTCAGCGAATTTCCAATGCATAATATTTGTCTGAATTCCACATAAAGCCGTGTACCAAGTTTCATAAAAATGTATTCACATATAAGCGATTTTAATTATTCTCCATAAGAATAACATTGGTAATGAGTACGTAGGTTTGCTGAAACAAGGAACACAAACAATTGTTTTTTATGCTAATATAAATATAATTTAACTAGGCGAAGCCACATATCAAGTTTCATCAATATTCAATCATAAATAAGCGCTATATAACATTTTAGTTATTCTCCATAAGAATAACATGGGGGCTGAGTACGCAGGTATGCTGCTACAGGAATAACGGAAAAAAATCAATTTTTTGTGCAAATATCAATATACCAGTACTATTTGAAGCCACATACCAAGTTTCATCAACATAGATTCATAAATAATCGAGATATCAAATTTTATTTATTCTCCATAAGGATAACATTGGACAACGTACTGTGTTTAGCACTTTGAATATATCAGCAACGGTTGGGCGTAGAATCACAATTTAAACACCAAAATGATTGTTTTGTGAAAATGAACAGATTTCTAAAAGTAAATGTGAAGTTTAAATTAAAATAAACTGAGGAAATGCCAAAAACCTTTTTCCCATAAGATTAACATGGGAGATTTTATGAGTGGGTTTTTTTTAGATTTTCTCCGCAACCACTTAACCTAGGTTAATAATTCAAAATACTATATTATTTCTTTTTTTAAGCTCTATGCCATGGTTAAAACCAAAATTAAGTTTTAAAAAATTGTCGGGTGAAAAATGCAAAAAACTGATTTTTGGAAAATTGAAAACCCCCATAAACCCCCCTTCCTATGGTCCGATTTTTCTGGTTTTCGAACTTAAAGTCATAAATGTCACTTTACACATTTGAGCCAAATTTCATCGAAATCGGACGTTTTTTACTCAAGTTATCGCATTCACGGACACACACATATATATATATATATATATATATATATATATATATATATATATATATATATACATATATATAAATTTGAACGAATGGTGTTTTTGTCATCTGGGGACCTCAAAACAAAAAATTATCATGGTCTCGGACTTAAGTCTTATCATGAGACCTACGGTAATAGCTTCTTCCCTATAGGGGAAATTCGCTAAAACACCGGTTATACGTTTTGACCAGTATTGCCGCTCTAATCGTAGAAAACTACTCCATCGCCGTTTATGTGCCTAAGTAAACTTATATTTTAATTTGTTCAACCGACCTGAATACTGTTTAGGTTTACCAATCAAAATGTGTGTGTTTTTATGTCGCCTTGATTTACGTAGGCTAATATACTTGCTTTCAGTGATTGTTTCTAGGTAGTTTCTGTCACAGGTTATTATAGGCGTACAATTCTAATTTACACGTTATTTGGGGCTTTAGGTTATGATACTGTAAAATATGCCTGGAACTTTGCTTGGAGAAACAACAAAAATGTAAACGACACACCCTGGCTACGAAGGGTATTATTAACTAGCTGTTATAAGCCCATCAAAAATGACGGGCTTAAACAAACTAAAGAAGTATTGTTCACTAGTTATAAAATAAATTTCATGGCTTAATAATATATATTTCAAAATATAATTTTGAATTGAATGTAACAAAATGGGAATAAACCGTGCATCATTTAAAGGTGTTATTGTAATAAAGCTCCAACATAATGCATATTAAAATATTAATTAGATTGTGTCTAAATTGAAAATGTGAAAGTTATTTGTCTCTTGCCGCCCTGTGAACCCTTTCTCTGCGGCCAAAACTTGAATGGACGACTGTATTAAAACTGTTTTAGGGAACAATGTGAGATATTGTAAGAGTAATACATTAGCCTCTGATGACCTTACCTTTATCTCCATTAAGAGGGCGGCACGCCGGCATTATCAAACGCTTTTGTCAAAATATTCCTGATTTAAACATTTGTTTAGAAAAAATAATAATTGTTATGAAAATTTGCTGCCCCTAAAAATTTGCCGCTCTGGGCTACAGCCCCTATAGCCCCCCCCCCCCTAAATCCGCCACTGTCATGTTGCTCACTATCACATAAAGCCACTCACTTACTAATAGTTCTAATCCATAGTCAATGGTTCTATCAAAACATATTCATAACTAAGCAAGATAAAAGATTTTAGATGAACACGTAGATTTTCTGGCTCGGTAACCACAAAACATGTCTTTAAATGCTAAAATAAAGGAGGCCATAACCTTACTTCATAAATAAATGAATAAATTTGAAAACCAGTTTTTGGAATATAAACCCTCCCTTTAATCATACTCGAATGCTACTTCACACACGTATACAGGGTGAGTTTCACCCTGTATAACTAATTAAATTATGATCGGGCAGTTTTTGGGTTTTGGCATTCGGGCCGACTACGGAAATGGCTTCTTCCCTATAAAGGAGAAATTCGCTAAAACTAGTTGGAGAATCACGCCGATACTTCCTAGTTTTGTACTAGCCGTACTAAGATGTGAATGTTTAATTCCAGCTTTTGTTAAATTTCTAGTAGGCAAGTAATTACTAAGGTATGACATAAATATGCCATAGTAATCCTTACGAATTACATATCTTAGCAAAACTACTAATTCTTTAAAGATATAGATTTTTGCAATTATCAATATAACTCAACCAGGTGAAGCTACATACCAAGTTTTATTAATTTAGGTTCATAACTAAGGGAGATATAAAAATGTACTTACTCTCCATATGAATAACATGGGGGCCGAGTATGCAGGTTTGCTGCTACGGGGAAAATCAACAAAAAACTCGTTTGTGCAAACATTAATATACCACAACTAGTTGAAGCCAATATACCAAGTTTCATCAATATACATTCATAAATAATCAAGATATCAAATTTGATTTATTCCCCATAAGGATAAAATTGGACTGGCTGTGTGTAGCACTTTGAATATCTCTGCAACGGTTGGACGTAGAACAACAATTAAAACACCAAAATGATTATTTTATAGAGCTAAACTGATTGGTAAAAATAAATGTGAAGTTTGTAGCAAAATTATTTGAGGAAAATCCAATAACCTTTTTCCCATAAGATTAACATGGGAAATTTTATGGACGCGTTTTTTGACTTTTCTCTACAACAACTTAACCTAGGTTAATGATTCAAAATACCAAATTTTTTTAAGCTCTATAAAATGGCTACAACTAAATTGAAGTGTTTTTAAAATTTTATGTAAAAAATTAAAAAAACAGTTTTTTGGAAAATTTAAAACCCCCTTCCCATAGTCCAATCGATCTGGTTTTCAAACTTAAAGTCATAAATGTAACTCTTCACATTTTTGCCAAATTTAATCAAAATCAGGTGGTTCTTTCAAATGTTATCGCGGTAACGGACACACACACGTACCATTGATTATACATTCAAAATCAATGCACGTACATACTCACACACACACACACACACACACACACACACACACACACACACACACACACACACACACACATATATATATATATATATATATATATATAAATTTGAACGAATAGTGTTTTTGGAGACCTCAAAACGAAAAGTTATCATGGTCTCGGGCTTAAGTCTAACCATGCCCCCTTCGGTAATAACTTCTTCCCTATAGGGGAAATTTTCTAAAACCATGACAGTTGTACCGTTGTACCTATGTGCTGCATTCTGTGGCTAGCCCGTGAAACTACTACGATTCAAGATCAGCTGTGTGTATTTGCATCAGCTCAAACAAAAATGAATGTCCATAACGAATACATGGGAAATTTGTCGGGGTCTCTGGCGGAGCCCTAAGGTCATATCACGATAAAAACAATTTATTTTCCTATTTTTTGCCTAAAGAATCAGTGTACACAATTTCTACTCTCTAGGTAAATGGGATGTAGGAGAGTTAGTGATGAGTGAGTGAGTAAGTGAGTGAGTGAGTGAGGGATTTGCCTTTTATAGATATAGATTCGCATCATTATAACAGATATAGCATTCACTTTTGAATTATACAATACAACACAAATGCCCTAACAATACAACGATACAACTATATAATCATGCCTCTTAAATTACGTTATTTACAACAACGGGAAACCATTGTAATTGTTGAAAGGCTTATTTTCCTCTTCCGGAAGCAATAGAGTCCATCTGATATTTTACTGCCACAGGAAACGGGTGGGTGGGGGCGAAGGGCGTCGGCGCATGCGCAGAGATCACACGCACGATGACGTCACGGTCAGCTACTCTACGCTTGCGTGGGCCGTGACGTCCACTCACCCCACTTCCTTAGTTTATTACATCTTAAGCAGCTGGCTTCATAAATGACCTCGCGCCGAGTTCAATAACTCTCTCGCAGTGCCAGTTTAATTTATTTTGACACGCCAAATTAACTCCGGGTGTAATTGCGACCTAATTAAAAACAAACTCCTCGGCTCGTGGTCGCTCCTTTTGAATGATTCAATGTTTGCACGCCTTGGTTTAATTGCTGTAAAATTAGAACTTTGATGACTTTATAATAGTTATGTGATTAAATTTTAAAGACGTTTCGAAATTAGGAGGATTCCGTATGTTAATTTTTGTTAATAATGTGTACTGGGTGTATGTTCAATCAGTTACACATAATACTTGTTTGGTAAAAGTGAAGTATATCAAAGAATACACACCTTATAAGATGTGCAACACCATGTTAAAGATTCAGCCGAGTTTTAATCGAAATTGGCAAGCCTGGCGCTTCTTATAAGGTTTGCATCCATTAAGTATATTGAGGACGTTTTTACGATCCTCAGACATCATGGAGAGGGCCTGAATGCCTTGTGAAGGGAAAAGAGAAAAATATATGGTCGTGAAAAATGTTTCTAGTGTATTTGCAACCAAGGCTTTCAAGTTTACGGTTTACCGGTTTATTGTCTGGGACCTTTCTGTACAATAAATGGGACACCAACTATTTAAAACAATGTGCAATTAATTTACTCAGATGTATTTATATCAAGACCTATTTAACTACAGTACTCGTGCCTGCATATTACAATAAATATAATACAGGAGTTTAAAAAGGAGACTATTATGTAATACTGTAAAAACGTTAATAAGTTTCTTAATTTAATAAAGAAGGTGTGAGGAAGCCACCATTTCTTGGACATTATCAATTGTTTTCTGAAGCTCGTTCGAGATGGAGCCTGAAAGTAGAAGTGTTTTGATCGATATTACATGAATATCGTTGTTGGTCTACAGTTTTAGAGGGAAAAAGTAAAAACAAAAATCAATAAATTCCTTTAAAATAAATAGATAATCAGAAAGTAACTGAGAAGTCCTGGTATTACTTCTTAGATGAAAAGTACTTTGAAAACCAATGCATTAATTTGTATATAACATTTTACAACACTTTAGCCTTTTGTCATCTCCGGGGGACCTTCCTCGGAGGAAGTTATACATATTATTCATGCAACAACTGGATGTGTTGTAACGTCTAGACCTTAAAAAAGGCTATGAAACGAATATGAAAATACTATTATGTGTACATATAATACCCCCGTCGCAGCAAACCTGTATACTCAGTGAATTTCCAATAGATATATAAATGTCTTAATACTACATAAACCACTTAATAAGTTTCAAAAAAATATATTCACAAATAAGCGATATATAAAATTTTAATTATTCTCTATAAGAATAACATTGGGACTGAGTACGCAGGTTTGCTGCTACGAGAAAATTATGACAAAAATATTTTGTTGAGCAAATATCAATAGACCACAACGAGATGAAACTGTATACCAAGTTTTGTCAGTATCCGTTCATAAATAAGCGAGATATAAAAAATTTCTTCTCCTCCATAAGAATAACATTAGACAACGTACTGTGTTTAGCACTTTCAATATCTCGGTAACCAATTGACGTTGAGGAATGATCGAAATACCAAATTGTGTGTTTTTTTAAGCTGAATCGAATGGTGAAAATGAGCCGTGACACTTGTTGCCACCGTGCGGTGTTGTTTTTGTCCCAACTCATTTTCTTGTATATATGTTTGTTACATCGTCGTTATTATGTTGTCGATTCAGCCGGCCGTGGCCTTTCAAATTTGTGACCCCCGGAGCAACGGTTGTCATAAGGGCAGGGACATTGGAAGGCGTCAGTAGCCTCATTTTGCCGTTATCAACAAATTTAATTTAAAATTGCCCTAACATGTTGTTTCTTTAGTAAATACGTTTGCATAATGATGTTTCTGTACATTTTCCGCCCCTATGCTCACGGGGTCCATGATGGGAGGACAGAAGAAGAAAACAGATTTATAATTTAAAACTTGCTGTTGAATGTGAAATGTTAAATAAAGAATACCCCCGTCGCAGCTAACCTGCGTACTCAGCAAATTTCCAATGCATTTATATGTTTCTCACTCCTACATAAAGCCACTTAAAAATTTTCACAAAAGTACATTTATAAATAAGTGATTTATAACATTTTATTTATTCTCCATAAGAATAACATTAGGACGGAGTACGCAGGTTTGCTGCAACGATGAAGATAAGAAATGGTTTTTTATGCAATTATCAATATAACTGAACCAGGTGAAGCTACATTACCAAGTTTTATTAATTTATGTTCATAATTAAGGGAGATATAAAACTTTACATATTCTCCATAAGAATAACATTTGGGCTGAGTATGCAGGTTAGTAGCTACAGGGACAATCAACAACAAATTTATTTTTTGTGTAAATATCAATATACCAGTACAACATGAAGCCATATACCAAGTTTCATCAATATACATTCATAAATAATCGAGATGTCAAATTTTATTTATTCTCCATAAGGATAACATTGGACAACGTACTGTGTTTAGCACTTTGAATATCTCTTCAACGGTTGGACGTAGAATCACAATTTAAACACCAAAATGATTGTTTTGTGGAGCTGAAGTGATTGGTAAAAGCAAATGTTAAGATTAAAGTAAAATTAACTGAGGAAAAGCCAAAAACCTTTTTCCCATAAGATTAACATGGTAGATTTTATGAGCAGGTTTTTTTGGATTTTTTCCGCAACCACTTAACCTAGGCTAATAATTCAAACTACGATATTATTTGTTTTTTTTTAAGCTCTATAGCATGGTCAAAACCAAAATTAAGTGTTTAAAAATTTTAGGGTGAAAAATGCAAAAAACTGATTTTTGGAAAATTTTAAACCCCCATAAACCCCCCTTCCCATGATCCGATTTTTCTGGTTTTCTAACTTAAAGTCATAAATCTCACTTTACACATTTGAGCAAAATTTCATCGAAATCGGATGTTTTTTACTCAAGTTATCGCATTCACGGACACACACACACACACACACACACACACACACATATATATATATATATATATATATATATATATATATATATATATATATATATATATATATATATATATAGATAGATAGATATATACATATATATAAATTTGAACGAATAGTGTTTTTGGCTTCTGGGTACCTCAAAACAAAAAATTATCATCGTCTCGGGCTTAAGTCTCACCATGAGACCTACGGTAATAGCTTCTTCCCTATAGGGAAAATTCACTAAAAAGGAAATCAAGCCTAAATTTAAAATCAAGTAAAAACGGAAGAAGCCCAACTTATATATTTGTGAAGAAGTTATTTATTGAAAATCAAGCTGGAAGAATTTTTAAAGATGTAATTTTCTAAAGGTGAAACTCTCCATAAACTGTCCATTGGTGAATTGCTCCATAGCCATCGTTAACTACAGCTTATGTTTAAACTTCATTCTGGTGAGACCCATCCTTGCTCATTAATATTGTCAACTGCTAATAGCATTGACTATAAATGGTAATACAACAGTTGGTGTGTCAGGAAGCAAACATAAGTTGATTATCACTTGCTTTTTGGGGTGGAGATATTTTAAAAGTTAACGTAAATAACTAAAATAAAAAGTTGACAGCAGCACAATCTGTCGGTGACCCAATCGAACTACTTCAATTTCAAATTCTAGCATACACTAAAAGTGGGACAGCTGGGCCATATGGATGGGATGTCTCCTTCAGTATTTATGGTCAATGCTAATAGTCTGCTACTTCTTCGGAACCACTTCATCGGAACTACTTAACTTAACTTTAATATAATTTAAATTTTTAATATTTTCTCTTGCACTCTTTCGAATAACTTTAAATTTTGTTTATTTATTGCTCAAGTTTATCTTTAGTCTCTTGTAATTTTTCAGCACCTTTTAACTTGTCCATTGTTAATTTACTTACAAATCTGGTTTTAAATTTGGGTTTAATATGAACAATTTCCAAAAAAAAAAAAATAAAATAAATTTTATTAAATTAAATTAAATGGGATTATGATGTGATGAAATTTTGTTTCCTGTTGGTAATGTACTGTAATTTCAAAACTTGTGTATGTTTATGATGTATGTTTATGATTATTTATTTACTTGTTCTGTGTCATGTAGTCATTTACATATCTGTGTTATTTATTGCTGCTATATTGAATTTTTAGTACAATTTTTACTTATAAAATGTCACCAAACATATTTTGAGTCACACTGGTGAACGACCCTTTTGGTGTCTCACTTGTACAAATTCGGTCACGCTTATTTTTTTTACTGTCATTTTCGTTTACCTTGCCACTGATAATTTGCCTGTTTTTAAATTTAGAAATAATAAAATTTTTGCTCAAATGATTTATAAAAAAAAATTAATTAATTAATTGTTAAAAATTTGAAAAATTAACATGTCATATTGTAATTGATCTTATTGTAGTTTTTTTCTATTTATGCAGGTTGGCCAACCACTACCAAGGTTAAGATATTTATAATGTTGTTTTCCTTTTCTTTTATTTTTAACTGTGATATTTTTATGACATTTTGAGACTTAAATATAAATATATCCTGTTGATCCTCAGCGATGAACGACCTTAATTATGTAGGGCGTGTGCACAGTTTATCTTTTAAAAAAAAAAAAAAAAAAGGGCATTGATATTTTGCTTATTTATTCTTGTAAAGGTTCTTGTCTGAAAATTATATTGGTTGTCCTCATTTTGGTTTTTGTTTCTGGAGTTGCCCAAAGTTTTTAACTGTGAACCCCTCCTTCGTCTCTTGGATTGTTGGCACGCTTCCTGGTCATTTGGTTGATGGGCCATGGGACGGAGGGGTGCGGTTCAAAAACTAAAATTTGACTATTTCAAAAATTAGATGTAAAAAATACAAAAACCCATTTTTGGGGAACAAAAACCCCCCAAAATACCCCTTCGGATAGAGCCATCTGGCTGGTTTTCGAACTTAAAGTCATAAATGTTGCTTTACAAAGTTTCATCAAAATCGGATCATTTTTACGAGAGTTATTGTGCTCACGGACACATATATATATACAGTTTCGAACTAATGGTGTTTTTGGGGTCTGGGGACCTCAAAATGAAAAGTTATCATGGTCCCGGGCCTAGGTCTTACCATGCCAACTACGGTAATAGTTTCTTCCCTATAGGGGAAATTCGCTAAAAACCATTCAAATTGAGTCTGATAGCAATGTCACATAAGGCACCTCCCGACTAAGAAGTGCAATGCAAATAAAAGCTACACGATGTACGATAACTCGACTGTGAACGCGATAATAATGTCGACGTAGGAGATTGAGACGGAGACCTGAGGGTCGTACTCCGGTTTTTCTCGGCTTGACTGAGGGTCCCAGTGTAAGTCCCAGTACAGTATATTATACCACAGAGAATCGAATCTTACTAATGAGGGCTAGGGAGAGGACTCTGAGACCAGCCTCACCAAAATATATTACAACCGATCCTTGTTCAGTCTTGCCTGGGACCTTCAGTCCTACACACATGATTGGGAGGTCTCAGGCTGCCTCGATCTCTCACTCGATGGTCCAAAGCGACCAATTACACAGATAGGTTTTTACGAATTCTGCTCTAATTTAGACAAATGCCGAGATTTATCTGCCGAACAGCTGCAACCCCCCCCCCCCTCGCATGATATATATATATCTTACCTCCTATAGTTCAACAGTTATAGTACTTTCCACAAAAAACTAATTTTTTGTATTTTATCATTCACTTGGTTAAAATATTTTTATTAATCATGGAATGTAAAATAATTGCATCGGCCGGGAATCGAACCCGGGCCGCCCGCGTGGTAGGCGAGCATTCTACCACTGAACCACCGATGCTTATGAAAGTGAGGATGCTCCAAGAAACTTGAATCTTCATCTGTAATCATCCTTATAGGGCAAGGAGGAGATGAGGCAAGGCCTACTCCAATCCTGAACTTCGGGGTAATATACTGGGCCTATCACATCCTGTCCATTATGATAAGTGAAAAAATATTAACGTTAAAATATTATATACGGTATTACATTGTGATGAAATAATTTAGAGAGAGAGAGAGAGAGAGAGAGAGAGAGAGAGACATTATACAAGGTGACATCACGAGTTGGAAGAATCAACAGCTACCGTAACTGCGGGCAATTGAAAATATTACTACCATAAGAGCCCATGTTAAGTTTTTGCAAGCATTTCCCCCGTAAGTCAACCAGCCAAAAATACAGGATCGACTTCTATAATATATCTTGAACCGCAATTGTGCCATCAAGCATTTTTTTAGAATACGTTTTATCCATGACTGGATGCCTCTGAGTGGTTTGCTCCCACAAGAGCCTATGTTAATTTTCAAAAATTCCTCCTGTAAATCGGTTTGCCAAAATTATTGGTCCGATTCCCTTAGTTGTGGTGTTTAATCAAAGCTCTTGACCGCCACTGGGCCATCAAGCATTCTCCTTCGTTAAAATGTGTTTTCTCAATGCTAGATGACTTTAAATTTGTTACTCCCATAAGAGCCCATTTTACTTTTTCAAAAAAGTTCTACTATAATCAGCCTGAAAATACTAATGGTCTGATTTAAATATACCTTACAGTATTTTGAACTAAATTGAATGTCTTGACGAGTGATTCTTAATGACTTTAATAAGTAACTTCTTGATGAGCGCCTAATGACTTTGATGTGTTTCTCCCTTAAGCGGCCATGTTAAATTGTAGTGAAAGCCCTTTAATAAGTCCGCCGGTTAAAATTGTTTTAATTATTATTTTTTATATTAGTTAGTTGAAGGTTTCTAGTGTATTCGTAACCAAGGCTTTCAAGTTTGTTTTATTGTCTGGTACCTTTCTGTACAATAAATAGGACACCAACTACTTAAAACAATGTGCAATTAATTTACTCAGATGTATTTATATCAAGACCTATTTGACCACTCGTGCCTGCATATTACAATAAATATAATACAGGAGTTTAAAAAAAGGAGACTTTTATGTAATACTGTAAAAACGTTAATAAGTTTCTTAATTTAATAAAGAAGGTGTGAGGCAGCCACCATTTCTTGGACATTATCAATTGTTTTCTCAAGCTCGTTGGAGAAGGAGCCTGAAAGTGGAAGTGTTTTGATCGATATTACATGAATATCGTTGTTGGTCTACAGTTTTAGAGGAAAAAAGTAAAAACAAAAATCAATAAATTCGTTTAAAATAAATAGATAATCAAAAAGTGATTCAGAAGTCCTGGTATTACTTCTTAGATGAAAAATACTTTGAAAACCAATGCATTAATTTGTATATAACATTTTACAACACTTTAGCCTTTTGTCATCTCCGGGGGACCTTCCTCGGAGGAAGTTATACACATTATACATGCAACAACTGGATGTGTTGTAACGTCTAGACCTTAAAAAAGACAATAAAACGATCATGAAAATACTGTTATGTGTACATACAAAAACCATTCAAATTGAGTCTGATAGCAATGTCACATAAGGCACCTCCCGACTAAGAAGTGCAATGCAAATACAAGATACACGATGTGCGATAACTCGACTGTGAACGCGATAATAATGTCGACGTAGGAGATTGAGACGGAGACCTGAGGGCCGTACTCCGGTTTTCTCGGCTTGACTGAGGGTCCCAGTGTAAGTCCCAGTATAGTATATTATACCACAGAGAATCGAATCTTATTAATGAGGGCTAGGGAGGGGACTCCGAGTCCAGCCTCACCAAAATATATTACAACCGATCCTTGTTCAGTCTTCCCTGGGACCTTCAGTCCTACACACGCGATTGGGAGGTCTCAGGCTGCCTCGATCCCTCACTCGAAGGTCCAAAGCGGCCAATTACACAGATAGGTTTTTACGAATTCTGCTCTAATTTAGACAAATGCCGAGATTTATCTGCCGAACAGCTGCAACCCCCCCCCCCCCCTCGCATGATATATATATATCTTACCTCCTATAGTTCAACAGTTATAGTAATTTCCACAAAAATATATTTTTTGTATTTTATCATTTACCTGGTTAAAATATTGTTATTAATCATGGAATGTAAAATAATTGCATCGGCCGGGAATCGAACCCGGGCCGCCCGCGTGGCAGGCGAGCATTCTACCACTGAACCACCGATGCTTATGAAAGTGAGGATGCTGCAAGAAAGTTGAATCTTCATCTGTAATCATCCTTATAGGGCAAGGAGGAGATGAGGCAAGGCTGTAGAGCCTACTCCAATCCTGAACTTCGGGGTAATATACTGGGCCTATCACATCCTGTCCATTATGATAAGTGAAAAAATATTGACTTTAAAATGTTATATACGGTATTACATTGTGATGACATAATTTAGAGATAGAGAGAGAGAGAGAGAGAGAGAGAGAGAGAGAGAGAGAGAGAGAGAGAGAGAGAGAGAGAGAGAGAGAGAGAGAGAGAGAGAGAGAGAGAGAGAGACATTATAAAAGGTGACATCACGAGTTGGAAGAATCAACAGCTACCGTAACTGCGGGCAATTGAAAATATTACTACCATAAGAGCCCATGTTAAGTTTTTACAAGCATTTCCCCCGTAAGTCAACCAGCCAAAAATACAGGATCGACTTTTATAATTTATCTTGAACCGCCATTGTGCCATCAAGCATTTTTTTAGAATACGTTTTATCCATGACTGGATGCCTCTGAGTGGTTTACTCCCACAAGAGCCTATGTTAATTTTCAGCAATTTCTCCCGTAAATTGGTTTGCCAAAATTATTGGTCCGATTCCCTTAGTTGTGGTGTTTAATCAAAGCTCTTGACCGCCACTGGGCCATCAAACATTCTCCTTCGTTGAAATATGTTTTCTCAACGCTAGATGACTTTAAAATTGTTACTCCCATAAGAGCGCATTTTAATTTTTCAAAAAAGTTCTACTATAATCAGCCTGAAAATACTACTGGTCTGATTTAAATATACCTTACAGTATTTTGAACTAAATTGAATGTCTTGACCAGTGATTCTTAATGACTTTAATGAGTAACTTCTTGATGAGCGCCTAATGACTTTGACGTTTTGTTCCCATAAGAGGCCATGTTAAATTGTAGTGAAAGCCCTTTCATAAGTCCGCCGGTTAAAATTGTTTTAATTATTAATTGTTATATTAGTTAGTTGAAGGTTTTCAATATAGTTCAAGGCTCACATGTTATTTTACATATAATCCCTTTTCGCTATGACAAAAAGTTACTCATACATCACAATATCAATGTACAGTACACCGACCAACTTCATTGTTGGTGATTATTCTTGAGGCTACTGTCGGATTACTCAACGTCAACGTAGTGGCCGACAAATTTCGACGGACTCCCACTATAGTACGGGCAAAATCAATCCGCTTCTAGGCCAAGCTGTAGTTGTGTCATATGTTCAAATAATCATATGATACTGACAAGTTTTACTGACTATTGTGTAAATTTTATGTTTTGTTTACTTTTAGCGAATTTCCCCTATAGGGAAGAAGCTATTACCGTAGGTCTCATGGTAAGACTTAAGCCCGAGACCATGATAACTTTTCATTTTGAGGTCCCCAGACGCCAAAAACACCGTTCGTTCAAATTTTTATATATGTATATATATATATATATATATATATATATATATATATATATATGTGTGTGTGTCCGTAAGCACGATAACTCTCGTAAAAAAGGGCCGATCTTAATGAAATTTGGTACAAATGTGTAAAGTACCATTTATGTGAGCGAGTTCGAAAACCAGACGAAATGCGCTATCCGAAAGGGGGTTTTTGGGGGATTTTGTACCCCAAAAATGTGTTTTTTGGTGTTTTCACATGTTGAATTCAGCATTCAAAAACAAACAATTTGGTATTTTCATCATTGCTCTACGTCAATTGGTTACTGAGATATTGAAAGTGCTAAACACAGTACGTTGTCTAATGTTATTCTTATGAAGAAAAAGAAAAATTGTATATCTCGCTTATTTATGAATATAAACCGACGAAATTTGGTATATGGCTTCATCTGGTTGTGGTTTATTGTTGTTTGCACAAAAAAACTATTTTTCGCCTATGGTTCGCGTAGCAGCAAACCTAGGTACTAGGTCCCCATGTTATTGTTATGTAAAATAATTCAAATGTTATATATCGCTTATTTATGAATGTATATGGATGAAACTTGGTATATGACTTCAATTAGTTGAGTTCTACTGATATTTGCATAAAAACCCATTATTAGTGAATTTCCTTTGGAAAGTGAACTATTAGCATGACCCGCACGCTGAAACTTAAGCCCGGGACCACCATAGAAGTTCCTAACGTGACCCCCTGAACACGTTTTGGGGGGTCGTTCAAAATTTTATATATATACAGGGTGTCACAAAAATGCGTAGCGCGCTATGCAGAACCGGATTCTACATACAAAAACAAGTCGAAAATGTACAGTAACATTTTTGCGATTTCGGATTAGTTTAGTCGTAATCCGCCATTTTGTATTTTTTTGAAAATAATTAATAATTCAAAAACCCTTTGAGATAATTTTTTTTAATTTGGTATAAACTTTTAGTTTCTGGTTTTTAACATTTTCCAAAAATAATTTTTATTTAACTTATCTAATTTCAAAATGGCGGCCATTTAAATATTTCAAAGTCGAATTCCATGAAAACTAGCAAATAAAACAAAATTTTACAAGACATAAAATTTAAAGCACTTTGTAATTCAAAGCTAATGACATTTTTACTGTAAAAATCGGTTAATAAATAAAAAAGTTATGGTAATTTTTTATAATAAATTTCAAAATGGCGGCCATATACAAATTTCAAAGTCAAATTCCTGGAAAACTAGCAACCAAAACAAAATTTTACAAGACATAAAATTTAAAGGACTTGGTGAAATGCACTAGGGAATTTGACTTTGAAAATGTTATATGGCCGCCATTTTGAAATTTATTATAAAAAATTGCCATAATTTTTTTATTTATTAACCGATTTTTACAGTATAAATGTCATTGGATTTGGATTACAAAGTGCTTTAAATTCTGCTTTAATCTTGTAAAATTTTGTTTCAGTTGCTAGTTTTCATGGAATTTGACTTTGAAATATTTAAATGGCCGCCATTTTTAAATTTGATAAGTTAAATAACAATTATTTTTGGAAAATGTTAAAAACCAGAAACTAAAAGTTTATACCAAATTTAAAAAAATTATCTCAAAGGGTTTTTGAATTATTAATTATTTTCAAAAAAATACAAAATGGCGGATTACGCCTAAACTAAGCCGAAATCCAACAAATTTTACTCTACATTTTCAACTTGTTTTTGTATGTAGAATATGGTTCTGCATAGCGCGCTACGCATTTTTGTGACACCCTGTATATATACCGGGTGTCCAGCCTAAAGTGTTACAATAGCTAACTTTTTTATTTTATGTCTGACAGTAAACTTCTTATGGGGGACCCCCTTTATTTTTTATGCTGCTTCTATGTATTTCAATTATCGAAATTTCCCGCCGTTTTTCCAATATGGCGGACAACTTTGTTTTTTCTTATGGAATACCCTGTATTTTATTATGATTTTAGATAGCAAACGAGATTTTAAAAAGTTTTTATTCTTGGTATTTTTTTCCTAAACCTAATGAATGAGGCTCTAGAGACACTAAAATACCATTTTTAAGTAAATTCAGTTTGTTGTTTTTAGCGAATTTCCCCTATAGGGAAGAAGCTATTACCGTAGTCGGCATGGTAAGACCTAGGCCCGGGACCATGATAACTTTTCGTTTTGAGGTCCCCAGACCCCAAAAACACCATTCGTTCGAAACTGTATATATATATATATATGTGTCCGTGAGCACGATAACTCTCGTAAAAATTATCCGATTTTGTTGAAATTTGGTATAAACGTGTAAAGCAACATTTATGACTTTAAGTTCGAAAACCAGCCAGATCGCTTTATCCGAAGGGGTATTTTGGGGGGGTTTTGTACCCCAAAAATGGGTTTTTTGAACTTTTTACATATAATTTTGGAAATAGTCAAATTTTAGTTTTTTCCATTGGATTCAGCTTAAAAAAACACACAATTTGGTATTTTGATCATTTCTCTACGCCAATTGGTTACCGAGATATTGAAAGTGCTAAACACAGTACGTTGTCTAATGTTATTCTTATGGAGGAAAATAAAAATTTTATATCTCGCTTATTTATGAACATATACTGACGAAACTTGGTATATGGCTTCATCTGGTTGTGGACCATTGATATTTGCTCAAAAAAACAATTTTTTGCCAAAGGCTCCCGTAGCAGCAAACCTGCGTACTCAGCCCCATGTTATTCTTATGGAGAATAAGTAACGTGTTATCTCCCTTAATTATGAAAATAAATTAATGAAATTTGGTATGTGACTTCACCTAGTTGAGTTATATTGATATTAGCATAAAACCCCATTTTTTGTGTTCCTTGCTTCAGCAAACCTGCATACTCAGCCGCCATGTTATTCTTATGGAGAATATTTAAAATGTCATAAATCGTTTATTTATGAATGTATATTGATGAAACTTGGTATGTAGCTTTATGTGGTATTAAGATAAATATATATGCATTGGAAATTCGCTGAGTAAGCAGGTTTGCTGCTACGGGGGTATTATAGTTTTTAGTTCTGAAAAATAGTTAAGTTAAAATTAATAGTAAAACACAGCTTTTAAATATGAATGATATTGCTTATCTTTATTTATTTACAGTTTAAAACACTTAGATTAAATTATGTACACGTTCACAAGAAGAGAGCTCAATTATCCTAGTTCTACATAAGATGCTCAAACAACTGTCCATGTTGCTCAATACACATGGCGAAGCGCTCTTCATGAGCTCTTGGCGAAATAATAATAGTTTGTTCATTTATGTCACTGCAGGCGGCTTGGATCCTGCACTTCATGTCTGCAGGTGTCGTTGGTCGGGTTTTAAACACTTTGTCCTTAATCGCACCCTAAAGAAAAAAGTCCAGTGGTGTGAGATCTCGGTGGCCATGCAACTGGGCCTCCTCTCCCTATCCAACATCCTTCAAACACATCATTGACGGTTTCTCTGGCCACTGTGGAGAAGTGTGGTGGAGCACCGTCCTGCTGGAACCACATATCCATTCTGGCCTGAAGGGGAAAATTGTCTAGAAGAACAGGAAGATGGTTTTCTATAAAGTTAGCGTAGTCGATCCCGTTTAGCGGGCCATCGAAAAAGTGAGGCCCGACAATTTTGCCTTCGAAAATACCACACCAAACATTTAATGACCATTTTCTTTGGTTATCAATGGTCTGCATCCAGTGAGGGTTGTCAGTAGACCAATAATGCATATTATGTCTGAACAAATGTCCGGTACTGAGGAACATTGCCTCGTCTGAAAATAAAACAGTTGACAAAAAACGAGGTTGCAACTGGATTTGTTCTGTCAACCATGTGCAAAATGCTAGCCTTCTAGGATAATCAGTTTCTCGTATCTCTTGGTTAAGAATGACATGATATGGGTGAAATTTATGTTTCCGTAATATTACTGAAACTGAACTCTTACTTATGTTTGTATACCTCTCAATTTCTCGAGTAGAGAGGTGCGGGTCAACCATAACTGAGGCCAAAACATCTGCTTCTGTATCAAAATCGGTGATAGGATGTGTTCGATTCCGTTTTCTAGGACCCAAGTTACCTGTTAAACGAGCTTTTTTTCAAGGCGTAAAAAGCTCATACCTGATGGATGCCGCCTGTTAGGAAAACGAGTGGCATACAGTTCAGCTGCGGATCTTGTGTTTTTGTGGCATTCCCCTAAGATTAATAACATATCCACTTGTTCGTTAAAAGTCATTGTAACAATAAAAAAACACTATTACAATACACAGTCACATTAAATTGTACTCTTAAGACAATGCATAAACACAACAACGAATAAACAGGAACAGGAAACCTCATACTTTTGATTTACTTGAACATGTGTAATTACCATTGTTGCACAGCTGTGACTGTCGACCGTATGATTCTTGAAGATACAGTGAAATTAAACCTTAAAAATGCTCTAGAGCCTCATTGATTAGGTTTAGGAAAAAAATACAAAGAATAAAAACTTTTTAAAATCTCGTTTGCTATCTAAAATCATAATAAAATACAGGGTATTCCATAAGAAAAACAATGTTGTCCGCCATATTGGAAAAATGGCGGGAAATTTCGATAATTGAAATACATACTTAGAAGCAGCATAAAAAAATAAAGGGGGTCCTCCATAAGAAGTTTACTGTCAGACATAAAATAAAAAAGTTAGCTATTGTAACACTTTAGGCTGGACACCCGGTATATATATATATATATATATATATATATATATATATATATGTTTGCACTCTAGCGGTCGCATTTTTTGTCCGATTTACTTCAAACTTGGTAGGGACGTTCCTTTCTGTAATCAGTTGTACAAGATCGTTGGGCAAAACAATCAGAAAACTCTAAACCCCTTTTTTTGGGGATTCATTTTTCGAATTTCGAGTTTTTGGGCCCAAAAATTGTCATAAAAGCCCCAGATGTAAAATCAATGCATGTAAAAAGATGGGAATTAGTGAGGCGAAAGTTTTAAGCCCTCCCTTGTCATTATAGCATAAATATTTACCAAGTTATTAAAGAAAATGTGTATCGACCATACACAGTACGTTGTCTTATGGGGGTTTTACACTAGAAAAGCCTGTTATTCCTTTTGTTAGAGTACTTTTATCACCCCCCGAAACCTCACGCCTACTTTCAAGCCTGTCTGGACCTTCTCCTAACCTTAAAATGCGCAAAATTGTATTCCCAACTTTGCAAGTAAATGAAACCAGGAGTATCAGAACAACCAAAAAATCAATGTTTTCAGATTTTAATAAAAATTGGACAAATTTATGTTTTTACATTTATTTAGAGTTTTAAAAGTTTTTATGTGGAAATTCACTTCCCTCACGTCAGCGTGCTGCGTACGAACTCGTTTTGTGTTCCTTGTTGCAGCAATCCTGCGTACTCATCCCCAATGTTATTCTTAAGGAGATTAATTAATACTGTATTTTAAATATCGCTTGTTTGTGAATATATTTCTTATTAATCCTGTTAAGTGCCTTAATGTGTCATGTTATATTTTCATTGTAAATTCGCTGAGTATGCAGGTTTGCTGCGACGGGGTTATTTGTCGATAATGCTTGTGTTTTTTACTTTCTAAAACTTTCTGTGTATTCATCCCCAATGTTATTCTAATGGAGAATAATTAATATTCCAATTCCTGTTAAGTGTTTTAATGTGTTATGCTATATATTTATTGGAAATTCGCTGAGTATGCAGGTTTGCTGTTACGGGGGTATACTTCTTTTTTAGCGAATTTCCCCTACAGGGAAGAAGCTATTACCGTAGTCGGCATGGTTAGACTTAGGCCCGGGACCATGATAACTTTTCGTTTTGAGGTCCCCAGACCCCAAAAACACCATTCGTTCGAAACTTTATATATATATATATATATATATATATGTATATGTATATGTGTGTGTGTGTGTGTGTGTGTGTGTGTGTGTGTGTGTGTGTGTGTGTGTGTGTCGGTGAGCACGATAACTCGTAAAAATTATCCGATTTTGACGAAATTTGGTGTAAACGTGTAAAGCAGCATTTATGACTTTAAGTTCGAAAACCAGACAGATCGCCATATCCGAAGGGGTATTTTGGGGGGTTTTGTACTCCAAAAAGTGTTTTTTTGATTTTTTATATATAATTTTTGAAAGTCAAATTTTAGTTTCTTCCATTGGAATCAGCTTAAAAAGACGCACAATTCTGAATTTTGATCATTGCACTACGTTACATGGTATACATAGATATTGAAAGTGCTAAAGACAGTACGTTGTTCGATGCTATTCTTATGGAGAATAAGAAAAATTGTATATATCGCTTATTTATCAACTTATCTTAATGAAACTTGGTATATTGCTTCATATCGTTGTGGTCTATTGATATTTGCACTAAAAAAAATGTGTTGGCCGATAGTTCCCGTAGCAGCAAACCTGCGTACTCAGCTCCATGTTATTCTTATGGAGAATAAGTAAGTGTTATCTCCCTTAATTATGAACATAAATTAATAAAATTTGGTATGTGGCCTTACCTTCTTGAGTTATATTGATAGTTTTATAAAACCCAATTTTTTTTGTTCCTTGCTTCAGCAACCCTGCATACTCAGCTGCCATGTTATTCTTATGGAGAATAATTAAAATGTCATAAATCGTTTATTTATGAATGTATATTGATGAAAATTGGTTTGTGGCTTTATGTGGTATTAGGGTACATATAGATACGTATTGGAAATTCGCTGAGTACGCAGGTTTGCTGCTACGTGGGTATTTCATGTTTACATCAGAACGGAAAGCTTTAGGGTTAAACAAAAAACATATGTTCAAAATCAAAACAAATAATGTAAGCTCCTTGGGATGCGCAGAACGTTACCGAATTCGGTAGGCGTTGGAGCACACCCATGTCTGGCTGAATACATACCTGAGGGGACAATGATCCATTATAAAATCTGGAGCGGCATTAAACATGCTGGAAATAGGCAAATTAGCTAAGTAAATCTGCTCGTCAGTAGGGGGACGTGGTAAAAAATTACTTCAAGTCATCTAAACAAACTTACTAACCTTTCCCGACCAAAGCTCGGTCTTCCAGGTGTATTACAGTACAAACCTAACTATACTGTCCAAATATCGGTCTCCCAGGTACCAGTACTGGGTTATAATACTATAAACCTATCAGTACTGTAAAACTACTATGTCTGACCGATTGATTTAATTCGACCCTCATTATTCTTAAATTTAAATATTTTTTCATGGATAACCATTCTTAAGATGTAGATCAAACATTAATGGTAAAGAAATTATATAAATAATAGGGGAAAGAATAAACCTAAACATGTTGATAAGCCTAGTTGTTTTTAACAGTAGCCTATTTTCTATTTTTGGTGAATTTCCTTTGGAAAGTGAACTATTAGCATGACCCGCACGGTGAAACTTAAGCCCGGGACCACCATAGAAGTTCCTAACATGACCCCCTGAACACGTTTTGGGGGGTCGTTCAAAGTTTTATATATATATATATATATATATATATATATATATATATATATTTGTTTGCACTCTAGTGGTCACATTTTTTGTCCGATTTACTTCAAATTTGGTAGGGACGTTCCTTTCTGTAATCAGTTGGACAAGTTCGTTGGGCAAAACAATCAGAAAACTCTAAACCCCTTTTTTTGGGGATTAATCTTTCAAATTTCAAGTTTTTGGGCCCAAAAAGGGTCAGAAAGGCCCCAGATGTAAAATCAATGCATGTTAAAAGATGGGAATTAAAAAGGCAAACGTTTTAAGCCCTCTCTCGTCATCCTACCATAAATATTTACCGAGTTATTAAAGAAAATGTGTATCGACTACACACAGTACGTTTTCTTAGGTGGAGTTTTATACTAGAAAAGCCTGTTATTCTTTTGTTAGAGTACTTTTATCATCCCCAGCAAGCTCACGCCTACTTTTAAGCCTGTCTGGACCTTCTCCTAACCTTATAATGCGCAAAATTGTATTCCCAGCTTTGCAAGTAAATGAAACCAGGAGTATCAGAACAGCCAAAAAATCAATGTTTTCAGATTTCAATAAGAATAGGAAAAATGTATTTTTTTACACTGATTTTGAGTTTTAAAAGTTGTTATGTGGAAATTCACTTCCCTCATGTCAGCGTGCTGCGTGCGAACTCGTTTCAAGTTAATATAACAATGGGGGCATAGTAAGTGGTATAACCATAACGCCTTTAGTGGACTAAAGTTCAAATAACTACTGTACTCTAAACCATCTGTTCTGACTGACCGATTTTGGACCCCATTGTTCTCCTTAATATTCTGTATTTTCTTTGAACAGTATCCAAGAGTAACTAATATTACATATGTAGGATTAGTTACAGTTAGTTTGATACATATCTTACATATGTATATACTCCACTTGAAGAACTTGAACGTAGAGTTTTTAATGTTTGGGCGTGTGTGTGTGTGTGTGTGTGTGTGTGTGTGTGGGGGGGGGGGGGGGTGGGGCGCGCTTCAATCAAGATTAATTCATGTTTGTTACTTTAAACCCGATAGACTATTCTGTATTTATACACACATTAACAATAATACCAAGGTACAATAATAGCGAGGGGGTTGGCGGGCGCAGCCCTTTGGTGGGATAAAGGTGCAAATAACTATTTCAGTAGTTATTAGTCTGACTGACTGATTGTGGACCTTATTGTCCTCCAAATGGTTTATCACTTTCTGGGAGATCCTTGTGTGACTAAAGGAGCGAAAACTACTCTAAATCTGTTTGGTAAGACTACCCTATACAAGATTGTTATTCTCCAAGTTCAGTATTTCTATAAGTTTTAACAATACTATCAAGGTAAATAATAGCAAATGAGGGGGTCGGAGATAAAAGTGGAAATAATTACTTTGGTAGTTATTGATCTGACTGGTTGACTTATTCATACATCATGTCGTCCAAATGGCGTCCCTGTTTGTAGAGTGTACAGGCCCCAATCGTAAGGCCAAGGGGGTGAGAAACTATTCTAAATCTGCTTGGTAAGACTGGCCTATTCAAGATTGTTTTACTCCATGTTCTGTACTTCTATACGTTTTAACAATAATATAAAGATAAAATAATAGCAAATGGTGGGGGGGGGGTTGGGGGGCGCAGCCCCCCATTGAGTTAAAAGTGGAAATAATTACCTCAGAAGTTATAGATCTGACTGGTTGACTTATTCTTACCTCATTGTCGTCCAAATGGCGTGTCTGTTTGGAGGGTGTACAGGCCCCCATCGTAAGGCCAAGCGGGTGAGAAACTATTCTAAATCTGCTTGGTAAGACTGGCCTATTCAAGATTGTTTTACTCCAAGTTCTGTATATGCTTTAACAATAATTTCAAGATAAAACAATAGGAAAGGGGGGGACGGTTAGGGAGCCCAGCTCCCCATTGAGATAAAAGTGGAAATAATTGATGATGGAACGAAGTGAAGGAATTTATGTATTAGCAGAGACAATGATTCTTTGTCCGTCAGTGTGTGGGCATGTGGGTGTGTGTTCGTAGCCTAATGAAATAACGTGAAAACGGCTGCACGGATCGTTTTCATATTTTACACAATTGTTTTGCAGTAAACTTCACGCTTCTAGTTAAAAAATAGAACACATTCGGTAAACCGTCTTTATAATTAATTAACATATAAAAGTTGTAAAATTTCCATAATGCAAAGCATTGGATAAGAATTACTGCTTGTAAAGTACGAGATACTAATACAATATTGTTTCGTAATTACAATAAACTACTAAAAAAAGGTCCTATATATATTTATTATGATTAATTAAATAAAGTACTATCCGCTTAACATGAGTTTATTCAATTTATTAAAGGGTTTTGAAATTTTTAGATTAAAAAAACGAATACTAGTTTTATTAAATAAAGATAACGTTCTTCTATAATGTGAGTAATATGAGTAGGTTAATAGTTTATCCGCTAGATTGCAGCAGCCATTTATTTCATATTTACTTCTGCCAGATTTGTTCTTTTGTCAGTTTATGATATTTATACCCCGTCATAGCAAACCTGCGTACTCAGCAAATTTCCAACGTACCCCAATACATAGGCAACTTACTGTGTTATATTTTGTTGAAGAATTTGAACCTCTAATATAATTTAATATAATTAAGAACGATTTATCCTACAACCTAAAATTAACTAAAATAAAAGTAGATATTTTCCCACAGAATCCCCAGGACTATTATTAAATACTTTATGATCAAATTTCGGTTAGAACTTACGTAACACAGTAACTTTTATCTACCATTTCTAAGTTCGGTCATCCCATTACGCGAATATTTGAGCGTACTCCTAGTATATAGATGTCTAATTATTACCGTATTTAAAGAGTGACCTTGAAGCGCCGATTAATTTTGTCCCTAATGTAGTTATATTACTTACTAGGCTTATCGCCTTTGGGGGCTTCGCCCCCAAACCCCCTTTTGGAGTTCGCTTCGCTCACTTGCCTCACTCAGTCAACTCAAGTTTAAATCAAACTCAACTACTATTAACCAAAGAAAAACTACACCAAAATTACCTTTGGTGAGCACATTAACACCTACACAGGCGGTCCCATATCGGTCCGATATCGAGACATTTGACCAACCGGCTGCTTGTTAGTTTTATCGAATGAACTCCCGACTACGATGGTTGTTTCGAGGTGAATAAAAGCAAAAAATAAAGTGCTCACTCAATCAAAGTCAATCAGATATAAATAAAAAGTTTTGGTTACAATGTTAAATTGGAGTTCTACAAATGGATTTACGTGTAAAAAAATAACAAATTAGACTTCAGTTCACGAAAAAATTATAGTAACCTAACCTAACTCCGCAGGGCGATGTATAGTGGCTGTTCGTTGTGCAACATAATTACAAATAAATGAATTTGTAAAAACAAAAAAGTCAAATTAAACAGAAATAAATTGCAGCCACAAAAAGTAAGCATCAAAAGTAGGATTCAAACCCGTGACCACATGCTCTTGAATCATCTGACAACACTGGGCTACTGGGCTAAATTCATTCGATAGAACAAACAATCGGTTGATTACATTTTCCAATATCGTAACAAACGATATTCGCGATATTGGACCTCCCGTGTAGGCGATAATGTGCTCACCTTGTTTTGTAACAGCTGATTTACATAAACCTCATGTGAGCAAATTAGTAGTATCGCCTACACGAGCGATTTTTTTAAAATCAGCTGATACAAACATGTGGAGATTCCTTTGTCTGTGGTATTACCCAAAGATAGTGTGCTTTCATTAAACGGCTTTCCAAAACTGTACACATTTAAATGGGCCAAAATAATCAAAATTACTTCTCCGATGAATCGGATCCTAAATCTGACGAAAAATCGTTAGTTGGAAATTAAATTTTCTACAATTTTGGTATTTAACATTTTTTGCCATCCCTTACCGTTTCCGTACAAAACGCTCTCAAGTGGAAATACCCCCGTTGCAGCAAACCTGCGTACTCAGCGAATTTACAATGCATAATATATTATGTCTTAATACCATATAAAGCCGCATACCAAGTTTCATAAAAATATATTCATATATAAGCGATATATACAATTTTAATTATTCTACATAAGAATAACATTGGTGATGAGTACATAGGTTTGCTGAAACAAGGAACACAAACAATTGGTTTTTATGCAAATATAAATATAATTTAACTAGGTGAAGCCACATATCAAGTTTAATCAATATTCAATCATAAGTAAGCACTATATAACATTTTAATTATTCTCCATAAGAATAACAAGGGAGATGAGTAAGCAGGTTTGCTGCAACAAGAAACTAAAAAATGGGTTTTTATGCAAATATCAATATAACTCAACAAGGTGAAGCCACATACCAAGTTTTATTAATTTATGTTTATAATTAAGGGAGTCATTACATTTTACTTATTCTCCATAAGAATAACATGGGGGCTGAGTACGCAGGTTCGCTGCTACGGGGATAATCGACAAAAAATCAATTTTTCGTACAAATATCAATATACCAGTACTACGTGACCCCACGTGCCAAGTTTCATCAATATACATTCATTAGTAATGGAGATATCAAATTTTATTTATTCTCCATAAGGATAACATTGGACAACGTACTGTGTTTACTACTTTGAATATCTCTGCAACCGTTGGACGTAGAATCACAATTTAAACACCAAAATGATTGTTTTGTGGAGCTGAGTTGATTGTTAAAAGCAAATGTGAAGTTTACATTAAAATTAACTTAGGAAAAGCCAAAAACCTTTTTTCCATAAGATTAACATAGGAGATTTTATGAGCAGGTTTATTTGGATTTTCTCCGCAACCAATAACCTAGCTTAATAATTCAAAATACCATATTATTTGTTTTTTAAGCGCTATAATATGATTTGAACCAAAATTAAGTGTTTTAAAAATTGTAGGGTAAAAAATGCAAAAAATTGATTTTTGGAAAATTTAAAACCCCCATAAACCCCCCTTCCCATGGCCCGATTTTTCTGGTTTTCGAACTTAAAGTCATAAATGTCACTTTACACATTTGAGCCAAATTTCATCGAAATCGGACGTTTTTTACTCAAGTTATCGCATTCACGGACACATCTCTCTCTCTCTCTCTCTCTCTCTCTCTCTCTCTCTCTCTCTCTCTCTCTCTCTCTCTCTCTCTATATATATATATATATATATATATATATATATATATATATATATATATATATAGATATAGATATATATAAATTTGAACGAATAGTGTTTTAGTCATCTGGGGACCTAAAAAAAAATTCGTCATGGTCTCGGGCTTAAATCTTACCATGAGACCTACCTACGGTAATAGCTTCTTCCCTATAGGGGAAATTCGCTAAAAAGTGGAATTTTCACCGCCCCAAAAATGCCCCAAACAATCAAAAATGTTAACTTTTGGTAAATTTACTGGGAGCTTCATTGATTGTAATGGGAAGCTTGTAATGATTCTCCATGTAGTAAGGATTATAGCCATAACCTACAGCTGGCAATTCAATATGGCGGCAATCTGATATATGGGCTCTAAATCAGCTGATCGGGCTTCTTGTTATTGTGTATTGTTGTCAGCCGAAGTGTTCACGGCTTCTGTCGGGCCTCTAATTTACTGCGCTGTATATCTTCTTTGTTTCAGTTTTAGTGTTTCTTCAATCCGATGCGAATGCACTCGTAATTTTAGTTCAGCATGAGATACTCCCACCGTTCCCATGAAACGATAGTTAATTTTAGGAAAAATAGATAAAGAAAAAATAGAACTAACCAAAATGTTAACGACTTATGACACCGAATTTGTGATTCAAATTTGTTATTAATTACTAATAACGGGCAAAAAATTAAAACTTTACACATGAAGATGAGGACAAAATGTTGTACTTTCGGAGGTGGCTACCTGTTGACTTTTGAGTGAAGGTGTTGCAGTATGTTAGCATTGCGTATACATTGTATATTCAATGATATTACGGATTGGTGCATCTATGACTGTCGTTTTATTAAGTTTTGTCAATTATTATTTAACCTGCTTATTAGAATTTTACGTGTTGGGATATCAAACTGCTGCTCACTGAAATCACTTTGTATTTTTTCGTTCATTAAAATCGCTTGGACTTCGGTTCAAGGGGTCACGGATCCAAATCCCGGGGTGCCCACTCAAATTTGGTGGGTTTGGACCGTTTTCCCTATAAAAGCGTTTTTGTACAATATTAACAAAAATGCCGCTGGCGTTGAAATAAGAAAATAACCATAAATCAATGATTTCGGACTATCCGTTAGAGAGAGACGGACTTTGACCTTAAGTTAACATTGACCTAATGGGAGGAAGACGCCGGTGACTGGAGATCCCTCTGTCGTCTCCACACGCAGATGAAAAGAGAACCCAATACGGCGTGCTTTCGAAACACCAGTTCCACAGTGAAGTTTTTTTAGCGGGGGTGCGACTTGTTGATCTGAGATTTTTAAACCCTTAACAACAGCTCAACAGCATCAGCTTGGACAGTTATCCTTTCTTGCAACTCAAAGGTTCCCATCACCCTTAGTCCCCACCCCTGATCCAATGCAGGTGCCTCCCCCAATGTAACCTTCCTGACCTTCTACCTGCCTGAAACCCAACCTGTCCTTTGTTCCCACCCTCTTCTACCCCAAGTCCTCCCCGTCCCGGATCCTTGTAACAGGATAGGGTCGAGAGAGAAATCGTGGGTTTCACAGTCATTTTGATATTTTCTATTGGGATCAATCCTACATAATAGACGAGGGAGGATTTTTCAGATGAGGTCTTTAACGAAATAAGGGTTTACTGTTGTGTGGGGAAAACTTCTTTGGGATTTTAAAACGTTATTTAGTTTATCATACGGAACAATTGAGAATATTCGTTTTATATTATTATCCTTATTAAAACTATTATTATTGATTAACTAGGGTAATGTTAATGTTATCGTGTGACTAGGTTGTTGCAAAATCTACTCCATGAAATGGAAAATTTTTGCTGGGAAACCAATTTTAAAATATATATACATGGGACATCTTTATACAGGGTGGCCGTTTTATCATAAGACATAGGGATTCTGCATGTTAAATTAGAGAATACCCTTACTAAACAATCTGTATGATAGATAGGAATTTGAAATTTTGCACGTATCTTCAATAATACCTCACAAGAACGGGTTAACATTGTATTATCTATGAATTAATTTGTCAGGGGTTTTGGGTTCAAATTGTTTTACCTGAGGTTAATGAAATTTCAAATGAAGGACATTAAATCAACAATGCAATTAAATATCGTAAAAAATGTTTTGTCATTTTTATTTTAGCGAATTTCCCCTATAGGGAAGAAGCTATTACCGTAGGTCTCATGGTGAGACTTAAGCCCGAGACCATGATAAATTTTTGTTTTGAGGTCCCCAGAAGCAAAAAACACTATTCATTCAAATTTATATATATATATATATATATATATATATATATGTGTGTCCGTGAATGCGATAACTTGAGTACAAAACGTCCGATTTCGATGAAATTTGGCTCAAATGTGTAAAGTGACATTTATGACTTTAAGTTCGAAAACCAGAAAAATCGGACCATGGGAAGGGGGGTTTATGGGGTTTTAAATTTTCCAAAAATCAGTTTTTTGCATTTTTCACCCTAAAATTTTTAAAAAATTTAATTTTGGTTTTGACCATGTTATAGAGCTTAAAAAACAAATAATATAGTATTTTGAATTATTAACCTAGGTTAAGTGGTTGCGGAAAAAATGCAAAAAAACCTGCTCATAAAATCTCCTATGTTAATCTTATGGGAAAATGGTTTTTGGCTTTTCCTAAGTTAATTTTACTTTAATCTTAACATTTGCTTTTACCAATCACTTCAGCTCCACAAAACAATCATTTTGGTGTTTAAATTGTGATTCTACGTCCAACCGTTGCAGAGATATTCAAAGTGCTAAACACAGTACGTTGTCCAATGCTATCCTTATGGAGAATAAATACAATTTGATATCTCGATTATTTATGAATGTATATTGATGAAACTTGGTATGTGGCTTCATGTTGTACTGGTATATTGATATTTGCACAACAAATAAATTTGTTATTGATTGTCCCCGTAGCAGCTAACCTGCATACCCAGCCCTAATGTTATTCTTATGGAGAATATGTAAAGTTTTATATCTCCCTTAATTATGAACATAAATTAATAAAACTTGTAATGTAGCTTCACCTGGTACAGTTATATTGATAATTGCATAAAAACTCATTTCTTTCTTCCTGGTTGCAGCAAACCTGCTTACTCAGTCCTAATGTTATTCTTATGGAGAATAAATAAAATGTTATAAATCACTTATTTATAAATGTATTGTTGTGAAACTTTGTAAGTGGCTTTATGTAGGATTGAGAAAAATATAAATTCATTGGAAATCCGCTGAGTACGCAGGTTTGCTGCGACGGGGGTGTTTGTTTTTGGAGGGAGTTGTTACAAATTTAAATCTTGATAGAACAGTTGAAATCTCATTTTCGTCCAATGTTCATAAAATTAAAAGGAGCTTATTGCATTAAGGAACAATTCAAAATATAGTTTTCGGAGGTCTCAGGTTAAAATATTCAGGTATTCATAATGCCATGCCGCCTCAGGTGGGAATAATCTCCTCAACTTTTACCTGGCAGTCAAAGAGTTAACAAATGAGGAGTAAACATCAGTGTTATAATAAACAATTGTCTGATTTGTTTATTAAAAGTGGATATTCATCTATGACACGATTGGACAAGATTGGTGTTCATCTATTGGTACTTGTAACCAATAATCCCGTAAAACAGTAATTCTTCTCTTGAGCGTATTGTATTGCGATATCTGAGTGCCTGCCAAAACCAATCGGCAATCGCAGCGTAGTTTCGAATGAGGTAAACTTCAGGAAAGTGAAGGCGCACAACAACTTGTGTTTTAGGTAATTGCTTTCAATAGTGTTTTGAAACTCCTGCTAATAGTGTTTATTCTGGTTAATACCATAGAATAAATACAGAAATAGAAGTGACATCTTATGGGAGTATTTTAACCTGTCTCAGTCTACCTAATCCTTGCATTGCAAGGATAGGTAGGCTGAAGAGAGACAGTGTTAGCTAATGCTGCTACGTTTTTATTTCATGACCAGTTTTGATGATAGAGGTATAAAGTTAAAGGGGTTTTCCTTTTCCTTAAGATGTTTAGAAATTAATTGATTTCCCCTCGGCCCTCAGGACCCCACCCCACTGGCCTTCAAAGTTCCCATGTTATTTTTATGGAAGAACAAACAATTCATTTGGTTACAACGTGTTTTATCTTAATTAATTTAATCCAAACAAAAAATGCAACTAAAATTGCATGACTGTTTACATTTAAGTTTGTACTGAATTGCATTCTATGTAGCGAGATCCCTATGGGGAGAACTGGATATTTGGCTTTAAATGCAATTTGTATACATTATATGATGTGTTCATTCCTGAATCATAATTTCTGATAAAAATCCATTAGATCTCCCATGAAAAATGGATACAAAAAACAGGCTGGTGTGCAACTTATATTTTATATCCATTATGCCATTCACGACCAATGAATATGTAAACTCTTCCATATATAAATGGTTGGTCTTGATTATGCAACACGAAAGCTTATTTTTTAGACAATTTTATTTAACTTGAAACTAAAGGCGAATAACACAATCTTTTGACATTTGTAGCATGTACACTATATAATAACTAAATGTAAGCCTACTTTTATTCTTCATGTACGAGCTGTTTATGGTTCATGAAGAGCTGATAAGATGAGGAAATCAGTCCAGTATGAGAACAAGGGGAAAAAAGGTGAAGGTACACAATTATCAGTAGCTAAATACATTCATAGGTGGTATCTTTCTAAATTGTAGACGGCACCGGCGCAAAATTGAATTAAGATTATAAAATTTGATATAATTAATTCACAAGATGCGCCTTTATAAGAAATTAATTACGGACATAATAACAATATTTCCCAGATCTCCTTTTTAAATTAAAACCTTTCATGTCGTTTGCTTATGGGCGTTTGATTATAAGTGTTTAAAGAACCATAAATCAATGATTTCGGACTATCCGTTAGAGAGAGACGGACTTTGACCTTAAGTTAACATTGACCTAATGGGAGGAAGACGCCGGTGACTGGAGATCCCTCCGTCGTCTCCACACGCAGATGCAATCGCCCTGGGAGGTTCGTGTTTGAGATACCGGGCCCTGGTATAGTTAGGTTCTTGTTTAGAGACACCGGGCCCTGGTTAGTTAGATTCGTGTTTAGAGATATCGGGCCCTGGTATAGTTAGGTTCGTGTTTAGAGATACCGGACCCTGGTATAGCTAGGTTCGTGTTTAGAGATACAGGGCCTGGTATAGCTAGGTTCGTGTTTAGAGATACCGGGCCCTGGTATAGTTAGGTTCGTGTTTAGAGATACAGGGCCTGGTATAGCTAGGTTCGTGTTTAGAGACACCGGGCCCTGGTATAGCTAGGTTCGTGTTTGAGATACCGGGCCCTGGTATAGTTAGGTTCGTGTTTAGAGATACCGGGCCCTGGTATAGCTAGGTTCGTGTTTAGAGATACAGGGCCTGGTATAGCTAGGTTCGTGTTTAGAGATACCGGGCCCTGGTATAGTTAGGTTCGTGTTTAGAGATACCGGGCCCTGGTATAGCTAGGTTCGTGTTTAGAGATACAGGGCCTGGTATAGCTAGGTTCGTGTTTAGAGATACCGAGCCCTGGTATAGTTAGGTTCGTGTTTAGAGATACCGGGCCCTGGTATAGCTAGGTTCGTGTTTAGAGATACCGAGCCCTGGTATAGTTAGGTTCGTGTTTAGAGATACCGGGCCCTGGAATAGCTAGGTTAGTGTTTAGAGATACCGGACCCTGGTATAGCTAGGTTCGTGTTTAGAGATACCGGGCCCTGGTATAGTTAGGTTCGTGTTTAGAGATACCAGGCCCTGGTATAGGTAGGGTTGTGTTTAAATGTCGATGTGAAGGAAGACTGAAACCAAATGTGAAGTAACAAATGAATTTTACAGTTATGTAGACTTTTTTAGCGAATTTCCCTTATAGGGAAGAAGCTATTACCGTAGGTCTCATGGTAAGACTTAAGCCCGAGACCATGATAACTTTTTGTTTCGTGGTCCCCAGATGCCAAAAACTCCATTCGTTCAAATTTTGTTATAATATATATATGTGTGTGTCCGTAAGCATGATAACTCTCATAAAAAAGGTACGATCTCAGTAAAATTTGGTACAAATGTGTAAAGTACCATTTATTTGATCGAGTTCGAAAACCAGACAAATCGCACCATCCAAAGGGGGGTTTTGGGGAGGTTTTGTACCCCAAAACTTTTTTTGGGGGTTTTCACAGGTAATTTTATTTAAATCAAATTTTAATTTATACCATTGAATTCAGCTTAAAAAACAAACAATTTGGTAGTTTGATCATGGCTCTTAATCAATTGGTTACTGAGATATTGCAAGTGCTAAACACAGTACGTTGTCTAATGCTATTATTATGGAGAAAAAGAAAAAATTTATATCTCGCTTGCAAATTTCCAATGCATAATATATATCTTAATACCACTTAAAGCCGCATACCAAGTTTCATAAAAATATATACACAAATAAGCGGTATATACAATTTTAATTATTCGCCATAACACTGGGGAGGAGTACGCAGGTTTGCTGCAGAAAGGAACAACAAATATGGATTTTCATATAAATATCAATATTACTCAACTAGGTGAAGCCGCATACCAAGTTTCGTCAATACACATTCATAAATAAGCAATATATACCATTTTGATTATTCTCCATAAGAATAACATGGGGATGAGAACGCAGGTTTGCTGAAACAAGGAACAGAAAAATGGGTTTTTATGCAAATATCAATAGAACTCAACAAGGAGAAGCCTCATACTAAGTTTTATTAATTTGTGTTAATAATTAAGGGAGACTTTACATTTTACTTATTCTCCATAAAAATAACATGGGGGATGAGAACGCAGATTTACTGCTATGGGAATTATCGGTAAAATGTTTTTGTGGATGAAGCCGTATACCAAGTTTCGTTAGCATACATTCATAAATAAGCGAGATATAATTGTTTTCTTATTCACCATAAGAATAGCATTGGACAACGTACTGTGTTTAGCACTTTCAATATCTCTGTAACCAATTGACATAGATAACTGATCAAAACACCAATTTTTTTTAAGCTGAATCCAATGGTGAAAACTAAAATTTGACTTTTAAAAATATTACATGTAAAAACTTCCAAAAACCCATTTTTGGGGTGTAAAACCCCCCAAAAATACCACTTCGGATGGGTCGATCTGTCTGGTTTTCTAACTTAAAGTCATAAATGTTGCTTTTCGCGTTTGTACAAAATTTTATCAAAATCGGACCTTTTTTTAAGAGAGTTATTGCGAGGGTTATCGCACGGACACATATACATATACTGTATATACAGTTTCGAACGAATGGTGTTTTTGGGCTCTGGGGACCTCAAATGAAAAGTTATCATGGTCCCGGGCCTAGGTCTTACCATACCGACTACGGTAATAGCTTCTTCCCTATAGGGGAAATTCGCTAATATGATATATATATATATATGTATATATATATATATATATATATATATATGTATATATATATGTATATATATATATGTATATATATATATGTATATATATATATATCGATTATTTATAAATGCATAAGAATGAAACTCGGTATGTGACTTTACTTAGATGAGTTCTAATGATATTTTCATAAAAACCCAGTATTTTGTGATCCTTGTTGCAGCAAACCTGCGTACTCATCCCCAATGTTATTCTTATGGAGAATACTTAAAATTGTACTTATCGCTTATTTGTGAATATATTTTTATGAAACTTGATTTGCGGCTCAATGTGGTATTAAGACATTGGAAATTCGCTGAGTACACAGGTTTGCTGTGACGGGGGTATGTAATTAGCCTATATCATAATCTAAACTAGAATAACTTATTGAAAACACCTTTTATATGCAACCACCACTGAAAAATCTGATCTCAAACATACTGTATGTTGAAAGGAGTGCATATTACCATATTCAACCACGTTACGTTTACTGTCTGTTTTTTTGTTGTTTTTTTCAGAAGCTAAACATTTTGGAAATGTCAAAAAGTTAATTACCCTTATATATTACAAAGAATTTATTTGTTATTTACAAAAGTCATCGGTTTGGTGTCCAAAGGTTTTTGATAATGTCAGCTGCTCTCTCTGCGATGGCGATGGTCGGGGCGTTGGTGTCTCCGCTGGTTATGATGGGCATGACCGATTCGTCCACCACCCTCAACCTCCTCACTCCTATCACCCTCAAGCGAGGGTCTACCACGGAGTCTGCGCTGTTCCGAGGCCCCATCTTGCACGTGCCAACTTGGTGATTGTTAGAGTCAGACATACGTGGAATGAGACATCTCCAATACTCGTCCGACTGAAATTCAAAGTTGCAATCCAGAATTTTCACAAATTCCAATTTTCCATTGGCTTCCTTTAAAGCCTGGGTTTCTACCAGTTTTTCCACGAACCGGATGGCTTTAAGAGTCTCATTTGTGTCTTGGTCGTTGCTAAAGGACCCGAGGAATACGAGAGGATGGTCAGTGGCATTGACCGATCGCAACATAACTCTACCCCTGCTTTTAGGTCGAAGAACGCATGGAGAAATAAAAATGGTTGCGCTTTTAGAGGTTATGTCGGTGATCGAGCGAATAATGTCGTCACTAAACCTGAGTTGTCTCAAGGTATGAGATATTTGTGACGAGTTCTTGTTGAAGGCGCTAAAGTAGAACTGGATATTTGGATAGTCCGGTTCATCTGTTTCAATAAAGGCCGAAGCATGGTTGACAGTTAACCCAGCGTAAGGCCCTTCGGAATTGATCAAGAAATCGAACATGTTTTGCACCGGTGAATGCCGAGGAAAAGTTGTATTGACACTTATTATGAGCCCTTTCATAGGAGCGTGATCTTGCAAATTGTACCCTACCTTTGAATCCTTTATGACGTTTAAGCCCAGTTCGCTGAGGTGATCTCTAGGCCCGATTCCCGAAAGCATCAATAGTTGAGGCGATCCGATACTCCCAGCTGTTAAAATGACTTCTTTTTTAGCTTTCACGGTATACACGTTTCCTCCTTTTGAAAATTCAACTCCATTGGCTGTTTTGTTGCTTATCAAAACACGTTGTGCCAAGGAGTACTTGGAGATTTTTAGATTAGGCCTAGTTTGAAACTCGTGTAAAAATGCCTTTGCTGCACTACATCTTCTGGCGTTCTCTAAGGTACCTTGTAAGGTGAAAAATCCTGCGTGATTTTCTCTGTTAACGTCATCGAACGTGCGATATCCCAACTCATCGAATCCCTTTGACACGATACTTTTGAATAATTCAATGTCATTTTCAAAAGACTCTATTTTCAACAGCCCTCCTTCACCGTGGTATTCGGAGTAGCCTTCGTTTAAAAGAACTTCTTCAGATCTTAGATCCTCAGATTTTATAAAATAAGGAAGTATCTGTTTATAGCTCCATCCTGGATTTCTCAAGCTCTCCCATCTGTCGTAGTCTCTCGGATGTCCTCTATGGTATAGCATTGCGTTTACAGTACTGCTTCCTCCAATTACCTTTCCCTTGTTCAAGACGCAGCTCTGGTTCACCTTCCCCAAACAGTTTGTAGACTCCGGCTCTGTGAGGTACATCCAGTCAGAGTCAGAAAACAGAGTTTTGCCCATGTAAGCTGGTATTTCAGAAGCCACTGAGGGATCCCCTCCTGCCTCGAGAATAAGGACTCTCCAGTCTGGATTCTCCGATAGTCTGTTGGCCACGACCGACCCTGCGGACCCAGCGCCGATCACGATGAAGTCGAAGTCCTCTCCATCGACGACGTCGTAGTCACCGTAGGCGACGTTCTTCACCAATTCGCACTCAGCAGCATCAAGGGCTTGGTGGAATGTGCGGAAGATGGGGGCTGCGTGGTCGTGATGAGGGACGGCACATGTTACGTCGTCGTCTGATCTGAAATATAAATCTATATTATATTTCTAAAAATCTATTGTTGACAAACTTTTTGGCTTTTATAAAACTTTAGGTGAATCGGCACATACGGCAGGCTCATAGGCTTCGGTAGCTGCGCTTTCGTGCGTTTGAATTGTAGTCTTGGCAAGATAATTTTACCAGTATTGTCCATCTCGCTCACCCCTTACTTGGTTTCGTTGGGCACGGCACACAACACGCTTGGGGCTTATGTGTAAGGTAAAAAAAACCACCAATCTCTAAAAAAGTTCTTAGAGAAGTCCAAGTTATAAGTAAGTGATCACAGTGGTGTGATAATAATTTCAACTACTTTTTGATATCGATAAAGTGAAAAACATCCATATATTGGCAAACAAGATCATTAACTGTAAATATATTTTACTATATGAAAAATATTCTCATTGTTCTTTGTAGGTAACAGTTAAAATATATGGAGAATATGGACCAAGCTAAAGCTCGTATAATTGTTTGTTTTAACATTCATCCTGGTTTTATTGCATAAATTATCTCATGAAGGCACGACCAATTTTCTTCAAATGTGGAGTAACCAAGTTCTAGAATAAAATGTTTTTATGGTTGGACATCAGAGAAGAAACAGAGGTCGCTTTCTACAGGAGAACGTTACGCCTATAAGCCTATGGTTGTACCGAAGCCGGGATAAAAGCATGCTCACATTCAAGCATACAAGACGGTTAAAATCGGCTGAAATAGACAATAACATTATGGTCCTATCTACAATAACACTATGGAATGAAAATAAATTAAATGAATGTGAAAGAAAATCGAATTACATAGCACTGGAGTATTGAAAAATTAATAAAAGAGGCGAATTGAGCGAAGAAAATCTATTCTTTCATTGGCAGAAGCCGCGAACGTGGGTAAACTGACCTTCTATGAGCAAAGATCGGCCCCCAGTCCGACATATCATATTTATAATTAAAGTAAGTGTTTTAATGGTGTAAAACCTTTTCTGTTAAACGTTTAGGCTCTACTAATTTAATTGAGGCTATTCTGTAGTTGTCAGGTATAAAAGCTGCCTTTGTTACAAACAAGTCTTGGCAATACTCTTTAAGACACTTATTGTGGGAAACATCATTTGTATTTAAAACCATGATAATCTGTTGACAAGAAATGTTGTCAATATTTGTTCAAATAAAAACTGTCACTGCACCGATAATCTCATGTTGACAATAAAATTTGACAACTCTGGCCCAACTCTTGTGTAAACGCACATTTAATAGAAAGTTTTGTTAGTTTTTTTGTATACTTTTCGTGCAACCCAGAGATTTGGGCCTCAAAAATTGATTGGTCAAAACTTCAACCCGAGGAAAACTAAAATATTGTTTAAAAAAACTCATTTGAAAATAATAAATGTTATCATTGGGTTAATGGAATTTTAAATTAAAAGAAAAGAACTAAAATCGCTTTATAATAAACTACCAGTCAAATGTCAAAGTAACAAGTAACAAGTCACTGGTAATGTATCAACATGTGATTAGTAATCTGGAAAAAAATAGAATATGCATCTTACTGTGATTATTGTAACCAGCCTCACGCCTTCCTAATCCTGATAGGAGGTAAGCTGAAAGATTAACGGCAATATGCCGGAAAACTAAATTTAATCAGCTTTTGTAGTAATTTGTATGCTGTGATTCATAAATCCGTCAAATAAGTTTTGAATAATTGACATTATAACTGGTTGCTGCATATTCTATTCTTGTTATATTCTAAGATATAATTAAAATACTACCTGAAGGGACATTGAGCTATAATAACTAGAGTAACCATATCAAGCAGGTAATAGGTTGATGAGCAAAACAAATCTGCTTGTCAATGGCGTTGATTCAAATTACTGCAGGCCTATAAAAAAACTCTACCTGACTGGCCTTCTCCGAGTGAATCTCGGCCCCTATCTACTATATATTTTTCGTCACATTGCTTCAAACAACAGTTGTTTTCAACAAATCCGTTTATATGGTAAAGTTGTTCTTTTCACTCCTAGGATTAACAGCTGATGACCTCGACCGAAAAGTATCATTATGATGGTGTTTTTCGTCCTAGGACTAAATACCCCCGTCGCAGCAAACCTGCATACTGAGTGCATTTCTAAGTTCATTTAATGTACATTAAAAAATAAGCAATATATAACATTTTAATTATTCTCCATAAGAATAACATGGGAGCTGAGTAAGCAGGTTTGCTGTAACAAGGAACACAAAAAATGGGTTGTAGGCAAATATCAATAGAACTCAACTGGAGGAAGGCACATACCAAGTTTTATTAATTTATGTTCACAATTAAGTGAGATAACACGTAATTAAGGGAGATATAGTAGTTTACGTTTTCTCCATAAGAATAACATTGGGGCAGAGTACGCAGGTTTGCTGCTACGGGAACCATCGGTAAAAATTGTGATTTTGTGCAAATAATAATAGACCACAACCAGATGAAGCCATATACCAAGTTTTGTCGGGATACGTTAATAAATAAGCGATATATAACATTTATTTTATTCTCCATAAGAATAACATTGGACAACGTACTGTGCTTACCACTTTTAATATCTCTGAAACCAATTGACTTAGAGAAAATATCAAAAGACAAAATTGTTTTGAATTTAATGGTGAAAACTAAAATTTGACTTTATAAAATATTACATGTAAAAACTAAAAAAAACAACAATTTTTTGGGTCCATACCCCCAAAAATACCACTTTGCATGGGTCGATCTGTCTGGTTTTCGAACTTAGTCATAAGTGTTGCTTTACATGTTTGTCAAGGCAAATCGGACTAATTTTACGAGAGTTATCGTGCTCATGGACACACACACACACACACACTAATTAGTTGTTTATTAATTTATAAATATATATATACAGTATCGAACGAATGGTATTATTGGGGTCTGGGGACCTCAAAACAAAAAAATTATCATGGTCCCGGGCCTAGGTCTTACCATGCCGACTACGATAATAGCTTCTTCCCTATAGGGGTAATTCGCTAAAACATAAATGGAAGACACTTTTCGGTCGTGGTCATCAGCTGTTAATATAAATTATTCAACTTGTCAACAATGAAAACTTGTGTGTCAACTGTTTGTTTAGAGTAGCAATAAGATCAATATGGAAGCAAACTTTTAATGGTAAAAAGTAAACAAAATTTAGTTTTTGAGCAATTTTATATCAATATTGTTTGCAGTATGACGAAAAAATAGTTCATCACTAGAACCAAAAGTGGCTTTTCGATCTTCGCTCATTTTCCAGCCTCAGCTCCGATTCGGCCGTTATTTGACGTTCTCGGATCGAAAACTGTATACTATCACTTTTTTGGTGATGGTGAAGAAATACTATTTTCAAAATTTATATTTTCGATAAGATTTTTCCCCCTGACAGGGATTCTAGCCAACATAGGCTAAGTTCTGGAAAAAAACTGTAAAAGTTTTCCTTATATTTGATTTCGTTGTATGACTAAGACAACGTTCTTATACTAGGGCAAATTGTAAAAGTCATACTGTAGATTATTGCTATTACCAAATATTAAGATTTAATTTATATTTATATTATTACTTTTCATGTTTATTTATTAGCTGAGCAAAAGCCGCATCATTCTACAACCTTCCGTATGCTAGTTTTGTTTATTAATTTATAAATATATAACACTATAATTACAAACACCTTTTTATTGAACCGAAAAAATTCAATTTTAAATTATAATATCCAAAATAATGTCATTACAGAAGACTAATTATACACAATGCCTAAAATGCGTTAGTAAACAATTGTAATACTAATCTAAAACTAAAAGAACAAAACGTACATGTATTACCTCACGCCACAGGGGAAAATCACAGAAACAGAAACAAACAGCACTGATACCCAACACATAACGTAGTTCTTGAATACTAACATGGCACTATTTAATAAAGATAACAGACTGATAACACTACTCGGCACGATTCAATGAAACCCAGAACGAATAGAATAACTAATTTTAGCTATCATTTCAGGACTACACCTTCTTAAAGTATCAATATACTAAGAACCTATGCGCTGCTCTGCAGCATCAGTCAATGTTTCAATTTGAAACTGACCTATTGATGAGTATTGATTAAACAAATTAAAATATATTTGCAGCTTATAAATATTTTCCAATGAATTGTATTTACGTAAATATTTTCCACTTCTCATCACTTCAACAGTTAAAATATCACATAATTTCAAAATAATAAAACATAATTAATTATTGTAAGTGGAATTAACTCCGTAAGGCAACATGTAAAAGAAAATTATCGTTATGGAAACATCATCTTCATCAAACATTAACCAGTGTTTATAAATAAAGATAACGTTCTCTTTAACCTTGAAGTCATTACAGTTAATATTTTCACCACTAAAGAGCTGCTGCAAAGGGTTTTTTAATGTAATCTAACAGCTGTTTTGTTTTGTTACCAGTTTATCTGTTAAAACGTTGTTTTATGGAAACGTACACAGTATATTTTTTATATGAATAAACGTAGGACAACATTAATATTCACAGGCCTTTTTTCCCAAGGTTGATTATGCATATATTTGTACAGCAATGTTGTGTCTTAATGTAAGAAGACAACAAATTTTCCTCATAATGTCGTTTGTGAGCTCATCCCATTACACGATAAAGAGTAAATCTTTTACCTTCAGGGTTCTGTATTGGTTTTTAGTACAGCGCATAGTCATGCTGTCAAATTTGATAAAAAATTACCTACCGAAAAACTTAGTGACACCTGGTATAACACCTAAAACAAAACTTTTAAAAGTTACCTCGAATTTTGTGTAACCAATAAAGTCGCAAAGCTCTCTTGGCTTTGACACTCGTTTCGTGACGCCACGTCAAAGCAGCCTTAGGTTTGGGTCTAATATACTAACTTTGGGAGTAAAAATTATACCATAGCGCTAAAACCAGCATTTGAGAAAACTAAAAACTGGAAAACTAAAATTCAAAACAAACTTAGACTGAAACATACGTAATTGCTATGTCAAGTTTAAAATCAGTATACCAACTGATTCCTAAGATATAAAATGCAAATTAAAATTTACAAATGTATACTGAAAATGGTTCTAGAAAATCTGTAGGTTTATGTCACATTTTAGTGACACCCATAAGAAGAATTCCTTAAATTTCCGGGGAGAGTTTGTTGATTTTTTACAGAGGCTCATTACAAAATGATTAAGAATTCGATGATCATGCTTGAGTTTTGTTATAGCTCTATACGTAAAGTTCTAATGGGTCAAAAAATTTTGAAAGAGCTTTAGGTTAACACCAAAATCTCAAAAGATAAATCTTGCCCATCCGAACACATATAGCTTGCCTATTTCTCCCACGAAATAGCTTTTTCTCAATCTATCATTGTGAAAAAATAACTGGATTTCATGTATAATATTAAATATATAAACACCCCTAATGAAGGCAGCTATTTTCTCCATTTATCTTATTCATACAACAACAAGTGGATTACATGTATATTGTGAAATAGGTAAACACCTGTAGGAAGTAGAAAGAGAAAAGAGTTTTATTTTGTGCTGCATTTTTCTTTGACAAACCAAATTAACTCTGTTTGTTAATAAATACATGTTTTAAGTAATCATCAACTGGAAACCAACTTCCTACACAAGATTAACATGGGAACTTTAAGAGCCGTTTGAGTAAAGCCCATTGAAGATTTGTTATTTGGATGGGTGATGACATACCTAAACATAATTACCTATTAGTTAAAAAAATAATCATGAAAATTGGTGTGGTGGACTTGACAAAGTTTTCCAATTTTTTGAAATATATATGATGATTGCATACAGTATACAGTAACTCGTAAATCATATTGTTAATTTTATTAATTTACCGAAAACTTAACCCCACTTAGTACATAGCCAAGTGTGCAATCAAATCAAAGCGAAAACAGGAAAAATACATAAATAATTGTAGACACAGAATCTTGTTTTCATTGGAGGTATCCGTTCTTGATAATTACTAAGTTTTTATCTTTTTCGGAGATAGATTACCTACTGATGAATCTGTATATTTGTCAAAGAGTATTAGTTGAACAGTAATGTGTCTTCGTTACTTATCAGTAAGAAAGAGATAGGGTTAAGTAAATCACAAGAGAGCAGTTAATTGTTGGAGTTTCCGTCAGATAGCGTGGGACGTCGACTGTCGATTTCCACCCAACTGATTCATTTCTCCTTTACTCCTTTTCAAAAATAATTAAATGAACTTCTTGTATATTTATTTACTAATATTATTAATATTTGTAATACCTGTAATAATATGTGTATTTGTCTTTGTAAATAAAATTATAAATATCTATCTGTATCTCAATGTATCATTTCACTTTTACTGTTTTTAATTTAATCTTTATACTCTATGGATCTATGGATTTCTAATTTGTTGGGTTTGATCAAGACCGCACTATATTCCGTGAAATACTATACAAAGTGTTCCAACGACAAACTGTCGAAAACGAAAAAATCAAAGGATCCACCAAAAGGTAAAGACGTCAACAAAATTAAAACAACCATATTAAATCCTGAAACTCGGTAAAAACATGGTAGCTCAATCTTGCCTTTAGAAGCTACAGTAGGGTTGGGATTTTTTAAAATTTAATTTGTGAATAGTAACTCTAGTGGTACATAAGCACTTTAACCATTGTTGGTATAATGTATTATTTCATTAACATAAAATCGTGTTTGTATTCTTATGTAAAATTATGTGAAATGTTCAAATAAATAATTAAAACAATTTACATATGTTTATTTTTCCCCTTTCAAAGCTAAAGAAATTTGGTTACTACAAAATATTTCTTAAACAATTTATTTCATTAACTATTTCTTATACATATGCAATTACGTGGTTAAATGGCTGTGTGTCCAAATAAACCAAGACGTTTCCGATATATATGTCGTAGTGGAAAGTATTCACTAATTCAAAGCATTTCACTTTCTACATGGGATTCAAAGGTTGAATAATTACTAGTTCAACAAGAAACATAATATACTTATACCATTGTGACCGCCAATTCATGCAGATTACAATGGTGTAAAATACTTGTGTATTAAGTTCAATCTGTGAGGAGGGGTAAAGGTTTTATGAGAGCGCGCCACTGAAACCCCGTTTAAACACGTGTATTGCCGCTGGTCCGAGGGATCCACCGCCTCGGAGCAGCATGACTCCGGCCTGGAGTGTAGTGAGTAGGGAATCCAATCCCGGACGATATTTTCAATCCTGGGATTGCGGGATTGAAAAAAAAACAATCCCGGAATTCCGGGACCAATCCCGGGATTGGCCGTAATTTACAAACAGCCTGGAAAAATATGCGATTAAGTGTACTTTTGTGTATGTTGACGATAATTATAGTATGTTGCTTATTAAAAATACAAAACAATTATTCAAATAGCACAAATGATCAACGTTGAAAGATAAAAATCTGTATTACACTATTATTACTATTACGTTTGGTCTCACATTGGGTAGGGCTTCGGGTATGCAATAAACTAACAAAGCAACTCAAAATTGGGTTTTTAACACTATGATATGTATTTAAATTGACAGATAAACTATTTCAAAAAGTAACCATGAACAAATATTTTCACCTAAAAAGTATAAGTAGAAGTACATTTTTTAATGTAGCTGCAGCAGCATATGAATGAAGTTATTAACTTATTACTAAGTCAAGTTATGAATAAATCCTACTTGACAAAACAAAACTAGAAACAAAACCATCCTTTCAATGAACATAATAAAACCTTTCATAATGAAAACATGTAACAATTAGTAAACAATCTAAAATTAATCGAGTAAATATAAATTAAAAAAAATCCAAAGTTGTTATTTTAATGAATTTACTTATTGTTGTGTTGGGATAAAAAAATAAACTTGTTCTTAGTAAAAATAAAAAAGATCAATCATCATAAAAATGGCATAACTATCTGACAAACGTCACTTACCCTATTCAGGTAAAATCTGATTAATCAATTGACAGTTAGAAAATGGATTAAAAAAATAAAGTAAAATTGGATTCTATCTATAGTTAATATACCCCCGTCGCAGCAAACCTGCATACTCAGCGAATTTCCAATGAATATATAACATAACACATTAAAAAACTTAACAGGATTCATAAGAAATGTATTCACAAACAAGCGATATTTAAAATATTAATTATTCTCCATAAGAATAACATTGGGAATGAGTACGCAGGTTTGCTGCAACAAGGCACACAAAATAATGGGTTTTGTGCAAATATCAATAGGACTCATCTTCGTGAAGTCACATACCAAGTTTCATCCATATACATTCATAAATAAGCGATATATAACATTTTAACTATTTTCCATAAGAATAACATGGGGACCAAGTACCTAGGTTTGCTGCTACAGGAACCATAGGCGAAAATTTTTTTTGTGCAAACAACAATAAACCACAACCAGATGAAGCCATATACCAAATTTCGCCAGTTTATGTTCATAAATAAGCGAGATATACAATTTTCTTTTTCTCCATAAGAATAACATTAGACAACGCACTTTCAATATCTTGGTAACCAATTGACGTAGAGCAATGATCAAAATACCAAATTATTTGTTTCTTTAAGCTGAATTCAATGGTATAAATTAAAATTTGATTTAAATTAAAATTACATGTGAAAACCCCAAAAAACACATTTTTGGGGTACAAAACCCCCCCAGAACCCCTCTTCGGATGGTGCGATTCATCTGGTTTTCGAACTCGTTTAAATAAATGGTACTTTACACATTTGTACCAAATTTCATTAAGATCGGACCTTTTTTACGAGAATTATCGTGCTTACGGACACACATATTCATATATATATATATATACATATATAAATACCCCCGTCGCAGCAAACCTGCATACTCAGCGAATTTCCAATGAACTATAACATAACACATTAAGCCACCTAACAGGATTCGTAAGAAATATATTCACAAATAAGCGATATTTAAATAAGCGCGGTGCTTCCACCGGGTCGTCGGGCACGGGCTGCAGAGAGCACTCGAAGTCCGCGTAAATGCAGAACCTCTCTCACCTGGTGTACTCGGGGTGTGTGAAGCGGATCTTTTCCTTCTTCGACATGTCCAGGCGGATGGGAGCCTTGGCGTAGCAGTAACGCCTGTGCTCCTCCAGACGCTGAGCGCCCGTCAGGCCGAGCTTGTTGGGCCGGTTGTCGAAGTAAGCGAAGCACCGCTTACAGATGTAGATCCTATTTTCACGTTTGGTGAGCTGGGGCCGGACCAGTCGACCCAGGTCCGCGATGTACGCGTAGTGGCTGTCCCCGTCATTGGTCACGTACAGCAGGTCTCTGTGGTCTTCGCGCTCCCGCTTGCATATCTTCAACGGGTAGACCTGGTCCTTGAACTTTGGCGTTCCGTCGGGGTGTCTCCCCACCATCGCCCGCTCGATCCCGTAAACGTTTACGCTGATGGCGTTCTTGCGCTCGAAAGACTTGATGTCCTTCAGAGCCACGGGGAAGCGCAGGCCGGTCCAGTCGTAGCGAGCGATGATATCCAAGGTATACTCCTCGGGTCTCTCCCGATGCTCCGGGACGAACTTGGTCAGGATGGCGTACATGAAACACATGTCGTCGGCGTTTTGCACATTGAAAACAGTGCGTATATCCGCGATAGCCTTTGGTAGCTGGATAAAGGCTCTGCCTCCGAGCGGCGTGTACTCGTTCACGCGGATCTCCAAGTCGCGTATGCGCAGGTAGGTCCATCGGTTGAGACAGTCGGTAGGTGAGGAGGCGAGTGCGGAAGGCTCGGTGCACGAGCTGGAACGTGGGGAGACCCTCCATCTCGTCATCGTCACTGGGTTGGGGCTCGGTGCTGGGTTGGGGCTCGGTGCTGGAACCGGGTTGGGGCTCGGTGCTGGGACCGGGCTGGGGCTCGGTGCTGGGCTGGGGCTCGGTGCTGGGGCCGGGTCGGGGCTCGGTGCTTGGAGGAGAGGACACTCTGGGAAGCGGTCTTGGACCAGGTTCCTCACGACGGGGCAATTGTGAGACTCGTGTTGGTCCCGGTTGAAGCGGCGGCTAAACGGCTTGTTGCAGTACGCGCAGCGGAACCTCGAGCCCTCGACGTGAAGCCTGGCGGTGTATAGGCGCAGACTGGCTTCCCTGCGAAAGGTGGTGCTGCACTCTTTGCAGTGGTACCTCGGTGAATGGACCGTGCGGACGTGTCGTCGCAGTTCTTCGTCTCGTCGGAAGCGTCGACCGCACTGCTCACACTCCACTCGGTGGGTAGAGCTTGAAGAGGAGGAGGAGGAGGAGGAGGCTGCTGGGCTCGCCGAGTGACTCGCCCGCATGTGGCGGCGTACGTCCTCTTGGCTCGCGAAGATGGCCGGGCACAGTCGGCAGGGATGGTCTGCTCGTTGCGGTTGGGGCTTCGCCGCGGAATGTTGTCCGTGAACCGGGGTGACGTGGCGGTGGAGGTTGTCGCCTCGTGCGAAGCGCCTACCGCAGACGTGGCAGTCGTGACGTCTGGAGTTGTGAGCAGACTCCGCGTGTCACCTCAGGTTTCCGAGCAGGCTGAAGACTCGGCCGCAGACCTCGCACAGATGTTGGTTGTTCATCTGCAACAACGAATATGATAAGTCTCTTACGTTAAAAAAAAAATGAATCTCAACAAGAAAACTTCACTGTTAGCGTAACGCAGGAGGATGACACATACTTTATGCTTGGTAAACAAGAGTCAAGGCCATGGCAAGTATAATGTTGGTATACAGGTTTCCTCTTTTATTACATTAGTTTATATATAAACAAAGAAAATATAGTAAGTTAGAGAATGGAAGCTTTACATTGATGCGTGATAGACAAGATTTAAAATCATGACACGTCTAACATTAGTACACAGGTTTCCTCATTTATTAAATTAGTTTTTAGCAACAATAAAAAATATAGAGTAAGTAACAGAACGGAAGCTTTAGATTGATACGTAATAGCCAGGAGTTGAAACCATGACACGTCCAACATTAGTTCACAGGTTTTCTCGTTTATTACATTAGTTTTTAGCAAAAAGAAAAAAATATAGAGTAAGTAAGAGAAGGGAAGCTTTAGATTGATACGTAATAGCCAGGAGTTGAAACCATGACACATCTAACATTACACAGGTTTCCTTGTTTTATGTTAGTACACAGGGTTCCTCGTTTATTAAATTAGTTTTTAGCAAAAAGGACAAAAGTTTTAAAAAGTTAATTTTAGTAAAACATACTTAAGTTTAGATATTGTTGAAAGCAGGAAGAAGTCACTGGCGAAGAGCACACAAAGCAGGAAAACTCACTAGCGTGCACTAATGGGCTTCCACTCGGCAGTACACAAGGAAACTAACAGCATCATCGAATAGCGGCGGGTTATATAGGCACCGGTGGAGAGGCGCGCGCCCGAGGCGGTAAACAATTAACGGAATCGCTAATGAGTAAACAGCCTGGGGTGGTCACGTAGTCATGATCCTCATCCTCATGGCGCAGTTTGCTGCTGGCACACCGCAGCACTCAGGAATTTTTCCACGCGCGGTAAACAGCGGAGATCCCATAAGGAAAAGACGTTGGAAAATTAACAGCGGAGTTGGTTTTAGGTCGATTTTCAAATTTCTTTCGGGGGTAGTTTCCATAAGCCAAGGCCTAACATAGGGCGAAGGGCCATCGTAATCGGACGGTAAACAGCTGAGATCCCATAAGGAAAATACGTTTATAAATTAATAGCGCGTTTGTTTGATGGTCGATTTTCAAGTTTCTTTCGTCATTCGCTTCCTTAGCATAAGGCCTACCATCTAGCGAAAGTCCCGTTACAATCGGCCGGTAAAGAGGCTAGTTATTAATTTTTTAAGGTGTTTTCCGGGGGAGCAGGTCAAGGTCATCTCGGGGGGGGGGGGTGACGTCATGATCCTCATCCTCAGCAGGTGCACTTTGCTCACTGGTTTATGCCCATCCAATGCCCCCTACTTATAATCCTAGTTAACAGCTGTTTGGTGTAACTAAATCAAATAAACTTTGAACAAATCAATGGGAACTTTGAAGGTCAGTGGGACAGAGCCCTTAGGTCGGGTTAAAAATTGTCTTTTATAAGTACCTTGTAATTACATGAACGAACACAACAAAATAGAATTCTTCAATTTGGTGCACTCATTCCCAAGTTATGGTGTGACATAGGGAAATAAGGGATTCATTTTATATATTAAGATGTTTATAATGAAGGGAAATATAAAACTTAAAAAAATATCATTAAGAAATAAGATTAGGAATAACATTAGTTATCTTAAGAATAACATTAGGGCTGAGTATGCAGGTTTTCTGCTACGGGGACAATCAACACAAAATTAATTGTTTGTGCAAATATGAATATACCGGTACTAATTTTTGTTCAGTCATAACTCGTTAACTGCTGGACGGATTTTAACGTTTGAAGTGTCCAATTAAATGTATTTTTACGTAGATTTGCCAATATATCTCAGAATTTTTAAGAAAGAAAGGGCCTCACTTAAATACAGTAAAGGGCTGAATTTTTAGAACAGTGGCGCTATCCGACGTCGGAAGTCTAAACTTCGAGCAACAGGACAATTAGTACCTGTAGAAATACATAAATACCCCCGACGCAGTGAACCTGCATATACTCAGCGAATTTTCAATGAATGTATGTGTTTGTAACTACCTCATAAAGCGACTTACAAAAAGATATGTTTTGAATGTTTCACAACTCGGATGTTTTATTAAATCTTAACATGGTTTCTTTACAATTGTGGTCGTGATATGTAATTTGACATTGCATTTTTAATATACTAACTAGTTGACCCGTGCGGAATTCCGCACTGCGAACCAAATATTGTCAGCTGATCAGATGTTCTTTTGTTTACATTTTCGCTCCTGTCAAAATAAACTATCCCTTTATTTATCTTTCATTTTATCAGTGAATTTCCTTTGGAAAAGTGAACTATTAGCATGATACGCACGGTGAGACTTAAGCCCGGGACCACCCTAAAAATTCATAACGTGACCCCCTTAACATGTTTTGGGGGGTCGCTAAGAACTTTATATATATATATGTACTTTATATGTATATATATATTGTAGTGGGTCGCTTTATTGGATAATTAAATTAAAAATATTAAATAATTAAAAATTACGTGGTTCTAAAACCAAAACTTAAATAATCCGCAGTAAGCAAACGTCGCAGATTTTTGTTGTTCCCATCGGAATATTTGCAAGAATGTCGAAACAGGATATGAGTCATTTCCGCTCAAAACGCGTAAACAAGATACGTCACACAGAAGTTTCTAGATTTGAGAACGCAGTAATTTCTCATTCCCACGGTCGGATATTAGTTCAAATCTTCTCCACTTGTACCTGAGGGCGACACCGGACGGGGGCACTGAGTGGTAACCATGGTGATGGACGTCTGCGCATAGATTCCACGCAGAGTAATGCGACGGATCTGTCATGGCGAATGCGCGCTAGAGGAGAACAGTTTATCAGTCGATAGGGTGAGCTCGTACAGAGCACATACCATCTCTGTAGTTGAAGTTGAAGGAGAGACCGGGTACTGTGCGCATACCAGTAGAACAGTTTATCAGTCGCGGTGTAGACCGGACAGTTAGTCGTTCGATACAGACGCGACAGTCAGTCATTAGAGGCACTCGGTAGCGAGGGCGTATATATCGCTCTTCGACAGTCAAGTATATCGGGACAGTAAATAGACGGATAAAATATTAGCTTCGTCCTGAAGTATTTATGTGAGTCGGATGCAGTTCAACACTATTATCATACTAAACAGCTCCATAAACTTTAACCACGAAATTAAATTTATGAGTTCGTGTTATTTCAGTGACGGTCTGATATTTATTAAAACATTTATATAACTTACTTCGAAGACATTTGATTAGACTTTACAACAGTACGGAGTGAAAATAATAACAGTACGTGTGTAACAAGTCGTTGGTGAAAACTCATCGTAAGACATAGGCTGCCTGCGAGGGGTCAATCCATTCGACAACATTGGAACATCGAGACGGGCAACTCATCTCATCTCAGCTAAACCGGCATATGTGAAATACAGATAAGCCATAGCCTTAATATTTAGTAAAGTTATAATTAACGCTTAACGCCTAAAAATCACAAGTCAATTATTAGAGCATATCTATCTTAAAACCAAGTAATTATTTGAATAGGAGGGTATTGATATACATTCAAATCTGTTTTGTAATGTATTAAAATTAATCAAATAAACATATGTATTTGCTCTGAACTATTTTGTCGCCTCACAACTAATTGACCTTTTATATCAACCAAAGTAAATTTAATTATATAAAACCCAGTGTATTAAAATAATATGAACGTGAAGGCAAGGTACTATTATAGATTGACCAACAATATTAATGGCAATTTGTAAAAAGTAATTGTACTAAAAGCCGGGCTCACGTCAATATATTTATATATATTTAAAAGATGTCTAAAGACGCCTAAAGGCTTATATATTCATTTAAGAAATTAAAACCATTTCGTTGCAATATTTCGGTATAATATCTTTATCAAGCACAAAAATGAATGAAAAATAAAATATAAAAACTATGGATCAGATGTTATTTACACATTTGGTTAAGATTAGATTATGTGGAATAAAATTATTTTAATACTGTAGAAATACTAAAGAGCAAAAAATTATAAAATTAACTAATGTTGAGTCTGTGAGGTTGTTTCTTTCTTAAAACTAACTGGTGAGCCAATTCGACTGTTCTCAAATTCATGTCATTTAGTTCTTTGTTTTCAACACTTTGGATTTTGTGTATAGCTTTGAGATTGAAACAATCTTCAAACTCAGCATTATGTTGAACAGCGTGTAAGGTCACCGGCTTGTGTTTGTCTTTATGGTTGACATAAAAACCGATGTCCTCTCATCCGAACACATAAGGAGTTGGACGTTTGTCCAATGTACTCCTTAGGACAAAGTTTACACGTTAGCAGGTAAATCGCATGGTTGGATGGACAATCCATGTGTCCAGCACATGGACAGCACATGTCCAGCAATCATCTCCTCGCACACCTACCTTTTACATCTTGCCGAAGACCCATAAACCACAAAGACCTCCTCCCGGAGACCAATAGTGTCAAGTCATGGATCTCCGACAGAGCGTATCTCAGCACTGGTGGATAAAAACCTGCAACAACTCGTAAAACTTTAACCATCTTACGTAAAAGGCAGTCAAAACATTATTTCACGACTACAGAAGATTCATCATCCTCTACCTCAGGGAACGCTACTTGTAACGATAGATGTGGAATCACTCTATACTAATATCCCCCATCAACGTGGTCTAGACGCTGCCAAACACTTCCTTGACACTAGACCTCCTCAAACTAAACCTTCTTCCAATTTTCTGTCTACTATTATACATATGGTTCTTATAATGAACAATTTTAAATTCTTGGAGAACAATTATTTGCAAATTAATGGGACGGCGATGGGTACCCGCATGGCACCGTCGCGTCGTACGCAAATCTTTTCATGGGTCTAGTGGAACAAAATGTTCTTTCATGTCAAAATTTGAAACCTACAGCCTGGTTTCGGTTTATAGATGATATATTTATGGTTTGGCAGTATGGCAATGAAAGCCTTCAAAATTGTATGGCTGATATAAACAATTTTTCATGTTTGAATTTCACGTAGAAATAATCCCAAAAATATATAACATATTTGGGTTTGGATATTTTTCTGGATAAAAAATTTCTTAAAACCAAAATTCACGACAAAGAAACCAATAAAATGCAATATCTTCATTACAGCAGTTGCCACCCAGCACATGTCAAAAAGCCTATCCCCAAAAGCCTGTCAGTTAGAGCCAAATCATTATGTACTGATTCAAAAGATTACGATTCTTATTTATCTAAACTAAATAATGCTTTTGTCCAAAGAGGTTATCCTCAAAAACTAATAAAAAAACAGTTTAAATACCCCCGTCACAGCAAACCTGCATACACAGCGAATTTCCAATGAATATATAACATAACACATTAAAACACTTAACAGGATTCATAATAAATATATTCACAAACAAACGATATTTAAAATATTAATTATTCTCCATAAAAATAACTTTGGGGATGAGTACACAGGTTTGCTGCAACAAGGCACTCAAAATAATAGGTTTTCATGCAAGTATCAATAGAACTCATCTTAGTGAAGTCACATACCAAGTTTCATCCATATACATTCATAAATTTAAGCGATATATAACATTTTAAGTATTTTCCATAATAATAACATGGTGACCAAGTACCTAGGTTTGCTGCTACAGGAACCATAGGCGAAAAATTGTTGCACAGCAAACAACAATAAACCACAACAAGATGAAGCCATATACCAAATTTCGTCAGTTTATGTTCATAAATAAGCGGGATATACAATTTTTCTTTTTCTCCATAAGAATAACATTAGACAACGTACTGTGTTTAGCACTTTCAATATCTCGGTAACTAATTGACGTAGAGCGATGATCAAAATACCAAATTGTTTGATTTTTAAGCTAAAATCAATGGTATAAATTTAAATTTTATTTAAATAAAAATTACATGTAAAAACCCCCCAAAAAAAAACATTTTTGGGTTACATAACCCCCCCAAAACCCCCTTCGGATGGTGCGATTCATCTGGTTTTCGAACTAGTTCAAATAAATGGTGCTATCCACATTTGTAGAAAATTATATTAAGATCGGACCTTTTTTACGAGAGTTATCGTGCTTATTACGGACACACACACACACATATGTATATGTATATATATATATATATATAAAATCACATAAAACCAAAATTATCTACAAAAACAGTTTATATTTCGGTTTACACCATCTTCAGAACTTGATACAAAATTAGATAACCTACATATTTGATAACAACTAACTGAGTACCATGTGTTGTAAATCTTATCAGAAATCATATGTTTTAAAACAGTAAATTTGTACATCTATATATATTAAACAATTGGAGCTTTGTGTGACTTCTTCTTTATGTTTAACGAATGTTTAGGCCTTTTGGGCACTTTGATTCGGTCACTAGTTGGCATGCCTGTTCGAGACTTCTAAGTGACGACACACTGAACTTTTTGGTGATTTGTCTAATTGGCTTGACTTGATATGTATTTTCGAAACTGTCTCCGTGTTTCTTTCCGTGTGTCACTAGGGGTTTGGTCTCATCCTGATGCTTGTATGCAAACCGGTGACCCGTCATTCTTACTCTTAGTGTGTTTGTTGTAGAGCCAATATAATCTTTAGGGCATTTCTTACATTTTATTTGGTATACAATATTTTTTGAGTCACAGGATAAATTGCCTGGTATTTTGTATATTTTTGATGTTGCGCTGCTACTAAAGGTTGACGATTCTTCAATTTGTTTGCATACAAGACATCGGGGTTTCTTGCGATCCGGTGACTTTTCCACTTGTTTGCTCTGTCATGGGAAGTTTTGGTTTAGAAATTATATATTTAAGAGTAGGCGGTCTTTTAAAGACAACTATAGGTGGACATTTAAAGATATTGATTGTCAGAGGTGAAGACTGTAGAATGCCAAAGGCAATCTTTATAATGTTGTTAATTTTGTGAAGTCCAGGATGAAACTGGGTTATGAGTTTAGTTAATATATATATGCAAATTTTAACGATTGGTGTTTTTGGCATCTGGGTGCCTCAAAATGAAAAGTTATCATGGTCTCGCGCTTAAGTCTTACCATGAGACCTACGGTAATAGCTTCTACCCTATAGGGGAAATTCGCTAAAACGGAAAAAACACGCTTAATTCCACCAATTTTAAAGACGATCCCAAGTTTTTAACATCCTATTTCCCTGGCCTTCACCGAATAAATTCAATCATGAAAACAGGATTCGAACTTTTAAAAAACTCTTCCTTAGCAGAAAATATTTTTTCTAGACCACCTAGGATGGTTTTTAAAAGACATCCAAATTTAAAGAACATGCTTGTAAGGCCCAAGCTTGAAAACATAAATCTCAATTTGGCCCATGGATGTGAACCATGTAATAAATCGAGTTGCGGTGTATGCAAAATAATATGTAAGACAGACCGCTTTCGAAGCACAGTAACGGACAAAGTTTACCCGATAGCTCGTCACATGGATTGTTCATCCAACCATGCGATTTACCAGCTAACGTGTACACTTTGTCCTAAGGAGTTCATTGGACAAACATCCAACTCCTAACGTGTTCGGATGACAGGACATCGGTTTTCTGTCAACCATAAAGAAAAACACAAGCCGGTGGCCTTACACGCTGTTCAACATAATGCTGAGTTTGATGATTGTTTCGATCTTAAAGCTGATCCCAAGTGTTGAAAACAAAGAACTAAATGACATGAATTTGAGAACAGTCGAATTGGCTCACCAGTTAGTTTTAAGAACGAAACAACCTCACGGACTCAACATTCGTTAATTTTATAATTTTTTGCTCCTTATTCTTTCTTCAGTATCAAAAGAGTTTTATTCCACATCATCTGATCTTAACCAAATGTGTAAATAACATCTGATCCATTGTTTTTATATTTTATTTTTCATTAATTTTTGTGCTTGATAAAGATATTATATCGAAATATTCAATGCAGTTCTCCGCCTGGAGTACTTCCCGCCTCAATGGAAGGTTTCAGAAGTTATTGTACTACCCAAGCCTGGAAAACCCCCAAACGAAGTAACTTCTTACAGACCCATCAGCCTCCTTCCAGTAGCGTCAAAAGTGTTTGAGAAACTTTTATTGAAAAGACTAGGCCCACTGTTGGATGAACACGATGTTATACCCAATCATCAATTTGGTTTTCGTCAAAGACACTCTACTATTCAACAAGTGCACAGACTTTCAGACAAAATACGTCAAAGCCTGGAGAGGAAAGAGTATTGCTCTGCTGCGTTTCTTGATGTTAGCCAGGCGTTTGATAAAGTGTGGCATCCTGGCCTTCTGTATAAAATTAAACGTTCTCTCCCTCACAACTATTTTCTGTTGCTCAAATCATATCTGGCAAACAGACATTTTAGGATAAAATATCAAGGCATTTACACCAACCTATATGAAATAGAATCAGGCGTGCCACAGGGAAGCGTTCTAGGGCCACTGCTGTATCTCATATATACGTCAGACATACCAGATCATCCAAATTTATTTCTATCCACCTTTGCGGATGACACAGCACTCCTAACCTCCCATGAGAACGCATTAATACCTTCCCAAACCCTACAAGATGGTCTTAATAGTCTCTCCTCATGGCTGAAAAAGTGGAGAATCAAAGCAAACGAAAATAAGTCCATACACATCACGTTTACTACCAGATCAGCTAATTTCCCTCCAGTCCACTTAAATGATGTACTTTTACCTCATCAGGAAGAAGTGAAGTATTTGGGCATTCATCTTGACAGACGACTCATCTGGCGAAGCCATATATGGCACAAACGACAACAACTTAATTTGAAATTCCGTCAGATGACCTGGCTTATCAACTCAAAACTTTCAATTGAAAATAAACTGTTACTCTACAAGGTTGTCCTCAAACCTATTTGGACATACGGCATATCTTGATGGGGAACAGCCTCGAAATCAAACATTGACATCTTGCAGAGGTTCCAGTCCAAGGCGTTAAGGGTTATCCTGAAAGCCCCATGGTATGTGTCTAATGCCATCATCCATAACGATTGCAAAATGCCATTTGTTGTAGAGGAAGTAACAAGATTTAGTGAAAAATATCTTGCTAAGCTCGAAGACCACCCAAACCATCTAGCCCTTAACCTCCTGGACAACAGCCAACATGTTTATAGACTCAAAAGGCACAATATACTAGATCTGCCAAATCGGTTTTTACAGAATTGAAGTATTTTTGTTTTGTTTTAATTTGTCAGGACTAATTCTGTTTGGTTACTAACTCATGTTTTCTCTCCATTTGTTTTATATATATCCTTGTCATAATATTTACTTATTGTTTTATGTAAAAGAACAGATTGTAAATAAAACTGTTGTCAAAAAAAAAAAATTAATTTTTGTGCTTGATAAAGATATTATATCGAAATATTGCAACGAAATGGTTTTTATTTCTTAAATGAATATATGTGTGTGTGTGTGTGTGTGTGTGTGTGTGTTACCACTCTAGTGGTCGCAATTTTTGTCCGATTTACTTGAAATTTGGTAGGGACAATCCTTTCTATAATCAGTCGGATAGGTTCGTTGGGCAAAACAATCGGAAAACTCTAACCCCCTTTTTTGGGGATTTTAAGTTTTCTAATTTTGAGTTTTAGAGCCCAAAAAGATTAGAAAAGCTCCAGATGTAAAACTAATGCATGTGAAAAGATGGAGACTAATTCGGCGAAACTTTTAAGCCATCTCTTATCATTCTAGCACAAGTATTTACCGAGTTATTAAAGAAAATGTTAATTGTTTTAAGACAGTACGTTGTAGTATGGGGATTTTACATCTGAAAAGGCCGTTTTTCATATCTTGATGTAGTTTTATCACCCCCAATACCCCTATACCAACTTGTTGTCCTGACTATACCTCCTTCTAACCTTATAATGTACACCATTGCCATCCTAATAGTGAATTGAAATAAAACCAGGAGTATCAGGAGATCCAAAAATAACATTTTTTAATTTTTCCAAAAAATGTTACCAGTGTTGTTTTAACCCCTTTATTAGATTTTCTAAAGGTTTAAATGCGAAAATTTACTTCCCTCACGTCAGGGTGCTGCGTGCGAACTCTTTCAAATTTTAGAGAAGCGGTACGTTTTTATTCCGTGACGTACTATTTTTCGTCATTTTTCGGCACGATAAGCTTTATAATGAGGGGTATAATCATGGAATTTGATAACGGAATAAGGAAGATCTCTCGGAGTGACAGAAAAACAGGCTAGGGAAATAATGTCTACTTATATAAAGCTAGACGGGTTCACTCACTCACTCACTCACTCACTCACTGACATAAACTATGAGGCACTTCCCGTAATCGAACCCCCCTTGACCCCATACTTGAATTAAAGCTCTTGACGAGAAACTCCTAGAATAATTACCAAAAGTTAATATTTTTGAGTTTTTGGGGCATTTTTGGGGCGGGGAAAATTCAAATTTTTCAATTTTTCCACTTTGAGCGCGTTTTGTACGGAAACGGTAACAGATGGAAAAAAATGTTAAATACAAAAGTTGTAGAAATTTTAATTTCAAACTAACGATTTTTCGTCAGATTTAAGATCCGATCATGCGTTTAGCCGCTATTCATCGGAGAAGAAGTCATTTTGAGTATTTTGGCCCATTTTAATGTGTACAGTTTTGGAAAGCCGTTTAATGAAAGCACACTATCTTTGGCTAATACCACATGTTTGTATCAGCTCATAAAAAAATACCCCCGTAGCAGCAAACCTGTGTACTCAGCGATTTTCCAATGCATATATATGTATCTTAATACCACATAAAGCCACATACCAAGTTTCATCAGTATACATTCATAAATAAACGATTTATGACATTTTAATTATTCTCCATAAGAATAACATGGCGGCTGAGTATGCAGGTTTGCTGAAGCAAGGAACACGAAAAATGGGGTTTTATACAAATATCAATATAACTCATGTAGGTAAAGCCACATACCAAATTTCATTAATTTATTTTCATAATGAAGGCAGATAACACGTTACTTATTCTCCATAAGAATAACATGGGGCTGAGTACGCAGGTTTGCTGCTACGGGAGCCTTGGGTAAAAAATTTTTTTTTTGAGCAAATATCAATGGTCCACAACCAAATGAAGCCATATACCAAGTTTCATCAGTATACGTTCATAAATAAGCGAGATATAAAATGTTTATTTCCCTCCATAAGAATAACATTAGACAACGTACTGTGTTTAGCACTTTCAATATCTCGGTAAAAAATTGACGTAGAGAAATGATCAAAATACCAAATTGTGTGTTTTTTAAGCTGAATCCAATGGTGAAAACTAAAATTTGATTTTTTTCAAAAAATACATATACAAAATTCAAAAAACCCATTTTTGGGGTACAAAACCCCCCCCAAAATACCCCTTCGGATGGTGCGATCTGGCTGGTTTTCGAACTTAAAGTCATAAATGTTGCTTTACACGTTCATACCAAATTTAATCAAAATTGGATAATTTTTACGAGAGTTATCGTGCTCACGGACATATATATATATATACAGTTTCGAAAGAATGGTGTTTTTGGGGTCTGGGGACCTCAAAACGAAAAGTTATCATGGTCCCGGGCCTAGGTCTTACCATGCCGACTACGGTAATAGCTTCTTCCCTATAGGGGAAATTCGCTAAAACCGCCCGTGTAGGCGATACTAATTTGCTCACATGAGGTTTATATAAATCAGCTGTTACAAAACAAGATGAGCACATTATCGCCTACACGGGAGGTCCAATATCGCGAATATCGTTTGTTACGATATTGGAAAATGTAATCAACCGATTGTTTGTTCTATCGAATGAATTTAGCCCAGTAGTAGCCCAGTAGATATGTTGTCAGATGATTCAAGATCATGTGGTCACGGGTTTGAATCCTACTTCTGATGCTTATTTTTTGTGGCTGCAATTTATTTCTGTTTAATTTAACATTTTTGCTTTTCAAAATTAATTTATTTGTAATAATGTTGCACAACGAACAGCCACTATACATCGCTCTGCGGAGTTAGGTTACTATAATTTTGTCGTGAACTGAAGTCTAATTTGTTGTTTTTTTACACGTAAATCCATTTGTAGAACTCCAATTTAACATTGTAACCACAACTTTTTATTTATATCTGATTGACTTTGATTGAGTGAGCACTTTATTTTTCGCCTTTATTCACCTCGAAACAACCATCGTAGTCGAGAGTTCATTCGATAAAACTAACAAGCAGCCGGTTGGTCAAATGTTTCGACATCGAACCGATATGGGACCACCTGAGTAGGTGTTAATGTGCTCACCAAAGGTAATTTTTGTGTAGTTTTTCTTTTGTTAATGAACTACAATAGTTGAGTTTGATTTAAACTTGAGTTGATTGAGGAATGCAAGTGAGCGAAGCGATCTCCAAAAGGGGGTTTGGGGGCGAAGCCCCCAACGGCGATAAGCCTAGTATAAGATAATAAACCTTTAACACTCGTTATTCACTCGTTTTAAATACATCTAAGGCTATGCTATACATCTAGGGCTATGCCCTACGGAGCTTCAAAGTTCCAACCCTGTGTTTTTCTTATGGACATTCACTTTGGTTTGAACTGGTATAAAAATTCTATCAGCTGACTATGATTCGCAGTAGTTCGACTGGTCAACCACAGAATGCAGCACACACAACTGTCGTATTCCCGGGTGAAACTGGCAACGATTACAACTAGTTTAGATATATGTAATAGATTATTGTTTATCAATTTTTTGCGGGCGTGAATTTACCATCTGTGATAAACGATGTACTAAACTCAAATTAGCGGTTTATATATTGCTATATTTCATATTGAATGCAATGTTACGGATTAGAATATTTTCCAGCACAATTAAAAATCGGTCAACTTGTGGTTATTCCAAAACCAGGCAAACCGCCAAACGAATGGCTGGTAAATCTACATTGAAAGGTTAGAAAGATTCCAACTCAAAACCTTGAGTAGAATTGTTGACACTTCATTGTTTATTTCAAACAAGCCAATTTGCCAAGACTTGAAAATTCCAACAGTGACGGAAGAAATTACAACATTTAATCAACTGTACCATGACAAACTTGAAAATCATCCTAATAGTTTAGCTGTAAACCTGCTAAACTAGCTAGTCAATAGTGAGCCAATGAACGGGGTGAAAAGTGTTAAAGTATTGGAACTGTCTTACAGATTAATGTAGTAGTCTTTCTCAAGTTAATGTTTATATGCAAAATCTGTCACTGGACAAATCATTGCCCATGTTCTTTTTCTTTTGTTAATAATTTTCACATTGTTCTGTAGTTTAGTGGACAGATTATAAAATAAATTGAGATAATATATATATATATATATATATATATATATATATATCGTTTTATGGTTTGATAAACAAATAAAAAAATGCGATGTTTAAAGTAATCCAACCGTAGAAAGTATTTATGACGAAAAATTGATTTTGACATTGGTTGTTGAGAAAAGGTGTTGGTTCTGATGTTACTAACGCATTCGTTTGTTTTAGATACGGATGCCGATATGTTAGCTTTCTTCTTTTGAAACCTTCCTATTGGTTGTATAATAAACAGGGAGGAAAATAATAAATTCAGCTGATTACCAAAATTTAACCTCACTTAGAACTTTGTTATTTGTTTTGTTTTCAGTTTTACAGGGTAAATTATAGTGAATATAAAACAATTTTATTTTTTTTATTTTTGAAGTTGATAAATTTGTAAGTATGCAGTATGACTAGTCAACGTACGTTGTTCCAGAATCAAGACTATAACAAGTTAAAAAAAGGTTGCTTGGAGAGTGGGGAATTGTTCTTCGATGAACTGTTCAAACATGACGTTAAAGATGCAATGTGGCTCAGGCCCAAGAATATTGTCAAAGACCCGAGATTTTTTGTCGGAGGAGCGTCAAGATTTGATGTATTACAGGGTGATAACTATGGATGTTGGCTGCTAGTGGCCATGGCTAATCTTACTATGAACCCAACCTTGTTTCATCATGTCGTTCCAAAGGACCAAAGTTTCACAGAGAGTTACGCCGGAATATTTCGTTTTAATATCTGGCAGTGTGGGAAGTGGGTGGAGGTTGTAGTAGATGATCGGCTTCCAACAAAAGAATCAGAATCGGGTACAAGAAAATTGAAGTTTGTACATTCCAAAGATGAAAATGAATTCTGGAGCGCTCTGCTAGAAAAAGCTTATGCTAAACTGTATGGGTCGTACAACGAGCTAACTTCAGGTTGGTTTAGCGAAGCCATTATAGATTTTACGGGTGGAATTGTTGAACGAGTAAAACTTTCACCGCCTCCTGAAAACCTAGGAATAATTATCAGTAAGTCACTTGAAAAAAGTTCATTTATGTGTGTATTCATGTTGGATGATCCTAACGTGAAGGAGTCAATTTTAAAAAATGGATTAGTAAAAGGGCACGCATACAGCATCACTAAAGCACATACTGTGGCTCTGGGTGGACAGAGTGTACTTTTAATCCGGCTAAGGAATCCTTGGGGAAAATGTGAGTGGAATGGAGCTTGGAGCGATTCAAGCCCGGAGTGGAAGTCTATCCCAGACAATGAGAAAAAGAGTCTTGGCCTGGTGTCTGAAGAGGATGGGGAATTTTGGATGTCCCTCTCAGATTTTTCCAAAAACTTTGAGCACATTGAAATCTGCCACTTAACTCCGGATTTATTCAGAAACGAAGACGGGAAAGAAAAAATAGGATGGGAATCACACGATTTTAAAGGCGAGTGGACCAAAGGTGTCAATGCTGGTGGTTTTTTTTTGGAAACATTACATTTGAATCCACAATATAGGATCGTTTTAACCGACACAGATGACGATTCAGATTCGTTATGCACTGTAATCGTCGCTTTGATGCAGAGAAATAAAACGCGGAAAGTGTGGCACAAAATTGGCTTTACTGCTTTCAATCTTGAGGGACCAGAGAAAGAATCGAACAAACCTTTAAGCAAGCAATACATAAATGAAAAATTCGATGACTCCATATCTTCTGATTTTATAACGCGAAGAGAAAATGTGGTTCGAGATAAGTGGGATCCGGGTGTTTACTGCCTCATACCTTCTACATTTGAGCCGGATAAAGAAGGACAGTATTTGTTAAGGGTTTATTCAGAGAAAAAGGCAACGATGAGAGAACATGAAACCAGTGAGGAATCTACACCAACTTTAGGCGAAGCTTTCAATGAAGACGATGAACCTATTGAGGAAAGTAAAGACACCAAAACGCCTCAGAGGAAGAAGTTTTTGAAGAAAAGTGAACAAGAAGTCTCGAAATGTTTCCAACAGATTGCTGGAAATAACAATGAAATCGGTTGGGAAGGCCTTCAATCAGTCTTAGAATATGCTCTAACCAATGTCCCGTACTGCAAAGAATCCTCTGAGAGTATATTTTCATGGCTGTTTTCTTGGGCGTTCATTACATTATGTGGACCAGAAGAGAAAATCTTTACCAAGAGTGAGTGCCGCAACATGATTGCTATGCTCGACGATGACCGTTCGGGTAGGTTGAGCTTTTCCGAGTTTCAGATACTTTGGAGGTGGTTGCAACAGTGGGAGTCGGTGTTTGCGAATTACAGCAATAAGTCAAACTATATGAATGCGACAGAGCTAAGCAAGGCCTTGAAGAAAGCTGGTTTTAGCACAAAGACCAGCGACATTAGCAGACTCGTGAGGAAATACTGCAACAACCAAGGCAAGCTCGCGTTCGACGATTTCGTTATGTGTTCTTTGGACCTTCTGGACACAGGAATGTCTTAGATTTAGAAGGAGGTAGGTATAAGGCATCCACGACATATATAACACTTTAAAAATAATAATAAACATAAATTAGTTGTATGTACAATATATAATATAATATATAACTATGTTTATTGTGTCATTAAATTATATTAGTTTAACGCATTCCGAGACACTGTAGATTCACAATTTTAGGATTTAAATAGAATCTATTTTAGAAATTAAATAGAATTCCAGTTTATCATTTATTATTACCAATCACGGTTCGTTTTCAGTGTACGATTTTACTCTCCAGGGTCACATAATCCACATGACGAGTTTAAATAACTTTTAGCGAATTTCCCCTATAGGGAAGAAGCTATTACCGTAGGTGGCATGGTAAGACTTAAGCCCGAGACCATAATAACTTTTCGTTTTGAGGTCCCCAGATGCCAAAAACACTATTCGTTCAAATTTATATATATGTATATATATATATATATATATATATATATATATATATATATATATATATATGTGTGTGTGCGTCCGTTACCGCGATAACTTTTGAAAGAAACACCCGATTTTGATGAAATTTGGCAAAAATGTGGAGAGTAGCATTTATGACTTTAAGTTCGAAAACCAGATTGATCGCACTATGGGAAGGGGGTTTAATGGGGGTTTACAATTTTCCAAAAATCGGTTTTTTGCAAATTTGACCCCAAAATGTTAAAAACGCTCAATTTTGGTCATAACCATTTTATAGAGCTTAAAAAACAAATAATTTAGTGTTTTGAATCATTAATCTATGTTAAGTGGTTGCGGAGAAAATCCAGAAAAACGTGTCCCATATTATTCTTATGGGAATACGGTTTTTAGATTTTTCTCAGATAGTTTTACTAAAAACTTCACATTTCTGTTTATTAATGTGTTTAGCTCAACAAAAAAAACCATTTTGGTGTTTTAATTGTTGTTCAACGTCCAACCGTTGCAGAGATATTCAAAGTGCTAAACACAGTACGTTGTCCAATGTACATGTCCTTAAGGAGAATAAATAAAATTCTATATCTTGATTGTTTTTGAATGTATATTGATGAAACTTGGTATGTGGCTTCAACTAGTTGTGGTATATTGATATTAGCACAAAAAACAAGTTTTTTGTTGATAGTCCCCGTAGCAGCAAACCTGCATACTCGGCCCCCATGTTATTCATATTGAGAATAAGTAAAGTTGTATATCTCCCTTAATTAAGAACCTAAATTAATAAAACTTGGTATGTAGCTTCACCTGGTTCAGTTATATTGATAATTGCAACAAATATTACTTATCTTCCTCGTTGCAGCAAACCTGCGTCCTCAACCCTAATGTTATTGTTATGGAGAATAAATAAAATGCTATATATCACTTATTTATGGATGTATTATTGTGAAACTTGGTAAGTAGCTCTATGTAGTAGCAAGGCACATATATATGTGCATTGGAAATTCGCTGAGTACGCAGGTTTGCTGCGACGGGGGTATCATTTTGATTTGCCATTGGATCACTGATAGAAATGAATCAAGAGGTTAAATTACCTTTAACTGACAAGTGATCCAACGTCACTGTTGTGAGCGACCGGTTTTGGCCCAGCTAGGGGGCTTTTTCTAGTCAGACATAAATTTTTTTACTCACGAAGAGGTTGTCAAAAAGTCTTTAAACACAGACGAACTATCACATAACAGACGACCGGACGAACATACAAAACAAAAAATATTTTTTGTTTTGTATGTTCGTCCGTTCGTCCGTTTGTCTGTTATAATCTGTGTTTGAAAATGCCGGAAAATAGCCGGGTCAAAACCGGTCGCCCACAAGAGTGACGTTGGATCACTTGACAGTTAAAGGTAATTTAACCTCTTAATTAATTAATAACTTAGTTATAAAGCTTTACCTTTGAAGGGAATCATTGTTTTTGTATTATACAAACCTTTTCCACATTCCCAATATGGGTCATTTAGGGGTGGAAAAATAATCCTATATAATAATAGCGTGTAGTTGCCAGGTTAGTGTCAATAGATTTCCCTTAGGCCCAGGATGATGAAAAAATACGATATCCTACATTTAATCAGTTATAAGTTTGCAATTGGCAAAAAACACAGTTTTTTTGCCTTTTTTCGACATCCTCATGTATAAGGAACGTGTAACCACCTTTTCAGGGCAAACTACTGAACATAGAGAGGCCAGGTTGGTGTCAAAAGATTTCTTTTAGGCCCAGGATGTTGAAAAATTCAATATCCTTAATTTATTTAGTTAAGTTTGTAATTTGCAAAAGACACTGTTTACTTTTTGCCATATTTTATTTGCAATCGTTTTGTTTACCGAGCCATGTGTTCCCTACTTTGCATACAAATTCAATACTACAGCTGAGTAAAATTAAGGTTTTTTAAACAAAGCAGACTACTATTATTAACTCAATTTAGGTTTATGGATTGAAATTTACAAGCATTAAGGAAACAAAATTCCATGCTGAATGGGAATAGAGTTTACTAGTGGCTTACAGGGGCTATAGCCCCTAACATATGGTTTTCGTGTGTGGCTTAGATCTTCTATTTTTAGGGGAGGATGAATATATGTTAACACATCAACAAAGCAGAAGCTTAAATCACATTATAAATAATCACAGCTGATCATTAGTTCATTTTGCTTATTAATAAAAACACTGTAGTAATATTTCCATAAGAAAATCATTGGATCTTTGAAGTCCAGTAGGCCGTAGCCCATGTAATTAATTATTAACATTTCTGATATTTTTCCCACCGTCCTTAGCCCTCAAGCTTTAAAATGAATCGTCATAACCTAACTTAACTTCTTCCTAGCTCAAGATATTTCCTGGGGACCTATTCGCTTACGGAATTAAATATGTAGATAATACTGTATAAAAGTGTCAGCAAAGTTCAATTCAGATTTAAATATTCTATACTTACTATTTATATTTCAGTTTTTGTTTACTTTTACTCTTGCGGCGAAATTGGGTTTATCACTGTTAATGAAACCAGAAGTAGATGATTTTCCTTTGATAAATCCTGGGCCTCAGAAAATATGACAGCAGGGTGGCATTTTAGCTGTTCACTGCTGGTATTGTAGTTTTTTAGGTAGTTATTAAAGTTTTCTGTAAAACTGAATCAAACGTTATTTTAAACATCCCATTATACTCCCTAAAAGTAGTATAGGGATTTTTAATAATAATAATAATAATAAAAATAATAATAATAATAATAATAATAATAATAATAATAATAATAATAATAATAATAATAATAATAACGAGTTCGCACGCAGCACGCTGACGTGAGGGAAGTGAATTTCCACATAACAACTTTTAAAACTCAAAATCAGTGTAAAAAAACAAACATTTGTCGAATTTTTATTGAAATCTGAAAACATTGATTTTTTTGCTGTTCTGATACTCCTGGTTTCATTTATTTGCAAAGCTGAGAATACAATTTTGCGCATTATAAGGTTAGGAGAAGGTCCAGACAGGCTTGAAAGTAGGCGTGAGGTTGCTGGGGATAATAAAAGTACTTTGACAATGGAATAACAGGCTTTTATAGTGTTAAACCCCCATAAGACAACGTACTGTGTTTAGCCGATAAACATTTTCTTTAATAAATCGGTAAATATTTATGCTAGAATGACGAAATAGGGCTTAAAACTTTCGCCTCTCTAATCCCCATCTTTTTACATGCATTAATATTACATATGGGGCTTTTCTGACCCTTTTTGGGCCCAAAAACTCGAAATTTGAAAGATTAATCCCCAAAAAATGAGTTTAGAGTTTTCCGATTGTTTTGCCCAACGAACTTGTCCAACAGATTATAGAAAGGAATGTCCCTACCAAATTTGAAGTAAATATATATATATATATGTCTATATATATATATATATACATATATATATATAAAACTTTGAACGACCCCCCAAAACGTGTTCAGGGGATCACGTTAGGAACTTCTATGGTGGTCCCGGGCTTAAGTTTCACCGTGTGGGTCATGCTAATAGTTCACTTTCCAAAGGAAATTCACTAATAATGGGGTGCAGGGTGTGGATCCCGCCCTGGCGTCTTTGTCGCGCACACTGGGCAACGGGGCGTCACAAGCCAGTGGCGTCACGGCTAGCGCGGGTAAAATACACTTGGCTGTGAAACTCTTCTTCTCACAGTTTCTTCCAGGGTCACGGCCTTTCTTCTCACCTTTTGAGCCTTGGCTCGTCTTCCTCCTTCTTTCCTGAGCAAGTCTTACTCATCTTCTTATTTTCTTCGACCCCGCATCATGGGTGTCTTTGCGCCTTATTTCAACCGGTGTCCACTGTGGGGTCCCTGGGAGTGTCCTTGGTGTCGCAGGGGCTGATGTGTGCTTGCACTGGCGATGGGTCCTCCTCAGTGGGTGTCAGGAGCCAGCCCCTTCGGGCCCTGGTCAGGGAGTGCGGCGTGGGTGCAGAGGTCGGGCTCTGCACTGCCACGGTGAACCCCGGCACGTCTGGAATCTGGTGCCGGCAAACGGAGGTCGGGTCCCCGGGGAACTGGGGTGGGGGCATCGTCCCCCTGGGTATACCCTCGCCTGGCCAATTCCGGGTTCACCCTCGTCGTGCGATGCGCTAGTTAAACTAAAGTATGGCAACCCCTAAAAACAACGACAACATCAACATTGGCAACGATATGAGGGAGTTTCCAGAACTCCCACCTCCTAGCGCCAGTACTGCCTTCATTTTTCGTAGGAGTAGCTTGGTAGCGAGGTCCCCACCATCGGCCTCTTCTCCTGTGGTCGCGCTGGCTTCCACGGATTCAGCCAGCTCGAGGAGTACTCCGAAGCCAAGCCCGGTTCAAGCTCCATCTCCGGTAGTTTCGCCGGATGAAAGTAACGTGGATGTGGCTCAGGAAAAGGTCGAGGAGGAACTGCAGAGGATGCGGGACACTCTCCTCGACATGTCCGCCGCGGTCGCGAAGCAGAAGAACGTGTCGATGGGCATCAAGAACGGGATAGTAACCCTGGATGCATCCCTTGATGTCTTCGACTCGATGCTCGGTCTCTGGAAGGCATCGCTAAGGCGGCTCAGGCTTCTGGAGGAGAAGCAGGGGCAAGCTATACTTCCATCTTCGGAGTCTGGGGCGCCTGGTGGTGGTGCCAAGAGATCGGTGACTAGCCCTCCTGCGGAACAGCAAACGGAGAAGAGACCGGACGTCAAGAACAGGACCGTCCACGTGGAGAGGAACGGAAGCTACTGGGCCTTGGCTCGCCTTCCTTCTTCTTTCCTGAGCAAGCCTTGTTCATCTTCTCCTTTTCTTCGACCCCGGATCATGGGTGTCTTTCCGCCTTCTTTAGACCGGTGTCCACTGGGGGGTCCCTGTTAGTGTCCCTGGTGTTGCAGGGGCTGATGTGTGCCGATGGGTTCTCCTCAGGGGGTGTCAGGAGCTAGTCCCTTTGGGCCTTGGTCAGGGAGTGCGGCGTGGTTTCAGAGGTAGGGCTCTGCACTGCCAGAGCGGTCATGGACTTGAGCTGGCGGTCGCCAAGACCGAGATCGTCATGCTCACGCGACGGAGGATCCAAACAGTAATCCCTATGACTGTTGATGACGTGGAGGTCCAGACGAAGACTGCGGCGAAGTATCTGGGAGTGGTGCTCGACCACCGTCTCACATGGTGGGAGCAAATCCAGGCGGTTTGCAATAAGGCGACGAGGGTTGTTCTGTCGCTCAGCAGATTGATGGGGAACGTCGGAGGCCCGAGGTCCAGCAAGAGGCGACTTCTCATGTCCACCGTCAACGCCACTCTCCTGTACGGCGCAGAAGTGTGGGCGGGTGCCATGAGAGTCAAAATGCACAGCAAGAGAATTCTCCCCGTTCAGCGCAGGGCGGCTCTTAGGGTGGCCTGTGCGTATCGCACTGTGTCTGGACTGGCTGTAATGGTTGTGGCTGGAGTGTTTCCCCTCGATCTGCTCGCCGCTGAGAGGCAGAACATCTTTCACCGTGCCCCTGATCTCGGAAGAGACCAAGCTGCTGCGGAAGCCAGACTCGAAACTCTGCAAGTTTGGCAGGAGCGGTGGGACGGTGGACTGGAAGGGCGATGGACGTCTCGTCTCATCAGAGACATAAGCCCGTGGTTGAGCCGGCCTTTGGGGAAATTGACTTTTTCCTGTGTCAATTCCTGACGTGCCACGGGTACTTCAGGGAGTACATTTTCCGCATGGGGAAGGTGAGGTCACCTCAGTGTAGTTACTGCCCGAAGGAGGTGGATGATGCTCATCATACTTTCTTCAGGTGGAGTCGTTTCGCTGAAGACAGGAGGAGGCTGATCTCTGCTGTCGGCGATCTGTCGCCGGACGTCGTGGTGGGGGCGATGCTTCGAAATGAAGACTCCTGGAGAGCAGTTGCGCTCTTCGTGCAATCCGTTCTTAGGGGAAAGCGAGACGAGGGATGCTTAGGTGACCTCTAAGTTTCCCGAAACGGTGACGTGACCCGTCTGGGCGCAAGACACGCGGGCCAGTGCCGAAGTTGTCCGATAAGGGTTCCGGCCTGGCTTTTCCCCGCGGCTCCGTAGGAGGTTTAGTGGGTATACCTCGTAAGAGGGAGTCCCACACTGTTCCTTTGGGTTCGCGCATAAAGCGTTCCTCCTACGTAAAAAAATATAATAATAATAATAATAATACTTATATTCCAATTTTAACCATGCATATAGTTGATTGAACTATATTCATTTGACTATACCAGGATTGTTGTTTTAATTATACAGTATGGTTGTTACTTTTTATCAATACGTTCTGGTTTGGTTAACAATATTTTTGTTGTTTCTACTAAATATTTCTTTCAGTGATACTATACAACAATTGTTGTATGTTTGGATTTGTTGTTGTATAGGTGATTCTTCAGTATCCTCACTGAATATTTCACCGATGTGAGCGCAATTCTGTTAATTGATTTATTTTCAAGCTGAAATTGTTTCCAAAATTGTTGAACAAAATGAGGCACAGTCCCCCTTGCGCCTATCAAAATTCCATATATCTCATGTTTTTTATATTATATTTTTCTTTATAATATAAAATTGTATTTTGGCAGATACGAGTGTTTTCAGTAGTTACATCTTCTGGCTGGTTCAAAATTGTTTCAAATAATACAGTCGGATCTGCAATGAAACTTCGGTTTTTTCTTGTTCAATGACAATTAAGTCGCTTCTTCGTAATGATCCGTTAGTTTCAATTGCAGTAACTTCTTCGTATACTTCATCATATTTTTTAAAAATCTAAACTGATCTACAATAATCTTTCTGATTGTATGGTGTCTTGTATTACGAAGAAGTTCTTTGAATGGACATTGTCCTAGGACGTGGGGTAAAGTTTCAAATACATGATTCTCAGTACCAGATTTAAATTGTAATGCCATTCCAGAAGTTATCTTGAAACAGCTGATTTTGCTAGTGTAATGTACTGGGATTCATATCTTGAATGATGCCCCAGTGTTGGATATGTCCCCCTCCCCACCACCAAACCTAGGGCTACGTCACCTGGCACAATTCCTATGTTATTTGTTCAATATTGTTGCCGATTTTAGCCAGTTCTTATTGATCTATAAGCTTTGGATTGTTTTATATAACCCCGAACTTAGGGCTCCGCCCCACTGGCCAAAACGTTCCCATGTTATTCTTATGCAGAAAAGGATTATACTAATTGGATTGAGTGAACGAAGTGAGGGAAAATCCTTATATATAACTTTACTGCTTAGACTGGTAAGAGAATCAACTCGAACTGGCGTGTCTGTGACCAAAATAACTCAAAAACGCCTCTACAGATCCACTTCAAACTTAAGAGATAGATTCTATAGTATGAAATCTCGGTCGAGTTCGTTATTGGTAATATTTGGTTAAGTAATGATAAATTATTTTTAAAACAAATCTATTTTTTTATCCCACAAGATTAACATTGAGAGCCATTTTAGTTGTACTTCAATCGTTGATATTTAGCCAACGTCTATATTTCAACTATAGAGTAACGTAAGTCACAGTGCCATAGATTCACTACAGAACTGTTGTGATTCATATTCATGTTGACTAGGAAAAACAACTTCTTTTCGTAACTTGAAACACAAAAACTAAGTTTTAAATATTATTAGCTTTTAAAAGTTGTATGTATATTTTATTCTCTCCTAATTAAAAGATGAATTCTTATTTTTACATACTATTATAATTAATAACTATATTGGTGTCGTTCTCAATGTAAAAAAATGCAGGCCGAGCGCTGGACTACGGGACTTTGGCCACTCCAGACAACAAAATAACTGAAAGTAAAGATGTCAACAAGAAAAGTATAAAGTGATAAACCTCCTTTCTACGTGATTAAAGTGATTAAACGCTAATATATGCAATTGTTTACATTATAATTTCCACTCTTTAAAAGTAGAAAGTCTTAATTTGTTCAACAAATTATTACCTCGCTAATAAAACGTAAGTTACCAGATCAAATTACATGTTTTGGTTATTTATTTTTTTATTGACGGCTTTCACCAATGCGCAACCTTACAATATGACAATAACGAACAGTTGCAAGAACAGAAAAAAGAACAAACTATAGCTACCTATACATCGTGCTTTTGACTATGATGATATGTTATTAGAACTTAATGTGGCACATTGGTTTTCACCATATTCTGGGTCTAGCCTATTTCCATTTTGTCAGATTGAAAACTTAAGTTTAATATAAATTTATTTTCCTACAAAAATGAAAATTGCATTACCAGAACTGCCCTACATAAGTGTTTATTCAAACTCAATAAGGCAATAAGGCAAACTCAATAACTTAGGTCCTTTTTGGAGGTTAATATTTGTAAGTGCCTATCGACTTTAATTTTCTAGGCCTAATTTATGATGTCCATACACCACTGTTTTAATCAAATTTTTGTCTACATTTCTTCATTTTTGTCTAAAATAAACATTTTCCAAAATTTTTCCGTAAGGTAAAACTTAAGTCTCTGGACAATTGTACCTTTTGGCACAAGTTCATCCTAGGCCTACTGTTCGATTGAAAGTGATCAATTTCATTGAACTAACCTCATATAAATTTACTTATAGAGTTTGGAAATCACATTTGTTTTTGCCAGAAACAAGGGTAAAGTGATAACAATTTTAAATCCAAAATAGGCTATGAATTTTGTTTAACTTACATTTAATTTACCAAGGCGAATCCAATATGGTTTCGATCTTACTCGGCTCGGGTATACTTTCATAAGTGGAACAAAATAAAGAACCAAATGAAATTGTTCGATAGGCTTTGGTATATTAATTAGGTTGATATTTTTAACAATGACTAATATTTAATAGCTTTTATTTTTGTAATTACCGTACCTATGTCACGTTTGTTTAGTTTAGTTTGTTATTCAATTAAACTTAAAATAAAAATGAAACAAGCAAACATAACATGATAATGTTGTTCCTGACAATGCATGTTTAAAAGTAATATTGGAACCAACGTTTGTTATCTGGACAAATTTCATGACACCTAAACTGAAACATAACATACCGTATCGTAAAACCGGCTAGACCCGGACAGGGGGTCTTGACCCGGACTCGTACATATTTGTAAACTTAAATATTTCTAAACCAACCTTTAAACTTGAGCAGTCATTCGTTATAGGTAGGCCTACATTTGTTTTAAATAAGGCATGCTCTAATCGTTTATAACTGACGACTATTCGCAAAAATAAAATATTATATCTAACTCAGACATGTAATTTTGTTCACGTTTTTCCGATTGTTTTCGTGGATAAGGCATATTTTTATTCGAAATTTAAGCGCGCATAATGACATGCTATTTAAAGAGATAAACAACTTAAGATATATGAGTAGTAGGGAAATGAGGCTTCTGGGCCAAGTGATTGACAGCTTCTGGTCACGTGACCAGATGTGCTGAGTGAAAATGTACGTCATCTGAGGCTGGGCCAGTGACGTAGGCAGTTTTGTGACGAAATGAGGGAAAGGTTAAAGTTCAAGGTCACAGGGATGGTATTTTAAAAAAGTACTACCTCGCACGTGTGAAATTCGAATCGTGATTCGATAGTTTTAATCGATAACAAATATCGAATGAAAACAATCGAATGAAGCAATCTAATGAAGCAATCGCATGAAGCAATCGAATGATACGAGTGCGAGGTAGTACTATTACATTTATTACTTTATTTTATTTACAATTCTTGTCCTTATATATATATATATATATATATATATATATATATATATATATATATATATATATTATATACAATGCGAAGCTTCCCCTGTTGTAGGTTATAATCGAAGTTGTTGACCCCGACGAGTCGCAGCCATCATCTTTCTTCCTGATGAAAGACGGTAGATACTTTGATCCCTGAACAGAGCCTTCTACGTTGTTTGTTGCGAACAGTTCTAAAGATAAACTGTAGCCAGTCGCTAGGAGAAGTCATAACTCTTCTTTATAAACTTCCAGGTCTGGATAAGTCGATAGATAAATTGGGTCATAATGAATACACCGAATCTTGAGTGATATGATAATGTTATTTTGTGAAGAGTGTCTGTTCACCAGTCAAGAGCCGGAGGTGTACTGACTTTTCGCAAGCTAGCGTTGTTCTGGTATTAAATAAAATAATGGTGGTGGGGGAAGAATCCGAATAAAATATCCATTAGTGAAAACCCATCAAGGATAACATAATTGCTTCTGCATCAGAGTATATTGTGGTAGACACTTCATGTACTTGTATTTGATAAGTTGTTTCATTAGTGTCAGCTTGGTCAATATTAAAAGATGAAGATGTGGAAGAAACATTATTGTCTTGTATTTTTGAATCCATGTGTATCGTGCAAGAGGTGGGCGTATAGTGATGTAGCCTTTGCGTGTAGGTTAGGTACTTGGCTCTTCCCCCATTACCACACCAGTCCCCCACCAAGTCGCACAATAACCAGTTTACATGTGTTAGTTAGGGTTTAGCTCTTAGACTGTCAAGATCTTAGCTCCGTAACTAAAAACTTCAATAACTTTTGCTCAACGCTGTATAACTATAACAGTTACTATGATATAAACTAGTGCATGTCTTCATGTGTTGCTCCTTGCGTAGCAGAAAACTGGTTAAAAGTGCTTCAGTCTTGATTATTCTACGTCGGAACCGTTCACAGTCCACTAAAATCGTAGACATTCTATCTTCACTGTCGGAAAAGTAGAAGGTTGTCGCAAGCGGACTACTAAAGGACACCTTCGTCATATTTCTGTAAACCTGTGACATGTGCAGACTTTACTCAAACTTTATAGGTAGATGTTCATTTGTCAAGAGCTGGAAGTAAAGTAATGTACCGCTAGCGTGTAAAATAAACACCTACCACCACCACAACGTTACCTTGTCCTTCAAACAATGTTTTTACTCTACGGTTGCTATACCGTTGGTAAGTTTTAAATTTCGATTGCACGTTCTTGTTCGTCTTGTCAAGCCGCATAATTTAAGTACCCACTCAACATAGTTTAAACCATAAATCAAAAAGTTATTTATGTTTGGCATTGAAAATAGTTGTTTTTGTGCTATTTATTCCCTACTCTTGGTCGGATCTGAATTCTGTTTGCATCGTCTTGTTCGTCTTGATGATCCACGTAACTTTAGTACTACTTGATATACTTTAGACCATAAATAAAGAAGTTATTTAGGTTTATCCTTAAAAATAGTTGTTTTTCGATATTGCTACTATACCCTAGATCAGATCTGAATTACAATTACATATTCTTGCTCATCTTGTCAAGCCGCGTAATTTGAGTACCCACATGACCTACTTTGGAGAAACTTTGTGTCCCCCTCCCCCTTTTTTGGGTCATGTTCAAGGTCAAGTCACTCAAGGTCAAGGTAACTTGCACAACCGGTTAGAAAGCGGCTACACAATCTTGAGACTAACAAAAGTCTCCTGCCTATTTAAAGGTAAAGTCCCTAACTTGAAATGCTTAGGTGGTCCTGAAAAGGACCAATTGTGGAGGGAATGTGGGATGGTAAGGGGTTATACTTCACAGTCCACTTCACCCTACTCTCTTCTTTCACCAAGGACACGGTATGCTTGTATGCCACTTCTGGTGGTGCCGGAATTGATCTTGGCAAATCCACCTCAAAGAGAACTTCACCGGCAGTCAAGTAGTAGGTGCTTTCGTTCTTCAACACCACTCTGTACGGGAAGTTTCTTCTTAGATGTCTGAATTTTGTTTTGGTAATTTCAATAGGAGATACCAATTCTTCTTCCGTCAAGGTCTTCATCTTCTGCAACACGTACTGATGATCCCGTGTGGCAGAGTGTCGTTCCGTTGTGGATGAAGAAGAACCAGAAGAAGACCTAGAAGAACCTTGTTTATAGTAAAGAGGGTGGTTTTTTAAATCCCTCTTTAGCCTCATTCTGAGGGAAGAAGGTTGTTTGAACCCGCTTTTCTTTGGAGCTGTCATCTTCAAGGATTGCCTAATCCTTTTCAGTTTCTCGTCGGTTATCGGCGTACTCATTGTGAAAGAAGTAAGAGAGCGAAAGCTGTGAAGTGTACCAGTCAATGGTTGAAGCTGGAATGAGGTGGCGGAAGAATTAAATCAAGTCGCAAGGTAATACCTTGCCCTATCCATATATGGTTAGAAAGCTGAGACTGGTTCTAGAACCGGTTAGATCGACACAAGGTCCCCCCCGTCAATGTCAACCCCCCTTTTTTTGGTCATGTTCAAGGTCACCCCCCCATCAAGGTCACCCCCTTTTTTGGGTCATGTTCAAGGACCCCCCCGTCAAAGTCAGAGTCACTTGGGTGGGGCTCGGGCTCGGGTATATATAGAGCCTGAGTCTCCACTCTCTTCGCAGTAGTCTGCCGCCCTTTACTGACCAACGTCCGACTGGGTTGCATTCTGCTGTAGCGTAGGTCTGTTAAGTGTGCGTTGGGCCCGACGTGCAGTTAACAGATCATGCGCATTTGCATGTGTAGTTTATTGTTTGCCTAACACTTATTGCGTTTAATAAACTTGTAATTTAACGCTTGTTGATGTATTATAATAAACTAACAATTTGTTTAACAGTTAGCGCTTTTGTAGATTGAATGTTTGCTTGACACTTAACGCTTTTGTAATAATTTTTACATTGAATGTTTGCTTAACACTTAACGCTTTTCCTTATTAACGTGACCTTGACCTACTTCACGACTTGGAAAATATTTTACATGGCTAGAAAGCTGGAAGAACCCCCTCCCCCTCCTCTTTAGTTGTGGACTTAGAGATTTTTCATGCGGACAAGGTAGACACAAAAATGTTGTATTATAATTAAAAATACAAAATCTGGAGGGGGAAATGTTTTATATACTGCTACAACGGAATAAATATTATCATAACGCTATGGAAGCTTTAGGTGAAAACACTTGGCTTGTTCCTTCTGAGCTTGCTTTGTCAGAAGCATTTCTGACTATCCTTGCTTTTGAGTATCGAGGCATTAACTTAAAAGTAGAGATGGAGCTTAGGCCGTTACACAGAAATGATGTGTATTGTGTTTTGATGATATGGCAATCACCTTCTAACATGGAAATTTTCCATTTTATCTAAACATTGTACAATGAATTTTGTGTAAAACGGATAATTATGGCCCTTGTTTGATCTTAGAGCTATCTTGCGTTCATTAAAAAGTAAAATAGCAAAGATAAATCCTTTGCCATTTTACAAAACATTTTATTTGACCTTGACCCAGTTAACAAACTTGGAATATATAAATGTGCACTTCATAGCGTCGGAACAATATAGTAACAATCCCCCCCCTCATTTACCCCCCACCACGGATCTTCGGCTATAAAAGCGAGGGCTGACCGCAGAGGTCTCACAGTCTCAGGCTGACAGCCTAGCTAGCTGTTCGCCTTAGCTGTCTGTAATAGCATCTTTAGTATAGAGGTGGTACCCCTGTATACTAAAGATTCTATCTTAGCATGTTAATTTGTTATGCATGTTAGTTTGTTTGTTAGATTACAGCTTATTATTTGCTGCTAGAAAATGAAGTTAGTGTTGGTGTTTGTAATTATTTGTGGTGTTGGTTTTTGAAGTGTTTCATTTACTAATGAAATATGCACTTTTATTACACGCTTTAAAACTGAGTAAAGTTTTTAGGTCTTTGTAAACTGACCTTGGTCAAAACTTTGGTTTGCAGTAGCCTGGCGCCCGTTACTGACCAAAGTCCGACTGGGTTTCAGTATGCTCTGGACCTTTGTAAAACCGACCTTAGTTGATCTTTGTAAAATTTGTATTTCAAGTTAAATGTAATATGTTTCTCAAATATAACTCTTTCCTAACCCCTTACAAAAAGGTATGGTACGAAAACTGACTTTTGTCAATATGGCACGAAAACCGATTGACATTACCCATCTTAGTTCTCACGCACGAGAAACCTTTGTGATTGATTTAATTTATGTAAATAATTTAGTAAACAGACCTTGGGGGGATATTTTTCGGGGGAGAGGTAAGTGTTCCATTATCAGGTTTATGCCTATAATTGTGAGCTTTAAACTAATCCTCTTCCCCTAGTACAGAGCGGGGAATAGAGCAGTTTGTGGTCCAAGTGATAATCATTTACTGCTCTATTCCCCGTTTTGGCAACATGTTCAGATGACCTTGACCCACTTCGGGACTTAGAAAATCTTTGTTTGGTAATATATTGGAAGATGTATTTATTTCCTACAACAATACCCCCCCTCTACTCAAAGGCAGGATCATTTGGATGGGGCTCAACTGGTTTGGCTGACTCGGGTATAAAAGAAGTTCCCCATCACTGGTAACATCATTCTGCTTCTTGTGCTTGCTCACACAGGATCATGGCGCATATCAGGATTCCCCCGTAGCAGCAAACCTGCGTACTCAGCGAATTTCCAATGAATATATAAGTATCTTAATTCCACATAAAGCCACATACCAAGTTTCATCAATATACTTTCATAAATAAACGATTTATGACATTTTTATTATTCTCCATAAGAATAACATGGCGGCTGAGTATGCAGGCTTGCTGAAGCAAGGGACAAAAAAATGGGGTTTTATACAAACATCAATAAAACTCAAGGAGGTAAAGCCACAAACCAAATTTTATTAATTTATGTTCATAATTAAGGGAGATAATATGTTACTTATTCTCCATAAGAATAACATAGGGCTGAGCACGCAGGTTTGCTACTACGGGAACTATTGGCCAAAAAATGTTTTTCAGTGTAAATATCAATATAACACAACAATATGAAGCAATATACCAACTTTCATCAGGAAAAGTTGATAAATAAGTGAGATATACAATTTTTCTTATTCTCCATAAGAATAACATTACACAACGTACTGTGTTTAGCACTTTCAATATCTCTGTAACCTTTTGACGTAGAGGAAAGATCAAAATACCAAATGGTTTTTTTTTAAGCTGAACCCGATGGTAAAAACCAATATTTGACTTTAAAAAAAAATATATGTAAAAAATTCAAAAAACCCATTTTTGGGGGACAAAACCCTCCCAAAATACCCCTTCGGATGTAGCGATATGGCTGGTTTTCGAACTTAAAGTCATAAATGTTGCTTTACACGTTTATACCAAATTTCATCAAAATCGGATCATTCTTACGGGAGTTATCGTACTCACGGACACACATACACACACACATACACACACACACACACAAACACACACACACACACACACACATATATGTATATATATATATATATATATATTCAGTTTCGAACGAATGGTGTTTTTAGGGTCTGGGGACCTCAAAACGAAAAGTTATCATGGTCCCAGGCCTAGGTCTTACCATGCCGACTATGATAATAGCTTCTTCCCTATAGGGGAAATTCGCTAAAAAAAGACCAAACCAATGAAATTGAACGTGGCGAAAACACCGCTGGTTTCACCCACTACCTCTTCAGCACCAACTTCTGCTGCCCCGTCTATACTCCTCCAAGTTTTATCATCACCTGCTTCTAAATCATCCTTTGGCCCTTCAGATATACTCCACCAGTTATTATTAATGTCTTTAATTCTTCCGGAGAAGATGACTCATTCACCGCACGATTCTACATCAAAGTCTTCACCATCTTCTCAATCAAAGTCTTCTCCGTCTTCCCCATCACCAAGGTCAAGGTCTTCTTCTTTATCTTCATTGAGGTCGAGGTCATCTTGTTCATCATCAAGCTCGGGGTCTTCATCATCATCGAGCTCGGGAACTTTTTCGACATCGAGTTCAAAGATATTTACAACACCCACCAAGCCTCTAACTACTGGACCAAAGATCATTTCTCCAATCGTCACTCCACCTTCTACAAGTCTTCCACAAGTATTAAACGTCCTTCAGAGAGATTTAATGAGCTACAATCGTTGAGAAGAAAGTGTATTCTTCCTGCACAACAATGTGGTTATTTATTTAAAAAAGGTGCAAAGAAAGGTGAGCGTTGTGCTAAACCCTGTGTCTTAAATGAGGAAGTGCGCGGTTCTCATTTAAAACACAATGCTAACTTTTCTCTTTCTTCACTACATCCAACAGTGAAACCATTCAAGATTTGGATTAATAGGCTTATTAAAAATAAACAATACTACTTTGTTAAAACAATGGGCTTTGCAAAGGCAATTTTAAAGTGTGGAGACCAACGCTACGTTTTAAAAGTTCCTAGATCCATGTATCATCCTCCACGCCCAACCAAAAAAGACTATTTAATCCGAGTTGATTTGGGGACCACTCTGTGGAAAACATTACAGTAAAAAAGTTCAAACAGTTTTTCTAAATCAAAATTAAAGTTTTTTCCAAATTAAAAAAGTATGGACAACCTATTTACCTTCTGCAGCATATGCTCCAAAGTTTTAATAGGTTGTCCACACTTTTTTATAATCCTACAACGACCTTGACCTACATCCCGGACTTTTAAAATTTTTACAAATCAAAACGAAGTGTTCACCAACCTTTTAGGTGGGGGTAAGCGGGTATATAAGCGAGGCGTCGTAGAACATGTCCAGATGTTCAGATGTTCAGATGGCCTTCACCTACATCGGGACTTAGAAACATCTTCGTTTGGTACAAAATGTATTTCCTACAACAATATCCCTTACACTAACCCCCTCCACGTAAATTGGGTATTTAAGCGAGCGCATCGTAATTTTCTTGAAGAAGAATTATATCAATCGATCATCAATTAGCACAACATAAAGTTGCAAACCTAAATCAAAGAGAACAAAATGAAGAAGAAGAACAAAATGAAGTTTCAAGACCGAGTGTCATTCACTATGCACCTGGACCATCAGTAAATGTGGAACTACATGCCCGAGCTTTAACAGGTAATGTAGTAACCCACTTTAAAATTGACAATGCAAAATTACAACTTGAAGAATTTTAAATACAACGCAAAAGGATTGGTAAGCAAAACTTTGAAAAATGAATTAAAAAGATTAAACTTTATCAAATTCGGACTGTTATTAGATGCTGTGTTTACTAACATTCAAAATGAAACATCTCCAAGAGGATTCCTGACCAAAAACCTTACTATCATGTTTGCATCACACATTGACTCAGTCGTAACTCAATGTCTTGAAGAACTTATGACAAATATGCATGAACATGAAGGTAGAGGTTCTGGATGGACTTTACATAGCATAACAGGTCTGGATGATAGAGTTCATAAACACAGTTATGGAATGAGATGAAGTAGCTACATCCCTCTACCACAAAAATTATAAATACCAAATCCTGTATCAACGTGCAAAATGAAAATAATGAATGTTTTAAATATGTTATGTTGGCCAAGTATGTAAAAAACCATCCAGGAAGACCAAGTCAAGCATATGGAGAAGTCCAACATAAGTATAATTTTCAGGGAATGAGTTACCCTGTTGCAATTAAAGATGCATCAAAATTCGAAAAACAAAATCCTTCAGCTTCTGTCAACATTTTTGGATTAGATTCGTCAAACAATACGTACTCCTTGCGCATAACACCTATTGAGCGCAGTGATCATACTGATTTGCTATTGATCACTAAATGGGATATATCCCACTACGTGTACATTACAAATCTTGAAGCTCTTATTTCAAAACAAGTATCGAAACGTAACGGAGAGAACACCACTTGCAAAATATGTTTTTGTCATGTAAGCAAACGATTAGGAAGGGGAGGTTCACAATGGTTAGTACAACATCAAAGATTATATAGTGGAAACTATGAGGTAAGAATTAAATTGCCACCTCTTAGCAGAGCATACTTTAAATTTGATAAAGTAAACAATATCGTATTCCAGTTGTTGTACATGCTGATTTCGAATCAACGTTACTTCCACTTGAAGTTCAAGAGGAGCGAGTTACAAGAAAAGAATCAAATATCAGCTGCACACACCAAACAGTTATTATTTAATGATTAACTCCACACTTTCCAAACAAAATCTTGAAGAATATGGACTTACATCTACACCAAACGTTTATCGTGGTGAAGAAGTGGCAAGTCGCTTTGTTGATGATTTGTATGACATCACAGGAAAGGTCGAAGAATTGTACCGTAACGTTTTACCGATGTCAGCTATGGAAGAAGATGAATTACAACAATATGCTTCGGCAACAACATGTTATTTATGCAAGATCACATTCACACTTGATAATGTAAAAGTCCGTGACCACGACCATCTTACAGGAGCTTACAGAGGTGCAGCCTGTAACGCTTGTAACCTAAACTACAAACTTTCATCTTTTATTCCAGTTGTTCTGCACAATCTTAGTGGATTTGACTCTCATTTCATAATCTCGGAGCTAGGAAGAGATGATGGAGCAATAGATGTTTTGGCCACAACCATGAAAACAAATAAGTTTTTCTAAAAAGGTTGGCAAAATAAAACTTAGATTTGTTGATTATTTCAGATTTATGCCTTTTAGCCTTATGAAATTAACTGGAAACTTAAGAAGAGAAGATTTGATTGAAACAAGCAAAATTGTACCTAATGATAAAATGGATTTAGCTCTTAGATTATATCGATGGACTGCATAGATTTGATGAAACATCACTTCCTACACCAGACAAATTTGATAACAAACTTAATGATACAAAAATTTCACCTGAAGATTATGGCCATGCGTTTCGACTATGGAACGAATTGTATATGCAAACCTTAGGAGGCCACTCAGATTTTTATGTCAAACTTGATGTCACTCTTCTTTGCGATGTGATTGAAGAATTTCGAAACACTTGTTTTGCCGCACATGGATAGGACCCTTTACACTCTTACACTTCTCCAGGATTAGCTTGGAAAGCCATGTTAAAAGAGACAAAATGCAAACTCCAACTTTTAACAGATATTGACATGGTTTTAATGGTTGAAGCTGGTGTAAGAGGCGGATTGACCCAAAGTGTTACCAGACATGTCAAAGCCAACAACAAATACCTTCCCGATAACGATGAAACCAAACCATCAACCTATTTAGGATATTTCAATGCAAATAACTTGTATGGTTGGGCTATGTCAAACCCACTTCCTTTTGATAATATTAAATGGATTAATCCCGACTCGATTGGCGATATTTTGCAAATTCCAAAATATGGTGACACTGGATATATCTTGGATTGCGATTTTTAATACCCAGAACATTTACATGATCTTCATTATGACCTTCCACCTCTTGCCAAAACAGAAATTTCACCAACTGGAAAACACCCCAAATTAATGATGACATTAAATAATAAACAATGCTACGTGGCTCACTTTTGGGTGGTTCAACAAGCTATCGAATTAGGAATACGTATAAAAAAAAATAATAGAGTTTTGGAATTTTCTCAATAATGCTGGTTGAAATCCTACATTGATTTCCTAATACAATCAGAAGAGCAGTCGCTAAATCAGAATTTCAACAAGATTTTTTTAATTAATGAATAATACGATAATTGGAAAAAACATTGGAAAACAAAAGAATACACAAAAATGTTAAACTTGTTATCGACCCAAAAAAACTACAGAAACTCGTACAACAGCCAAACTTTGAAACATCTATAATTATTAATGAAAAACCTTTAGCAGTGTCCATGAAGAAGACGAGTGTGAATATGGATCGTTCTTTGTATATAGGCATGTCAATCTTGGACATCTCAAAAACACACATGTACGACTTCCATTACAACAAAATGGTTGCCTTCTATGGAAGAGAGAACATCGGCATCAGCTACATAAATACAGACGCTTTTCTATATTGGATTATTACAAATGATATGTATAAAGATCTTCGTACATTTGTTTACAAAAACGAATTGGATTTTTCCGACTATCCTAAGACTCATCCTAACTACGATCAAGGCAGAAACAAAAAAGTACTAGGTAAATTCAAGGACGAAGCAAATGGAGTTCTACTTAAAAAAATTATTGCGCTTATGTCTAAACTGTCTTCTTTAAAACTTTATAATAAAGAGAAAGAAGAGGAAGAAGAAAAGAAGAATAGGTATATTAAGAAAGCTAAAATCGTGAAACCATCATGTCAAACCTCAAGAAGAAAATTGTCAATGAACTAAACAAACCTGCAAGAATAAATTTTCCAAGAAGAAATACTGTTATAAAGGGATAAATGATCTATATCAAGCGGATTTAATTGAAATGCGACCATATAAACAAAGGATTTAAATATATACTGACAATTATTAATTGTTTTACAAAAGTTGCAGACGCTTTGCCTCTAAAGGAAAAGACTGGTAAAAGCGTAACACAAGCCATGGAAATAGCCTTAAAAAGAGATAAAAACAAAATTAAACATTTACAAACTGATGATGGAACAGAATACTTTAATACAAACTTTGCACAGTTAATGAAGACATATAAAATAAATCATTATTCTACAAATTCAGAAAAAAAACAGCTATTGTAGAAAGATTCAATAAAACATTTAGAGGAGCACTGTATAAACAGTTTTCAAAAAGAGGTTCTTACGTATGGATTGATGTTTTACCACAATTAATAAATGATTATAACAACAGGTTTCATAGAACTATTGGTATGAAACCTAACAAAGTAAATAGTAGAAATGCAAAAGATGTATTAAAACGCATAAAGAAAAATACAAAGCCTAAAGTAGAAAAGATGCAACCAAGAAAATTTCATGTAGGCAATAAAGTACGGATTAGTAAATATAAAGGAGTGTTTACCAAGAAATACCTTCCCAATTGGACGAATGAAGTTTTTACAGTGTATAAAGTGCAACCGACTGTACCTGAGACGTATATTTTAAAAGATAACAAAGGAAATTTGTTGCAAGGTGCATTTTATGGACATGAAATGTTAAAATCATTGGTAGGCGATGTATATCTTGTTGAAAAAGTACTACAAAGAAAAAAAGGACGCAGTTAAAGTGCGTTGGTTGAGGTTTAACAAAACTGAGGATTCATGGATACATATAAAGGACTTGGTTTAATGCAAGCAACTCATTTCATCGTTAATCTTTGAAAAGGATGGAGATTATTCACCATAAAGATCGATTCAATATTAATAACATTGATGATTTAACTGTGGATAACGTTAAAATCAAGAATGGTAAACACGGTAGTTTACTTCCAAACACTGTTCGATGTATAGTAAGTGGTCCTTCAAACTGTGAAAGGACCAATCTTTTCTTTAATTTGATCACTAATCTGCAGGGATTAAGGTTTAATAACCTATATATTTGTTCAAAGTCTCTACAACAACCAAAGTATCAATTGCTGGATAGAATCCTATCTGATGTGTCTGATGTTAATTTTTATAAATTTAATGCTAGTGATAGTATTATGCAACCAAACGAAGCGAAACCGTATTCTTTATTTATATTTGACGATGTATCTTGTGAAAATCAGGATACCATTAGAAACTACTTTGCCATGGGAAGACATAATAACATCGACAGCATATGTATAGGACAAACTTATAGAAAAATGCCGAAACAACTTATCAGAGATAACGCAAATATTCTAATTGTATTTAAACAAGATGATACTAACCTAAAACACACACATATATATATATATAAAACGATCATGTGAATGCGGATATGCCATTTGAAAAGTTTAAAGAGCTTTGCGGAAAAGCACTGGCAAAAAAGTATGGATTTCTAGTTATTATGAAAGATCAAGCTATAAAACCAAAATCAAGCTATAAAACGGGTTTGATGGCGGTTATAGAATAGGTTTTGATAAATTTGTTTTAATACACTGATTAGTGGTATTACTTTACAAGTCTTCATGGATGGTTGATCAGGGAAAGCTATTAAAGGAAATGAAATCACTTAGTTATTCTATTAGACAAAAAAACCGAGCTTTAAAATTAGGTATAAATGAAAGAGAGTAATTTTTAGAAACAACATTCAAACCTGTTACTGAAACTTTAAAGCGATTGGAACAAAATATGGAAAAACCTTCAATTCGCTTCGAAGGAGACAAAATGCTACCAATTTCCAAATATGAAGAAGAATTTCAGGATGATGAAAGTTTTGGCCAATTTCAAACATCTGAAGAAAGCGACGAGTATGAAGAAAGCGGAGATATAGAAGATTTAAAGGAAAAGGACGTCGCAGAAGATACAAGTGCAGAAGAGGCAAGTACAGAAGAAGAGGTTATTAACCCATCCAACTTAAGCAAATTAGTCACAGATATTATGTTTAAAGGAACACTTGGAAGAAAATATACATTAAAAATGTTACACGCCACACATGCTAATCGAAATTATCATACCTATGGAGCTAGAATAGAGGATACAAAACTAATGATCGGAGATAGCAAGTTAGATGTAAACGAAAGTGGTTATATAGTTATTGGTGATAACAAATATAAAGGTACAAAAGGTTTGTTTGAACTCATCTTTAAAAATAATCTTGGTAAATATACTAAAAAGGATTTACAATTGTTTAAAAATATACTAGAGTAAACAAATGCACATAGAAAAAAATATTCCAAAGACTTACCCATTCATCGAAATCGGTCAATAAAATACACAAGTATTATAACTAGTCTTTTCCCCTTAAAATTATATAAAGCTCAAATTAAAAGAAGAGCATTATCTTCTGCTGAATTAAATGTTTTGCATAAAAGGAGAAAAACAACTGATCCTACCGCATCTGGACGGGGATTATTGAAACATTTGTATACAACTAATCTATAATATTATAAAGAAGAGGTGGTTTCTGTCTGTCTGTCTGTCTGTCTGTCTGTCTATCTGTCTGATGTTCCGGGTGAACGCAAAAACTACTTAACCGACTGGGCTGAAAATTTACACAAAGGTAGATCTTGAACCCATGCAACACATAGGCCTATTCACTTCCTTAAAATCCCCTCGGGCTACGCCCCGTGAACGTTCTAAGTTTCAATGTTTACATTTCATAAGAAAGTAAACATTCAGAAACTGTAATGCGAACAGCTGAGGGCACTTACATTTGACAGCTTAAAGAGCAGAAGCAAGAACAACAGCTGTTTCAAGCTAAATAAAATGAAATTTGCATTGACTATAGAACGGGTAAGGAAAACCCCTGTGCGAAGAACGTGTACATCAAGTATATAAGTATATTTATTTCAATATACCGTATAAATAAATCTATTTAAATAAAATTAGAGTTTTGTCTGTACATTGCTTGGAATTATGAAATTTTTTCATATTTTCACGTTTTACACCCTAGGGAAACCAAAACCAATCTTATCTCAATTATGTCTGTCTGTCTGCCGGTAACGCTCAAGGACGGGTTTTTGTTCGCTTTTCACTGGAAAACGGGTGCAGTGGCATTAATGAAACTTTGTTCTATACAGGGTGTCACAAAAATGCGTAGCGCGCTATGCAGAACCGGATTCTACATACAAAAACAAGTCGAAAATGTACAGTAACATTTTTGCGATTTCGGATTAGTTAAGTCGTAATCCGCCATTTTGTATTTTTTTGAAAATAATTAATAATTCAAAAACCCTTTGAGATATTTTTTTGAAACTTGGTATAAACTTTAAGTTTCTGGTTTTTAACATTTTCCAAAAACAATTTTTATTTAACTTATCAAATTTTAAAATGGCGGCCATTTAAATATTTCAAAGTCAAATTCCATGAAAAATAGCAACTAAAACAAAATTTTACAAGTCATAAAATTTAAAGCACTTTGTAATCCAAATCTAATGACATTTTTACTGTAAAAATCGGTTAATAAAGAAAAAAGTTATGGTAATTCTTTTATAATAAATTTCAAAATGGCGGCTATGTACAAATTTCAAAGTCAAATTCCTGGAAAACTAGCAACTAAAACAAAATTTTACAAGACATAAAATTTAAAGGACTTGGTGAAATGCACTAGGGAATTTGACTTTGAAAATGTTATATGGCCGCCATTTTGAAATTTATTATAAAAAAATGCCATAACTTTTTTATTGATGAACGAAGTGAATCACTGTATTGATGAAGAAGTTTCAGTGGCCGTGTGTGGGTGTGTGTGTGGGTGTGTTATCGAAGTACTAAATAACTATAAAACATTTCTTAATGAAATTTTGAAGGAGTCATTTGGGATACGAAAGGGATGTTTTAACACAGCATTTGTATTTTATTTTGGATTATTAATAATTATTAAAACTAATTTTAATGTTTGATATTCAGTAGTTGAATTGGATTTCGTAGTAAGCTATTGACTATGGTTGTCTTTAAAATGTCAGCTGGGATTTATCTGTGTTTCACTTGAGGGATTTTTATCCCATATATGGGATATTTGACTACTTGTGGGATAAGATGGGCTTGTGGGATAAAGTGGGATTTTTTTGGAAATCGACATTTCGTCTGCTAGTTTGCTTACAACTTACGACCAGAGCACCTTAGAAGTAGCACTTCTAGTGGATTTTCTCGCCGTACTGGCAGTTGCGGGGTTTCCCATTTTTTAACCTCGCTGTCCGCACCTTTTATGATTTACAACCGTCACAGAACGAACGCTGAATCATGTCAATGTCGCTGGCCTAGCCATGTTTGAATTAACAAGCAAACTATTTGCCATTATTTAGTACCTATGTCGTACTCTTTAGTACTACCATTAAAAATATTAGTACCTCTCACGTAAATAAATGATTTAATTTAGTTAATTCACCGTATCATTTAGCTTATGTCGCATTGCTCAAAATCCTTTGAGGTACTAAAATGTAAAATACCTATAGGTAATTAGTAGATCTAAATAAGCTCTATCCAACGGTATAAATATTTTACTAATACATTATTCTATAATCATATAATATTTAACATTAATTGTGTTGCAATGTTTAACAAATCAGTGGGAAAGAGTGAGATATGACGAGGGATACTATAAGGGAGAGTCTGGGATAAAGTGGGATTTTTTGTATCAGTGCGTGGGATATTTTTACCGTAGAGTGGAAACACTGCATATGTGTTTATAATCACTCAAATGTAAACAAATTTCAACTATGGAGTTGGTTATGTTTTGTTCCATCAATTTTCGTTATTTTTAAATAGTTTAAAATGTGAGTGTTATGTAAATTAATGGGGTTTTTTCTTGTTAAAACAATGCTTGTATCTATTTAGATTTATTATCAGTTTATTTTTAACTGGAAAACTTCGATGTAAAAGCTAAGTATTTGGATAGTGATGATAAATTAATACAATAGGTTTTGGAATTTTTGAATTACTGGGACAGTATAACTCCGTAACACGACTGACTGTGATTGATAATCAAGAGTGTTGTAGACCTATAGTAGTTTCTTCACATTGTGAACAAATTTCTTGATGGCAAACTTACTAAACGATCATACGTGCAAACTATCTTTATTACATGTAATGTACTAAATAAGCCCCCTGTCACCTAATGACATGGGATTAAAGTTTTGTAATCTACCGGTCAGTAAAATAGTCTAGTTACAGTTTATATTTGTTTGCATTTTCTGTGGTTAAATATTGATTTTTATAAACAATCAAGATGTCCAAAACTCCGTAATCCCAACCGCCTACATTGTTCAACTAATTACGATGTAGACAGATTGCCCTCCTGAAAAATTGGCATTAATGTAGATGTTGGATTTTGCTTTTAAACCTCTCGTGCTGCGATTTCAGTAGCTTGTGTATTTAAATTGAAACTAACATATATTAATGATGTAAACATTTTTAAATTTAAGGTATGAATTTTATAATATACTGTTATATAAATAAATCATTAAATACCTTTTTTACATTAAATGGGTTTAAAACAAGTATATTTCTGTATGTTTAACCCTCTGATTTTGGAGCTGGAAATTAATAGGTCTAACAATAATTGGCAACTTTTCCCTCAGGTGATATATTTAAAACTCGTCGAAAACCATCCGGTGCCAAAAATATATTAAAGTCATTGGCCGAGACGTAAAAAAGCGTGAACAGGCCTGATGGCCATAGCTAGGACCTGTGACCAAATAAACGCAATCAGTTTAATCTAATTTTCTAGGTACACACAGTGGTTTTAAGAGGTTAATTGCTCCACCTCACCCTCCAGGGTTAGATGGAAACGTATTCCGCATATTCTCTATTCATTGTTGCTGGATTAGGAAACCCCAGCATAGCTGCTATAGGCACATTTTCTACAAGCGGGAATTTTGCGCAGGTTACCTGAAGGTTAGGATATAGCAGGAAAGGAAAGGGTGGGATGGGACAGGCAGCCAAATTGGCCTTTCAGAGTACCAACTCCCGTGCTCCTGTGACAGCTGAGATCAGGCTCAAACAGGTGGAACCGCTCTGCCCTCCAACTGGCCAACTCAACGGATGGGGTATCCATGTACAACAGCCAGGGACCATACATTCTCAGGTTGGGGAGCAACCCCTGAGTTTCCGCCCCGATCCGCTGCAAGTGAAGGGACCAAAGGTGAAAGGGAAGTTTGTCATAATGGACAGCCAAAAAACTTCATATGTAATGTCAATTTCATTTGCTGTACCCCATGTCAGCATCCAAACTGGTATAGACCAGTTTTAAGGTTGTCCTAGGACGAATATTCTCTATTGGTCAATGCTAACACACCAAGTTTTAATAAAATGAATCAGTATACAAGAGATATGTTTTTTATTTCTTATAAGAATAACATCGGACAATATACTTAGTTTACTGCTGAATGGAAATTGAAATATTCTCCACAACCATTAGCCGAATAGCCTACTAACGAAATACTAATTTAACCGTGTGTGGATTGGAGTATTAATTTTTCATCTTTTAGAGCTTTTTATGGCAATGAGTTAAAACTGTTGAAACCTGCCAAAAATATTTAAAGTTTATGGTACTAAGAAAGGTAAAAAACTGAAGTTTAGGATCTCTTAAGCCCTGTGATTTCTGAACCCGAATTTTTCTAAAAAATCAGGTGGTATATTTTATTAGAAACCTAATATAAACCACCAAATAAAAAATCCAAAGATTTCGAAAGCGGCTCCTCAAAACTGCTCCATCCCTATATACTACGTTGTTGGGTACCAAAATATTATGGATACCTCTTTGTTCTAACCTCAGGGCTCTGCCTTTATTATCACTCCCAACGTTTAATTTTAACGTATGATTCGTTGGATTTATTTTGTTAAAGCAGCATCTCCTGAAAGATGTCCCCACGTTTGATACGCCGCTCTACTCAACCATAGACCTCCACCGCACAGGTCAATTTTCTATGTTATTATTTACGCCTTTTTTAGTAATTTTAAAAAATTTTCAATCATACAAAAAATTGTTGTCATTTTTTTTAACCCCGACCTTAGAGCTCCGCCTCACTGGCTTTAAAAGTTGCCTTGTTAAATTTATGGAGGAAATATGATCCTTGGGTAAGCGTTCGGGAGTTCGGGTCAGCGTTCGGGTTGAGTACTACTAGCTGGTCTGACAGACGTTCTTCTGTCCTAATGTCACTGAATTTGTTTTATGTCAAAGATTCTCGTTCTTTTCAAGATGAATTCGTTCGCTTCACTCTCTCGCCTCCAGGATGAGCTCGTTCGCTTCACTCACTCGCCTATTTTTAAATAGAGCTTGCTTCGTTATTGAAAATGAGTTGCCATTCAAATATATTTATTATTTCTATAATAAACATATGTTTATATGTTAGATATCATCCTTATAACAGCTGTTTGATGAAAATAAATAACTAACATACAATCCCGACTTGGTGTTATGTATTTAGATAATGAAAATCACTTAATAATATCTTGCCATGACGACGTTAATATACACTAGGCAGCAATACGGATTTTGGCAATTTGAAATTTAAGTAATTGCGCAACACCATCTGTAGAGCCTGATATAAGTGTAGGTTATATTATATAAATCAAACAGGAAAGTTGGCCGGGCTGGTAAGGGCCCGCACTTGCCTTTAGGGTGTAGACCAGGGCCTGTACAGACCCTAAATACAGACCCTTGCCGTCTGTATGCAGAACTTCAAACATGCTAGAATCCAGAATCATTGTCCCTGTCTCGTGTACACTCTATGTGCCTAAGAGTAAGAATATGTTATAGTCAATCAATACAAATGCTGAATTATTTTGACTCAATCCTATCCTACACTATAATATGAGTAAGGTTTGCATGCTCGCTTGCTTGGTTGATTGCTTGCAACTCTGATCTTAAAAACGGCTCCAATGATTTTCTTGAAAATAACTAATGTCTCCTTCCAACTACTTGTGTTGTAAAACCTGATAGCTGGGATAAAAATAAGTTCTAGACATGTCCCATCCCCAAAAAAATCAAATAATGTAAAAAGCCACTATGGAAAATTAAAAAATTCACATTGGGCTTTTGGAGATCAAAATAAAAGCAAAAGAGTCATAACAGCTGTTCAAAATCTTTCAGCAAAATGTCAAAGTTATACTCATATAGTTTAAGTACTGCCTGGGGCTGAGCTTTGCTAGGGAAAGGTCAATCTTGTTTATGACTTGGAGTAGTTTTTCACCATGTACCCTACTAACGAGCATTTTTGAGGTCACAACAGTTGTTATTATAATGTACCTTTGATTCATTCTGGATCTGACCACTCTACATGTAATCCTCATTCTAAGGTTTTAATATCTGATTTTATGGAACCACATGGTAATATCATAGAACAAAAAATAATATATTATTATTTGTATTATTTATTCTATGGTAATATCCTATACCACTGACTATAAATACTGTAGTATAATATACTCGTATAGTCAATGCGTACTCGTAGGTATACTCTAATATGAGTTAGGTTTGTTTGTTTGGTTGGTTGCTTGCTTGAAACTATGATCTCAAAAACTGCTGTTTTCTGAGATTAGTGACTAAAACCATTGAATGAAGATTACATATACAATGGTTACCTGAAGGGACATTGGGTTATAATAAAACCTGGAGTAACTGTAAACCTGAGTCACTTAGTTTAACTGACCAATCCAAGATTGTTGTTCTTCCAGTTCTGTATTTATATACATTTTAACAATATCATAGAAGAACAATAATAGCGAGGGGAGGGGGTTGGGGGCGCAGCCCCCCAGTTAGATGAAGGTGTCATTAACTACTTAGGTAGTTCTTTTTCTGAATGGCTGATTGTCCCATGAATGGCGTATGTCTTTGTATGGGGGAACCCAGTCCGTATTTGACTGAGGGGACGAGTATTCTCTATATCCGCTTGGTATGACTGACCGATTCGCTTTTAGACCTCATTTTTCTCCAAGTTCATTATTTATGTGTATTTGAAACATATTGTCAATCTGCAATAACAGTGGAATTATTGGGTGGTAATGGGTTGTTACCAAGGTGTCGCAGAATATAGTGAGTAGGCCATTTTGTTCGTAAAGGTATTTCCATGAGCGCATCCCTTTCTGCGATAGTAGAAACTACTCCTTATACTTGTCATTATGAACATTTAACAACAGCTGTTATTACTATAAAAAAACATAGTACATAAGCAAAAACAGCTGCTTCAAGGTAACATCTAGAAGGGCATCACTATATAAACTAATAGAACCAAATATGAGATGGATAATGACCAAATAAGATTTTTGCTCGATTCGAGCAACTAGATTCGCTTGAATCTAAAAATATTACCAAGCCTTTTTATAACAATGTTTTCAAGTTACAATAACATAGGCAGTGGCATAGCCCTTCAGTAGACCAAAGTTCAAATAACTACGGTAATATAAATAATATCCTGACTGATTGGATCATGTGGACCTCGTTGTTCTACATAATATTCTGAAAAAAGAAGTCAAAACATTATAATATTTAAAATTATAAGAAAGAGGGTCTGAGGACGAGTAACTATCCTTGAAGTAATCTAAAAGAACGTGATTTTATCCTTTTCAATGTTTAAGCGTTCCAAACAACTTAAATTAAATCGGGAGGCCTGGGGGGCACAGCCCCGTAGTGAGACCAAAGTAAAAAAAAACTAAATCAATAGTTCTTGGCCTGACTGATTTATCTGACCTGACTGACTGACGGACTCTGGAAGTCATTGTCCTCCAAATGATTTATATGTTTATATTTTAACATTATTTTAAAAGTACTACAACATGATCAGATCTGGGTGGTGTGGCCCATCCGATGGGTGGAGCAGTTATACTTACTGTGTGCTGCTTGAAGGATTTCAAAACCAATTTAAACCTTATTTTTCTTCAAGTTGCGTATTTAAATAATTTTGAAAAACAAAATAAAGCTACAATAACAATGGGGGGTCTGGGGGGCGTAGCCCCCCAGTAATACAAAAATTCAAATAACTATTTCAATATTACTTGGACTGACAGACCTCATTGTCCTCTCTAAATTTTGCATCTATTTTTGGGGCGTGTCCCCCCCACTTGAGACCAAGGGGGCGAGTAAATACTCTGATTCTGCTTGGTCTGACAGACTTCCTAATTTCAGACCTCACTGTTCTTCAAGATCTTTGTAAAATTGTGTGAAATACACTGTATAGTCAAAACAACAATTGAGTTCTCATGAGGTATTGCTGATTTTAAACATTTTTTCGTAATGACAGCTGAGCTCATACACTTACGGGATGACAGAGTGTACTCATCTAATTCTATTTAAAGAAGCATTGATTGTAGCGCCCAAGTGATAGCTATCGGAAGCTTTTGTGGTGCAATGTTGCTAAACTAGAGACCGCCCAATGGTCGAAATTCGACTAAAAAATTTAATAATTTAGTTTAATATCTGGTGGGTTCTAGTGCGCTCATTTTCCTCCCTCTCATTCCCACCCCTTCCCCACCCATCCCAATAGATAATATTTTAAATGTAGAGTTAAAACAGATATCTACAGAGGGGCGAAACCATTCCAGTAGCCAGTAGCGTTTTTTTATGGCTTAAACCTCTCCACCTCATCCTCTCCCCGTTTAATGTGGAGTAAAAACGCATATCAGGAGGCCGTTACCATTCTAGCAATCAGTAGCATTTTTATTTATGCCCCGAAACCTCTCCAAGTCATCCTCTCCCCGTCACTCATCCCCCCCCCCACATAAACAGGTTTAATTATTTTTAATCCTATACTCTAATATGAGTAAGTTTTGCTTGTATGTTTGCTTGCTTGCCTGCTTGCTTGCTTTTGCTTGCTTGCTTGCAAAACTTATCTCAAAAACGGCTCCAACGATTTCCTTCAAATGTTCGAAATAACTAATTTCTGGGATAAAAATAAGTTCTAGACAGGCCTCATCCCTAGGAAAAATCGAATAATGAAAAAAAAACTAAAATGAAAAGTTAAAAAAATTAACATTGGGCTTATGGAGTTTCAAATCAAAACAAAAGAATTGTAACAGCTGTTCATAATCAACCAGGGAACTGTCAAAATAATAGTCATGTTGTTTATGATTATTGACATGTGGTTTCCTGAGAGCAGAGATTAAAAGATTTGAGTTAAAATTACATATATAGAGTAGTAAAATAAATCAAAGGGGCATTGAGCTATAAATAACAACTAGAGGGACCTTAAAAATGTAGAAAAGAGGCAAATGAATAATACAAATCTTATTATCAGTAGGGGGAAGTGGTGAAATATTACTCCGAGTCATCTAAACAAACTGACTGGCCTTCCCCCGAGCAAAGCTCGCCGCCCAGGTACTTATAATTATTTAGATATGTCGCATATGGTCTAGATATTTGTTGAGCTATTGTAAAAGTGTTTGGCAAAACAAGGTGTAAGTTAGCAAAAGCTAAATACGCAACATGTCTATTCTAATATATCTTTAAAAATTCAGTCTTCGTTCATCCTCTTACGGGAAGAATGAGCGTACACCTAGTTTATTAACCGATTTTTACAGTAAAAATGTCATTCGATTTGGATTACAAAGTGCTTTAAATTGTATATCTTGTAAAATTTTGTTTCAGTTGCTAGATTTCATGGAATTTGACTTTGAAATATTTAAATTGCCGCAATTTTGAAATTTGATAAGTTAAATAAAAATTATTTTTGGAAAATGTTAAAAACCAGAAACTTAATGTTTATACCAAGTTTCAAAAAAATATCTCAAAGGGTTTTTGAATTATCAATTATTTTCAAAAAAATACAAAATGGTGGATTACGCCTAAACTAAGCCGAAATCCAACAAATTTTACTCTAAATTTTCAACTTGTTTTTGTATGTAGAATATGGTTCTGCATAGCGCGCTACGCATTTTTGTGACACCCTGTATATGCGCGAGAAGGTTTTAGGGCACTATAAACTGGCATACGCCTTTTTTTTAAATAATGGCGGCAGCTCAAAAACGTCATTTTGTGCGGTTTTGGTCATGTTTTGTTCGCTTTTTACAGGAAAAAGGGTGCACCGATTTTTATGCAACTTTTTCTCTGTTCTATATGTGCGTTAGAAGGTTTTAGGCTAATTGGATTGTTTTTAATTACCTTAGGACACTGCCCCATAGGGTTTTAAAGATCCTATGCTATTCTTATTGACAAAGCATTTATTTATATTGAACCAAATGATGGCATAGTTATTCTATAAATAGGGTTTTAGTTCTTTTTTAAAACGTTGAGGAAAGATTGGTAATAAATAAAATAAGTGGATATTCGATCTAAATCTATATTTGTCAGACTCATCACTTTATCTAAGAAACGACAATGTCTATTGAAGATAAAATTTTGGATGGTGGTTCCCCTTATGCTGCAGATTCACAATAAGAATACGTTTAAAAAAGTCCTATAGGGTTCCTCGCTAATTTACTTTTATGGCAATTGTATGAGTATTAGTACTTTCTGGACCTTTGTAAGTTACATTTCGGTAGGAACATAACTAATTCATCAGAAAAAAACGCAGCCTATTCCTGTTACGAAAATGTTTAAGGGCTTCGCCCCCCGGAATTTCAAAATACAATACTTTAACAATCTTGCACATACTCTTGGACTGATGGATCTGAAATTCGGTAGGAATGTAGCTGATAGCTCAGTGCAGACATTTACCTACTCCAGATACAAATATACTCAATGACTCTAGCCTTTAATATAAGCGCGTTAGTCATTACACACTAACTACTCAACCAGTAGAGCTGAAATTTGATGCCTTAAAGGAAATAAGAAACAACATCATGGGGAGTCACGGTGATGTTCTCTGGAGATTACACAAAGACCCTTTGTCGTAAATGAGGCATGAGTGGACGAGTCTACGCCTCTCTAAAAATAAATTTTATGTAGCCGACCACTGAGCGTCTAAACTTAACAGTAAAATGAAAATGTATTTTTGAGAAGATTAAGGGGTTGATCAGTTTTCTTATGCGCTTTTAAAAGTTGAGATTGGGACATTGAAAAACAAATTAAGGTCTCAGAAACGTCTATCCTTCACTCGGCACTATCGATGAATCACAGGATTTATTGATTGACAGTTTGTTACACCGAGGTTCATAAACAGTTTAATCTGGAAAGTGCCTGGCTCTGTGATTGTGCCATCCTCACGTCCACCAATGAACAAGCAACGGAGATCAACACAAATGTAGGTCTATTCCAAAGGGAGGAACGAACATATACAATATTTAATACCGTTCATTTAACCATGCTCAGTGTTAGAACAGTTCGTATATATTGATTTACATTTATTTAAATGTAAATCAAGTAGTCTTATGTTTTTAAAACATATGATTTTTTCAAGTTTAAATTGTTTATTTACAATTATAATGAAAACAGGACCTGGCAAGAATGGTGATTTTAAAAGTGGTTTGTCAATGTTTTTATAGTTTAAAGTTTCGTTACATTACTATTAATTTATTGGAATGTAAACATTAATGTATCAAAGTATTTAAAATGTTAAACTAAACAGGGTTAATATTTTGTTGTACTTGAGTTCTTTTATTTCTAAAATCGAATCCAAAGTGTTACGTGTACCGATTTGGAGTAGCAAAAACCACACCGTTCACTACCCGACAGAGTTCCTCGACTTGGCAACAGTACCCGAACTATGTGCCATAGTATATTTCGTTAACTTTAATTTAATGATACTTTAAAAGTGTAAAATGTAATTTTAATATTGTAAACTTACGTGGGTTGTTAACAGTTTTAGTTAATCTGCCATTTATATACAACCCGTACGAAGGACGGGTACATCAGCTAGTATAATATATTACAACGATATAAATAAGTTAGTTGATCGAATGAGGTTATTACATGAAGCTATGGAAGCCGGGCACACTGTTTAGAAAACGAATGGGTAGCTTTGGTTGATGAACTGCGAAAACGAGGAATAATTGTTCAATAGACGTATATATAAAATTAGAACCTGAACGATAGATATTCAGTTACATCATGAGTGTGGACAAGTTTGGACGGTATTCCTAGTTTGGTTTAAAATCAGGATATCATGAAAAAAAGAGCTGGGTTTCCGTTAACACCTGATGGCAACTATAATTTTGAAGGAAAAATAATTCAAAATGTTGGTGATCCGCTTTTGTCTTCAGATGCGGTTACGTACAGTAAATGAATAAAAGAACTCCAACTGTACACGAAGTTTATTGGGTGTTTTCCGGTAAAAGGTTAAGCAATATACAACATTCCGTTTATGATGGTGAAGCAGTAAATTTAGCTTTTCTAAAATTGTTAACGATTTACAAAAGTATTGAAACTGACATGGTATAAAAGCCTCAAAACCTTGTGTACCTACCGTTAAACACCAGTTTTATTTCAGACATCGTGCTGAACATAGTAGATCAAGACGGAAACCTTATTGACTAGAGGAGAAGCTTTTACTGTAAGCATACATATCAAATCATCCGCTTAGACAGTGGGGTTTTCATTTATAAAGAGAGAGCCCACCAATAAAGAGGTCAGGAGCTCATCAGCTGTAGAAGGATTAACAAGTGACAACATTCGTTTTCTAGAATAAATTGGATTAAAAGTCATTAACAGTGGATATACTGGATATAGCGCAGGGTCCAACATTCGACGAGACCTTATGGGAAAAGGAATATCATACGCACAACCCTTACGCTTCGTCCAAATTAAACAATAACGATGAAATTAGGATTCCTATACAACAACAAGACATTTATACTCTTCCATACGAAAGTTATTTATATATTGAAGGACAAGTAACAAAAACTGATGGTACTGCTGGAACCACTGTTCCGTTCATAAATAATCCTATGGCATTTTTGTTTGACGAAATTAGATATGAAATTTCAGGAGTTACAGTAGATTCAACAAAAAAGGTTGGAATTTCCAGTACATTGAAAGGATTAGCGTCTTTAACACTAAATGAGAATAATCTGTTAGCTGTTGCGGGATGGGTTGCACCAGACAAAAATACAATCACTCCGACTCTTCGGGAAACTTTGATTTCTACGTACCTTTAAGATTACTCCTAGGATTTGCTGAATATAACAAAAGAATAATAATAAATGTAAAACAAGAAATAGTTTTATTAAGATCATCAAACGATAAAGATATTGTTAAAGCAGCTGCTGGAACAACTGATGACAATTTAGACTGGAAATTAAGATTAGACAAGATTGTTTTGAGAGTACCACATGTGCGACTAAATTATGAACGTAGGATTATATTATTAAGAAATTTAAAATAAGATCGAAACATTATAATACCATTCAGAAGCTGGGAGTTTCATGAATACCCAATTTTACCTACACACAACGTCATAAATGGACTGTAAAAACTTCTACTCATTTGGAAAAGGCGAGATATGTAATATTTGGATTACAAACGATGAAAAGACATATAATAACTGAAAATTCTGGCGAATTTGACCATTGCAAATTAACAAACTGTAAAGTATTCCTGATTTCACAATTCTTTCCCTGCGACAACTTTAATATATCTTTGTATACAAAAAGGTACAGTGTTTTATACGATATGTACGCTAGGTTCCAAAATTCATACTACGGCAAAACAAACACACCTCTACTATCTCCTGAACAGTTTGAATCGAAAGCTCCGATTGTTGTAATTGATTTCTCCAAACAAAACGAATCTGTAAAAATCGTCTCGTGTTGATATAAAAATATAAATGAAATTTCAAGAAATCGTACTTGCAAATACATCTGCGTATTGTTTAATTTTGCACGATAAAATTGTTATATACACACCGTTGACCGGTATTGTAAAGGCAGTATTGTAACCTGTTGTACCACCACCGACACCACCACTGTCGCTAACCTATAAATAGCGGAGCAACAATGCAGGTCTTTAGTTGATCGTCTGTCGTCGCATGGGTAACATCTTCTACAAAATGAGTTCTCTATCTGTTGTACAAGGTGATGCAGAGGTAGCACCGTTATTGGAACATGATGATACCGATGAAGCAGAAATCATTAAGGAAATAACTGCATTTTTGGTAAAAGAGAGAGAGAGAGGAGGAAAGTAATGCAGACCCATCAAAGGTAGTATCAAAGAGGAACAAGAAAGTTGAAGAAAATATTCCTCCTCACATTTTAACTGAAGTCTTTTTGCAAATCTATTATCCCATCTTAGCATGCATCAGTAAAAGTGTATCAGTTGGGTTGATCAAGTCATTGGATTATTCCCCTACAGTAATACTACACCATGGAACAAAAAAGGTTTTATTTTCGCAAATGCTTGGGAGTCATTTTTGAATCATGTACATTTAATAGAGTGTTATTTAACTAACAATTTGTGTGGAAGGAAAACACATATTCCACTTTTGGATTTTGACAATGAAATCGATATTGTTAATCATCGCGGACAATTACAAGTGCGAATTAGAGACTTAACTCAACATGAAAACAAGATTCTACTATCACGTGAAGAATTCTACGTTTTAAACTACGCAACAGAACCTATTACAAGGTGCATGAGGCAGTTGGTATTTGCTAGCGCTATTATAAAAGAATATTTGGTCGATACTTTGGAAAAAAAACTGATAGCACCATCGTGTACGGACCTGTGGATACATCTATTTTTAATAGAATATCTCATAAAGTTTGCATGTGGAGAAAATTAAAAAATTTTGAACCACTCGTAGAAATCGCTATAGAAGCTACAGAAGAGACAACACAGGAAGAAGAAACAATGAATCAAGAAGAATAAAACGAAACACAATAAGAAGAAGCTAATAAAGACTAAAGTTTAACTTAATAAAGAAGAAAGCACGTGGGGTAGGCCTATTGGGGACGGTGCCCACGTTAAATATACACCAACGCGCCTGCAACTGTACGGCCTGGTATTTAACCTACCGTGGTGTGGTAAACCAGGTGTGGTTTAGTTGATCACCAGGTGCCTTGATGAGCAGAGGAGATGAAGAATTGGATGTAAAGCCTTGTGAAATAGACTTTCAAGCATTTCGAAATAATGATGATAGGTTTATTATCAAAGAATTAGTAATTTTAGACTTGCTTACATTTGTAGTCTACCCATTCACGTTTGAAGCTCCTTTTTATTTTAACAAACTTAACGCCAAAGCAAAAAGTACAAACAAATGGATAACTAAACACTTTCATCACATAAATTGGTATGAAGGATTTCTATGCTATAGTAATCTGCAAAGTATTATGTTTAACTTTTGCAAACAATATTCACAAACACAAGAGGATTAGAGAAAAATAACTGGATACAAACATACACGCACGGTGTTGTTTTCGATATAACTATCAGTAAGGACTTCAACATTAATCTCGGGAATATTTTTGTTGCTGCAAAAGATCTTAAACACGGTCAAACAAACTGTGCATTGCACAACGCATATCGTTTGGCTGCATACTTGAAACAAACGCAGGAATGTGGTGGGGGTAGTGGAGAACAGAAATGTGGTGGGGGTAGCGGAGCCTGTAAATACGAGGAGACAACACGGCTCCAGCACGAGTATTATTCGAGACTCCGAAGAGGCAATATCTCAGAAGACACCACCACCACCACCACTGACGAAGATGGCATCACAACAGTGTCTCCAAACATTAGTTGATCAATTCAACACTCACTCAAAATCCAACCTTCTGCTAACTAAAAAGTGTTCAGAACTAAAAGAACAAAAACACTACATTATTCATAGCATCAAGAAAATGGAAACCACACATGGAGAAGCAATTCTAGTATCATTGAGCGAAGACCTTTCACTCCAGGAGATGAGCCGAAGTTTCAAGTATTTCTTCCAAAACGATTTGTCCAACTGCTACAAAATGAAGACTTGCGAGATGTTCAACCGGGGACGTTATATTTGGTATCACACGGCGTAAGCGGCAACAGCTCGAAGGAAATCTCTCTGCAAATCACGCATCTTTGTACATAATGTCTCTGTTTGTGTTTCTTGTACATAATTTCTCTGTTTGTATTTCAAGTCATCAATGTTAGAATTAAGCTTATTGTATGGTAAAATGTTTGTTTAGTAAAGCAAAACTATAAATAAAATATAAAAAAACACACAGCAGAATATTATTTTATATACTGCTGTGTTGTTTTTTTAAAATTCAAACGGATGACCTTGAACTTTCATTCAGGGTTAACTTATGAAGAGGTATAAAAGAGAGGGAGCACTGAAATTAGTCTCAGTCTTGTCTAACACAGGCTGCAGGTAATATGGCTGTGCCACCGATGATCAAGCTACCATTCGGTAACAATTTGCAGATTTATTGTGGCGAGTTAAAATGTTTTAAATTACCGGACAATCAAGTTGACGGGAAAGTTTGTCGTAAGTGTGAGTGTTTCAGCTATTGAATATGTAAGTGTAAAACATATCAAATGAACCGACAAAATAAAATACAAGAATTACGGCGACGGATTACGTTACTTTGGCGGCGAATGTAGTAACAACCATCTCCCCCACGCCAGCTGCCATCTGCCCCCGCGCCATCTGCCCCACGCCAGCTGCTTTGCGACCACCTGCCCCGCGCCAGCTGCCATCTGCCCGGCACCATCTGCCCCACGCCAGCTGCTTTGTGACAACCTGCCCCGCATCCTACACGTTTACCCTTACCAATTTATTTAATACCAGAACAACGCTAGCTTGCGAATAGTCGGTACACCTCCGGCTCTTGACTGGTGAACATCAACCTCTCTCCAGGCTCTTCACAAAAATAAAACATAGTTGAAATGTTCATCAAAATTAGGTGTATTCATTATGATTCTATTCATCTCTTGACTTAGACAGACCTGGAAGTTTTTAAAGAAGAGTTAAGACTTCTCCTAGTGACTGGCTACAGTTTATCTTTAGAACAAACAACGTAGAAGGCTCTGTGCAGGAATCAAAGTATCTACCGTCTTTCATCAGAAAGCGAAGTGATGGCCGCGACTCGTCCGGATCAACAACATCGATGACAACCAACAACGGGGAACAATTTTAAATATGGTATGGTATTGTAAATTACATTTACATTTTTTATTGTAAATAAAAAGAAAAATGGGAAAAAGTTAAAAAATAAAGTAATAAATGCAATAGTACTACCTCGCACTCGTATCATTCGATTGCTTCATTCGATTGTTTTCATTCAATATTTTTTATCGATTAAAACTATATGGATGATGCTTGAAGTTGAATTAAAATATATAATTCTAAAAGAAATCTAATTAAGACATGACTGGTTTGACTAACTCAAAATTGTATTTGTTTATTTACATGTTATGTTAAAATGAAAAACATCTGTAATAAATATATCATATGATACTGTCTATTTTTCCACTCTTGTGGATTGATTTGTATGTAGTATTCACCATATCGGCCGCCTTGAAGTAGCATGGACTTCAAATTAATAACGTCTTATTTTCAACCAATCGGCAGAGGAAAAAATTTGATGCTGGTCGATCATATATAGATGTGGTTACTCGGTGTAGCAAAATCCAAGATGACTTGAATATAATTGGCCATTCTTCTTGTTGGTTATTCAGTAATACCGTTAGCGGATTTAGTTTAATCTTGTGCGAAGTGTCAAGCGTAACGGGAATGAATTGAGTTGTAGGCCATTCTTGAGACGGTAATGCAAGCCAGGATGGACCATCCCACCAAAGGGAATGTTTTGTTAAATGAGACAAAAGTAAACTACGTGATTCACAATCAGCTGGGTTATCATCAGATGAAATATGATTCCAGGCATCAGTTGTAATAAGTTCTTGCGTTTGAGATACACGATTTGCCACATGTGTTTTCAAACGATATGGAGGAGTTCGTAACCAAGTTAGTGTGGTCATAGAACCAATCCAAAAATTGACTTTGTTCAGTGTTACGTGTTCGGGAAACAATGGAATGCAATGAGCCATAAGTTGCGCAAGTAGATGAGCAGCGCAAAGTTCTAGTCGTGGTATGGTAACACGTTTCAAAGGTGCAACTCGACTTTTCGATAAAACAAGATTGACAGTTGTGGTACCATTAGGTTGTACACATCTGAAGTAGATGACAGCTGCGTAACCGCTTTCAGACGCGTCACGGAAACCGTGCAATTCTAGTTTATGTGATGTGTTAAGGTTTAATGAGTGGGATATCGTGACTTGCGATAGATATTTAGTGTCACTTAATAGTAAATTCCATTGAGGTTGAATGTCTTTTGGTAATGGTGCGTCCCAACTTAGACCTTTTGTCCAGATAAGTTGTATGAAACACTTAGCAAACATAATAAACGGAGCGAGGAATCCCCAGGGATCATATATTTTTGCAATAGAGCTAAGAACCGTCCGTTTGGTATGAGTGTTCGTTGTTTCAGGTAAACAAAAAGTATGAGAAAATGAGTCTGTAACCGGTGACCATTGCAGGCCCAAAACTGTGAAATGTGGATCTGGAGAGTTAGGTAAATAGTAGGAGATTCAATATGGGAGTCTGGAACATTACGTAGTAGCTGAGGTGAATTAGATACCCATTTACGTAACTCAAAACATCCACGATTTAATAATGATGTGAGTTGATTTTGCAGTTCAACGGCTTCTTCCATGGTATCCGCTCCCGTGATGATGTCGTCCACGTATGTGTGGTTACGTATGGCATGAGCTGCTTTTGGAAAATCATGACCATCGTCATCGGCTAGTTGGTGTAACGTACAAATGGCTAAAAATGGTGAGCTGTTCATGCCGTAAGTTACATTATTAAGGCGATAAATGCTAATTGGTTGTTCAGTAATTTGTCTCCATAAGATTTGCTGAAAATTGCGATCATCAGGATGAATGTTAATCTGCCGATACATTTGTCGTAAGTCACAACAAAATACCACGTTATGACGGCGGAAATGTATGAATATTTTAGCGATGTTAGTCTGCAACTTTTGACCAGTGAAAAGCAAGTCATTTAAAGAAAACTCAGAACTAGTCTTGCAGCTAGCGTCAAAAACTGTGCACAATTTTGTAGTGGAGCTAGCTTCCTTCAGAACACCATGATGCGGTAAAAAGTAATGTGTATCAGATACGGAAGTATCCTCGCATTTTGATATATGATCGAGGGAGATATAATCGTCCATGAATTCATGATATAGTGATGAAAAGCGTTTGTCAGTGGTGAATTTACGTTCCATAGCCCTTAATCTCAATTCGGCGGCATTGCGAGTTGTGAGTTTGTTGTCCAAATTTTTGAATGGTAAACGTAAAGTATAACGCCCCGTTTCGTCATGACTGTGAGACTCAATGAAGTGATGTTCACAGAGAGTATCTTTTTGAGATTGGATAGAACGTGATGGAGGTTCCTCTTGAGTCCAAAAACGTTGGATAGAGTTATGAATGTCATTTTCATTAATTGAATGGAGGCACACATTGAGTGTACTGGTTTGTGCACAAGTGGATAATGATTGTGATGATGATTGCTAATTGCATGGAATAGTGCCCATGATAACATGACCGAGAGGAGTATCAATGATGTGTGACATATTAGGGCCTAGAGAGGTCTGTTTTCCAGTGAAAATATACGGAAACAGTGCGGCTCCCAAAATGATATCAACCCGATTTGGTTTGTGGTACGTAGGATCAGCAAGGTTATGTTGTTGCGTATATTGAACAATATCTTGTGAGACAGGCATGCGAGGGAGATCGATGGTAAGTTTGTCTAAGATGACCATAGAGTGATCTGCGATGATCTGAAGACCAGACAATGTTTCCAAGGTTGCGACTATTTGTCCCTTATTTTGAGTAATTTGTTGATTAATGTCCGAGATTTGAACGTCGCGCCGATGACGTGCATTTAGTAAGCTGACTACATGTTCAGTAATTAATGTGCACATGCTACCTGAATCAAGCAATGCCCTGAATGTATGAGATACGCCATTTGATATGTGATTTTAAGCATGACAGTGCCTAGTAAAACCATAGTTGGTTTATTGGACTGGGTAGACTGATTTTGCGAACTTAGTATAACGGATGTATCCGCATTGTTTAGATTACTTACTGCGAGATCAACGGAATTACGGCTCATAGTATGAACGTTAGAAGTGAATGGATGAGAAATCCCATCCGATTTGTTAGAGTTGAAATGTAACAAAGTGTTGTGTCGTTTTTGACACGTTTTGTAGGTTGATTGAGACCTACATGCTTTCAAATCGTGCATCCCAAGACATGAAATGCAACGATGATTAGCTTTCACCAATTTAAAACGTTCTTGTGGGCTTTTTGCAAAAAAATGGCACATAAGTAGGTTTTGGTAGTTGGATTGATTGCATACAGCGCATAGATTAGATGTACTATTATCAGGAGAGGTCATACTATGAATGGAAGTCACATTTTTCCTCTGAAACATTGAACGTTGAGGTCTGGATTTGGGACAGATGTTAGTAAGCTGCACGTCGTTAAGCCGGGTACCGAGTGAAAAAGTGACATCTTCATGTTTTATGCATTCATGATTGAGAAAATCTAAAATTTATTTAATTGAAGGTAAGGTATGATTAATGGACGAGGACATATTTCGCGATGATTCTAGGTGTTTGCGTGGTTCTACATCCATTTTACGCAATAAGGTTGCAATTAACAAAGGGTTGGGATCTGGCATTTCACATTGAATAGCATGTAACGCTTGAGTGTTCTCATTATATGCATTGACAAACTGTCGGATTCCGGGCACATAATTGAGAGAAATTTCCGGAAGGTCAAGAAGCTGATTTAAGTGCATCAATTGCAATCGTCGGTCATTTTGGTACCAACACGAAGCAAGTTGTAAGCGATTACATAATTTTCATCGGACAAGTTTATGTTGCGAATTGCAAATAACACGCTTAGTAAGAACTGAAACTTGATGCCATTTGACAATGAGTTGTTAAGGTGTATCGAAGTATCAAACAAGTTAATGAACGTTGTCCAACTTGATAAATCACCATTGAATTTTTTAAGTTCAAATTTTGGCAAACGTACTGTACTATGGGTAGGATTGATAAACGTACCTGGAGTTACCGTACTGTCACTTATGTGTGTTTGTGACTCGTCCGAAGATTGTAATAGCTCTATCATTGATGAAATGTGAACGCAGAGATCTTCGATTTCATTTTGGTGAGCTGCGAGAATTTCGTCGGACAAGGCATCTCCGTCTGCAAGTGATATTGCGCGTTGGAAGTTCTGCTCGAAGTCCGCCCGTTTCCTCTCAACTTTTGTTGTGTAGGTCTTCAATATGTTCCGCTGAATGGGACTGATTTCTTCACCTTACGCTTGTATAGTTTCGACTGCCGTTTTTATTGCGATGAGTCTTGTTTTCAGGATTGCCGTCAACCTTCTGTAAGTTTCTAGTTTGAAGTCTCCTGTTCTTTGAGGTGCCATTTTGAATTGCTGGTATTGTAGTTTGTGAATATAAAAAAAATCAAGAATTGAAAAAACAATAAATAATACATCAGTTTATTAGTAGAGTGGACTGTTGTTCCATTGCTGAAATTCAATTACTATCTGCTTGAGGAGGACCAAAAATAATGGATGATGCGTGAAGTTGAATTAAAACATATAATTCTAAAAGAAATCAAATTAAGACATGACTGGTATGACTAAAACAAAATTGTATTTGTTTATTTACATGTTATGTTAAAATGAAAAACATCTGTAATAAATATATCATATGATACTGTCTATTTTGTTCACTCTTGTGGATTGATTTGTATGTAATATTCACCACAATCGAATCACGATTCGAATTTTACGCGTGCGAGGTAGTACTTTATAAAATACCCTCCACGTGACCTTGAACTTTAACCTTTCCCTCATTTCGTCACAAAACCACCTACGTCACTGGCTCAGCTTCAGATGACGTATATATTCACTCAGCACATCCGGTCACGTGACCGGAAGCTGTCAATCACTTGGCCCAGAAGTCTCATTTCCCTACTACTTATATGTAAAAAATGTTGTCACATTTACGATAGGCCTATTCCAGTCTTTACCCGGACACTTTAATTATATTCCGTGGATTTGACTCTTGTCAACCGTTACGACTCGTCCCTGCCGTAAACACAGTATTCCCGCCATAACTAATAACATCATTGTGGTTTTTAGCTCTGATACGGTATGGTTTATAAGAGCAGCGGCGAAAAAGTATTCTTTGCCTAAATCACCCAAAATTGATCATGTCTGTGGAAAATATAATGGGCCCCATGTTTCAAACTGTATTCTAAACGTCTTTTTCCCGTACGGTTCTTTGTTTAGTTTTATTTTAGTTGCAAAGAATAAAATCCCCAACCCATAACATTTTTTTTATTTATTTTACTTTTAAGCCTTTGATTGGTTCAAAGGCATCTGCAGACCTCAAAACACCGTCCAACTACGGAAAGGAGAGTTTAGTTTATATGTTATAACGTTAGTTAGGTGGATGTCTGGTTCAAGACCGTTTGTGGAGGTTAACACGGACACTTTTATTTATTTTTTATTTTTGTTATAATAACATCCAACATATTAATATATAAGTTAGGCTAAAAGTAAATGGATATAGTGAATAGTACACACACTTTACAATGATCTGGTTTTTATTGGTGACATCGTTAATGGGAAGGCACTATAACCTAAAAATAGTAAAAAAAAGAGTCCGGGTCAAGCCTGTTTTACGGTAGGCCTGACTGAAACCTAAATAACCAAAACCTTAATAGGCCTAACCGAAACCATAACCGAAAAACCTAAATAATCGTTATACCCTATCGAACAATTTCATTCTGGTTTTTATATCGTTCCACTTATGAAAGTCTAACCTGGTTTCGGTTATTTATATTTCAGTTATATTCGGTCTCAAAAGATATTGTCTTATAATTCGTCCAGATAACAAAGGTTGATTCCACTAATACTTAAACATGTATTAAAGGGAACAAACATTGTAAGGGGTTAATGGAAATCGCACTAAGCACTGAACAAATATCCAGTCTTTTAGTACCCGACAATGTGTTAAGGTCCGGAAGCAAGTTTGAGAAACCGCTAGACCAAAACCTTTTCTCAATAAGAATAACAAGGCGGCTTTTGATGCCATTGGGGCAGTCCTGAGGTCTGGAGGAAAACAAATAAGTACCTATCTACAATTTGTTGGTCCTCTACAACATTATGGTCCGGAGCAGTTTTTAGTAGGCATTTTCAAAATCCCCTGGAACATACACGCACGTGCACAACCATTATAAGTATAGTTTTTTCTCAGTATAAAATTTTTTGAGCTCCCGAAACAGTCCGATTAACATTTTTTACAAAATTCTTTATGTAAATCTAATAGCAAAAACTACTGTTCCAATTGTAACTGTTTTAGTATTAAATTAAAGGTTTTAGCCTGCAGTTATCTCATAATTACATTTATTTTCTTTTTATGTGTTTTTTAACGCACAATGTTTGCGTTTATTACTCCCATAACAAATATTGTTCAACTTTCAATAAATCACTTACATTACTAGCAAAAACTATTAAATAGTTTTTGTATTAAATTGAAGCTTTTGACATACACTTATGTCATCAATATCTTTGTTTAGTTTAGATGTGTTGTTTCCAATGAGAAATTAATTTTAATTTTTAGCTCTCATAAGAGCCCATGTTCAATTATCAACAACATTCCTTTTGTAAATCCACTAACAAAAAAATAACTAACTAACTAAATGACCGATTTAAATAGTTTTTATCAGAATTTTAAGCTCCTGTCCTACAGAGATTGTACTTTTATTTTTAGAAAACATGTTTTTCTCAGTGAAAAATTACTTTTGAAATTTAAGAAGTAAAAGAGATGTTCCTGTTTAACATTTTGATCGAATTTAATTGAACTATTTACCAGAAATTTCAATTATATATGTGTTAATGGACTGTGCAGGACTCGTCCTTCCAGGCCGATTATGAAATATGTTTTTAAGTTTTCTCTAATTTTTTGCGTATTTGTGAACTAATACAATACATTTTAAAAATGGAAGGAAACGTCGTTCCTATCTTGTGTGATAAATTTTATTTCCCCCAACTACTTGGTAAAGTCAAATTTTACTCCTTGTAATGAAGAAGTATAGTGCTACTTTGTCTCCCGCGGAACAGAATCAGCTGACATTTCGCTGCAATCATTAATGCTGCAGCTATAAGGGAATCGGATCAGCTGATTAATATTTCGCTCCAGTTGCAATTAACGTTCCGAGTTTAGTTATTACGCATTACGTAACCAAAATGGACAGCGATTGTGGCTGTAATACTTGTGGCTGTTACTTGTGTTGTGGTATTAATACTTATCAATACTCCATAAAGTAGTATTGGGTAGTTTGGGTTGGCTTTTGGGGTGTGGGAAAATGTTGTGTGTAAATTTGTCGCCCTCGCCTACGGCGTCGGGCGCCAACAATTTCCCTCAGGGAACAAAGTTGCACTTTACTCCCTTAATACATAAATAACTAGGTGTACGCTCATTCTTCCCGTAAGAGGATGAACGAAGACTGAATTTTTAAAGATATATTAGAATAGACATGTTGCGTATTTAGCTTTTGCTAACTTACACCTTGTTTTGCCAAACACTTTTACAATAGCTCAACAAATATCTAGACCATATGCGACATATCTAAATAATTATAAGTACCTGGGCGGCGAGCTTTGCTCGGGGGAAGGCCAGTCAGTTTGTTTAGATGACTCGGAGTAATATTTCACCACTTCCCCCTACTGATAATAAGATTTGTATTATTCATTTGCCTCTTTTCTACATTTTTAAGGTCCCTCTAGTTGTTATTTATAGCTCAATGCCCCTTTGATTTATTTTACTACTCTATATATGTAATTTTAACTCAAATCTTTTAATCTCTGCTCTCAGGAAACCACATGTCAATAATCATAAACAACATGACTATTATTTTGACAGTTCCCTGGTTGATTATGAACAGCTGTTACAATTCTTTTGTTTTGATTTGAAACTCCATAAGCCCAATGTTAATTTTTTTAACTTTTCATTTTAGTTTTTTTTTCATTATTCGATTTTTCCTAGGGATGAGGCCTGTCTAGAACTTATTTTTATCCCAGAAATTAGTTATTTCGAACATTTGAAGGAAATCGTTGGAGCCGTTTTTGAGATCCGTTTCGCAAGCAAGCAAGCAAAAGCAAGCAAGCAGGCAAGCAAGCAAACATACAAGCAAAACTTACTCATATTAGAGTATAGGATTAAAAATAATTAAACCTGTTTATGTGGGGGGGGGGATGAGTGACGGGGAGAGGATGACTTGGAGAGGTTTCGGGGCATAAATAAAAATGCTACTGATTGCTAGAATGGTAACGGCCTCCTGATATGCGTTTTTACTCCACATTAAACGGGGAGAGGATGAGGTGGAGAGGTTTAAGCCATAAAAAAACGCTACTGGCTACTGGAATGGTTTCGCCCCTCTGTAGATATCTGTTTTAACTCTACATTTAAAATATTATCTATTGGGATGGGTGGGGAAGGGGTGGGAATGAGAGGGAGGAAAATGAGCGCACTAGAACCCACCAGATATTAAACTAAATTATTAAATTTTTTAGTCGAATTTCGACCATTGGGCGGTCTCTAGTTTAGCAACATTGCACCACAAAAGCTTCCGATAGCTATCACTTGGGCGCTACAATCAATGCTTCTTTAAATAGAATTAGATGAGTACACTCTGTCATCCCGTAAGTGTATGAGCTCAGCTGTCATTACGAAAAAATGTTTAAAATCAGCAATACCTCATGAGAACTCAATTGTTGTTTTGACTATACAGTGTATTTCACACAATTTTACAAAGATCTTGAAGAACAGTGAGGTCTGAAATTAGGAAGTCTGTCAGACCAAGCAGAATCAGAGTATTTACTCGCCCCCTTGGTCTCAAGTGGGGGGGACACGCCCCAAAAATAGATGCAAAATTTAGAGAGGACAATGAGGTCTGTCAGTCCAAGTAATATTGAAATAGTTATTTGAATTTTTGTATTACTGGGGGGCTACGCCCCCCAGACCCCCCATTGTTATTGTAGCTTTATTTTGTTTTTCAAAATTATTTAAATACGCAACTTGAAGAAAAATAAGGTTTAAATTGGTTTTGAAATCCTTCAAGCAGCACACAGTAAGTATAACTGCTCCACCCATCGGATGGGCCACACCACCCAGATCTGATCATGTTGTAGTACTTTTAAAATAATGTTAAAATATAAACATATAAATCATTTGGAGGACAATGACTTCCAGAGTCCGTCAGTCAGTCAGGTCAGATAAATCAGTCAGGCCAAGAACTATTGATTTAGTTTTTTTTTACTTTGGTCTCACTACGGGGCTGTGCCCCCCAGGCCTCCCGATTTAATTTAAGTTGTTTGGAACGCTTAAACATTGAAAAGGATAAAATCACGTTCTTTTAGATTACTTCAAGGATAGTTACTCGTCCTCAGACCCTCTTTCTTATAATTTTAAATATTATAATGTTTTGACTTCTTTTTTCAGAATATTATGTAGAACAACGAGGTCCACATGATCCAATCAGTCAGGATATTATTTATATTACCGTAGTTATTTGAACTTTGGTCTACTGAAGGGCTATGCCACTGCCTATGTTATTGTAACTTGAAAACATTGTTATAAAAAGGCTTGGTAATATTTTTAGATTCAAGCGAATCTAGTTGCTCGAATCGAGCAAAAATCTTATTTGGTCATTATCCATCTCATATTTGGTTCTATTAGTTTATATAGTGATGCCCTTCTAGATGTTACCTTGAAGCAGCTGTTTTTGCTTATGTACTATGTTTTTTATAGTAATAACAGCTGTTGTTAAATGTTCATAATGACAAGTATAAGGAGTAGTTTCTACTATCGCAGAAAGGGATGCGCTCATGGAAATACCTTTACGAACAAAATGGCCTACTCACTATATTCTGCGACACCTTGGTAACAACCCATTACCACCCAATAATTCCACTGTTATTGCAGATTGACAATATGTTTCAAATACACATAAATAATGAACTTGGAGAAAAATGAGGTCTAAAAGCGAATCGGTCAGTCATACCAAGCGGATATAGAGAATACTCGTCCCCTCAGTCAAATACGGACTGGGTTCCCCCATACAAAGACATACGCCATTCATGGGACAATCAGCCATTCAGAAAAAGAACTACCTAAGTAGTTAATGACACCTTCATCTAACTGGGGGGCTGCGCCCCCAACCCCCTCCCCTCGCTATTATTGTTCTTCTATGATATTGTTAAAATGTATATAAATACAGAACTGGAAGAACAACAATCTTGGATTGGTCAGTTAAACTAAGTGACTCAGGTTTACAGTTACTCCAGGTTTTATTATAACCCAATGTCCCTTCAGGTAACCATTGTATATGTAATCTTCATTCAATGGTTTTAGTCACTAATCTCAGAAAACAGCAGTTTTTGAGATCATAGTTTCAAGCAAGCAACCAACCAAACAAACAAACCTAACTCATATTAGAGTATACCTACGAGTACGCATTGACTATACGAGTATATTATACTACAGTATTTATAGTCAGTGGTATAGGATATTACCATAGAATAAATAATACAAATAATAATATATTATTTTTTGTTCTATGATATTACCATGTGGTTCCATAAAATCAGATATTAAAACCTTAGAATGAGGATTACATGTAGAGTGGTCAGATCCAGAATGAATCAAAGGTACATTATAATAACAACTGTTGTGACCTCAAAAATGCTCGTTAGTAGGGTACATGGTGAAAAACTACTCCAAGTCATAAACAAGATTGACCTTTCCCTAGCAAAGCTCAGCCCCAGGCAGTACTTAAACTATATGAGTATAACTTTGACATTTTGCTGAAAGATTTTGAACAGCTGTTATGACTCTTTTGCTTTTATTTTGATCTCCAAAAGCCCAATGTGAATTTTTTAATTTTCCATAGTGGCTTTTTACATTATTTGATTTTTTTGGGGATGGGACATGTCTAGAACTTATTTTTATCCCAGCTATCAGGTTTTACAACACAAGTAGTTGGAAGGAGACATTAGTTATTTTCAAGAAAATCATTGGAGCCGTTTTTAAGATCAGAGTTGCAAGCAATCAACCAAGCAAGCGAGCATGCAAACCTTACTCATATTATAGTGTAGGATAGGATTGAGTCAAAATAATTCAGCATTTGTATTGATTGACTATAACATATTCTTACTCTTAGGCACATAGAGTGTACACGAGACAGGGACAATGATTCTGGATTCTAGCATGTTTGAAGTTCTGCATACAGACGGCAAGGGTCTGTATTTAGGGTCTGTACAGGCCCTGGTCTACACCCTAAAGGCAAGTGCGGGCCCTTACCAGCCCGGCCAACTTTCCTGTTTGATTTATATAATATAACCTACACTTATATCAGGCTCTACAGATGGTGTTGCGCAATTACTTAAATTTCAAATTGCCAAAATCCGTATTGCTGCCTAGTGTATATTAACGTCGTCATGGCAAGATATTATTAAGTGATTTTCATTATCTAAATACATAACACCAAGTCGGGATTGTATGTTAGTTATTTATTTTCATCAAACAGCTGTTATAAGGATGATATCTAACATATAAACATATGTTTATTATAGAAATAATAAATATATTTGAATGGCAACTCATTTTCAATAACGAAGCAAGCTCTATTTAAAAATAGGCGAGTGAGTGAAGCGAACGAGCTCATCCTGGAGGCGAGAGAGTGAAGCGAACGAATTCATCTTGAAAAGAACGAGAATCTTTGACATAAAACAAATTCAGTGACATTAGGACAGAAGAACGTCTGTCAGACCAGCTAGTAGTACTCAACCCGAACGCTGACCCGAACTCCCGAACGCTTACCCAAGGATCATATTTCCTCCATAAATTTAACAAGGCAACTTTTAAAGCCAGTGAGGCGGAGCTCTAAGGTCGGGGTTAAAAAAAATGACAACAATTTTTTGTATGATTGAAAATTTTTTAAAATTACTAAAAAAGGCGTAAATAATAACATAGAAAATTGACCTGTGCGGTGGAGGTCTATGGTTGAGTAGAGCGGCGTATCAAACGTGGGGACATCTTTCAGGAGATGCTGCTTTAACAAAATAAATCCAACGAATCATACGTTAAAATTAAACGTTGGGAGTGATAATAAAGGCAGAGCCCTGAGGTTAGAACAAAGAGGTATCCATAATATTTTGGTACCCAACAACGTAGTATATAGGGATGGAGCAGTTTTGAGGAGCCGCTTTCGAAATCTTTGGATTTTTTATTTGGTGGTTTATATTAGGTTTCTAATAAAATATACCACCTGATTTTTTAGAAAAATTCGGGTTCAGAAATCACAGGGCTTAAGAGATCCTAAACTTCAGTTTTTTACCTTTCTTAGTACCATAAACTTTAAATATTTTTGGCAGGTTTCAACAGTTTTAACTCATTGCCATAAAAAGCTCTAAAAGATGAAAAATTAATACTCCAATCCACACACGGTTAAATTAGTATTTCGTTAGTAGGCTATTCGGCTAATGGTTGTGGAGAATATTTCAATTTCCATTCAGCAGTAAACTAAGTATATTGTCCGATGTTATTCTTATAAGAAATAAAAAACATATCTCTTGTATACTGATTCATTTTATTAAAACTTGGTGTGTTAGCATTGACCAATAGAGAATATTCGTCCTAGGACAACCTTAAAACTGGTCTATACCAGTTTGGATGCTGACATGGGGTACAGCAAATGAAATTGACATTACATATGAAGTTTTTTGGCTGTCCATTATGACAAACTTCCCTTTCACCTTTGGTCCCTTCACTTGCAGCGGATCGGGGCGGAAACTCAGGGGTTGCTCCCCAACCTGAGAATGTATGGTCCCTGGCTGTTGTACATGGATACCCCATCCGTTGAGTTGGCCAGTTGGAGGGCAGAGCGGTTCCACCTGTTTGAGCCTGATCTCAGCTGTCACAGGAGCACGGGAGTTGGTACTCTGAAAGGCCAATTTGGCTGCCTGTCCCATCCCACCCTTTCCTTTCCTGCTATATCCTACCTAACCTTCAGGTAACCTGCGCAAAATTCCCGCTTGTAGAAAATGTGCCTATAGCAGCTATGCTGGGGTTTCCTAATCCAGCAACAATGAATAGAGAATATGCGGAATACGTTTCCATCTAACCCTGGAGGGTGAGGTGGAGCAATTAACCTCTTAAAACCACTGTGTGTACCTAGAAAATTAGATTAAACTGATTGCGTTTATTTGGTCACAGGTCCTAGCTATGGCCATCAGGCCTGTTCACGCTTTTTTACGTCTCGGCCAATGACTTTAATATATTTTTGGCACCGGATGGTTTTCGACGAGTTTTAAATATATCACCCGAGGGAAAAGTTGCCAATTATTGTTAGACCTATTAATTTCCAGCTCCAAAATCAGAGGGTTAAACATACAGAAATATACTTGTTTTAAACCCATTTAATGTAAAAAAGGTATTTAATGATTTATTTATATAACAGTATATTATAAAATTCATACCTTAAATTTAAAAATGTTTACATCATTAATATATGTTAGTTTGAATTTAAATACACAAGCTACTGAAATCGCAGCACGAGAGGTTTAAAAGCAAAATCCAACATCTACATTAATGCCAATTTTTCAGGAGGGCAATCTGTCTACATCGTAATTAGTTGAACAATGTAGGCGGTTGGGATTACGGAGTTTTGGACATCTTGATTGTTTATAAAAATCAATATTTAACCACAGAAAATGCAAACAAATATAAACTGTAACTAGACTATTTTACTGACCGGTAGATTACAAAACTTTAATCCCATGTCATTAGGTGACAGGGGGCTTATTTAGTACATTACATGTAATAAAGATAGTTTGCACGTATGATCGTTTAGTAAGTTTGCCATCAAGAAATTTGTTCACAATGTGAAGAAACTACTATAGGTCTACAACACTCTTGATTATCAATCACAGTCAGTCGTGTTACGGAGTTATACTGTCCCAGTAATTCAAAAATTCCAAAACCTATTGTATTAATTTATCATCACTATCCAAATACTTAGCTTTTACATCGAAGTTTTCCAGTTAAAAATAAACTGATAATAAATCTAAATAGATACAAGCATTGTTTTAACAAGAAAAAACCCCATTAATTTACATAACACTCACATTTTAAACTATTTAAAAATAACGAAAATTGATGGAACAAAACATAACCAACTCCATAGTTGAAATTTGTTTACATTTGAGTGATTATAAACACATATGCAGTGTTTCCACTCTACGGTAAAAATATCCCACGCACTGATACAAAAAATCCCACTTTATCCCAGACTCTCCCTTATAGTATCCCTCGTCATATCTCACTCTTTCCCACTGATTTGTTAAACATTGCAACACAATTAATGTTAAATATTATATGATTATAGAATAATGTATTAGTAAAATATTTATACCGTTGGATAGAGCTTATTTAGATCTACTAATTACCTATAGGTATTTTACATTTTAGTACCTCAAAGGATTTTGAGCAATGCGACATAAGCTAAATGATACGGTGAATTAACTAAATTAAATCATTTATTTACGTGAGAGGTACTAATATTTTTAATGGTAGTACTAAAGAGTACGACATAGGTACTAAATAATGGCAAATAGTTTGCTTGTTAATTCAAACATGGCTCGGCCAGCGACATTGCCATGATTCAGCGTTCGTTCTGTGACGGTTGTAAATCATAAAAGGTGCGGACAGCGAGGTTAAAAAATGGGAAACCCCGCAACTGCCAGTACGGCGAGAAAATCCACTAGAAGTGCTACTTCTAAGGTGCTCTGGTCGTAAGTTGTAAGCAAACTAGCAGACGAAATGTCGATTTCCAAAAAAATCCCACTTTATCCCACAAGCCCATCTTATCCCACAAGTAGTCAAATATCCCATATATGGGATAAAAATCCCTCAAGTGAAACACAGATAAATCCCAGCTGACATTTTAAAGACAACCATAGTCAATAGCTTACTACGAAATCCAATTCAACTACTGAATATCAAACATTAAAATTAGTTTTAATAATTATTAATAATCCAAAATAAAATACAAATGCTGTGTTAAAACATCCCTTTCGTATCCCAAATGACTCCTTCAAAATTTCATTAAGAAATGTTTTATAGTTATTTAGTACTTCGATAACACACCCACACACACACCCACACACGGCCACTGAAACTTCTTCATCAATACAGTGATTCACTTCGTTCATCAACTATTGTTTCAAGCAGAAGTCCCCGTATTATTTTTTACAGCAAACAAATTTTGCATAAATTAAACTTGAGATAGTCAATAATATAAAACATAATTGGGATCATAATACACCGTTACTTAAAAAGAATGTGATCATAATGTTTTTGGACATTTAAATGCTACACAGCGTTTATTAAAACTGAACCATACACGTAATCATCAATATATATAACTAGCTGGCCCAACAGACGTTGTCCTATCCTAATGTCATTGAATTTGTTTTATTTCAAATACTCGTTCATTTTCAAGATGAGCTCGTTCGCTTCGCTCACTCGCCTCCCGGATTAGCTCATTCGCTTCGCTCACTCGCCTCCCGGATTAGCTCATTCGCTATGCTCACTTGAATATCGATAAAAGTGTTTGAGTTGCCATTCAAGTACTTTTTTATTTCCAAAATGAGAGTTTCCATTCAAGTAGTTTTTTATTTCCATGATCAGCATATGTTTATGCCTTTTAAGTATGTTTACAGCTGCTTGGTGTAACTAACTGAACTTAGATCAAATCAATGGGAACTTTGAAGGCCTGTGGGGCAGAGCCCTTAGGTCGGATTAAAAATTGTCTTTTATAAGAACATTGTCCTGACATAAACGAACACAACAAAAAATAATTATTCAATTTGATCCACTAAAATGATGGCGTGACCAAGGGAAATAGGGATCCATTTGTATATATATTAAGATGTACAAAATGTTGGACCTTGAAACAATGACTGGTGGGTTTTAAGAAGTGGGTCAAAGAGTTTTAATTACTACATTATTTTTAACATTAGATACTACTTTTCCTGGGCCCCTGAGGTATATTGTCAGTTGAAACATTGTTGTTTGTATTGTTAACTGTGAGCTCAATCCTCATACGCGATATAACAGCGCACTCCTAGTATAGTAGTACTTCAGTTCATTTTAAAAAAGGCTCCTCAAAACTGCTTACTCATTATACTACGTTATGGTTGACCAACAGTATTTAGAATATGTTTCCCCCTCTCAAGTCTCAGGGCTCCTTTCCACTGATGGCCTCAAAAGTGGATTGTTTGAATTGTTTTCAAGCAATTGATTGTTCTAAACAAAATGAATCTGTAAAGTCATCAAGTGTAGATATTAAGTTGGAAATGGAGTTTGAATCTAACATACCCGCTAATACAACTGCGTATTGCTTGATTCTTCACGATAAAATTGTAACGTACACACCTCTAACAGGTATTGTAAAAATGGTTCTGTAGGTCTATGGAGGGGGAAGGGTATATATAGCGCGCACTACAAGAGGGGTTCAGTTGATCAGCGTTTGCGGTTGAAACAACATCCATTACAGTCGAGATGACCTCTGTAGTACAGGAGCATAACAATGCAGAAGTGGAAGGTTTGGTGCAAAACGAAGACCTTTACATCAAAGAGTATGAAGAAGAATTGGACGAGTTTCTCAAGTTTCGAAATGAAGGGGTAAAGTCAGACAACGTTTCAACATCTAAGTCGACTTTAAAGAGGAAGAGAAAACCTGAAAACGACATCCCTTTGAACATACTGACAGATATTTTTCTTCGCATACTTTATCCAATCTCAAGATGTATGACTAAAGGCATAGCAATAGGTTTGGTAAAGGACTTGGGTTATACACATAATGCAATTTTAAACCAAGGACCTAAAATGCTATTTTTTTCGGATGCCGCATGGGATTCTTTTCTTAAACATTTACACCTCATCGAATGCTACTTGGCAAAGAACATGTTTGGAAAAAATACAGCTATTCATCTATTAGAATGTGACATTGAAATCGACATTTTAAAATGTCGCGGAGAACAGCAAGTACGGTTTAGAGACCTGACAAAACATGATGACAAAATTCAACTGACGCCGGAAGAATTCTACGTTTTGAGTTGTGCAGCTTCACCTATAACCAGGTATATGAAACAACTTGTATTTTCAAAAACTGTGGTAAAAGATTATTTGGTAGATGCGACGGAACAACGGATGCTTAAATTCTTTACGGTCCAATAGATACATCTATTTTTAACCGAATACCTTATGAGGTTGAAATGTGGAGATGTCTAAAGGAGTATGAACAAAAGATTAATGAACAAAAGATTCAAGAAAAAGAAGAAATAACGATTAAAGAAGAAAAGGTTAAAGAAGAAGAAGAAATTGTACAAAATGAAGAAACAGAATACGTTTTAACTGAAACAGTTTAAAAAACTAAAGGAAGTTCGTGGGGTAGGCCTACCGGGGATGGTGCCCACGTTAAATATACACCAACGCGCTGAGAACTGTACGGCCTGAGCTATAAAAGCTCTACCGTGGTGTGGAAACAGTTCAGTCGTCATCCGAGACATGGAGAAGTCTGGCATAAATGAATTTCAAGCTTTTCGTGGAAACAATGATAGATACATTGTTAAAGAACTTATCTTCTTAGACCTGCAAACATATGTCATTTATAATTTTTTATTCAAACCTCCATTTCCTTTTAATAACTTAAACTCCAAATCCAAAAGAACAAATAAGTGGTTAACGAGAAACTTGCATCACATTGGTTGGAATGAAGGTTTTACAGGTTTCGAAGAAGTGGAAAGTATTATAAATCACTATTGCAGTAAATTTAAAAGACTTTATACAAAAGGATTAGAAAAGCGCTATTGGATACAGCTTTATACGACAAAAGATGTAATATATGTTAAAATGGATAAGTGTTTCGAATTTGAGATAGATAATATTTGTATTCTAACAAAGAATGATAAACACGCTCAATTTCATTGCGCTGTAAAGAACGCTTATCGTCTAGCTGCTTTTCTACATCCTTGTACAATGTAGAGTGGAGGGGGACCGGAGGGTATAAAAGCGTGGAGAGCGAGGAGACCCAGCATCAGAATTAATCCAGACTGCAACGAGAGAACACGTATAAAGATGGCATCACAACAATTTCTGCAAACATTGGTGGATCAGTTTAACACAACAATAAAAACTTCAGAAATCAAAGAAAACAAACATTACATCGTGCACGATATGAAAAAGATTGAAACATCAGTGGGAGACGCTATTCTTGTATCTTTAAGCGATGCTCCATACACAGTAGGAGATGAAGCAAAATTACAAATTTTCCTGCCCAAGAGATTTGTTCAACTGCTTCAAAATGAAGATCTGCAAAACATCGAACCTGGAACCTTGTATATAGCGTCACATGGAGTCAGCGGGAACAACTCTACCGAACTATCTCTGCATTTGACCTCGTCGGGAACTTCACATTGTTAGATTAAGCAAATATCATGTAAAACTTGAAATGTATTTTATGTAAAAAATAAATAAAAAAGAAAGAAAAAAGGATAGAATATCAGTATTAACTCCAAATGCTGATATTTTATCTTTTTTTTAACTTTTTTGGTGACCTTGACCTAGATTCAGAACTTATAAAATGCGCTGTATTGGTTAAAAGATTATCACTTTTGTACATACTGACAATGAGTTGGTGGGGGAACGTTGTGGGGACGTAGGCTAGAAACCTGTTCTACACGCTTACGCCGCGTCATTATACCTCCGACATTTGCCTTGGTACAACCTACAAAAACAAAATGGAACATATAGTAGTAAAGAGGAGAATGAGATTTCATAAATATGCACAGTTATAATCGAGATTGGATACGTTTGATGCAACATTAAAAGACTCGTTTCTATATAAGACTAGAATGGAGTTTGCAGATGCTGGTTTATTTTACATGGGAGAAGATGAAAAGACCGTTTGTTACAATTGTGGAGAAGGATTGCAGGATTGGCAAGCCATGGGTGATAACCCATGGGAAGAACAAGAACGATGGTTCGACAGGTGTGTTTATCTGTTGGTTCAAAAAGGTAGAGAGTTTGTACAAAACCATCGGAGAGTATATAAACTTGCAATGATTCACTTTTTATGTAAACATTTGCATCACATTTTCATACATTTATAAATAATTAATAATCATATTTTGTATATGTGCCCTGTTCAATTATTCAATATGTTAAGATACCTGTTTGTCCCCATGCGTTACTTTTTCCAAATGATGTATTAATATAGTTTAATAATTGTGTATTGTTTTAATTTTCCATCCCTCTGAATATTTCACTTTAGTTATTAACTATTTAATCCCATGAATAGATATTTCATTATAAGTCACAAAAGCCTACCTAACATTTAATTAATTTAAAGATTCATCCTGTACAATTATCTCAGATCACATTATATATAGCCTAAGTATTTAAAATTCAAAATTGATCTTATTTTATAACCAGAAGTGAACATGTGATTCCTCCAGAGAAAGTAATCTTGGGCTCAAGATTAGTATTTTGTGTTTAGTTTTGTGAACCCTATAACAATCAAGAGAGAATGCACCTGGTGATGAAGACTCCTGGAGAAGACATGGCATGTGTTAGATGTTTGGTGGACACTGTCCCAAATTTCATTTAAATTCCCCATTTAAATAGTATTTAGACATCAACAGTCTAATATTTTTGTAGTCACCGGAGCCCAGATCAGTTAATTCCCTTATTTGGCCACCTCAAGAATAATTAATAATATCTGAGCGAAGAAATATGTTGTTGAATTGGTGAGATTGTTTCATTTAGTATGCCTAATTACAAACTTCAAGACTTCACCAATATAAATTACTTCAAGAATTACTGAAATATTTAGTCATAAACTTTGAATCCGAAATAGGCTATAACTTTTACAGCACATCAAAACTACCATATATAATTTTTAAGGGAATATCAGGACTTTAGCCTAGAGAACTTTTGTTTAATGGCAACCATTTTGAATTCTATAGCATCTCAAAGACTACGCCAACAGTGACTTTCATTAAATTCATTAGAGATCACTAATTAGACTTTTATTAATATTAAATTCGTTGTTCATTGGCTTGTAGATCAATCAATTATGATTTATTTTTATAATATTCATTTACTCAATTATCAAGAGTTTTATGGAATTTTGCCGGCACGATCAACTACACCCTGAGACAGAACTCCTTGTGCATACCAATTGAGCTAAGCCACCATTATTGTAATTCAATTATTAATTCTAATTTTAGAAAGTCCCCCTGATTGTAATATATAATTGTTAGTCCCTTTCATATAATTAATAGTCCAAACATATGTAAATTCCCTTAATAAACAATTTATCTACCCATTGTTAACAGCTGTTTCCTTTACCTAAGTTAAGTAGTTGTATAACAGCGAACAGAACATAAGAGGAAAAGGTATTTGAGCAACACAGTCAGTTGTCTCACCTCCTGTGTATTATTTAGTATTTCAATGGCGCAACCAACGTGGGGCAAAATTCTATAACTCTCTTTCAATAAGATCTGAGATAATTAGCCTAGTTAAGTTAGCCTAAGCCTATGTTAACGTAGATTAAGCATACCTGTGATTTATATCCCGTACTGTTTCCCCTTTTTCCTCCCTATATCCCACAATCGTCTTCCCCATCACTGTTATTCCCCCTATTCAACTTTCATTCCCCACTAAACATTTAAAATGACCGAACGTTACAATCTCAGACCTTACCCCAAAATGAGTCTTCAACGACAAGAGTCAGAATCCCTAGCTTCAGACGAGGACAATAACATTAACCAAGATTTACTAGAAACACAAAACAACACAGAACAATCTACAATAGTCACTGAACAACACACAACAGACGAAAATACAGTAACACCGCCAGTTGAGGAAATCGCCGACCCCAAAGAAAAATTAAACATCTCAGCCCAAATCTCAGCCACCGAGCCAACCGCCAGTACGACGTTGCGCGCATCATTTACTGTTTCTATGATAACGCCCCCTCCCTCCGACCATATCTCACTGAACGATACGCAAGTCATCCATAACTCCCAAACCATTCAAGCGCCCACAACCACCGAACCTAGCATCGCTACACTCGAACGGCACGACCAAGTCAGCGGGTCAGACCCAAACCTCCTTTTGAAAATATTAACAGTAGTACAGTCATTAAAATCCGAATGAAAAACTAGCCAGGAATCATTAAAATCCGAATTAAAAACTAGCCAGGAATCATTAAAATCCGAGCTTAAGTCAGAACTTAAAACCAACCAAGAGGCACTCAAATCAGAATTTAAAAACAGTCAAGAAACCCTCAGGTCTGAAATACAAAATTGCAATACCACACTTGAGCAACAAATCTCAAATCTTAGTCAAACCCAACTTAATTTCCAGACGGAATTGAACCAAATTAAAGACATTCAGCAAAACCACACTATTGACCTAAACAAAATCCGGACAGAATTTGATTTTAAATTAGAAGACTGTGACACAAAGATCCGAGAAAACCTAATCCAGGATCTAGAAAAACAATCAGCTTCACTAAAAAATCTAATCATCACTGAAAACCACAACACTTACACAGCCCTTGATTCGAAAATAAAAACAAACCACCACGACGTCACAAATCAAATTCAGGAAGTTAAATTTGAAAATAAAGCCCAAATCGAACAATCGATATCACAATACACGAATCGGCTAAATGAACAACTCGTCCCCAAAATCGACTCCTACTTTGAAGAAATACAGAAACAAAAGGCACAATTTGAGCAATCTAAATCAATATTAAATTGTCCAGAAATAACAGTACAAATAAACAAACTAAACATAACAGCTTTAATAGACACGGGTTCGAATATAACTTGCTTATCAGAACAATGGTATGATGATAATCGACAAAATATTGGAAAACATGAAGAGTTACCAGTTACGAACACCTACATTAGAACCGCCACAGATGAAAAATAAAAAATGATTTCACGTATTATAATGTTACCTGTTACAGTTCAGAATCAAACTACCAACATACAGATAATACTCATCCCAAACTTGGTACGCCCCCTGATTTTTGGAACTGATGTGTTAAGCATTTGGATGATGACAATAAACTTTGATCGTGAAGAAATAAACCTAATAATAAATAATAATAAAATCACATTGAAGTTTGGAACGGTAAACGCAGAAGGAATTACATGTCATATATTTGTTAAAAATAGCCAGAGGCAAAATAACAATAACGAACATAATAATGATAATTACAATGATTATGGGTCAACCAATACATATAACATCACCAGAAGTATATCACCTGAAACAATAGAAGAATCACTGAACACCAACAACCTACTAAACTCAACACAAAAGCAACAGTTAGCAGATCTATTATTAGTATACCAAGATAAATTTTATGAACAGCCTGACCTTAATAATACGTAGCAACATGTTTTAAATGTAGAGAACTCTCAGTATTTTAAATGTAATTCTTACCCCATACCATGTTTCCTCCTTGAAAAAGTATCTCCAGTCCCAGTGCCCTAACGAAGAGTAAAACAATTTATTTTATGAAGCCAAACAGTGATTATCTACCTCCCTTATCCCAGTGTAAATATATTCAGTGTGTAGAGACCTCAAAACATCATAGTGAACATTAAACACCAATACATAAACATAAACCCTTGTAAATAGTGCATAAAAAAGGAAGAACTAATTTAATCTCAATATTCCCCAATGTAAATAATATAAACAATCATTCCCCACAAGTGAAAACCTCAAGATAAATATTGTAAATGCCAATAGGAATCAAAATGTGTCAAGGTAACCAACCAATAGACAGTAATAAAATGGTCAAAGATAATTAATCCCCTGTGTAAATAATCCCAATATAAACTCTGCTATGTCAGTGACCCAAAGTATACGTTTACCCCTAATGATTTATGTGTGTTAAGATTATAAACCAATTAATTATTTGTTTGTGTAATGTTACTTTTTCAACTCCCACTTACCCTTGTTTCCTCATAATTTGATGTTTTATTGTATGTCATTTTCATTGACAGTTTGTTATAAATGTAATTCAAATGTTTTCATAATTGTTCATCATTATGTCGAAGTCATGTCACTCATTTCATTACCTACCATGACTTCTGAGGGATTGCAATGATTCACTTTTTATGTAAACATTTTCATACATTTATAAATAATTAATAATCATATTTTGCATATGTGCCCTGTTCAATTATTCAATATGTTAAGATACCTGTTTGTCCCCATGCGTTACTTTTTCCAAATGGTGTATTAATATAGTTTAATAATTGTGTATTGTTTTAATTTTCCATCCCTCTGAATATTTCACTTTAGTTATTAACCATTTAATCCCATGAATAGATATTTCATTATAAGTCACAAAAGCCTACCCAACATTTAATTAATTTAAAGATTCATCCTGTACAATTATCTCAGATCACATTTTATGTATAGGCTAAGTATTTAAAATTCAAAATTGATCTCATTTTATAACCAGAAGTGAACATGTGATGATGTGATTCCTCCAGAGAAAGTAATCTTGGGCTCAAGATTAGTGTTTTGTGTTTAGTTTTGTGAACCCTATAACAATCAAGAGAGAATGCACCTGGTGATGAAGACTCCTGGAGAGGACATGGCATGTGTTAGATGTTTGAATTAAGTCTACTATCTTGCACATGTTTTTTTTCGGTGTGTATTATTGTAAATAAATAAATAAAAATAAAAGTTAGAAATCTTGCACGGGTTTCGTTCGATGGTTTTCATTCGATATATTTATTTGATGATTTTCATTCATTAAATATATCGAATGAAAACTATCGAATCAAACCTGTGCAGGATTTCTTTTTTTAAACATCCTCAGGATGACCTTGAATTAACCTTACTCACATGACGTCACTATTACGTCGCCAACTAAGTCGCTAAATACGTCACTAAATGTCACGTGACCGGAAGCTGTCAATCAAATGGGCCAAAAGTCTCATTTTTTTACTACTCACATACCAAGTTTCATCCATATTCATGCATAAATAAGCGATATATATAAGATTTTAATTATCCTCCGTAAGAATAACATAGGGGCTGAGTACCCAGGTGTGCTGCTACGAGATTCATCTGCAAAAATGGACTTTTATGCAAATATTAATGGAACTCAACTAAGTGAAGCCATATACCAAGTTTTATTAATTTATGACCATACTTAAGGGAGATATGATATTTTACTTTTTCTCCATAAGAGTAACATGGGGACTGAGTATGCAGGTTTGCTGCTACAGGAATCCTCGGTAAATTTTTTTATTTTTGTGCTAATTACAATAGACCACAATCAGATGAAGCCATATACCAAGTTTTGTCAGTGTATGTTCATATATAAGAGAGATATATTTTTTTATTTTTCTCCATAAGAATAACATTAGACAACGTACTGTGTTTAGCACTTTCAATATCTCGGCAACCAATTGACGTAGAGCAATGAGAAAACACCAAATTATTTTTTGAGGTAAATTCAATGGTGTAAATTAAAATTTGATTTGAATAAAAATTACATGTGAAGAACCCGAAAACCTGTTTTTGGGTCACAAAACACCCCAAAATACCCCTTCGGGTGGTCCGATCTGTCTGGATTTCGAACTAGTTCAAATAAATGCTTCTTTACACGTCTGTACCAAATTTAATCAAGATCGGACTTTTTTACGAGAGTTATCGTGCTTACGGACACATAAATAAATATATATATAACACCAGTTTGATTTTATTTGATTATATACTGTATAAGGATGTAATTATCAATATATAACGTGGTCCAAACAAAGATTACAACTTCAAAAATACTCCCGTAGCAGCAAACCTGCGTACTCAGCGAATTTCCAATGCCACATCAAGCAACACATCAAGTTATATATATATATATATACAACATTTGAACGAATGGTATTTTTGGCATCTGGGGGCCTCAAAATGAAAAGTTATCATGGTCTCGGCTTAAGTCTTACCATGCTACCTACGGTAATAGCTTCTTCCCTATAGGGGAAATCGCTAAAATGTGATAAATAGTTTATTTATGAATATATAGTGATGAAACTTGATGTGTTGCTTGATGTGGCATTGGAAATTCGCTGAGTACGCAGGTTTGCTGCTACGGGAGTATTTTTGAAGTTGTAATCTTTGTTTGGACCACGTTATATATTGATAATTACATCCTTATACAGTATATAATCAAATAAAATCAAACTGGTGTTAGTTAATAACCTATCAATCCCAGGCCAAGATTTATTACACGTCATAAACCTGCCCCAAACCTGATCATTAATGAGCCCGAACCTACTCATTAAGTTCAATTTGTAGCATAAATTAAGATTTATTAACTTGATCCATCTACTGGAGCCATCTTTACTAAAATTCCAAATCATAACAATTATTTATTTACTACAGTATTTAGTACAAGCAATTTAAACACATAGTAAAAAAACCTACTCCCACGAAAGTTATTACTACTACTATTAAACTAATTCAATTTGCTATATTATAACAATTTGCACTCTTTTGCAGGGTAAAATGATTAAAATTATTTGATTTTTTAAATTTTACTCAGATGAATAGGTATTTAATGAAATCCTTAAATCTGTTTATCTGTCTAGGTTGAAGTAGACATGGAGCGTCAGAGAAGCCAGAAAGCACATTAACAATCAAAAGCATACAGCGCTATGCTTTTAACTCGTGCAGTTAGTTTCCGTGACTTACTTTACTAAAACATTTGTGATGTTTTAGTTAACGTTATAGGCTTTGTTAGTAAGAGGCAAGAAGTGTAAAATACTTCACCATTCTGCCTTAAAAATATCATGCAGTTTGTGTTAAATTTGGGATGGAAATTGTCATTAAATTTATTACATTTTTAAGTAAAGGAAAATTTCTTTCAAAAAATTTGTGTTTGAAAAGTTAAATATTTTATTTGAAGGGAGAACGTTATGACTTTGAATAAAAGAGTTTTTACCATAGATATTGTGAAAAAAAAGAAGTCAATTCCTCAGACGATTAATTTTTCCCTTGGAGGAGCAGTGTTTCCACAGTTTCCATACCAAATATATTCTTAAAATTATGTATTATTTTTCGTAATAACACGTGATATAGCGTTCAGGTGCCTTCTTTACAAGATTTCTCAACAATTATTTTTTCTGTTTGGACATAAATCCCCAAACGGTTTACACATAGTCTTGAAAACAGAGAAGGTTCTACTAATAATATAATACCGGTAGTAATCAGCTGAATAATTATAAAAACCTTGTTCATTGAATGAGGCTAAAAAATATTTTAATTACAAATTAAATTATTAAAATCCTCAAAGTCCTCAATTTGAAACGATTAATAACAGAATAAACATGACAAGACGTGTTAAACTAGGGAATTTCCACTTTCAACTTCTAAACTCCATTTGAATATATTTCAAATAGTAGTAGAACAGTTAATTAATTATGGTTTGTAACTAAGCAAATGTTATACTAAAAAATCGATATAAACAACTTGTTTCTGTTAGTGTGCATGATAATTGTGTTGTAATTCAAAATTTTAACTTTGTAAATGGCTATCTTCCCCAATCACTTATTTACACCCTCAAAATCTCCTACCACATTGTCAGTTACCGGCACGCACTACAAAGGTCGGGTTGGGGCGGTGTGAGTACTGCGCACTGCTAACCCAGTTGGCGCGATCAATGTTCCTAGAGGTAACATCGCTATCTCCAACCACATTGTCAGTTACCGGCACGCACTACAAAGGTCGGGTTGGGGCGGTGTGAGTACTGCGCACTGCTAACCCAGTTGGCGCGATCAATGTTCCTAGAGGTAACATCGCTATCTCCAACCACATTGTCAGTTACCGGCACGCACTACAAAGGTCGGGTTGGGGCGGTGTGAGTACTGCGCACTGCTAACCCAGTTGGCGCGATCAATGTTCCTAGAGGTAACATCGCTATCTCCAACCACATTGTCAGTTACCGGCACGCACTACAAAGGTCGGGTTGGGGCGGTGTGAGTACTGCGCACTGCTAACCCAGTTGGCGCGATCAATGTTCCTAGAGGTAACATCGCTATCTCCTACCACATTGTCAGTTACCGGCACGCACTACAAAGGTCGGGTTGGGGCGGTGTGAGTACTGCGCACTGCTAACCCAGTTGGCGCGATCAATGTTCCTAGAGGTAACATCGCTATCTCCAACCACATTGTCAGTTACCGGCACGCACTACAAAGGTCGGGTTGGGGTGGTGTGAGTACTGCGCACTGCTAACCCAGTTGGCGCGATCAATGTTCCTAGAGGTAACATCGCTATCTCCTACCACATTGTCAGTTACCGGCACGCACTACAAAGGTCGGGTTGGGGTGGTGTGAGTACTGCGCACTGCTAACCCAGTTGGCGCGATCAATGTTCCTAGAGGTAACATCGCTATCTCCTACCACATTGTCAGTTACCGGCACGCACTACAAAGATCGGGTTGGGGCGGTGTGAGGACTGCGCACTGCTAACCCAGTTGGCGCAATCAATGTTCCTGGATGCTACATCGCTACATATAAACACCACGCGTTATATGAGTGGCGGAATAATACGTGACGATTGTGAAAATCGTTGAAGCACGAAGTGAAAGCACAATAATTATATGTCGTAGAACATATTAATTTAATAATAGTTATTTATCTATTAAGACCGTAAAGTTGGTCTTTGTCGCTTGAGAGACTCGTCGCGCGGTAATTTTCCGAAAGCGACAAAAAAACTGTACACTCGAATAACAAAAACGTATTTTCTTACACCTGCGATTTTGGATACCAGAAACACAAACAAATAACTTTCATCTATTTTGGCTGAATTTACGAGATTGAGGGTATAAACACCGAGTTTGTTAAGATGGTCTAAAGCTAAAGATGGTTTTAGGAATTATTTTGACACACCACGCCGAATTTCATTGACCAGTGCCTGCACCACTCCATTGTGGCGAAATATCAAAACAATCCTATTCACCTGAAGTCATGTTGATTTATTTTTAGAACAACATAACCTTGGTACGTTTGACATTCCATATGTCAAAATATATTAGTCATGATTTGAATTTCAAGAAGGGCTTCTCTACTTATTACTAGGTGTACGCTCATTTTTCCCGTAAGAGGATGAACGAAGACTGAATTTTTAAAGATATGTAGGCAGGTACTGGATTGGTAACACTCTTTTGTTATCCGTTTTAACTCCACAACAGCAAGAACAGATAATTAATAAACCAAACATTTTACTAATGGAATGGTAACACCATTCCCATATCCGTTTTAACTCCACAATGGCAAGAACAGATAATTTAGGACTAATGTAAATAAAAAATACTACTGACTACTGGAGTGGTAACACCCTTCTCATATCCGTTTTAACACGACAGTACCTGGGGGGCCCAGCTTTGCTCGGGGGAGGGCCAGTCAGTCAGCTTAGATGACTTGGAGTAATATTTCATCACTTTCCCCTACTGATAATCAGATTTGTATAACTCATTTGCCTCTTTTCTACATTTTTAAGGTCCCTCCAGTTGTTATTTACAGCTCAATGTCCCTTTCATTTATTTTACAACTCTATATATGTAATCTTCACTCAAATCTTTTAATCTCTGTTCTCAGGAAACCACATGTTAATAATCATAAATAAACGGTATCAGGAAACTGACACATACTTTCTCCCTTTTAGCCCAACTTTAGTGAATAAATTACTTTTTATTTACTAAATATAGAATACAAAGCACGGTCGAATGTACAGAAAATCTTGTAAACAAGTTGTTTTAAAAAACATCCACCCAAATCCCTGCTTTGGAGGCACTACAGAATCCATTGCTGCACTCGTGGTTTTAAGAGGGGAAATGCCCCCTATTCCCCCCAGGGTTATTAAGGGGCAACATATTTCGAATTTCCTCTGTTGGTCAATACTAACTTGACAAGCATATCAAGTTTGAATGAAATTGATCAGTAAATAAGAGTGAAATAGTAATTTTTTTATTCCCCATAAGAATAACATGGGTACAACGTACTGCGTATACTGCAAAATGAAAATCTCAATTTTCTCTGAAACCAGCAATCGTAGAATAGTAATTCAAAATACTAAATTATTTAGTTTTTTGAGCTCTTTTTTATGGTGAATAGTAATATTTTTTTATATTTATGTCTTTTTATGAAAAATCCAAAAAACTGAATTTTTGATGTTTTAAGTCCTGTAATTTCTGAACCCGAATTTTTACAGGAATGCGGCTGGTGCCATTTTGTTGGAAAACTAAAGTTCTACAAATGACTAAAGTTTAATCAAAATCGTTAGAGCCGTTTTTAAAAAATTTGAATTTTTCATGTTTTTTGGCGGTTTTGGGGGGATAATTACCCTTAAAAATCAAAAATTAAAAAAAAATGAAAAAAAGAACCTGGAAATATCGTGGATTAGTACCTACATGCCAAATTTCATAAAAATCGGCCCATTGGTTAAGGCTCTAGCTCTGTACACATCCACACAGACACATACACGGACACACACACACACACACAGACAGACATCACGTAAAAGCCACTTTTTTGGGTTCAGGGAGCACCAAAACAAATATTTCCACTAACAACTCAAATTCGAAAATTTTTACGAAAACAATACTTTCTCCATATACTATGTATAAGGGGAGAAAGTAAAAACATGAGTATTACTTTGACAGTTCCCTTGTTGATTATGAACAGCTGATAAAATTATTTTATCTTGATTTAAAACTCCATAAGCCCAATGTTAATTTTTTTAACTTATCATTTTATTTTTTTTACATTATTTGATATTTCCTGGGAATGAGCCCTGTCTAGAACTTATTTTTATCCCAGAAATTAGTTCTTTTGAACATTTGAAGGAAATCGTTGGAGCCGTTTTTGAGATCAGTGTCGCAAGCAAGCAAGCAAGCAAACATAAAAGCAAACCTTACTCATATTAGAGTATATGATACCTGGGGGCCGAACTTTGCTCGGGGGAAGGCCAGTCAGTTTGTTTAGATGACTTGGAGCATATTTCACCACTTCCCTCTACTGATAATCAGATTTGTATAACTCATTTGCCTCTTTTCTACATTTTTAAGGTCACTCCAGTTGTTATTTATAGCTTAATATCCCTTTGATTTATTTTCCTACTCTATATATGTAATCTTCTCTCAAATCTTTTAATCTCTGCTCACAGGAAACCACATGTTAATAATCATAAACAACATGAGTTCCATGTGGTTCCATAAAATCAGATAATAAATCATTTGAATGAAGATTACATGTAGAGTGGTCATATCCAGAATGACTCAAAGGTGCATTGTAATAACAACTGTTGTGACCTCAAAAATGCTCGTTAGTAGGGTAAATGGTGAAAAACAACTCCAAGTCATAAACAAGATTGACCTTTTCCTAGCAAAGCTCAGCCCCAGGTAGTACTTAAACTATATGAGTATAACTTTGAGAGTTCGCTGAAAGATTTTGAACAACTGTTATGACTCTTTTGATTTTATTTTAATCTCCAAAAGCCCAATGTGATTTTTTCAATTTTCCATAGCGGCTTTTTACATTATTTGATTTTGTTTGGGGATGGAACATGTCTAGAACTTATTTTTAACCCAGATATCAGGTTTTACAACACAAGTAGTTGGAAGGACACATTAGTTATTTTTCAAGAAAATCGTTGGAGCCGTTTTTGAGATAAGAGTTGCAAGCAATCAACCAAGCAAGCGAGTATGCAAACCTTACTCATATTATAGTGTAGGATAGGATTGAGTCAAAATAATTCAGCATTTGTATTGATTGACTATAACATATGTTTACTCTTAGGCACATAGAATGTACACGAGACAGGGACAATGATTCTGGATTCTAGCATGTTTGAAGTTCTGCATACAGACGGCCAGGGCTGAATTTAGGGTCTGTACAGGCTCTGGTCTACACCCTGAATGCAAGTGCGGGCCCTTACCAGCCCGGCCAACTTTCCTGTTTGATTTATATAATATAACCTACGCTTATATCAGGCTCTACAGATGGCGTTGTGCAATTGCTTAAATTTCAAATTGCTAAAATCCGTATTGCTGCCTAGTGTATATTAACATTGTCATGGCAAGATATTATTAAGTGATTTTCATTATCTAAATACATAAAACAAAGTCGGGATTGTATGTTAGTTATTTAGTTTCATCAAACAGCTGTTATAAGGATGATATCTAAACATACTTGAAAAGCATATAAATATGTTTATTATAGAAATAATAAATCTATTTGAATAGCAACTCATTTTCAATACCGAAGCATGCTCTATACATAGGCAAGTGAGCGTAGCTAACGAGCTCATCCTGGAGGCGAGTGAGTGAAGTGAACGAGCTCATCTTGAAAAAGAACGAGAATCTTTGACATAAAACAAATTCAGTGACATTAGGGCAGAATAATGTCTGTCTGACCAGCTAGTAGTACTCAACCCGAACGCTGACCCGAACTCCCGAACGCTTACCCAAGGATCATCTTTCCTCCATAAATTTAACAAGGCAACTTTTAAAGCCAGCGAGGCGGAGCTCTAAGGTTGGGGTTAAAAAAAATAACAACAGTTTTTTGTATGATTGAAAATTTTCTAAAATTACTAAAAAAGGCGTAAATAATAACATAGAAAATTTGCCTGTGCGGTGGAGGTCTATGGTTGAGTAGGGCGGCGTATCAAACATGGGGACATCTTTCAGGAGATGCTGCTTTAACAAAATAAATCCAACATACGTCAATCATACGTTAAAATTAAACGTTGGGAGTGATAGTTAAGGCAGAGCCCTGAGGGAAGAACAAAGAGGTATCCCTAATATTTTGGTACCCAACAACGTAGTATATAGGTCTGGAGCAGTTTTGAGGAGCCGCCTTCGAACTCTTTGGATTTTTTATTTGGTGGTTTATATTAGGTTTCTAATAAAATATACCACCTGATTTTTTAGAAATATTTGGGTTCAGAAATTACAGGGGCTTAAGAGATCCCAAACTTCATTTTTTTTTATCTTTCTTAGTACCTAAATTTTAAATATTTTTAGCAGGTTTCAACAGTTTTATCTCATTGCCATAAAAAGCTCTAAAAGATGAAAAATTAGTACTCCAATCCACACAGGGTTAAATTAGTATTTCGTTAGTAAGCTATTCGGCTAATGGTTGTGGAGAATATTTCAATTTCCATTCAGCAGTAAACTAAGTATATTGTCCGATGTTATTCTGATAAGAAATAAAAAACATATATCTCTTGTATACTGATTAATTTTATTAAAACTTGGTGTGTTAGCATTGACCAATAGAGAATATTCGTCCTAGGACAACCTTAAAACTGGTCTATACCATCTTGTGCTGACATTGGGTACAGCAAATGAAATTGTCATTACATATGAAGTTTTTTGGAAGTCCATTATGACAAACTTCCCTTTCACCTTTGGTCCCTCCACTTGCAGCGGCTCGGGGCGGAAACTCAGGGGTTGGTCCCCAACCTGAGACTGAGAATGTATGGTCCCTGGCTGTTGTACATGGATACCCCATCCGTTGAGTTGGCCAGTTGGAGGGCAGGCGGGTCCACATTGAGCCTGATCACAGCTGTCAAAAGGCACGGGAGTTGGTACTCTGAAAGGCCAATTTGGCTGCCTGTTCCATCCCACCCTTTCCTTTCCTGCTATATAACCACGACGAGTGAGTTACCTTCTCACTCGCTATAGAGAGAGATGATCAGGACCTTCTGGTAACCTGCACAAAATTCCCGCTTGTAGAAAACGTGCCTATAGCAGCTATAGGCTATAGGCTGTAGGCTATAGCTATAGGCTGGGTTTCCTAATCCAACAACAATGAATAAAGAATATGCGGAATACGTTTCCATCTAACACTGGAGGGTGAAGTGGAGCAATTAACCTCTTAAAACCACTGTGTGTACCTAGCAAATTAGATTAAACTGATTGCGTTTATTTGGTCACAGGTCCCAGCTATGGCCATCAGGCCTGTTCACGCTTTTTTGACTCGGCCAATGACTAATATATTTTTGGCACCGGATGGTTTTCGACGAGTTTTAAATATATAACCTGAGGGAAAAGTTGCCAATTATTATTAGACCTATTAATTTCCAAAATCAGGGGGTTAAACATACAGAAATATACTTGTTTTAAACCCATTTAATGTAAAAAAGGTATTCAATGATTTATTTATATAACAGTATCTTATAAAATTCATACCTTAAATTTAAAAATGTTTACATCATTAATATATGTTAGTTTGAATTTAAATACACAAGCTATTGAAATCGCAGCACGAGAGATTTAAAAGCAAAATCCAACATCTACATTAATGACAATTTTTTAGGAGGGCAATCTGTCTACATCGTAATTAGTTGAACAATGTAGACGATTGGGATTACGGAGTTTTGGACATCTTGATTGTTTATGAAAATCAATATTAACCACAGAAAATGCAAACAAATATAAACTGTAACCAGACTATTTTACTGACCGGTAGATTACAAAACTTTAATCCCATGTCATTAGGTGACAGTGAGGCTTATTTGGTACATTACATGTAATAAAGATAGTTTGCACGTACGATTGTTTAGTAAGTCTGCCATCAAGTAATTTGTTCACAATGTAATGAAACTACTATAGGTCTACATCACGCTTGATTATCAATCACAGTCAGTCGTGTTGCAAAGTTATACTGTCCCAGTAATTCAAAAATTCCAAAACCTATTGTATTAATTTATCATCACTAGTCCAAACACTTAGCTTTTCCATCGAAGTTTTCCAGTAAAAAATAAACTGATGATAAATCTAAATACAAGCAGTGTTTTAAACACGACAAAACACCATTAATTTACATAACACTCACATTTTAAACTATTTCGAAATAAAAAAAATTGATGGAACAAAACATAACCAAATCCATAGTTGAAATATGTTTACATTTTAAACAAATATGCAGTGTTTCCACTCTACGGTAAAAATATGCCACGCACTGATACAAAAAATCCCACTTTATCCCAGACTCTCCCTTATAGTATCCCTCGTCATATCCCACACTTTCCCACTGATTTGTTAAACATTGCAACACAATTAATGTTAAATATTATATGATTATTGAATAATGTATTAGTACAATATTTATACGGTTAGATAGAGCTTATTTAGATCTACTAATTACCTATAGGTATTTTACATTTTAGTACCTCAAAGGATTTTGAGCAATGCGACATAGGTTAATGATACGGTGAATTAACTAAATTAAATAATTTATTTACGTGAGACGTACTAATATTTTTAATGGGACTACTAAAGAGTACGAAGTAGGTACTAAATAATGGCAAATAGTTTGCTTGTTAATTCCAACATGGCTCGGCCAGCGAAATTGACATGATTCAGTGTTCGTTCTGTGACGTTTATAAAATCATAATAGGTGTGGACAGCGAGGTTAAAAAATGGGAAACCCCGCAACTGCCAGTACGGCGAGAAAATCCACTAGAAGTGCTACTGCTAAGGTGCTCTGGTCGTAAGTTGTAAGCAAACTAGCAGACGTAATGCCGATTTCAAAAAAATCCCACTTTATCCCACAATCCCATTTTATCCCACAAGCAGTCAAAATATCCCATATAGGGGATAAAAATCCCTCAAGTGAAACACAGATAAATCCCAGCTGACATTTTAAAGACAGCCATAGTCAATAGCTTACTACGAAATCCAATTCAACTACTGAATATCAAACATTAAAATTAGTTTTAATAATTATTAATAATCCAAAATAAAATACAAATGCTGTGTTAAAACATCCCTTTGGTATCCCAAATGACTCCTTCAAAATTTCATTAAGAAATGTTTTACAGTTATTTAGTATTTCGATAACACACCCACACACACACACACACACACACACACACACACACACACACACACACACACACACACACACACACACACACACACACACACACACACGGCCACTGAAAATTCTTCATCAATACAGTGATTTACTTAGTTCATCAACTACCAACTATAGCTGGCACATGCAACTTCGTTCGCCTGATCTTTCTTGATTCCCATTGTTCCTTTGATTTTATCGTTAGGTTTAGGGTGCTTTAAAACTCTCAAGGATCAACCTGAATTAAAAAAGTTGCATCTCAATTGGACGAATGGTATACGCTCACACATAAGGAGCAATCCATGAAACAAACTTTGATTTTTATTTATAAGGAATTTAAGTGTCCTATCAAAAAGCTTTTGTTACATGGTTCCATCTTTTGATAGAAATATGAACTTATTTTCATCCATCCGCGCAACTAATAAACAGACTAGTCCTGTTACACTGACAAGATGGTGAGCGAATACATGTTCTGTATTATGTGAAGAAATTGATGAACATTTTGCAACTAACAAACACATGAATAATCACCTGAACAAATAAAATAATTGTCTGCATTAAAATAAGCACTACAACCCCTTAAGGAATGTTTACATTCCTGAATTCGTAAATATGTAGGAATCCTAACTACCATTTTTCTATCCAATATGTTTTGAGGTTTGATATAAACAATTTTATATGTGTTACGACGGATTCCCCATTTAGTTACATGCATTAAAAAATTGGAGTTTTGAATATGGAGAATTGCATCTTTATAGATGGGCCACTCAATAAGCGACCATCATACTGAACTTATAGAAACGGTGTGAAATTAAAACATAAACCTTAATATATAAATACCCCCGTTGCAGTAAATCTGCATACCCAGCGAATTTAAAATGTTACTTCACTAAGTCATGAAGCCACTTACAAACTTTCATCAAATAAATAAGCGAGATATGACATTTTATTTATTCTCCATAAGAAAACCTTTAGGACTGAGTATGCAGGTTTGCTGCATCAGGGACCACAAAAATCTGGTTTTTATGCAAATACCAATGTATCACCACTAGATGAAGGAACATGCCAAGTTTTACCAATTTATGTTTGGTGAGCAATTTTTTCGCCTACTCTGAGTAGATAAGAACTAGCAAAGAGACATACTATTCGGCGCTTTTTTCCCATGTTATTCTTATGGGGAGCCGTTTTTGGACCGACACCAGCTCCCGCCTTACACAAGTTGCCTGTACTAGTACCCTTGCCTTAAATACATTTTCCCCATCCTCTATATTTAAAAATTAACTTTGGATTTGTCTGAAATTTATCTAATGCATTAATAAATCCCAAATTAACTATTACGGTCGAATTAAAACTGCCAACTTACTGATTTTTGTAATTAAAACACACACCAACGATCCACACTGACCATGACGCCAAGGTCCTGGTCACGCATGCCTACACACGCAACGATCCACACCGCTGCCCACTGACACACTGACCATGACGACAAGGCCGGTCACGAATGTGTGTCAGTGGGCGACCAGCCTTGGCCAGAATTAGCTATGAGGTAATTTCCTGGTTAAATTGAAAATCCAGCCTCTCGACGTGTATATAAGAAGCTACCGACAACATTATCTCTATTGTTCAACATCCCAAGACCCAGGACCTCTCAACAGCGACACGACCTCGAGGCGGCGAGCAGCACTGGATGACGTCACCACACCGAGCACTGGACGCGTCACGGCTCCCGTCACTGGGCCCGACGTCTTCGCACCTAGGACTCCGACTATGTTAGCTGATAATGAGGGAGTGTTAGCGACGGTAGTTAGTTGTAGCTAAAGTGTAGATGATGTCTTCAGCGGAGGACAATCACAACTGACTGTTAATCCATCATTTTTTTTTATAATCGCTCCGAAAATTGTGAAATAGCTTTCCTAATATTTGTAAATCATATCTCGAATGTGACAACTGCATTTCCAAATTAAATTTTAAAATAGATTTCCATATTTAAATATCCATTTGTAAATCATATTTCGAATGTGACAACTGCATTTCCAAATTAAATTTTAAAATAGATTTTCATATTTAAATTCTCATTTGTAAATCATACTTCCAATTCACCATTTCCAAATTAAATTTTAAAATAGATTTCCATATTTAAATATCCATTTATAAAATCATACTTCCAATTCACCATTTCCAAATTAAATTTTAAAATAGATTTCCATATTTAAATATCCATTTGTAAATCATATTTCGAATGTGACAACTGCATTTCCAAATTAAATTTGAAAATAGATTTCCATATTTAAATATCCATTTATAAATCATATTTAAAATGTAACAGCTGCATTTCCAAATTAAATTTTAAAATAGATTTTCATATTTAAATTCTCATTTGTAAATCATACTTCCAATTCACCATTTACTAATTTAATTCTCCATTTCAAAACTGTAATCGTAAAACATAACTATTGAATTGGGAGATACAAAATTACTAGTGATCTAATAGTCACTCCCATCACCAAATCTCTTAGGATGTTTTAAGGATATTAATTTAGGGCGCAACAATTATCTTACACTTCAAAGTTAAATGTGTTTTGAAAATTATTTGTACTTTGATCAAACTAAATATTAAAGTAAAATATGTTTTGAATTTTAGACTTTAAATATTAAATTATCTGTTCTAATTGAATATGTAGATTGATAGTTTCAAAATGGCAGTTTTATTTATAAAATGTTATTGTACAGTGTGAAGACGTATCCAGCCCAAATAAACAGTTCAGCTGCACTGACGTTGGTTTCACACATCTATAACTTCGTGTTTTAAATTAAACTTGTTAAAGTAAAATATAATTTAAAACCAATGTTAAATGATTTTGCCTAATTTAACATTAAAATGGTAATTTTTTGAACTCTCATATTTGTAAATTAAACTTGTTAAAGTATATAATTTAAAACCATTGTTAAATGATTTGTCTAATTTAACATTAAAAATGGCAATTTTTGAACTCTCATATTCGTAAATTAAACTTTTTAAAGTAAAATATAATTTAAACCCGCTGTTAAATAATTTTTGTCTAATTTAACATTAAAAATGGTAATTTTTGTTTATAAAAAACAGAGTAATGTCATTTCAAAATTTATTTACATCGAACATGTTGTCCTGTGCAATCTGCTCCGTGCCCTGCTCCAAAAGAAGTAATTTAATCAGACACTATCGTAACATCCACAAAGTTATTCCTAAAATTTGTAAAATATGTCATCAAATATTTGACAATTGCAATTTTAAAATGCATATGCTAGAGAACCACAATACTTGTAATGTGTGTAAGAAGGCTATTAACTGTCAAAAGAAACGCCACCACCTACGATGTGACAAGCGACCCTATAATGTGTTTAAGTTTCAAGGTGAGTCCGTGGATATATTAAACACCCTTCAATCATGTCCTTTACCAATAAAATGGATTCTTATTAGGAGAGTGAAATTTATCAAACACACAGTTAGTAAGAATGGTGAATTATTAATTGATAAAGAAACTATTGCTAACTTTCGAAGTTTAACTAATTTATCAATTGAGAAAGCACAATTAAAGACACAAATTGAAAATTCACTTTTAAAAATCTACACATCTTTACACAAATTTCAATCAGAAGGCAGTGGATGGATATATGACCATACTAAATACTGGCAGCTGCATGTTTACAAGTATAAACCCCTAACTCCCAAGTCATACATCCCCACACCAGAAAATATAAAATCAAAACACGCTGTTTTAAATATTAAAAATAGTGATAATAAATGTTTTGTGTGGAGTATTTTAGCAAGCTTAAAACCAAGGAATTGTAAAGAAAATGCAAATCGAGTATTTTACTACGAACCCCACATAGGTCAGTTAAATATGACAAATATAAAATATCCCGTAAAAATATCCGACATTGATAAATTTGAAAAACAAAATAATATAAGTGTTAATGTATATGGAATTGAAGGACAATTAATATATCCATTGAGAATAACTAAACTAAATAGTAATACGCACGCAAACCTGCTGCTTTTACAACAAGGCCGCAAATCACATTACTGTTTAATTCGTGATTTTGATAAGTTAATGCTACGGTCTACAAAATATGACCATAAGAAATATTTTTGCAAGTTCTGTGTGCAACATTTTTACACTAAAGATATATTGGAACGTCACATAACATATTGTAAAACCTTTGTTGCCCAAAGAGTACAAATGTCTAAAAAAGATACATTACAATTTACGAATTACAAATATCAACTTAAAGCTCCCTTTGTGATTTATGCAGATTTCGAATGCTTTATAAACTCTAACAAACACACTCCTTCTGGATTTGCTTATGTTGTAGTGAGAGATTCTAAAATTATTTACGAAGAGTTGTACAGTGGTGAAAATTTAATGAATGTGTTTTTCGAAAAGTTATTTAAAACTTATGACTTTATTAAAAGTCAGATGGGAGTATATGTTCCCCTTGTAATGACTCCAGAGCAAGAGACGTTATTTCAAAACTCTACACGCTGCCACATATGCCGCCAGCCGTTACTGTGTGATAAAGTGCGCGACCATTGTCACTTAACAGGCGAGTTCAGAGGACCCGCCCATAACTCTTGTAATTTAAACTATAAAGTAACCAAGAAAATTCCAGTATTCTTCCACAATCTTAAAAACTATGATGGTCATTTAATAATGCAACACGTAGGAAAATTTAATCGCAAATTGAATTGCATAGCCAAAGATATGGAAAAGTATATTTCATTCTCTGTTGATGATTTAGTATTTTTGGATTCCTACAACTTTCTGTCCCTTCCCTTAAGCAAATTAGCTTCCAATTTAAATACATTTAGATTTATAGACAATCCACTACTACAACGTAAGAGCGAATTTCCGTACGAATACATGACAGGACCAGAAAAGTTTTTAGAGCCTCTCCCACCCATAGAGGCATTTTACAGTAGTCTAACTAAAGAATGTATATCTCCCGCACAATATGAACATGCTAAAAACGTATGGAATCATTTTAATATAAATAATTTAAAAGAATATCACGATTTATACCTTAAAACAGATGTGTTATTATTGGCTGATGTGTTTGAGACATTTAGGGACTTATGTTTAAAGGATTATAAACTCGACCCTGTTCATATGTACTCATTGCCTGGACTAACATGGGAGGCATGTCTTAGAATGACCGGCATAAAATTACAATTATTTCGTGACATTGACATGCATTTGTTTATAGAACATGCCATTAGAGGCGGTGTAAGTATGATTTCCACGCGCTATGCTAAAGCCAATAATAAGTACATGGGCGAATATTATGACCCAAATCAAGAAAGCACCTATCTTGTATACTTAGACTGTAACTCGCTATACTCTACAGCAATGTGCGAGTCGTTGCCCATCGATGGCTTTAGATGGACAAATGAGAAAGATTATACAATCAAAATGAAAACTTTGGATTTATTTTGGAAGTTGATTTAAAATACGATAAAAGTTTACACGATTTACATAATGACTACCCGCTCGCACCAGAAAAAATGAATGGAAAATTAATACCAAATTTAAATGACAAAACTAAATATATTTTACATTATAAAGCACTAAAAAAAATACGAAGAACTGGGTTTGGTAGTTACAAAATACCACAGAATTTTAAAATTTAGACAGTCGAAATGGCTTGCACCCTATATTAATTTTAATATTGAAAAGCGACAAAAAGCTAAACACGATTTTGAAAAAGACTTTTACAAACTGTTAAATAACAGTCTCTTTGGTCGAACAATTATGAACCAACGTAAGTTTCGTGATATACATCTTGTAGACGAGTCTAAGTTAACAAAGTACGTTACAAAGCCAAGGTTTGACCGTAGCAAAATGTTCGATAACAATTTGCATGCTGTACATTTAAATAAATTAATTGTAAAGTTTGATAAACCAATATATTTAGGAATGACCATTTTGGATATCAGTAAAGTAATAATGTATGAATTCCACTATAATTATATGTCAAAATTTAAGAATAAAAAGTTCCTAATGACAGACACAGACAGTCTTGTTTATTCTATAGTAACAGAGGACTTTTACAAGGAAATACAATGTGACTTGGACTGTTTTGACACCTCTGCATATAGTAAAGACCATTTCTTATACTCTGATAAAAATAAAAAAGTTACGTTTAAAGACGAATTAAATGGTCAAATTATGTATGAATATTGTGGTTTAAGGCCAAAATTATACTCTTTCATTCCTTTACAATGGTTATACGAAAAAGAAAAGCAAAATGAGCTAGAGGTTAAAAAGGCAAAGGGGGCTGACAATGCTACAGTTAAACATCTCTTAAGACACCAACATTACTTAAACTGTCTTGCAACCGGGGAAGATTACTGTGAGAATGTTACAAGAATTAAATCCACAAACCACCATCTTCAAACATTAACGATGAACAAAAAGGTACTCTCTTTTGATGACGACAAGAGGTTTATTCTGGATGGCATTAACACTCTTGCCCTTGGTCACTATAAAATTGGTCAAACATAAATCTATATTTCCCATTATTTTTTGGCCTTTCCTTGTCTATTACAAAAAAGCCATATTTAGACCTATCCCAACATTGGTGGCAGAGATTTCTAAATTGGTTAAATGAAAAATAATTTCCCACATGATTGTTATACACATGTTTTAAATTTAAATCGTCTTGTTTAAATAATATTAGAAAATTAACATTGTCACGTAAATGTTTGTTTACTTTACTGTAAGATTGACACAAGTAAAAACTGTTAATATTTTTGTGTCTGCCCATTGAGAAAAATTGTGTGATATTTGGACTATTTATGTCGTCAAATACAACTATTGAGTGTGATTCTACATCATTTGGTGTGATTTCACAGTTTGAATATGTGTGTAATTTAACTTCATCACACAGACGGAATATTTCAATTATTTTTTTATATTTTTCTTGTTCTAAAGATTTGGATATTATATATAAATTTCTAAACTTTAATCCTTGCTTTTTTACAATTAAGTTATAAATTACAACGGTCTTCCCCGAACCGCTAGGCCCTATTATAAGACAGCAAATATTATTAGGAAATAGACCCAACTTCTTTGGTGTATTTTCTTTATGTGCTATTTTAAATTTGTTCTTTTGTTGAATAAATGACATTTTTTATATAATAAAAATGGCAAAGAGAAAGTGTAAAAAGGTCCAAGGTAAGGGATTATTCTTAAAGCCATATAGAGGCCGTGGCTTGTTAAATACCCTTATAAACAACCTTCCTTTCCCCCTCCACATCCCGTCATATTCATATTGTGGTCCTGGAACTAAGATACGTGAAAATTTAGCCAGAAATGTACCTCCAAAAAATAAGCTAGACTCTTATTGTAAAGAGCACGACATATTCTACATGAATAATCCTGATACAGCCGCCAAGAACAAGGCAGATATGAGATTAGCGGACCAGGCTTGGACTAGGGTTTCGGCAAAGGACGCCAATCTAGCTGAAAAAGCAGCAGCTTATGCAGTGACAAATTTGATGAAGGCCAAGGCAAAAATGGGAATGGGATTAAAATTTAATAAAAAAGATGGACAACTTTCAGCTGTTAGAGGCCGCAAGAGACGTGCCTCACTTTCGAGGAGTGTACCTAAAAAACGAGCTAAGAAAACAGAGACCAAAAGTAAGAGAATGTGGAATTATTAATTTAGACAGTGACAGGGGCACACATTGGACAGCATATCGTAAAAATAAAGATATTGTAATATATTTTGACCCATTCGGAATACAGCCTCCAAAAGAGGTAATTGAATATTTTGTACCATCTAAAATTTACTATACAACTGATCAAATACAAGATTTAAACAGTTCCATTTGTGGAATTTTATGTTTATCATTTCTGAAAAATTTTAGTTTATAAAAATGGATTCATTTACTATAACATTTACGGGCACAGAGCCAGAGTTGAAGTCGGTGTTCTTTCCTCCTATAGAATTAAATGGTGATTATGTAATTGGACTGGTAGATTTTCAAAGTTATAATTCTATATTTAATGTTAAAAAACCTCTAAATACTTTGACATATTACAAAATGCACAAAATTACAACCCCAAAAGGGGAGGTTACAATTGACGAATTAAACCGGGCATTAGCTGGTAAAGTTGAAGTTATTATACAAAATAAAGTAGCATCAATTAATACCATAGTCAAACTTATATTTTACAAAGGGCTAGATCCAAAATTAAATAAACTTAAAGACACAAAATTAACTATAGACGAGGGTGAGGATGTGTATTATTACGATCACAAAGCTCCAAATGTAATTGAAATTGCTGAAGGTACATACGAAGTGTTTGAGCTTGCGAAGGAAATTCAAAAGCAACTCCCAGATTTTGTACTTATAGCCGATAATAAAACTATGAAAGCCACATTACATTCTGGCCATGTGTTTGATTTTACAAAACCGTGTTTAGGGTCTGAATTATTGGGATTTAAAGGATTTTCTACTCCAGATATTGCGTTTAAATCCGTAAATAAAATCAACTTAAATAATGTAAATGTGATTAGAGTAAAATGTAATATTGCGAATGGGTCTTATTTAAATGGTGACAAATCACACACCATACACAGTTTTTACCCAGAAGCTCCTCCCGGCTACAAAATTATTGAGGTTCCCAGAAATATTATATACTTCCCTGTAAATAAGAGAAGTTTAGATGTTCTTAGCATTACATTTGCAGATCAACACGACAAGCCAATTGACTTTAATAAAGAAGAAACTACAATTACTTGTCATATAAAAAATATATGAGAATTTACAAGAACGGACTGAGTGTGCAAAATGCCAGGTTTCTGCGATCAATTGGGTTGAAGTTAAAATTTTCTATTAATAAAAATGGAAGATTTTCTAGACGTTACAGGAAAATTCCAATACGACGATAGCGTGGTTAAAATTACAAATCACTCCTATGTTCCACACAACACTTTAGCAATAAATAATTCCGATGAAATTCGAATATGCATAAATAACCAAGATTTACTAACACTCCCATGTAGGAGTTATCTGTATATTAAAGGAGAAATAGAGAATCATGATAAAGGACATTTTATAAATAATGCATTTGCATTCTTATTTGACGAAATTAGATACGAAGTTGCTCGTAAAGAAATAGATATTGTAAGAAATCCGGGAATTTCCAGTCTTATGAAAATATTGTGCTCTTACAATAAAACAACTAAATTGTCAAATGTGGCGTTTGATTCTGATGAAAATTTAAAGGAGTTCCATAAAAGCGGCAAGTTTAGTACTTGTGTCCCGTTAGAGCTGTTAATGGGTGTGTTTGAGGATTTTAATAAGGTTTTAGTAAATGTTAAACAAGAATTGGTGTTGAAAAGATCCAAAAACGACTTAAATTGTATATTAACAACATCTAATGCTCCAACTGGGGTCGATCCTATTCCTAAAATTACACTTAAATCGATTCAGTGGGTGATGCCGCATGTGGTGCCATCTGATGGGGAGAAGCTTCAATTACAAAAGATGTTATTGCAAAATAAAAATTTGCAAATTGCATTTAGAAGTTTGGAGCTACACGAACTCCCATCATACCCCGAAACCAAGAGACATACATGGTCAGTTAAGACGTCTTCGAGTTTGGAGAAGCCCAGGTATATTATATTTGGTTTCCAAACTGGTAGGGACAACAGTGCACGAAAAAGAACTGATGAATTTGATCACTGTAAATTGAAAAATCTCAAAGTGTTTTTAAACTCTGAATATTATCCTTATAGTGATTTAAATCTCGACTTTGAAAATGGAGATGCCTCTAAAGCTTATGAGATGTTTGTGAGGTTTAGGGAGAGTTACTACAACACCGTCCCCGATCCTATGTTTAACAGAGCTGATTTTATAAAGAAATATCCTCTAATTGTAATAGATTGTTCTAGGCAGAATGAATCAGTAAAAGAGGGGGTCGTAGATATTAAATTAGAAATTGAAACTGCAGAAAATGTCCCTTCAAACACGTCTGCATATTGCCTAATAATACACGATAAAGTGTTTGAGTATAATCCTTTGACAAATGAGATAAATAAAATGTAAATAAAATGAAAACAAATATTCAACAAGAATTGGTAGAGTCTGCAAAACAAATAAGAGAAAAATATAGGGCGTTAAAACGTGGTAAATTTCTAGAGGCTGAAGAGAGGTTCCAAACATTCCAACCGTTAATAGAGCCTTTGCAAGAATTAAAAAATTTAGCCACAAAAACAGAGAGGCCAGTTCTCCCAATGATTTTAGAAAAGACCCCGTCTAGAATACCAAGAATAACCCAGATAACACCGCACAAATTAGATTTTGGTCTTTTAGCATCAGACTATTTAGGAAATTACCTTAGTAGAAGTAGTATGACAGACACCACATATGGTATTAGGCGAGAAGGAAATAAATTTTTTATTGGGAATCAGGAAGTTCAAATTGCCAATGATGATGTTACAGTTGGAGAAACAATATATAAAGGGACAAAGGGATTGTGGGAATTTTTAACTTTAAAAGAACCCGTAAACTATAGTCAGGCTGATTTGCAAAATTATAAAGAGATTTTGGAAGCTACAAATGCACATTTAAAGGGTTATAAACCAGGTGAGGCGATGTCAAGTAATAAACACACTAAATATCTTAATATAATTAAACCCCTGTTTAATACTGTTGGTGAAGGTTTAAGGCAGGTAACTGGTAATAAAATAGACTATGTTTATTGGGACGATCCTAATGAGCTTGTAGATAGGTTAAGACTGCTTTGGTTAAGCCGATTGGCGGGAAATTCTGGAGTGGATAATGAGATAGATTCTATCATAGAAGAATTGAGGGAAAGTGGAATTGTTTATTAAATAAAAAGATGATAGATAAATTTTATCGCGTATATAACCCGTATAGTAAACCAGAAGCTAGAAGTTTTAAAGAAACTACTTTAAATCTAAAAGATGATGGTTGGAATGCTTTAAATTATAAAATTAGTAGTGTTAAAGGTGGGGAGTTTACTGATGATGTATCGACTTTGGGGCAGACGTTAACTAGAAAAGGTGATGCTTTTGTACAAGGTAATACTAAATATAAGTTTTTAGAATCCAAGAGTAATAATTGGAACGCGATTAAACGCAAAATTACTAATGTTAAACGAGGTGAAAGCTCAACCGATGTACCCACATTAGAGCAAACTTTAATAAGAAAAGATGGTGTCTTTGTACAAGACAAAAATAATTATGAATTTTTGGAATCGGAGAATGGTATTTGGAATGCCAAAAAGCGAAAAATAAGTAATTTGTTGGCTGGTAAAGAAAGCGATGATGTTGTAAACGTCTCTCAAGTACCAAAAATGGATCTAAACTCTTGGGATTTTAATAATAAAAGGCTAGTTCGTGTTAAACCCGCTATTGATGAGAGCGATTGTGTTACAAAACATCAGACTGTGACTTTAGACGGTCTTAAATTTGATGGTAAAAATAAGCAATTAACAAACATTTTACCTGGAACATTGCCAAATGGTGTGGCTGTTGTTAATCAAATATTAACAAAAGGTGAGAAAAGCATAATAAAACAGGGGGATAAATATTATAATGTATTAACATTAGATAGCGATATGTGGGATGCAGAGGACAAATTAATAAAGAATGTACCTGAGGGCAAAGATAGGAGTGATATTTGTTTAATGTCACAGGTTTTGAGGTATGACGATAATATTAAAACTTTTAGACAAGACAATATTAAATTTGATATTTGTTTAAAATCACATGCATTAAGGTTTAACAATAAAACTAATACATTTATGCAAGACAATAATGAAATCGATTTGATGATGTACAATCCTAAATTGTTGGTTGCAGACCCTACATCTTTAAGCGGATTTAAGACTTTAGATGGAGAGGCATATTTGCCAAAAAACTATGTATATCAAAGAATGAGTGATGGTATGTTAATTGGTAGCAATGGAGGTGTTTTTGAAACGACAGAGACTGGCAGATACGTTAACATTAAAAATAAAGAATAAAAAATGGAAAAAATTGCTTACGAATTGTATAAGCCCGCGAGAAAGAACTTTGTTAGAAGGTCTTTTAAGGTGTTGGGTATAAACGAAACTGTTCAAATAGATTTAATAGATATGCGGAATTATGCTAGAGAGAATTGTGGGAATAAATATATTTTAACTTTAATAGACACATTTTCTAAAAAAGCTTATGCTGCTCCACTAAAAAATAAAACTGGATTAGTAGTCACAGAAGCTATAAAAACTATTCTCCCAAAGGGAGTTAAAAATATTCAATCTGATAACGGAAAAGAATTTTTTAATGAACATTTTACCAAACTAATGAAAATTCTAAATATTAATCACTACCACACTTACTCTACAACTAAGGCGGCTATTGTGGAAAGGTTCCAGAGAACTTTAAAGAATTGGTTGTATAGAGAGTTTAGTGCACAAGGGAGTTACAAGTGGTTGGATTTACTTCCAAAGTTAATAAGGATATATAATAATAAAGTACATAGATCCATAGGGATGAAGCCTAACCAAGTAAGTGCTAAGAACTCTAAAGATGTACATGAAAGGTTAGCATCTAAAGTACAAGTTAAAAAGCCAAGATATAAGGTGGGGGATAGTGTAAGGATATCTAAATATAAACATGTATTTAGTAAAGGATATACCCCTAACTGGACGGGAGAGCTTTTTACAATAGCAGAAGTTAAGAAAACAAAGCCTGTGACTTATATTTTGAAAGATGAAAATGGCAATATAATCAAAGGAGGATTTTATACAGAAGAATTGTTAAAGACTAAATATAAAGACATGTATTTGGTAGAGAAGGTAATTAGGAGGAAAGGTGATTTATTATATGTCAAATGGCTCGGGTTCCCAAGTAGCCAGAACTCGTGGATTTATGCAAAGGATGTATTAAAATGAATGCAAATTTTAAAAATATAGGGGAAAAGTATGGCAAGGGTCAAAACGGAAATTAGGGCGGGTGCAAAAATCAGTAAGTTGGCAGTTTTAATTCGACCGTAATAGTTAATTTGGGATTTATTAATGCATTAGATAAATTTCAGACAAATCCAAAGTTAATTTTTAAATATAGAGGATGGGGAAAATGTATTTAAGGCAAGGGTACTAGTACAGGAAACTTGTGTAAGGCAGGAGCTGGTGTCGGTCCAAAAACGGCTCCCCATAAGAATAACATGGGAAAAAAGCGCCGAATAGTATGTCTCTTTGCTAGTTCTTATCTACTACTCTGAGATGAGGTTATCGTTTCGATATCGAAAAATTTAACCAACCGTTGCTTTTAAAAATAATTACATGTAAAACGTTAAAAAAAACCCAAAGGTACGATCTTTCTGGTTTTCGAACTCATGAAAATAGATGCTGCCTTACACGTTTATACCAAATTTCATCAAGATCGGACCATTTTTACGAAGGTTATCGTGTCTGGTTCTTACATCATGTCTAAACATACTTGAAAGGCATAATCATATGTTCATTATGGATATAAAAAAATAATTGAATGGCAAGTCAAACTATTTTTTTGATAGGCAAGAGAGCGTAGCGAACGAGGTCATCTTGAAAAGGAACGAGTATTTGACATAAAACAAATTCTAAGAAATTACGACAGGAAAACGTCATCTGTTGGGCTAGCTAGTATATATATATATATATATATATATATATATATATATACACTATATATAATATATATTATATATATTTCTTATATATATATATATATATATATATATATATATATGCAAATTATTACCGTTTGACAAAATTCACGTACCAAGCAATATTTTCATCATTAAATAACTGGTTTCGTCCTATTAAATAAATCACTTTAAAAATATGGCTTATAATAATACTATTTGTATGTAAATAAATACGTATCGATCTCTGGATGCAGGCGGAGTATATGGCAACTAATGTATATGTATGAGATGTCGAGATGTAATGCTGAGTCGCCCAACAGCGGCGGGGCGGGGCTGAGAAAACAGTACATAAAGGGTCTTCAACTTAGATGCTCCAAAGTTTCAGCACATCGACTTTTCGAATTGAAGATTGAAATTACTATACACAAAATATCATAATGTTGTGACTGCCTAGTGTGGCTTTGGTAAATTATAGTTCTATGTTCAATCCTGAGCTAATGTTTTACCCCGTAAAATAGGAAAATAAATAAAATATTAACAGATATTAATATTGCTAAGGATATCAAATTAACTATCGAAGCACAATGAAAATTCTCAATATGTTCTTCAGAAATGATTTTCTTGCATTATGAAATTATGGTGAAAATAAGTTTTATGTTTAAGCTATTTTTTATGTTTCAATTGATTTTAATTGGATTTTTATCTACTTTAACTTTTGATATCTAATGATTTTTTCACGAGCATTGTTATTGTCATTGGAAATCAATTCACGTTTCTTTGAGCTCGAACCACCGTTTGTTAATATTTTTATTGTTTGCATTGAACCAAGTCTTGATCTCAGTATTTCTTCGTTACCGTTTAGTAGTTCTATGTATTCTTTTTCTTGTTAACAGTATTGTGGAATCGTTTATTATATTATTATTATAGTCTATTATATTCGAATTACGTAATGGCATAAGCATGATTTTTTTTGATTTAGTAATTTGGTGAATGTTTGTTGTTGTGGATAGTCAGATGAATCAATTCTGTATCTGCCTCAAATATTGTAATCTGTAAATTGGTGTTTGCCGTTAATAAATTAAATTAAATGTTATCTAAAAATCATCTACGCTTGTAACTTTTTGTGACACTTTAATAGATCGTTATTTTTCCCAGTTGTGTACAACTGACGTAAACAATTCTCAGAGCAATTATTATAGATAAAACATGAAATGTCAACTCAAACGTTATGAAAAATAAGGAAAGAAGAGAGTTTAGGAATATTTGACTATTTTGGTGAGGCCATGGCGTTGCAGTCAAGGAGACAGACTTAGGACCCCTATTGTCGTCAAGGTTCGTAGTGCTTTCAGACCAGGTGTGCTTATTTATATAAGAGCAATGTTCGCAGCAAATATTTAGTGCAGTAAGCGACAATCTGCTTGTTCGCCTGTTGTTGTATGGAAATTAAGTAAAATTGTACAAATATTTGTTGATTTAATGTTTTTAACCTGACCTTTTTATATAGTAAAAGATTAACCGTAAAAAAAAGAAAACAAAAAGTCCTGTCACAGTGTGTCCATCTCTCCTCCCCCCAAACCATCCCCTGACCACTGTAGCAGGCAAAAAAAAAAGAAAGTCCTGTTGCAGTGTGTTCACCTCTAACCATTCCCTGGCCACTGTAGCAGGCAACGAAAAAAAAATAATAAAAAGTCCTGTTGCAGTGTGCTCACCTCCAACCCCAAACCATTCCCTGGCCACTGTAGCAGGCAACGAAAAAAAAATAATAAAAAAAGTCCTGTTGCAGTGCGTCAATCTCCCCCTCACCAACCAACCCTATCCGACGGCTGAAGAGGGCCCAAGCGCCCTAAAGCAGCCTCAGTGGGCCAGGGACTTTCCCGCCCACTGGAACCTCACAAAACAACAACATTAACCGTAAAACTGGTATATTTCCCCAAATTTTCCAACCAAGAACTTATACATTTAAATATAGTTGTTGCGTGTCAGGCTTACAATTTTCCCGAAGGATTATGGTACAGTTTAACGATATATAGGTCACAATATTACTAGGTGTACGCTCATTACTCACGTATAAGGATAATTGAAACACATGATCAAACCATTGATTATACATTATTCAAAGTCAATGATCAAACTTAAATTGAGTCTCATAAAAAATTCAAGATCGAATTTGAGTAACATCATCAGAATACATTCCGGTATCATTTAACTCCCGTCAGAATCCGGATTTTACATCTATAGGCCTATAGCTATAGTCATAGTCACTTCTCCCCAATAAATGTCTTATCTCGGTAGCTCAGTTGGTATCGCACTGGCTCACAGAGCTACAAGTCGCAGGTAGCCTAAGTGTATATGCCTACATTTCATAGCTAAGTCCATTGTCCAAGTTTATGATGAAAACAGCTCACTATAATCCAAACCTAGAATATGTCAAATCATTTCAGATAACCTATAAAAAAAAGGCTTAGTTTGATTAGAATAGTTCAAAGCTTTTGTTTTGGTTCGCTACAACATTTCTGGTAATGTGTTTAAAGTTTTTACAACAGTTGTATTACCAGTTTAATGTCGGCTTACTCTTACTGTAATCGAACCCTATGCTATGTCAAATCATTCAAGATAACCTTCCGAAAAAGGCTGTTTGGTTAGAATAGTCTATAGCTTTTATTGTGGTTAGCTACATTATTACTGCTAATGTATTTTAGGTAATGTAGGAAATTGTTATTATTAATTTAGTGAAAATATAACCTAGCAAATAATTGTGCTACAAAATGAATTTAAGGTTGGTCGCTTACTGTGACTAACTTGATCAAAGCGTTCTAGACAAATAGGCTTTGTAATTTTTACACATGACAATCACAATATTACCAATTTTCTAAGACAATGTAATAAAACAAACTATTTTATAAGTTAAGTTAATATCTCTGTATCTACAGTCATCTATTTTGAAAAGTTATTTAGAGTTTTCCGATCTGCCACGCGCGTTGTCTGCCACTGTTACTTGTCGCTTCCGACGACTGACGATATTTACACAGAGTAGGCACACTAAGGGAATATTAACTGTATGGATTTTTTTAAATATCGTACACTTAATCATTTTATAAAATAATGAATATGTTCACAACTTAAAAATATACTTCGATTTATCTCTCTTGTGTGTTTTTGTTATTTTTGTTGTGAAAACCTTTTGTTATCCAGTATAACAAAGTATACTCTAGTAAACTAACTATTGTTACTCTGTTGTTGAAACATAGACGTCAGCTAAATTTTAACGATTCAAGTACTACTAAAATGGCTTCCAATGTTATTCTTATGGAGAAAAAAATAAATTTGGTTTTAAGATAATTTTATTAATACTGAAATAAATTATCTAAATAAGGAACTTGACCGAGATTTTGTACAGTTAAGTTTATCTGGAAAATTTGAAGTTTAACTGTGGAGGCGTTGTCGAGTTATTTTGGTCACAGACACGCCAGTTGAGTTGATTCTCTTACCAGTATATACTCTGATTGTTACGGGAGTGCGGCTGGCAGAAGGGTGGGCTCTACTCACACACACGCAGGCCTCACACACACAGACGCAGGGGATTAGGACGGACCACTGACCTGCCGCCTGAGTCATCACTGGCTCACAGAAATTTGACAATCAATTTTTTTTTAATTTTACCTTCGTTGTAAAATCTATTAATGCTTTTGACTTTAGCTCAAAATGATAAGTAAAATGATACCAAACAATATATATTTTGCTCAAAAAATTTAGAAGTTACGAACATTTCTCTATATATAATTCCGTAAGTCAAATTTTTGTAAAGAAATTGTGAGTGACTGGATGGCCGTAGAAGGATGGGAGGGGTATCATTTTAAAGGTCTTGACGTGAATTTTGAGGGAAAACTATTCATTTTTCTTATTTTTTTACCATAAATTCGCAACAGAATAAAACTTTTCCCATTAAAACAACATGGGGTTTAATTTGTTTACATCTTTTGAAATTAAAACAGCTGTGCCACAGAGTTAAATTAGCCTTTGATATTGATACCAGCTGTACTTATTCAGTTTGTTTACTTTTAAACTAAAGCAATGTATAGTTGTTTAGGAATGGACATTTTATTAAAAACATAAGACAGTATAATAATATTATATTATAATGCTAGAAAATCAGTGCTTATTTATAAATGACCAATGAAGGTTGATAAAAAATTTATGTATTTTGGTTTTTTAGGGGCTTTTGCCCCTACAAGCCCCTAGTCAATACTAGAAGTTACGAATATTTTCATATTAACTATCATAACCGCGGGATTCCTTTCACAAAGGACTTGAGAAAACCTGAGTTCTATCAACTTGTATATGTCTGAATAAACCGCCGATGCCAACCTATGAAATCGACGATAAGGCTGCCAACGACGATAAACGTTTCTGACCAATCTGACTTTTTATTATACCCCATTCAGTAAACCATTTTTTGTCATAATCATTTCGTGTTTGGACTCATTTTTCATGGAATTAAACAACAAATTTAGTGACACAAAGCTTTTTACTGTATATCTAATCTTGAAATGAATTGTGATTTTGAGGTATCATACAGCAGGTGTTATATTTCTAGGTAGTGAAGGGGATCGGGGCTTCCAGGCAATTAGGACGGTGGTGAGTGTGCGTCAGTGTGCGTGCGTGAGTTGGGTCCCTCGCAGGTAGAGCGGAGCTCCAGCCGCACTCCCTTAACAATCAGACTATAAGCATTAGTCATGTACAAGGTTAAACTTCACTTCGTTCCATTAGCCAAATAGAGTATAATTCAACTTTTATGGTTAAAAGGTAACTAAAAAAAAAAAGAAATCATAAATTTGTGGTAAAGTTATAGTTTCATTCACACTTTCATTAGAGTTTATCCTAAAACCAATAACATGAAGGGAATTAAGTTTATATTGTGTGCTACAGGTAGCTTGCAGGTGACTTTTTTACAGATGTTCGCCTCTCTCTTACCAGCGAGGTAATTAAGTGTAGAATCTTAAAAATTGGGGTCACCCTTCCCGCTTATACAATTTATCCTAATTTACTTTCCATTTATAATACACAGGGAAGGGGACACAACAACAACGGACAAACAATTTTCCATGTAGTCGCTTACGTTGCTTTCTTTTAGGATTTGCTTTGACAAATGAGAGTTGATTTGTCAACACAGCTACCCAGTATATGAATCTATATTTTAATGGTAATATACTCTTTTCTATCTCCCAAGCCAAAATAGGAGTTGTCCTAACAGCATTTAATCTTCATAGTACTATTCTGTTTGACGTTCAATTTGTTTAGAGTGGGATGTGGAAGATCATAATAGATAAAGCTATAGTAATAACTTTTATATCTAACTACAGGTTTATAAATATTCAAAAAAACTTGGGATGGGCACCATTTAATTTATTTGCAAGTGCTTTTTAGTATGTGGTGGGTTACAAGCAATCTTCAAATTGCTTCACAAATATATTCTTTACGATTTTCAAAAATAGGTTTATGGTCTAGTTTTGATCCTAGAATTGTAAGTCTCCTCACAATCCGTATGTTTTATGACCGAGGGAAAATTGTTCCTCTGTTGGCTTAATTTTCTTGATAAAACCATAATTTTACCTTTATTGCCATTTTTCTAGGCCCAGGCTAACAGCTTCGTGTTCGGTCAAACGGTTTGTGATTCGTGTAATACATCGTGTTCATATAACTCATAATTATTTGAGGCGTACAACAGGATGTAGTCAGCATACTGAAGAGATATTCAGTTATTTCCCAACAGTTAGTTAACAAGAAAAACTACAGCTGTTGTCTCATTGTTAGTTTTTGCTATTTAGCTATATGTAGGAATTTTTTTTTCGACATGCAATCTGTTTTTAGCGAATTTCCCCTATAGGGAAGAAGCTATTACCGTAGTCAGCATGGTAAGACCTAAGCCCGGGACCATGATAAATTTTCGTTTTGAGGTCCCCAGACCTCAAAAACACCATTCGTTCGAAACTGTATATATGTATATTAACTGTATGTATATATATATATATAATTTCGTCAAAATCGGAACATTTTTACGAGAGTTATCGTGCTCACGGACACACACACTACACACACACACACACACACACACACACACACAGTATATATATATACACACAGTATATATATATATATATACTGTGTGTGTGTGTGTGTGTGTGTGTGTGTGTGTGTGTGTGTGTGTGTGTGTGTGTGTGTGTGTGTGTGTGTGTGTGTGTAGTGTGTGTGTCCGTGAGCACGATAACTCTCGTAAAAATGATCCGATTTTGACGAAATTTGGTATAAACGTGTAAAGCAACATTTATGACTTTAAGTTCGAAAACCAGGTAGATCGCTCCATCCGAAGGGGTATTTTGGGAGGTTTGTACCTAAAAAATGTTTTTTTTTAAATTTTGACATGTAATTTTTGAAAAAACCTAATTTTTGTTTTTACCATTGGATTCAGCTTAAAAATACACACTTTGGTGTTTTTATAATTTCTCTACGTCAATATTGACGTAGAGAAATCTCTACGGAGATATTGAAAGTGCTAAACACAGTGGGTTGTCTAATGTTATTCTTATGCAGGAAAAGACAAATTTTACATCTCGCTTATTTATGCACGTATACTGACGAAACTTGGTATATGGCTTCATCTGGTTGTGGTCTATTGATATTTGCTCAAAAAAATAATTGTTTGCCAAAGGCTTCCGTAGCAGCAAACCTGCGTACTCAGCCCCATGTTATTCTTATGGATAATAATGAAATGCTATGTCTCTCTTAATTATGATCATAAATTAATCAAAACTGGTATATGACTTCACCTAGTTGAGTTACATTGATATTAGCATAAAAACCAATTTATTGTGTTCGTTGATGCAGCAAACCTGCGTACTCAGCCCCAATGTTATTCTTATGGAGAATAATTAAAATATCATAAATCGTTTATTTATGAATGTATATTGATGAAACTTGGTATGTGACTTTATGTGGTATTAAGTTGCATATATATACATTGGAAATTCTCTAAGTATGCAGGTTTGCTGCGACGGGGGTATTTTATTTACAATCTGTTTAGTTACAAACGATAAGCAAATGTAATAAATTTTTAAAGGCGTGAGTTATTATTTGTTCAGAAACAAACCTAATAAAAATTAAAATATGTTTAAACTATGTTTTGAATCGTGATGTCAAATCCAGAACACTACAGCATTTTAATCTGTTTATGTGGTCACTATCGTCCAGAAGGCCACTGCAAGGTAATTAGGGTGGCTGCCTAATTTTGAAATATATTTTTCATTGCAACGCTGTATTTATTCCACTACAAAATGGATACAAGTATATTCATGAAGAGTAAGATTGCTGATGTGCCAAGAGGCTTGAAATACAGCCCAAATCACTTTAGATTGAAATCGCCAAATGATTTTTATGTTGAGGATACTGGTACTTCCCCACGGCTGTATATCATAATTCCAAAATGTTTTTAGAATCACTTTGTGCAGTAAAACATTTGTTTTCATTTTACAGTTTTGAATTTTCGTGAATAAGCCAGGATAATGTTGCGCAGTTAAATTTAGATCCAATAGTTTATTCCAGATGTGAGATTTCCACGTTTGTCTTCTGTCTTAGTGCATTCCTAGATATTTTGCTGCAGTCGCTTGAGGAAGAACAACATTGTTTAAATAAACAGGAGGGCAAGTATCGGTTTTCAGCTTAAATGTAATATGGGTTGATTTCCCTTTTTTTAAATTTATCCGCCACCTCTTCAGCCAGTCTGATTTACAGTTTAAGTTTATTTTAAGGATTATTGTGGTAGTTCCTGCATTATGATGGGAGGCTAGTATGGCTATGTCATCTGCAAAAGTAGCAGTATTTGTTTCATCGCTTATTGGGAGATCTGCAGTGTACAACACATACAGGCCAGGACCTAGCATACTACCTTGAGGTACTCCTGATTCTACAGTGTGGAGACCTGATATGATTTCTTTACTTAAAATATTTGATTATGTGGCTAATAAGTCTTCGTGCCACACCTATTCAAATTAATGCTTGACTTACATCCAAGAACGCAGCTGTGCAGTATTGCTTCTTCTCCCCAAGTCTTGTTTAATTAAATTAGCTACTCGGTGGACTTCCCCAACTATAGTGTTGCCTCCAAAACCCAAATTGGTGACTAGGGATTAAGTCTCTTTCGTAAATTATTGGCAGTAATCGTTTTAACAGAACTTTTTCAAAAACCTTTGATATTACAGGAAAGATACTTATTGGCCTGTAAGACGAGTCTTGGTGAGAAGGTTTTCCAAGTTTTAGCGAATTTCCCCTATAGGGAAGAAGCTATTACCGTAGGTCTCATGGTAAGACTTAAGCCCGAGACCATGATAACTTTTCATTTTGAGGTCCCCAGATGCCAAAAACACCATTCGTTTAAATTTATATATATATATATATATATATATATATATATATATATATATTATATGTGTTCGTAAGCACGATAACTCTCGTAAAAAAGGTCCGATCTTGATGGCATTTGGTACAAATGAGTAAAGCACCATTTATTTGAACAAGTTCGAAAACCAGACGAATCGCACCATCCAAAGGGGGGTTTTGTACCCAAAAAATGGGTTTTTTGGGGTTTCCACATGTAATTTCTATTTAAATCAAATTTTATTTGTACAATTTAACTCAGCATAAAAAACAAACAATTTGGTATTTTGATCATTGCTATTGGTTCCTCAGATATTGAAAGCGCTAAACACAGTACGTTGTCTAATGTTATTCTTATGGAGAAAAGGAAAAATGGTATATCTTGCTTATTTATGAACATTAACCGACGAAATTTAGTATATGGCTTCATCTGGTTGTGGTTCATTATTGTTTGAACAAAAAAACAATTTTTCGCCTATGGTTCCCGTAGCAGCAAACCTAGGTACTTGGTCCCCATGTTATTCTTATGGAAAATAATTAAATGTTACACATCGCTTATTTATGAACGTATACGGACAAAACTTGGTGTGTGACTTCACTAAGATGAGTTCTTTTGATATTTGCATAAAACCCCATTATTTTGTGTTCCTTGTTGCAGCAAACCTGCGTACTCATCCCCAATGTTATTCTTATGGGAAATAATTTATATTTTAAATATCGCTTGTTTGTGAATATTTCTTATAAATCGTGTTAAGTGTTTAAAGTGTTATGTTACATATTCATTGGAAATTCGCTGAGTGTGCAGGTTTGCTGCGACGGGGGTATTTGTATCACAACAGTTTGGGAAATCTTTCCTTGGGTTGTGAAATACTCAAATGCTATTGGAAAAAGATTTTAACAACATATAAGATTTACCAGGAAGTTCTTTAAGCAACTTACTAGTTGTTAAACCGTAGCCGGGAGAATTTATCGGCTTTAGTTAGTTCATAATCATTTGAGTTTATTTCATTGTTGGTAACTGGCTGAATTGATAGGTCCATTTGATTTGGGACTTAAAGTAATTCATAAATTTCATGACTGATAAAAATGTCAGTGTCATTTAACTTAAAAACATTTAAAAAATGTATAATAACAACTTTACTCATTTCCTTTGTACTTTTTGCATTAGAGCCGTCAGTCTTCAAAATTGGATGGTTTGAGAATTCTCAACATAGCGGTCAGTTGCCGTGATTCTCTCTATTGAGGTTGGTTTTGTCTAATGGATTTCTAGAGTTGAAGGTTAGATAAATTATTCTTTGATAATCACTATAATTTTTGGGTTTTATAACAAAATCATTGATATGGGAAAAACAATCATATGTTATATATATACAGTTTTGATCGAATGGTGTTTTTGGCATCTGGGGACCTCAAAACGAAAAGTTATCATGGTCCCGGGCCTAGGTCTTACCATGTCGACTACAAGGCAAAGGTAATAGCTTCTTCCCTTTAGGGGAAATTCGCTAACAAAGCAAAATTCAAATAAGCTACGAAATTATTAACATTGAATTTTATTGCTAAATATTAATTTGTAGTTTTGACCAATTTGAACACTTACAGTACAATAAAAGTTAATTACTCAACAAACAATATCACAAATTGTATCCTTCGATTAGTAAACGAGGACCTTTTGTCTCTATATAGGTTAACAGTCTGAACAGAAAGATAGTATGAAGCCTTTATTGATCTCCGACAACTAGGTTGTTTGGCTTGATGAGCTCAATTGTATTTGTGGAACTCAATAGCTGTTTCTCCTACTTCTCTCTAACTACCTTCCAAATAATGTAAGAGAGAGAATATTCTTCAGTATCCGGCTAGTAGAATATAATAAAAATAACTTTAACCCCCCAAATAGTAAACATATAACTAACAAATTTGTTGAACCAATAACGGTATTGTTGAGATTATCTTATTTAAGAAAAGACTAAGGAGATTTGTATTACTGATTTTAAAAATTCGGACATATCGGGATCTGGAATCTGATCCCGTCTTCAGGGCAAAGGCTTCTTTGTGATTTTTCTGCATTGCCTGGATTGTGACCTTCAGTGATTGAAATTTACAGCAATAATTTCTTAAATAACACAACAAAACAATTACCCTCTGTTGAACAAGCTTTGAAGTGTATGGTAGACCGTTGTATTTACCTTTAGTTTTCTTTGGTTGTTACCAATTCAATCACATTAGTTTTATGGATATTAAGTAATTTAAGAGAACTTAGAATTAAAACGAGTTCGCACGCAGCACGCTGACGTTAGGGAAGTGAATTTTCCCCAATAAAAACTTAAAAAAATCAAATAACGGTTTAAACAAAGATTTGTGACATTTTTAGCGAAATGGAAAATATTAAGTTTTTTGGCTGTTCTGATGCACCTGGTTCTATTTGAATGCAGTATTGGGATGGCAATATTGTGCATTGTAAGCTTAGGAGGATGTACCATCAGGACCAAAAATTGGTATGGGGGTATTAGGAGTGATAAAACATCAAAATATGAAAAACAGCCTTTTCCAATGTAAAATACCCATAAGACAACGTACTGTGTTTACTCAATTTTCATTTTCATTAATAACTCGGTAAATATTAGTGCTAGAATGATGAGGGAGGGCTTACAATTTTCGCCTTGTTACGTTCTATGACCTATTATCCATTAATCTTACATTTAGGGCTTATCTGACCCTTTTTGGGTTCAAAATTCAAAATCCCCAAAAAAGGGGGTTAGAGTTTTATCGAGTGTTTTGCCCAACGAACTTGTCTAACTGATTACAAAAAGGAATGGCTCTACCAAATTTTAAGCAAATCGGACAAAAATGCGACTGCTAGAGTGCAAACACAAGCCGGTGGCCTTTCACGCTATTCAACATAATGCTGAGTTTGACGATTGTTTCGATCTTAAAGCTATACACATAATCCAAAGTGTTGAAACCAAAGAACTAAATGACGTGAATTTGAGAACAGTCGAATTGGCTCACCAGTTAGTTTTAAGAACGAAACAACGTCATGGACTCAACATTCGTTAATTTTATAATTTTTTGCTCCTTATTCTTTCTACAGTATCAAAATAGTTTTATTCCACATCATCTGATCTTAACCAAATGTGTAAATAACATCTGATCCATTGTTTTTATATTTTATTTTTCATTAATTTTTGTGTTTGATAAAGATATTATATATATAAATATTGCAACGAAATGGTTTTAATTTCTTAAATGAATATGTATATATATATATATATATATATATATATATATATATATATATATATATATAACATTTTGAACGACCCCCCAAAACGCGTTCAGGGGGTCACGTTAGGAACTTCTATGGTGGTCCCGGGCTTAAGTATCACCGTGCGGGTCATGCTAATAGTTCACTTTCCATAGGAAATTCACTAATAATTTATGCTGTCTAACATTAAACCTCAAGACCGCTAGAAATTAATACATCCTATACTCTAATATGAGTAAGGTTTGCTTGTATGCTTGCTTGCGACACTGATCTCAAAAACGTCTCCAACAATTTCCTTCAAATGTTCGAAATAACTAATTTCTGGGATAAAAATAAGTTCTAGACAGGCCTCATCCCCAGGAAAACTCAAATAATGTAAAAAAAAACTAAAATGAAAAGTTAAAACATTAACATTGGGCTTATGGAGTTTCAAATCAAAACGAAATAATTTTAACAGCTGCTCATAATCAACCAAGGTTCGTAGGGCTTTCAGACCGGGTGTGCTTATTTACATAAGAGTAATGTTCGCAGCAAAGATGTCTTCCGAGGGCGTCCAGCTGATTGATAAATCAACAACACACCATAAACTGTTGCCAACCTTAAGGGTATAATAATGGGACAGCTATTTTTAAATTGTTACTGGATATGCAGAAAGAAAATTTAAACCCTTAATCCATTAATCTAATAATAAAAATAAATCAACACAATATATTAGTTTCATAAAATAACAGCTTATCATAGAATGTAAGCAGTTAAACAATGTTAATTCTAACTACACTGATGAGGAAAATATGGTACTCGTACGATAAATGTCGTGTTTCCAGCAACACTGCAGATTGGACTGGTGATCACGTGACCTTCCAGCTGTTTTTACGAGGTCTCTTCCGGTTAAGTAGTTAACCTTAAATAGATCGACTCAGCACACCTGGTTTTAAAGCTCTACGAACCTTGATAATCAACCAGGGAACTGTCAAAGTAATACTCATGTTGTTTATGATTATTAACATGTGGTTTCCTGAGAACAGAGATTAAAATATTTGAGTGAAGATTACACATATAGAGTATTAAAATATATCAAAGGGACATTGAGCTATAAATAACAACTGGGGTGACCTTAAAAATTTAGAAAAGAGGCAAATGAGTTATACAAATTTGGGGGTTTTGGGGGGGTTTGTTCCCCAAAAATGGGGTTTTTGAACTTTTTACATATAATTCTTTCTAAACCCAAATTTTAGTTTACAAACAATTTGGTATTTTGATCATCGCTCTACATAAATTGTTTACCGAGATATTGAGAGTGCGAAACACAGTGCGTTGTCCAATGTGAAGCTTTTGGAGAATAAGTAAAATTTTATATCTCGCTTATTAATGAACATACATTAATGAAAATTGGTATGTGGCTTTATATGGTTGGGTTTTAATGCTATTAGTATACGAAAATCATCTTTGTGGTCCCCATGACAGGAAGCTTGCGTACTCATCAGCTATAATGTTTTTCTTATGGAAAATAATAAACATCTCCATAATCATGATATATTGCTTGTCATATAAAGCCTCATCATCCAGGAAATTTTGAGGAAACCATAAGACTGACACCCATCTATAATAATAATAATAATCTAATAATAATAATAATAATCTTTATTTTCCAAACAGAATACATTTACACGTATACAATCCCAGAAAATACACCAATACATAGGTCAGCAGGGCTGAGATCAGTGATTCCAATATTTACAAAAATCTTGCTTGTTTATGAGCATAAATTAATACAACATGGTATATTGCTTCATCTGGAGGTGATCCATTTGTATTTGCGTAAAAACCAGATTTTGTGGACCTTGATGCAGCAAACCTTCATACTTAGTCCTAATGTTTTTCTTATGGGGATTAAATAAAATGTCATATCTCGCTTATTTATTAATATTCTTTGATTAAAGTTGGTAAGTGGCGTCATGACTTAGTGAAGTACCATTTGAAATTCGCTGAGTATGTAGATTTGCTGCAACGGGGGTATTTATCGTTATGACCTCTATAAATCTATTAAATAATACAAATAAAGCCTGTTTAATAAACAAGTTTTCATTCAGAGAGTCAGTATAATTTTCTTTTCAAACATTCTTCATGGTTGAAAAATCATGGTTGAAAATGGCTATGTTAAAATTATGTAGAAAGCTTTAGAAGCGTGGTTTCATCCATTTCGTAAAAGTAATTTATGTAAAAACAAACAGCAAATAACACTATCCTTCTTGTTGTTTGCCAATTAGACTTTTTAGAACTGAAACTAGTACGGAGAAAAATATATCAAATATTCACACCCAGAGCAAAATTTAGCTATTGTATTGGTGCCAGTAGAAATATACCACCTCATTATTACCTTGACATTTGGCCTTAATACTTTTAATAATCATTTCAGATCAGAATATAAACAATTTATTTTATAAAAAAACAACTAAACGAATGAAACTATTGGAATACAAATTTTCTCATGTTGGAATTAGAAATCGAGCGTCAAACTCTTGCCTAGCAGACAATGGTTTTGACGAAAGAATGAAACCAAATCTTTGAGTAACGTAACAAAAGATGCTTACAATGGATTTAGGGAGAAAATGGTTACAATAAACACAAAGAGACGGGACCTAAACACGTAGCGCCCTCTTTGGTAGGGGCGGTAAACTGGGTTATATCCCCCGACCTGGTTATGACTTGGGTGTTGTTGCCTCGATGTATTATATTCTTTAATGAAAACCTGCTTCCCTTTAGACGTAGGGTATATTGCTAATGCATTAGTTTTTGATAGATATGTCAATACAAAAATAATTCCTTTTTGATGTGATAAAATTGTAATAATATAATTAAAAAATCACTTACAAAGTACTTATTTCAAAACCTCTTAAACACAAAGTTAACCTCTTATAACTGGTGTTTCCCAAATGCGATACAAATTGCAAGTAATTAATATTTTTACAGCTTCATCTTTACAGCGCTAGTAAATAATATTACAACTAAACTCAATATAAACAACTAGTGGCTTGAAGGGGCCATATTCCCTTAGCCTTCCTCTAGTACTCTGCCTCAACTGTTTTTTTCTCTCTTTACGTACCGAGGAAAATAAAACAGCATACGTAGGAACACATGTAAGTTTGTAAACAAAGTAGAAGTTTTTAAACCCCCAAACTTTTCTTACGGGGGATGTTTTACGTTATTTCTCGGTTGGTGGTAACTTTTTGGAAAAACTGCTATTTTTCCCGAGTCCCTGGGATCGAGACCTTTAATTGGAGCCTTCGTCCTGCAATTTGCCAAACTCCCGCAATTTTGACTTAAAAATGTCGCTTACAGAATCTCCATATTTAATTCCGTAAGCGAATCGGTTCCCACGAAATATCTCGAGATAAGAAGAAATTAAGTTAGGTTATGGCGATTCATTTTAAAGCTTGAGGGCCAAGGACGGTGGGAAAAATATCAGAAACGTCAAAAGTACGTAGCCTACGCTCCACTGGACTTCAAAGATCCAATTATTATCTTATAGAAATATCACTACAATGTTTTTATTAATAAGTAAAATGAACTAATGATCAGGTGTGATCCACTTACACAAAAACCATATTTTAGGGGCTATAAGCCACTAGTTATATATAAAAGGCTAGTGGCTTGAAGGGGCCATAGCCTTGCTCGAATTCTCTGCTCTTCTGATTTTCAGTTTGCAAACACAGTAGTCAGACACTTAATCACATGTGTTAATGTAAACAAAGCTGACGTTTTTCAATTCCCATGCTTTTGTTATAGGGGATGTTTTACGTTATTTCTCGTTTGCTGGTTAATTTTTAGAAATACTGCTATTTTATATATATATATATACAGTATTATTATGTATATATATACAGGGTGTCTCAGTTAGGTGTCTCAAACTGATGGCAGAAGAACAACATGACCTAGAAGGATGAAATTAAATATTTCCCACTAAATCGACCCCAAGGTGTAACGTAAAAATGGTTTATCTTGTTTAAAATACAAAGTTTACCAAAAACTGAGGGTCACAAGTTCGATTCTCGGAATTTTAAAATGTAAACATAGGTTATGTTATCCACCACTTTAAAGCCCGTTCAGACAAAAATTTTGGTGAAAACAGAACTCACTTATCTCTAACCGTTTCAAAATGGCGGCCAATTTTGTGAAAAATATTAACATTTGCGGAATGTCCTGTATCTGATAAACTACAAGACATAATTTTATTCTGATTCCAATTTCTTACTCGTATTAAACTCAGCTTTACCCTGATATGCTACATTCTGGTGTTCAAAACATAGTAAAAAATAATACAAAATAATTTTTTTGTTATATGTATATGTGCCCAAAATTCAAAAATGTCAAATAACAAGTATATCAAACAGTACTTCATTTTAAAGGTCTTAGAAATCCTAACAACTTTCTAATTTACATCAACCTCGTATCTCTCTTTGTTTTATAGCAATCAACAAAAATCGTTATTTCCCCATATAAAACGCTTGTTATTTCTACAAAACTCATTTATAAAAGAGAAAATGTTACTATATTATTAATTTGACTTCATAAATATTTATATATATAAGTTTATTTAAAACCTATAACACTCTGATGTCTTCAAATCATATGTTTATGTTGTTTATATTTCAATTATTATTGTAAGTATAACCTATTTCAGGAGGGTCAAGACCTTAAATTTGAGCGTCTCCCATCATCTTGCGATTTTCCAAAAACACAATTTTAAATTTCGCTTATAGAATTACATATAATGTTGTTATATTGTTTTATTTACTGTACGTTGCAGGAGTGAATAACCAACCGTCCATAAGCCCAATTTTAAAATTATCACAGGTCCTGGGGACGGCCTGGGTTTTCATTCATAAAACGCACTGTACCAAGCACTTGTCAACCAGTTTAAATTGGCAACCGTCCAAAACGTATAACGAATGTGACGTGGCTAGAGGTTGGGGTTTGCTAGAAGGAGGCGCCAACCCACTTACCCCAACGATGAAATAATGTTTTAAATATGTCAACGACCTCTTGAAATGTCTTTAGTGTTATCTCCTGTCTACAACAGGTTGCCTCTCTACAAAGAAGGATGGAAAAGATGCAGATGGATGTAGAAAGTATCTGGGAGGAATTTCTGTGGAGTCCTGGAGAAAATCATTTGCGAAATAAGGTTAAAGTTTCGGCTGGAATTTCGAACTGTTGGACTTAACTTTTCTAAAAAGGGCAGAAAAACTGAGTGAAATCTGTATAACCAACTATAACTTCTTACTTACCCGTTCCGCGTAAAAAACTATCCACCTCATTCTTATTTATTTTATATTTTTATTTGCTAATCTGATTTTACAGTACCACGCCATTATGCGCATCTTTTATCAACAATTTTAAAATATATATAAAAGCAATACTTAGTTACGTTTTAGCTGGCATAGTTTATTTTGTTGGTTATATTATTAGTAACAGTCTTGTTAGCGAATTTCCCCTATAGGGAAGAAGCTATTACCGTAATCGGCGTGGTAAGACCTAGGCCAGGGATCATGATAACTTTTCGTTTTGAGGTCCCTAGACCCCAAAACACCATTCGTTCGAAACTGTATATATATATATATATATATATATATATATATATATACACACACATGTTTATATATATGTGTGTCCGAGAGCACGATAACTCTCGTAAAAATGATCCGATTTTGATTAAATTTGGTATAAACGTGAAAAGCAACCTTTATGACTTTAAGGTCGAAAACCAGCCATATCGCTCCATCCAAAGGCGTATTTTGGGGGGTTTTGTACCCCAAAAATGTTTTATTTTTTTTATTTTTACATATAATTTTTTAAAAGTCAAATATTGGTTTTTACTATTAGATTCAACTTAAAAAGACACAATTTGGTATTTTGATAATCCCTCCACGTCAATTGGTTACCGAGATATTAAAAGTGCTAAACACAGTACGTTGTCTAATGTTATTCTTATGGAGGAAAGGAAAAATTTTATATCTCGCTTATTTATGAACGTATACTGACGAAACTTGGTATAAGGCTTCATCTGGTTGTGGTCAATTGATATTTGCTACAAAAAATTTGTTGCAAAAGGCTCCCGTAGCAGCAAACCTGCGTACTCAACCCCCATGTTATTCTTATGGTGGTTAATTAAATGCTATGTCTCCCCTAATCTATATCTATAAAAGAGGAAGTATGTATGTATATATATATATGTAGCTTATGGACTCCAAAACCGCTCGACAGATTGTAATGAAACTTTCAGGCATTATTAAGCATTATTCAAGGATTGTTTGTGTGAAGTTTGGTGCAAATCTGTCTAAAGGGCTCCGACCCAGAGGGCACACAAGGGAGCAGTGTCAGGTTTTAGAAATTTAGTGTTTACAAAATTAACAGCTGTAATTAAAAAATTCAAAGTTTCTTTAAACTGTCATTTGTTTAAATTAAACAACACAATGTAAACAAAGAAATGTAAACACTGGCTGGTTTATTATCTTTTGAATTGTGTTACTTGAATGAATCGTGTTACTTGAATTTATATTAACTTTTTTTTTTTTACTTTTGGGCGCAGCAACGCGCGCCGGGTAACTGCTAGTTATCAATATAAACTAATAATAACTGGTATACGACTTCACCTAGTTGAGTTATATTGATATTAGCATAAAAGCCCATTTTTGTGTTCCTTGTTGCAGCAAACCTGCGTACTCAGCCCTAATGTTATTCTTATGGAGAATAATTAAAATTGTATATACCACTTGTTTATGAATATATTTGTATGAAACTTGGTCAGTGGCTTTATGTAGTATTAAGACATTTTATATCTCCATTGGAAATTCGCTGAGTATGCAGGTTTGCTGCGACGGGGGTATTTTTTATATACATTTGCTTTGAAAAAAATCATTGAACAATTTTATTAAAAGAAAGTAATTTAAAGTTTAATGATTCATTGAAATCCATATTCCAAATTGCTAATAAAACGATTTGTAAAAGGTTTAAGCTGTTTTAAAGCCTACTACGATTGAGTTTTGTAACACATTGGAAGGTCATGCGTTATGATGTCTTACATGGGGGAGGGGGGTCTGAAATGATGAAAAATGCTTCACATATGTGTATAGCCACTTATGGGGTAGCAGGTTAGCAGGTAGAAACGCCAAATGGTTCGTGACTGGAGCCCAATCCTAGACGACGTGTGGAGTGATGATTGGACCCTATAATAGAATGAGCCGCTCGATAAACCAGGGCCTAATAGTGAGGTGGTAGATTTAGTTTTAACACAAACTGCAGGGGCGTGTCCTCGCCTTGGGTGGTCGACCTACCGCAGTGTGGGCAGAGGGCTCCGGCCCGTGCTGGCGTAGATAAGGGGCATCAGGAGGTATCTCATGTCCGGGGATAGGCCTTCGACAGCCAATCACGGGCGTTTTTAGTGAAAAGAGGGATTTTAATATCGAATATAATGTTTAGATATTTTTTTGTTTCTCTGAGTGTGTACTTTACTTTATTTTCTAGATAATAATAACGGTTTGTTTAGAAAGCAATACATTTTTCCATAAAAGGAGAACTATTTTCTATACCGTCAACTGTATACTTTTTTGTTAGAACTGTTTTCTATTTTCTATTGTTTATTATAATACTAGCTGTGTACCCGTCCTTCGTACGGGTTGTATATAAATGGTAGATTAACTAAAAAAAATAATAACCCACATAATTTTACAATATTAAAATTACATTTTACACTTTTAAAGTATAACTAAATTAAAGTTAACGAAATATCCCATGGCAGATAGTTCGGGTACTGTTGCCAAGTCGAGGAACTCTGTCGGGTAGTGAACGGTGTGGTTTTTGCGACTCCAAATCAGTAGTCTACACGTAACACTTTGGATTCGATTTTAGAAATAAAAGAACTCAAGTACAACAAAATATTAACCCTGTTTAATTTAACATTATAAATACATTGATACATTAATCTTTACATTCCAATAAATTAATAGTAATGTAACGAAACATTAAACTTTAAAAACATTGACAAACCACTTTTAAAATCACCATTCTTGCCAGATCCTTTTTTTATAACCATTTTATTAAACCGTTCAGCATTATTGCAATTGCTATACAGGCTAAAGTTTAATACAATACATGTGGATAACATAAGAAATGACAAAGATTGAGATCAGCCGATCAGCCCCTCAGGCACAGAATTCATAATGTTCAGTGGCACAGGGTATTGCCACGTAACTTCTTTGTGTAACAATCTAACAAACAACATAACAAGTAACATAATCTTCGGGTAATCTTGGTGTGCACAAACTTTTTTTACATTAATTTAACAAAATATCTTGAGGTAACCTTGGTTTGAGACGAAGCCTTCTGAAATCGGACGGGAACCCTGTGTTGAAATATTGAATCCCTCTTACAGATGCAAGTTTTATAAAAAACTTCAGAGTTGACTTTTTTATAAATTCTTTGATTTGGGAAATTCCAAGTTCGTGGTGAATTTGGGCATTACGTACATACCAAGGGCATTTAAGTGTTATTCTCAAAGTTTTGTTTTGGAAAGTTTGTAGTTTATTAATTGCATTGGTCGAAGCAGTGCCCCATACTGGGCATGCATACAACAGTAATGGTCGGAGGATAGTTTTGTAGAGAAGAATACCATTTTTCACTGATAGAGATGATTTCTTGTTTAATAATGGGAACAGTTTTGATAATCTTCCATATGCTAAGTTAAGCTTTTTGTTTATGTGAAATTTCCAATTTAGTTTTCGGTCAAAATAAACTCCTAAATATTTTATTGCCTGATCTGGAGGGTTCCATGGTATTTCATCGTCTAATATTTTAAGATTTCGAGGTTCTTCAGGTCTGCGAAGAGTAAAGATTTTTGCCTCACTTTTGTTGGGATTGATTGCTATTCTCCATCTCGTAAACCAATGAATTAAATTGTCCAGGGATTCTTGAACGTTTGTTGTAGCAATATGAATGTCATGGTGTGTGGAATAAATAAGGGTATCATCAGCAAAAACAGCGGTTTTAACATTAGTTGATAGAGGCATGCCTGAAGTGTATATGTTGTATAAAAGAGGCGACAAAATTGCACCTTGTGGCACTCCGGCTTGTATGGGCCTGGTTGTAGATAAAACTCCACCAATTTTCACTGCAAATGACCTATCTTCAAGAAAGCTTTTTATAATACTTTTTAAATAACCAGGGATACCAAATTCTCTCAATTTAAATAACAAGCCATCATGCCAAACACGATCAAAAGCCTGACCTGTTTTCATTATAATTGTAAATAAACAATTTAAACTTGGAAAAATCATGTTTTAAAAACATATGACTACATGATTTTATTTAAATAAATGTAAATCAATATATACGAACTGTTCTAACAGTGGTCATGGTTAAATGAACGGTATTAAATGCCGCATTATTGTATATGTTCGTTCCACCCTTTGGAATAGACCTACATTTGTGTTTATCTCCGTTGCTTGTTCATTGGTGGACGTGAGGATGGCACAATCACAGAGCCAGGCAATTTCCAGATTAAACTGTTTATGAACCTCGGTGTAACAAACTGTCAATCAGTAAATCCTGTGATTCATCGATAGTGCCGAGTGAAGGATAGATTTTTCTGAGACTTAATTTGTTTTCAATGTCCCAATCTCAACTTTAAAAAGCGCATAAGAAAACTGCTCAACCCCGTAAGCAGACCCCTTATATACTGTTGAGTTCAGACGCTCAGTGGTCGGCTACATAAAATATATTTTTAGAGAGGCGTAGACTCGTCCACTCATGTCTCACTTACAACAAAGGGTCTGTGTGAAATCTCCAGAGAACAACACCGTGACTCCCCATGGTGTTGTTTCTTATTTCCTTTAAGGCATCAAATTTCAGCTCTACTGGTTGAGTAGTTGGTGTGTTATGACTAAAACGCTTATAAAGGCCATTGGGCCAGAGTCCTTGAGTATATTTGTGTCTGGAGTAGGTAAATTCTGCACTGAGCTATCAGCTACAATCCTACCGAATTTCAGATTCATCAGTCCAAGAGTATGTGCAAGATTGTTAAAATATTGTATTTTGAAATTCCGGGGGGCGAAGCCCATAAACATTTTCGTAACAGGAATAGGCTTGCGTTTTGTTCTGATGAATTAGTTATGTTCCTACTGAAATGTAACTTACAAAGGTCCAGTAAATACTAATACTCATAAAGTTGCCATAAAAGTAAATTAGCGAAGAGCCCTATAGGACTTTTTTTAACGTATTCTTATTGTGAATCTGCAGGATAAGGGGAACCACCATCCAAAATTTGATCTTCAATAGACATTGTCGTTTCTTAGATAAAGTGATCACTATGTCAGTGAGTGCATGAGTCTGACAAATATATATATAGATCATATATCCACTTATGTTATTTATTACCAATCTTTACTTAACATTTTAAAAAAGAACTACAACACCTATTTATAGAATATCTATGCCATCATCTGGTTCAATATAAATAAATGCGTTGTCCATAAGAATAGCATAGGATATTTAAAACCCTATGGGGCAGTGTCCTAAGGTAATTTAAAACAATCCAATTAGCCTAAAACCTTCTAACACACATACAGAACATAGAAAAAAAGTTGTATAAAAATCGGTGCACCCGTTTTCCTGTGAAAAGAGAACAAAACATGACCAAAACCGCACAAAATCACGGTTTTGAGCGGCCGCCATTATTTTTTTAAAAGGCATATGCCAGTTTATAGTGCCCTAAAACCTTCTCACGCATACATAAAACAAAGAAACAAAGTTTCATTAATTTCACTGTACCCGTTTTCCAGTGAAAAGCGAACAAAAACCCGTCCTTGAGCGTTACCGGTAGACAGACAGACATAAATTGAGATAAGATTTGTTTTGGTTTCCCTATGGTGTAAAACGTGAAAATATGCAAAAATTTCATAATTCCAAGCAATGTACAGCCAAAACTCTAATTTTAGTGAATTTCCCCTATAGGGAAGAAGCTATTACCGTAGGTCTCATGGTAAGACTTAAGCCCGAGACCATGATAACTTTTCATTTTGAGGTCCCCAGATGCCAAAAACACCATTCGTTCAAATTTATATATATATATATATATATATATATATATATATATATATATTTATGTGTCCGTAAGCACGATAACTCTCGTAAAAAAGGTCCGATCTTAATGAAATTTGGTACAAATGTGTAAAGTACCATTTATTTGAACGAGTTCGAAAACCAGATGAATCGCATCATCCGAAGGGGGGTTTTTGGGGGGTTTTGTACCCCAAAAATGAGTTTTTTGGGGTTTTCACATGTAATTTTAATTTAAATCAAATTTTAATTTATACCATTGAATTTAGCTTAAAAAAACAAACAATTTGGTATTTTGATCATTGCTCTACGTCAATTGGGTACCGAGATATTGAAAGTGCTAAACACAGTACGTTGTCTAATGTTATTCTTATGGCGAAAAAGAAAAATTGTATATCTCACTTATTTATGAACATAAACTGGCGAAATTTGGTATATGGCTTGATCTGGTTGTGGTTTATTGTTGTTTGCACAAAAAAACAATTTTTCGCTTATGGTTCCTGTAGCAGCAAACCTAGGTACTTGGCCCCCATGTTATTCTTATGGAAAATACTTAAAATGTTATATATCGCTTATTTATGAATTTATATGGATGAAACTTGGTATGTGACTTCACTAAGATGAGTTCTATTGATATTTGCATAAAAACCCATTATTTTATGTACCTTGTTGCAGCAAACCTGCGCACTTATCCCCAATGTTATTCTTATGGAGAATAATTAATATTTTAAATATCGCTTGTTTGTGAATACATTTCTTATGAATCCTGTTAAGTGTTGTAATGTGTTATGTTATATATTCATTGAAAATTCGCTGAGTATGCAGGTTTGCTGCGACGGGGGTATTATTTATATAGATTAATCATACGGTATATTGAAATAAATATATATATATATATATATATATATATATATATATATATATATATATATATATATATATATATTTAGAACGTGTACATCAAGTATATATATATATATATATATATATATATATATATATATATATATATATATTTGATGTACACGTTCTTCGCACAGGGGTTTTCCTTACCTGTTCTATAGTCAATGCAAATTTCATTTTAGTTAGCTTGAAACAGCTGTTGTTCTTGCTTCTGCTCTTTAAGCTGTCAAATGTAAGTGCCCTCAGCTGTTCGGGTTACAGTTCTTTTTTTTCTACCATTTTATTAAACCGTTCAGCATTATTACAATTGCTATACAGGCTAAAGTTTAATACAATACATGTGGATAACATAAGAAATGACAAAGATTGAGGTCAGCCGATCAGCCCCTCAGGCGCAGAATTCATAATGTTCAGTGGCACAGGGTATTGCCACATAACTTCTTTGTGTAACAATCTAACAAACAACATAACAAGTAACATAATCTTCGGGTAATCTTGGTGTGCACAAACTTTTTTACATTAATTTAACAAAATATCTTGAGGTAACCTTGGTTTGAGACGAAGCCTTCTGAAATCGGACGGGAGCCCTGTGTTGAAATATTTAATCCCTCTTACAGATGCAAGTTTTGTAAAAAACTTCAGAGTTGACTTTTAGCGAATTTCCCCTATAGGGAAGAAGCTATTACCGTAGTCGGCATGGTAAGACCTAGGCCCGGGACCATGATAACTTTTCGTTTTGAGGTCCCCAGACCCCAAAAACACCATTCGTTCGAAACTGTATATATATATATATGTGTCCGTGAGCACGATAACTCTCGTAAATATTATCCGATTTTGATGAAATTTGGTATAAACGTGTAAAGCAACATTTATGACTTTAAGTTCGAAAACCAGCCAGATCGCTCTATCCGAAGGGGTATTTTGGGGGGGTTTTGTACCCCAAAAATGGGTTTTTCGAATTTTTTACATATAATTTTGGAAATAGCCAAATTTTATTTTTTCCCATTGGATTCAGCTTAAAAAAACACACAATTTGGTATTTTGATCATTTCTCTACGTCAATTGGTTACCGAGATATTGAAAGTGCTAAACACAGTACGTTGTCTAATGTTATTCTTATGGAGGAAAATAAAAATTTTATATCTCGCTTATTTATGAACTTATACTGACGAAACTTGGTATACGGCTTCATCTGGTTGAGGACCATTGATATTTGCTCAAAAAAACAATTTTTTACCAAAGGCTCCCGTAGCAGCAAACCTGCGTACTCAGCCCCATGTTATTCTTATGGAGAATAAGTAACGTGTTATATCCCTTTATTATGAAAATAAATTAATGAAATTTGGTATGTGGCTTTACCTACATGAGTTATATTGATATTTGTATAAAACCCCATTTTTTGTGTTCCTTGCTTCAGCAAACCTGCATACTCAGCCGCCATGTTATTCTTATGGAGAATAATTAAAATGTCATAAATTGTTTATTTATGAATGTATATTGATGAAACTTGATATGTGGTTTTATGTGGTATTAAGATACATATATATGCATTGGAAATTCGCTGAGTATGCAGGTTTGCTGCTACGGGGGTATTTTATAAATTCTTTGATTTGGGAAATTCCAAGTGCGTGGTGAATTTGGGCATTACGTACATACCAAGGGCATTTAAGTGTTATTCTCAAAGTTTTGTTTTGGAAAGTTTGTAGTTTATTAATTGCACTGGTCGAAGCAGTGCCCCATACTGGGTATGCATACAACAGTAATGGTCGGAGGATAGTTTTGTAGAGAAGAATACCATTTTTCACTGATAGAGATGATTTCTTGTTTAATAATGGGAACAGTTTTGATAATCTTCCATATGCTAAGTTAAGCTTTTTGTTTATGTAAAATTTCCAATTTAGTTTTCGGTCAAAATAAACTCCTAAATATTTTATTGCCTGATCTGGAGGGTTCCATGGTAGTTCATCGTCTAATATTTCAAGATTTTGAGGTTCTTCAGGTCTGCGAAGAGTAAAGATTTCTGCCTCACTTTTGTTGGGATTGATTGCTATTCTCCATCTCGTAAACCAATGAATTAAATTGTCCAGGGATTCTTGAACGTTTGTTGTAGCAATATGAATGTCATGGTGTGTGGAATAAATAAGGGTATCATCAGCAAAAACAGCGGTTTTAACATTAGTTGACAGAGGCATGTCTGAAGTGTATATGTTGTATATAAGAGGCGACAAAATTGCACCTTGTGGCACTCCGGCTGGTATGGGCCTGGTTGTAGATAAAACTCCACCAATTTTCACTGCAAATGACCTATCTTCAAGAAAGCTTTTTATAATACTTTGTAAATAACCAGGGATACCAAATTCTCTCAATTTAAATAACAAGCCATCATGCCAAACACGATCAAAAGCCTGACCTACATCTAGAAATACAGCAGTAGTATGACATTTTCTTTCAAAGCCCTGTATTATATCTTCTGATACTCTTGATAGTTGGTGACTTGTAGAATGATGAGAATGGAAGCCAAATTGTTGTGGGGGTATAAGAGATATACTTTTCACATAAGTGTCTAAACTTTTTTTATAATTTTTTCGAATAACTTTGACAAAGTTGTGAGAAGGCTGATAGGACGATAACTATTTACTTGAGATGAAGGTTTTCCAGGTTCATGGATTACTGTGATTAAGGAACGTTTCCACGTTGTTGGGAAGTATGAGATACTGAGGCAAGCATTGAAAAAAGATGCGAGGAATGCAAGTCCTTTTTTAGGTAAATTTTGGAGTACAATGTTAGGTATCCCATCATGACCAGGAGATTTTTTCTTTTTTAATGTCTTTATGTGGTGAGATATTTCTGATGGGGAAGTATACTTTACAGGTCTCTCGACGGTGTACCATAGTGATGAAATGACTGAGGTGACGTGATATGAAAATTCAGCAACTTGAATGTCATCGTTAGGATGAAACGTCGACTGATAGTAATCAGCCAAAACATTTGCTTTTTCTGCATTACTTTCATAAACATTGCCATTATTTAATAAGCTAGGGATTGTAGAATTTCCCTTTAGAATACGTTTTGTTGCCAGCCACAAAGAGTTACTATCATTGGGTGACAAATTGGATAGATATTTGCTATACGATTCGTATCGAAAGCGGTCTAGTTCCCATTTAACTCGTCTATTCAACTGACTATATCGTCTACGTAAACAAGGGGTTCTGTACCGTTGCCATAATCTTCTCTGTTTGTTCTTCAGTTTTATAAGGGACATAATATACTGCGGAGGTGAAGGAGGTTTTCTTGTAGGTTGAAATGGACGAGTCGTAGTTTGTTCTATTGAAGAAATAATTGCATTTATAAACTTATTAATTGCCTCGTCAATTTGAGGTACACTTGAAAGACGACATATGGGAATGAAATGTTCTTGAAATGTTTCTTTAAATTTGTTCCAGTCTACAACTCCTTTAATTAGTTTGTCTTGTAAGGGTTCACATACAGGTGGTTCATTAAAAGAAATTATAACTGGTAAACGATCAGAATCGAGGTGAACGATGGGTGTCATGTGTGTAGGGTGTGCCATATTTTTAAATATGCCAATATCTAAAATATCTGGTCTAACGTTAGGGTTGTAAGAGTAATGTGTAGGTTCATTGGGTGCTACTATCGTGACATTACAATCAGTAGCAGCTGTTAAGAGTTTTCTACCGTTAGGATTAGTTTTATTACAGCCCCAAGCTTCGTGTTTACAATTTAAGTCCCCCAGCAATATTTTTGGAATATTATAACAAAATAGGTTTTCAATGTAGGTTTTTGAGAACTTATATCGTGGAGCGTGGTAGGCAGAATACAAAATTAATTCGTCATTGCTGATTTGTATTTTGATAGCCACAATCTCTAGGTTGTTCATGTGAGGTAAGTACAACAAATGGTGAGAGATATTTCTTTTAACTATTATGGCTACGCCACCCGATGCCCTCGGGGCATCTCTGTCAAATCTGTACACAAAATAACCTGGTATTGTAAACTTTTCAGTTGACAGTAAATGAGTCTCTGTAACACAGGCAATATCTACTTTGTTTTGAGCAAGGAACACAATAAATGAAGAGCGTTTTTCTTTCAGACCGTTAGCATTCCATTTGAGTATGTTTAAATTATGGACTGGTAGTAGATTAAAATCCATTTAAAAAAATAGATGACACGAGTTCAGAGATAAATGATTTTATTTGAGGAATAAAAGGTTTAATCAGGGATAGTATTGAATTCAACAGTGGATGAAGTGAATCGTTTTCTTATTGTTTGTGGCTTGAGTCTGTTGTATTTGTATTAGGACGTTTGGGCTTAGCTCCATTGGCAGCGCCAGCGTAACTAACATGAGGCAAACGGAGATTGTCATTGTGGATTCTTGCAGAGTTTTCGCGTTCGTTAGTTTTTAAGGCTGGGAAATTATTGGACTTCACATCAAATGTATTATGATTCTGAGTGTTGTCTGATGGATGGACGTTCTTGCTTTGATTTGATCGTGATTTCAGATGTAGGTAGTAGGGACAACCCCGATAGTTAGCCGTATGTGATTCACTGCAGTTTACACATTGAACAGGGTCTTCTCTCTATTTGGGACATTCCGAGAATAGGTGGTTACCCGTGCATTTAACACATCGCGGTTCAAGTCTACAATAATTTTTAGTATGCCCAAAGCGTTGGCAACGAGTGCACTGCGGGATCGACTTAGCTTTCCGCTTCATCTCAATTTGAATTCTAGAATGAAATATGAATTCAAGACCAAATATTTCATTTCCGGAATCGGAGTCTTCAAGTTCGATGGCACAAAGAGGCATGGGGTATTTGTTTTTGTTGTACAGTCGTGTGACTTTTAGAACTGGATAGTGTTTCGATTTCAGTTCTGTGGAAATTTCTTCGTCAGTCAGGGAAATAGGTACGTTCCGCATGATGACAGACAGTCGCTTGTTTTCAGGAGGGCAAAAAGAATGATACTGGACGTTTACACTATCGAAGTGTGCTGTTAATACACGATAATCGTCAGAAGTAGAAACGTTAATTTTGATAGTGTTACCTTTATTTACAGTGTAATAGTCATGTTTTAGTACCTTATTAAGGTCTGTAATCAGAGCTTGGTAATTGTTTGAATCGTGAAGGAAAATGGGTGGAATGTGTTGGGGTTTTGAAGAAGCAGGGGTGTCGTCATTGTCATTAGCAGTTGATATAGGGTCGAATCTATTTTGGATTACTGTTTTGTAACGTTGATTGTTTGGTTGGATGCGAGATGTAGACGATTTTGATTTCCTATTATTTACAACCTCAAAGTCAATGTTTGACTGATTCCCTGAGTTGGAGTTACCTAGATCCATTATTGAGTTTCCCTCAACTAAATGTGATGATTGTTCATGAACGAATCGTTTAGTAGGTGGAGATACGCAAGTGTCTTCTAGTGTTCTATGCTTACCATTATGAATGGCTGTGTTTTCCACGTGTGTTATTGTAGTATAATCGTGATCTTGCAAGGTTAGGATAGGCGGTTTCAAAACTGAGTTGAATGTATTCATTTCACGATATAACTAAGATAAGTTGTTAATTATCAATAAAAAACAACTATAAGCTATAGAAAGAACAAAAAAATATTTAAATTATAAAAATATCGCGAGCAAAAATAATAACAAACTTTGCTATCATCTGTTTCACTATCAAAGTGCACTATTAATGTCAGTGCACCCGTTTTCCAGTGATAAGCGAACGAAAACCCGTCCTTGAGCGTTACCGGCAGACAGACAGACATAAATTGAGATAAGAATTGTTTTGTTTCCCTAGGGTGTAAAACGTGAAAATATGCAAAAATTTCATAATCCCAAGTAATGTACAGACTAAACTCTAATTTTATTTATATAGATTCACTATACGGTATATTGAAATAAATAAATAAATATATATATATATATATATATATATATATATATATATATATATATACTTGATGTACACGTTCTTCGCACCGGGGTTTTCCATACCCGTTCTATAGTCAATGCAATCTGCATTTTAGTTAGCTTGAAACAGCTGTTCTTGCTTCTGCTCTTTAAGCTGTCAAATGTAAGTATCCACAGCTGATCGCATTACAGTTTCTGAATGTTTACTTTCTTATGAAATGTAAACATTGAAACTTAGAACGTTCACGGGGCGTAGCGCGAGGGGGGGAGGAAGTGAATAGGCCTATGTGTTGAGTAGGGTTCCCGAGAGATGGGCCGTAACATGGGGTCTTATGGGCCTAAAATCTGGCTTCTGATTGGTCTAATTAGGCCACGTGATTCAAGATGGCGGCGCCCATGGTGGCGTTCCCGCCAAATTTGCGCGCCAAAAAAAATTGGCGCCAAACCTAACCTCACTTTTCTTCCCTCCAAAGTGTTACCAACTTAGCAGAGCTAATGTACCATACGTAATTATATGTATCATATATAATTATATGTACCATATATAATACTACAGTGTATAATCATATATAATTATATGTACCATATACAACGCTACAGTGTATAATCATATATGTACCATAATAGTGTATAATATACCATCACCTAATTATATGTACCATATATTATTATATGTACCATATATTATTATATGTACCATACATAATTATATGTACCATATATAACGCCACAGTGTATAATCATATATGTACCATAATAGTGTATAATAACCATCACCAGAAAGGTAAGTAAAATAATACTCTGTTAACAACTCAGTTTAGTTAATACAGAGAAACTCAATACACATTGTCTTGGGTCGTTCGCGCTCGCGTGCCAAGATTGCCTAACCACGGCACGTCCTGAGCGATTACACGTACCTGCGAGCGGAAGCCGCCGCCGCCGCACGTACAACGAGCGTCTTTGAGTCCGTGACACACCGCTCATCCTGAATAGCCAATGAGGCAGTGAATCATGCATAATAAATACTCTGATGTCCGGTGCGCAGCTCTACGGACTGTCGGGCTGATAGTCTACATTCATGTCCGGTGATGTGTGCAGTGTTCACTCCGCTTCTATGCACAGGGTGAGTAAAAAATCAAATTCATTTCAAATAAACTATCTTTATTTCTTTAAAACCAATTAAATACTAATACAAAACATTACTGTATTGTTACTTGATTGCTTTATGGTAAGTACGGTAAGGTAGTGAATGATATTTGTTATTATCTAATAACTGCTGCTTATCTTAATACTGTTTCTTTGTTTTACAGATATACATGCCCCAAGGTGGATGTTACGACATCGAAGCCCATGACGTCGCTTCTGGGAGCCGCTCGGGTATTCCACCAGCCCGCCAGACCATCCACGGCCCCTGTACTGTAGGTGTGGAAGACCAACAACTGCTGGACCGTTGACCACCTGCTATTGTGTGTGAGTACAATTATTTACTTATTTATTTGCCTATAATACTCTAAATGTCCCGGCACTGCCCCGAGTACGGGAGGTTCCAAGGATCCACGACGTCCCTAGAACGTCCCTGTTAATGTTAGTTATGTTTATTTCTCGGTTATTTACTTTAGAGTCAGGTAAAAAATACTTAACCGGGGTTACATTTAACTGGACCGTAGCGTTTTAAACTCCTCGGTCATGTCCCCCCTCCCTGCGCTATCGCGCGGAAGCGGTTACAATTATCTGGCGCTGCACGCAGCTCGCGCCAGTCAGTCGTCATGCCGCTTAGAAAGTGCGAAGGCTGTGATAAGGAAGCGCATTGCGTTATTATGGTGTTTTTTGGGGCAAAGGGCTTTGCCCTTTGCTGTTCCTGCCAGCATCTATCACTGCAGGAGCTGGATGAGAGGCCTCCACGCCTCCTCTTCTGTGATCATGTCGAGCTGTAAGTACGCAGAGTAACATTTTAACTTTATCGGCCTAGTATTTCCGAGTCCCTCTAGTTAGTTTTCGTAAAAGTATAATTAATTAGGGCTAGGTGGCAACCTGTCAAAGTTTTAAGCCATTTATGTATAATTCCCCCGGTAATACAATCTCTCGGTCAAGTTTATTTTATCATGCGGAAGTTGTTGCGATTAGCTCACGCTCTTGGCACTGCTCGGCGGCAGCCTTATATCTCAAGGCCAGTATTTTATCATGCGGAAGTTGTTGCGATTAGCTCACGCTCTTGGCACTGCTCAACGGTAGCTTTATACCTCAAGGCCAGTATTTTATCATGCGGAAGTGGTCGCATTTAGCTCACGCTCTTGGCACTGCTCAGCGTCAGTCGTAGCTATGGAGCCCTGCTGTATTGACTTCCCAGTGCTTTCCTCCCGCCTCATGCCTTTGTGGGTGCATGGTGCTTGTGATCAGGGGCACTTGGTACAAGCGACCCCGATCATAGAGATCATGTACCACTATTGCATATATCCTAGGCTGCACGCGTGGTTGAAACATGAGTGGCGTATCTTGTATACATGTCACTCATGTATGTCTAGTGAAACCACAGATTCAAGTAAGTACACTTTTTACGTTACATAACCGCAACATCCGCAACATTATTTGTCAGTGAACCTTCCGTTACCTGTTAAAATACTGTTCTGTGATTGGCCGGAATAAGCTCGCACCCCATTGGTTGTAATTAGGCGTCCTGCCCTCTGATTGGTCCATACACCCGCAACAAACAACACTATTGCATCAGCCACCTCCCCACCACCCCCAATTACCGCTATTTTCCTCTCACTTTGCTCTCAGCTTTCATTACGATCAGACTTGTCCCTGTGTTGCTCCGTTAGCTGCGTCTTGCAAAGATAAACTTGAGCGTTTGCTGACCCTATCTTACGTGTAACATAACCTTACTTTTGATTTGTATTATAATAATTTTGAGTAAAATAACCTCACTTTCGATTTATATTATTGTATTCTGTCTAACATAACCTCACTTTTGATTTGTAATATATTAATAATTTGTAGAGTTACATAACCTCACTTTTGATTTGTATTATTGTATTCTGTGTAACATAACCTTACTTTGTTCTATAGTAATCCTTCCAAAATGGCTGTAAATCCTGTCGAGATACTCAGTTCAGACGATACTTATGTAAAACACTTTAGACTTTACGGTACAAGAACAATTTTCAAATTTTCTAATCCTCCTCCTGAAACCACCGAAATTGATTGGCTACGACAAGGTTTTGCCAAAATTGTTAATGAAATGAAAGAGCGGGCCCATGAAAACGATCAGCTCGGCTTTACTTTACATAGTTTAAACTTAAAAAGTAAAGAACCTGGTTTTGTAGCTTTCCGGCCCGCGAACGAAGTAAATGAAGACATTCTTTGGCAAATTTTCGGGGGTATTGTTCAAAGTAACTCAGAATCAATTAAATCCACTGATACGTTTAAAGTTGAATGTACCCGAGTTAATCTCCCTGTAGGTTCTGGAAAAGTAAGGCCTGGCTTTTACAATACGTTTGATGAAGAGTGTAAAGCTAGACGGGGAATAGTTGTAATCAATAACAAAGATAATTTGTGTCTCCCTCGGGCTTTGGTGGTGGCCATAGCAAACTTGACTAAAGACCCTCAGTATAAGGCAATACGTCAGGATATGGGTAAAAGACAAACTTTCAGGGCCAGGGAACTTGTTCAGCGGGCTAGGGTAGAGATCTCAGAGGAAGGCGCCGGTATCCCCGAATTGGAAAAGTTTCAGGATTTGCTAAAAGATTTCAAAATCACGGTCTACAACTATGACAGAAAAGGCCATGATGTTTACTTTGAAGGAGCTGTTGAAAATCCTAAATTTAAAATGAACCTTCTGTTCCACAATCGGCATTATAATGTAATCAACAGTTTGACCGCGGCTTTCGCCTGTGCTTACTTTTGCGAAGCTTGCCATGTCCCTTTCGAACACAAAGCAGAGCATCGATGCTCAAACATCTGCCCTCAATGCCAAACCATCTCGCCTCCCTGTAAAGAGAAGCATGGGGGAATAGTTTGCCCGGACTGTAACATGACTATGAGAAACCAGCACTGTTTTATCGCCCATAAGGTTGACAGATGCAAAGCTTATAAAAAGTGTCTTGACTGTGAAAAATTGATTAACCTAAAAGAGAGATCAGGACCTCACAGATGCGGGGAAGTTTTTTGTAAACCCTGCAATGCATTCAAAGATTCCAATCATAAATGCTACATGCAACCCAATGAAGGAAAACCTAAAACTAAAGACTACCTTTTTATTTTCTTTGACTTGGAGACTCGCCAAGACGAGTCTCTTCCCTCTGACCCTGAACAAAAAGTACATCAAGTTAACCTGTGCGTGTCACAACAATTTTGCTTTAATTGTATCGATGGTAAATTTTGTATGACATGTAGAAACCGTACAAGAGTCTTCAACTCTGACCCGGTTCACCAATTCATGGAGTATGTGATGCAAGTTCGTAAACAGTTTAAAAATGTCTGTGTAATTGCCCACAACGGGCAGGGCTTTGATTTTCAGTTTTTACTAAAACATATAATGGAACAAACAAAATTCACGCCTGAGCTGGTAATGAGGGGAACTAAAATTATTTTGATGGAAATGGACAACGTCAGATTCATTGACTCCCTAAGCTACTTCCCCATGGCCCTCTCTGCACTCCCTAAAGCCTTCGATCTGCCTCCCGAGAAAAAGAAGGGCTACTTCCCGCATCTTTTCAATACATTGGCAAACCAAAATTATGTAGGCCCTATGCCCGACAAAAAATACTATTGCCCAGAGTCGATGTTTGAGAAACCACACAAGGCCTTTGAGATTTGGTACGAGGAACAAGTAGCGAGTAACTATATTTTTGATTTTCAAAAAGAAATCTTGGAGTACTGTATTTCGGACGTAGAAATCCTAGCTCAGTCCTGTCTTAAATTCAGAAGTATTTTCTTGAAAGAATGTAACGTAGACCCTTTCCTCGAGGCCGTAACTATTGCCAGTGCCTGTAACCTGGCCTTCCGCCGCAATTTTCTAAAACCAGACACAATTGGTTTGATTCCTAAAAACGGTTACAGACTGACTGACAACCAATCTGCAGCGGCCCTTCAATGGCTAAGCTGGGAAGAGGAGGAACGTGGAGTGAGGATTGAGCACGCTGGACGGGGTAAAGAAGTTAAAATTAACGGGGTAAAAGTAGACGGGTTTGATGGTGAGAGAATTTATGAGTTCCACGGGTGTTATTGGCACGGGTGTCCAAAATGTTTCCCTTACAATCGAGAGGCTCCTCTGAAGGAGGATCCCTCAGATTCACTTAATTTAAGATATGAAAGAACTTTGAAAAAGATGTCAAAAATCAGTGATTACGAAGTTGCAGTAATGTGGGAGTGTGAGTTCCGTAAATTAAAGAAAGATAAAAACCTTAAGCACTTGAACAGCTTGCCGATCCTCAACAACCTTCCCCTTGACCCCAGACAAGCGTTCTTTGGAGGCAGAACGGGCAATGCAAAAACGTATTGTAAATGTGAAGGGGGAGAATCAATCCAATATGTAGATGTCTGTTCTCTCTACCCCTATGTAAATAAATATGGGAAATATCCTTTGGGCCATCCCACAATCTATGTGGGAGATAGGGAGTGCAGGCAGCGAGGACTAAATGTAGATGGTGTGTTGAAATGTAAAATTCTGCCACCTCGGGATCTCTACCACCCGGTTCTCCCAACAAAAATGAATAATAAATTGATGTTTGTGTTGTGTAGAACTTGCGGGGAAATTCAAAATCAGGGGGATTGTGAACATGAGAGTAGTGAAAGGGCGTTAGTTGGGACATGGACTATGGATGAAATCAGGAAATCTGTAGAGAAAGGATACGTTGTGCTTGATATGTATGAGTTGTGGGAGTATGAGGTCGCTACATACGAGAAAGGGGGATTGTTTACAGATTTTATTAATAAATTCTTGAAAATGAAGCAGGAAGCCTCAGGCTATCCTAGCTGGTGTAAGACAGAAGACGATAAAGATAAATACATTTCAGAGTATTTCCAACATGAGGGAATTAAATTAGACAAAGACAGAATCGTTAAGAACGGGGGTTTGAGACAATTGGCAAAATTAATGCTAAACAGTTTTTGGGGATAATTCGGACAGAGGGAGAACCAAACTAAAGCAACAATTGTAAGGGAATCTAAAGTCTTGTTTAACATGTTAATAAGTCCAGAAGTACAAGTCAATAGGATTCAGCTTGTTAATGAGGAAGTAGTTGTTGTTAACTGGGAATATATCGAGGAAGTTGGGGAACCTTTGAGAAATGTAAATGTTGTTATTGCGGCCTACACCACTGCCCAGGCGAGACTTAAACTTTATGAACACTTGGAGGCTCTTGGAGGTCAAGTCTTATATTATGACACAGATAGTTGTATTTATTTCTACCGGGGAGGGTTGTATAGGGTCCCTACGGGAGATTACCTCGGGGAAATGACAGATGAATTGGCAGGTGACTCTTATATTGCCCGGCCCGGCTCTTATATTGTTGAATTCGTTTCTGGGGGGCCTAAAACTTATGCATACCTTGTCTGGTCAACCAACAAACAAAAACTAGAATCTTTGTGTAAAATCAAAGGCCTCACCCTCAACCTAAAAACCTCCGAAACGTTAAATTTTGAGCAATTGAAAAAGATGGTCCTCAGTGAAGCTGCTGAAATACTAGAAATTGAAGAGAATAGAATCAGGAGGACTAAAGACAGAGATATTGTAACAGTAAGCGAAATTAAAAAGTTTAAAATCACAGGACCTAAAAGGAGGTTCGAGGGTGAGTACGACACCTTACCATTTGGCTATAAAAAGATACAAAGACTCGAGTAACCCGACAGGAATTACGGGAGGAGCGATTCGCTCCCTGCGCTGCTCTTTGCGTAACATAACCTTACTTTCGATTTGTTTGTTTAAAATGTCTCATATAACCTCCTATATATTTAATGATCTGCCCGTACAGTGTTGTACAGTATCAGTAAATGATTGAAATATACTCTCTGAACTGCACTGAGTTGACTTCCCCTTAGTAATATATTGTAAGTAATAACAATGAATTGTAATATATATATTAAATAAAGCTAAAGAGGTTATGAGGAGTTATGGTAATCACTCTTAATCTGCCCATAACAATATCCTCACCTCTGTAAATATAGTTGAGCAAGTCTTGAATAATGCAAAAAATCCCCACTGTATGAATGAAGGTCCCTGGCGCGGGTGACGAAAAGCCCCGTAAACCTGAAAGAAGGTCACTGGCGCGGGTGACGAAAAGCCCCGTAAACCTGAATGAAGGTCACTGGCACGGGTGACAAAAAGCCCCGTAAACCTGAAAGGGGGTCTAGTAGATTGAGGCGACGGGCTAACACCCCGGCTACTCCTTCGAACGACCCATGTGTGAATGAGGGGTCCAGTAGATTGAGGCGCCGGGCTAACACCCCGGCTACTCCTTCGAAAAGACCTCGGGTGAAAGAAGGACCTTGTACATTGAGGCGCCTGGCTAACACCCAGACTACTCCTTGGAACGGTCCGGTGGGTGAAACAAAAAAAAATATATAAAAGTAAAATACAAAAAAGTATAAAAGTAAAAAATAAAAAAACGGGGGAGACAGCTAGTTTGTTTTTTGGAAGGTCTCCACGGACCATGGCGGTGGAGGGGCCATGGTTTGTCTTTAAAAAAATCTCTATCCTTTGTTTGCTCAAAGGGAGAGGACATTAGTCTGTACTGGGCATCAACCAGGTAATCTGGATTGGCTCACGCACGGAATAATGTTTAACCTGGGTGCACATGCACGGATGGTCTCAAACCCCATCCAAGCAAACATTCAGTCTAAAACTAGCGACATCTGAATAAACTTACCATTTTGACAATGGACGCTATAGCTAATGAACTACATCGTCCTGCCAGGAGAAACTATACTAGGCGTAAAGTTACCCTTAAGGGGCTAACGGACCTTTACCAGGCTGATCTCGTTGAAATGAAGCCTTATGCGAAGATTAACAAAGGCTACAAGTATATTCTCACGATAATTAACTGTTTGTCAAAACTAGCTTTTGCTGTTCCGTTAAAAGACAAGTCAGGGCCACAAGTCGCTAAAGCTTTAGAACCCATCTTAGCTAAATATAAAATAAAAAATTTTCAAACGGATCAAGGTACCGACTTTTTTAATAAACATGTAAATGCATTAATGAAAAAGTATAAAATAAATCACTATTTTACGTATTCAGAACTAAAAGCAAGTATCGTGGAAAGATTAAACAGAACTCTCAAGACAAAAATGTACAAGTTATTTACTGCCAGAGGTAGTTATGAGTGGGTAAGTTTATTGCCAGAAATTGTAAATTCTTACAATCACACAAAGCACAGGACTATAGGTATAAAACCCCAGGATGTAAGACAGAAGCATGTCAAAGACATTCTAAAGAGAATAAATAAAGTTAAAAAACCAAAACAAAAAATAAAATTAGGTGACAGTGTTAGAATCAGTAAAGTAAAAAGAGTGTTTAAGAAAGGGTATTTGCCTAATTGGACAAATGAGACGTTTACAGTATACGCGATTAAACCAACAAAACCAATAACATACATATTAAAAGATAACAGAGGGGAAATACTTAAAGGTGGGTTTTATGCTGAAGAAATTAGCAAGTCAAAAACCGGTGACATTTATTCAGTTGACAAAGTATTAAAAAGGAAAGGAGACAGACTATTTGTACGATGGAGGGGGTATGATAGCAGCCATGACAGTTGGATTGATGCCAAGGACTTGGTGTGATAGAGGCTGGTCACGATCCATGGAAAGCCATTCGATGTATAAATCTGTTTGCGAGTATGGTGATGTAATCAGTCATTATGCGGGTTGAGAAACAGGAAGTCGGTTTTCCTGTATTGAATCTTGATGATTATTTCTCGGGAACGGGCATGGTTAAGAATAATAAACACGGTGTATTACTGCCGGATTCAATACGTTGTATAATCGCGGGGCCGAGTTCCTGTGGGAAGACCAATGTTTTATTCAATTTATTGTTTGACCAAAATGGTTTAAGATTTGAAAATATCTATGTTTTTTCAAAGTCCCTCTATCAACCTAAATACAAATTACTTAAACAGGTTATGCCTAAGGAGGTTGGGTATCATGAATTTGACGATAATAGTTTAGTTATACACCCAAATCAAGCTAAACCAAACTCTATAATGATCTTTGACGATATATCTGCGGAAAAACATAACAATATACGTAACTTTTTTAGCATGGGAAGACATAAAGATATAGATACATTTTATTTAGGGCAGACATACAGTGCTATACCCAAACAGTTGGTGAGGGATAACTGTAACTTTATTATTTTATTTAAACAAGACGAAAAGAACCTAAGACATGTATACACCGATCATGTCACTACAGACATGTCATTTGAAAAATTTAAAGAAATATGCGCTCAAGCGTGGCGAGACAACTTTGGGTTTCTGACGATTGACAAAACACTGGACCCTTATAAGGGAAGGTACAGGGTAGGAATGGACAGTTTTGTAACTGAACTATAATAGTACGCACCTACACATACAACGATTTAAGAGGTTTTAACGCTCAACTTCATAATGTTAAATCAAACTTGTGCTCTTTCTATTTCAAGGACAAGAATAAATTTTGCCGAAACTACTGCAATAAGAAAGCCCCTGTTTTTCAGGCAAGTCGGAATGCCTTAAATCTAGATGTGTTGGTTGAAAGTTATCATTTATGACTATGAAGCGAAGCAGTAAACAGCAACTGACAAACCGGCTCATAGAGCTGCGTAATGCTATTAAACGGAAATATAAAATGTTTAAGGAAGGATCCGAGGAAAGTGATATTTTGCTTGAGAAGCAGTATAAACCAATTATTCAAGAACTTAGAAAAACGACAACAAACACAGCCGACATAAAAACTGAACCCGAAACCTTTAAAGAAGAGCCAATGGAATACGATACTACAGATGATGAAGGAGAAATAGCTGAATTTATTCCGCAGAGTGTATCTACACCTGAAACCAGCGGGTTAAAGCAAATTGTATCGACCCCTTCGGGACTGGAAACAGCGTCCCAATATATTGAAAGTCAGTTTAGTAACCCCATTACGGTGAGATATATGACACTGCTTTTAAAAGATGCTAGCGGTAAGGTCCGAGTTATTGATCATGACTACGGCCCTAGATACGAAGGCAGTACTTTAATGATGGGAGATAAGGTGTTAGACTTTGACAACGATGGAACTATTCTAATAAACAACACAAGATATAGACCTACTCAAGGCTTGTATGAGCTCATATTTAAGAGAACCCCTGACGAGGATATATACGATAAAGACGATCTTAATACCTATAAGAGTATTATTATCGCCACTAACGCTCACAAGAAAGGATACAAATTCCAAAATCAAATTAGAAGGGACAACAATCTAAAGTACAGAAGAATTATTAAAGACCTATTCCCGGCCAGAGTGGGCAAAGGTCTAGCGTGGAAGAATGCAAGATCCCGTGATATTATACACTGGGACGACGCCAATGAATTGGTGGATAGATTACGACACATAGCCATGTCAACAGAGACTGGAAACAGAGTCCATGGCAATGAAATACTAAGTATCGTGGAGGAACTGATAGAGGCCGGCTATATAAAAGGGGCTGGTAACAGTAGGTTTAAAGCATTATTAAAATGACCATTGACAAGTTTGGACGTAGTAGCCGGAAATCCCGAGGTGAGGCCGTCAAAGGTCCCAAGGGAGAGGGTTTCAATTTAACACCCCAAGGTGACTATGATATGCAAAATAAACGGTTATGTAAATTGGCTACACCGGTACAACCACTCGACGCTGCTACAAAGAATTATGTTGACCATAAATCTATACCTTCTGACGTTCAGAGATTCAACATGCAAAACAAAAGACTATGGAGTGTAGCTAACCCTGTAGATTCCTTGGACGCAGTTAATTTGGGCACACTAAAAAAACTGAGTATGACTATCTCCAACGATAAATATGACGCTAATAATAAACAAATAACTAATTTAGCTTTACCAACAGACCCCAGCGATGCAGTGACAAAGGCATACGTGGAAAAAGAGATATTGCCTATAACCACTAACCTCGCTAATCAACAGTTTGACTTAACCGGTCTCAAGGCCAGACTGTCAAAATGCGAAGGTCTAATAACTAGTAATAAAGATTTTCACGAGAAACGGTTGAACAAATTTGGTACAATGCTCTTTAATTATATTAACAAAAAGCAAACTGGTAGGGCTGCCACGCCGGGTGAAAATTATGACTTAAACTGGGAAGTTTTGTTTGCTGACGGGTTAGAAGGTGGTGAAGAGCCTAAAGTAGAAGACGTCAAACCTCTTCCACCTGATACTTATGATCTCTTTATGACTGAAGAGGGACTGAGTGGAGCTTCTCTTGAAACAAATTAAAGAGAATTTTCGTCTTGAGCCCACGGGGATATTTGATGATACTGTTCCCTTTCCCCAATCTCCTCAGGACGGGAAGCTGAATATATAAAGCCACTTAAACCGAGGAATACTGATTAGTCTACTCCGAACCGTCGAAGATGTTGGTTCTCTTACTGTTTATGCTGCCTCTTGCCTCGTGCAACAAGTCAGTAGATTATTTGACTTATTATGGTTATCTCGAGAAAAAAGCTTTGACACAGGACATTACTTCTGCAGTGAAACAATTTCAAGAGAATTTTCGTCTTGAGCCAACGGGCATATTTGATGATGCCACTCTGAAGCTTATGAAAACTCCCAGATGTGGACATAAAGACAATATACTACCATTCTCGGCTTTACCCAATAGAAAGTGGAATACATCGGTAATAACGTAGTACCAATACGGAACACCACAGTACCCCCACCTAATTCAAAAAGCGTTCGATTTATGGGCCAAACACGCTAATATTACTTTTAAAAAGGATATTAAAAACCCCACAATAATAATATCGTTCTCAGCATCTAGACAACATGTATTTTACTCTAGACAAGATACTTGCCCGTATGACTTTGACGGTCCTGGGTTAGTTTTGGCTCACGCCTATCTCCCCAACACCGGTTATAACCAAACGGACATACACTTTGATTCGGAAGAAAACTGGGATTTCACTATGGATTTACCACGATATGGAAACGTTTCATTCTTTCTAACGTTAGTACATGAGATTGGTCACGCCCTAGGCTTGGACCATTCCGGCGATGATAAATCAGTAATGTTTCCCTTCAATAGGGATCCTGCAGGAATTGTTGACTTGAACGAATATGAACTAAGTAGAGATGACAGACTCGCTATGGAGTTTTTGTATGGTCGGCCCCCTACATCACCCAAACCATCGTCTACCACTACTACTACCACCACTACGACAACTACAACAACCTCTACCACACCAAGCAGTACAACACCTGAGACACCACCCGAAACATTTGAAAAACGCGATATTTGCGAATTAAAAGGTCAAATTGATACGTACATTATTGTGAACAAAAGGATATTTGCTTTCTTTAGGGATTATGTATGGATTATAAGTCTGGACCCTGCAGACAGGATTCCTGAGGATTCAACACGGCCAAGAAGAATATCACACTGGCTCAAATTCTTACCACGAAACTTTACTGAAATATCGGCCATTTACCAGAGGCCGAATGGGGATATCGCGTTGTTTGTGGGCAATGAAGTATTTTTATTTAGATACCCTTCACTGTCCTTGATTACAATGTATAATGTCAATAACATAGCCGGTAGAACAGTACATAAAGTTAACGCGGCCTTTGCAACTAACACGGGGAAGAGCCACATGATTATTAACGATTGGTATCTGATTGAAATTAACGAGTGCGACTTTACTGGGATGTTTATGGGTATGGTTTCGTCTACACTGTACGGTATCCCCGCTCACAGTCGTGGTGCCTTTAGATATATAAACGGGATGATTTACTTTATAACTGACAGTGGGGTCTTGGAGTACAACGAGTTCACAAACGCTGTGTCTCGTACGGTGCCTGACATTTTTGAAGTTTTAAAAATTCCGTGTATACGTGAGACTCTGCTGAATAGACTGTACGAGGTGATTAGATATTTACAATAAAATGGCTAAGGCTAGAAGGAAACCTCTCAGACGTAAACTAGCGGTCGTGCGAGGCGGAGGTGTTGTTTCATCGGTGTTGAACAAAGCTATAGATTTACTACCTGTCGAATTACACATCCCCGGTTATCAGTACTGCGGACCTGGCACGAGGTTAAAAGAGAGATTGGCAAGAGGAGACAAAGGAATAAACGGGCTAGACGAAGCCTGTAAGGTCCACGATATAGCATACTCGCGTTACTCCGATAGTGAGAGGCGAAGGCAAGCTGATAAAGAGTTGGCGGAACGTGCTTGGCAGAGATTCAAGTCCAGTAACGCCAGTGTTGGTGAAAAAGCCGCTGCTTGGGCAGTCACCACAGCTATGAAGGCAAAAACAAAATTTGGAGGAGGCCGTAAAAAGAAACGCCCCGCTAAACGTACCAGAGGCCGAGGATTGTATCTAAGACCCTATAGAAAGGAAGGTGCGGGTACTAAGAAAGGTGCAGGTAGAAGAAAGAAAAGGAGAACGAAAAAAAAAGCATCTCAATACCGATAAAACCACTTACAAATTATGATTTAATCAAATACGCGAGGTTGTTAAAAATTCCAAACTTTAGAGGGATATACATGCGGGACAGTTTACCGAAACGCCCGAGAAAATGTGAATCTGCTATAGTTAACTTGGACAGTACAACTGGGCAGGGTACTCACTGGGTTTGTTACAAGAAGATTGATAAAGAAGTCTATTACTATGACAGTTTTGGAAACTTAAGACCACCACAGGAGATCTCACGATACCTGAGTGGATGTGAACTGTACTATAATTATGAAAGGCAACAGAAGTTTGACTCAGTTGTTTGCGGACATTTGTGCTTAAAGTTTCTCTGTAGTAATGTTTTGTCTCATGGGAGCTACTAGTATTTTATCGCACGAGCTAGCGTTTCCCATAGATGTTAGCAAGGGTGAATGGGAACTTGGTTTAATTGAACTGACCACTTATAATTCTATACCAAACATTGAGAAAGACATTAATGATAAGTTTTACTACGGTGATGATAAAAGTATTACAATCCCTGAAGGGTCTTACGAAATTGAGGACATTGAAAAATATATACAATCTCAACTGTCGAAAGAAATCCAGTTTACATTAAAACCAAATAACAACACTTTAAAGGTTACGATATATTGTTCTAAAAAAATTGACTTTACTAAAGAGCAATCGTTGGGGACACTCTTGGGTTACAAAAAACAAATATACAAGGCTAATAAACAACATGTTTCGGAACTACCTGTAGATATAATAAAAGTTAATTCTATACGGGTCGAATGTAATGTCACACGCGGGTCATACTTGAACGGAGTCGAGGGTCATGTTATACACGAGTTCTACCCGGCCGAACCACCGGGCTATAAAATAATAGAATTACCGAGGAATGTAATTTATTTACCGGTCATCAGTCAAAGGATCAACAACTTGACAGTGTCTCTAAAAGACCAGGACGGTAATCTTGTTAACTTTCGCGGAGAAAGAATTTCTGTTAGACTACATCTCAGGCGCAGTAATGGGGCTACTATTTAGGGGAATGCCCGCGGGGCAGCAAGTCAGTAGTGTTCAGAAAGTCAAGGTGTTAACTTGTAAAAACGTATCGTTCCTTCGTTCTCTCGGTTTTAAAGTATTAAAAAATGGCGCTGCTAGCGATAGACAGCCAGGCTGTGTACGATGACTTGATAACAGGGATGGAGTTGCACTCACATCAGCCGTATGCAAGTACAACTTACAATAATAATGATGAAATTAGAATACCGATATTACAACAGGACATAATTACAGCTCCGTTTGAAAGCTTTATTGTAATTCACGGTAAAGTCAGCGCTAAAAAGGCGGACGGGACTCCTCAGGATGTTTCCTTTGTAAATAACGCAGTGGCCTTTATGTTTGAAGAAATCCGCTACGAGGTTTGTGGCAAGGAGATTGATAGAACAAAAAATGTCGGTATTACTACTACTTTAAAAAATATCCTATCCATTCGCTCGGAAGAAACAAACACTCTCAAGAACGCCTGTTGGCTAGGCCCTGGTAACTCTGAAAAAGTGACCAATTTTATATATTCTATACCTCTAAAACTCTTGCTAGGTTTCGCCGAAGACTACAGGCGGGTGTTGGTGAACGTAAAACAAGAATTAATATTTTTACGCTCGGCTACAGATAATAATGCTGTAAAAACTACGGAGGCCGGGGCTTTAGAATTAAAAATTGAAAAAATCTACTGGCGTATGCCTCATATAACAGTAAATGACGCTCAAAAATTAAAATTGTATAAATTTATTGAGAAAGATCCCGCGATCCATCTCCCATTCCGTCAATGGGAAATGATTGAATACCCGAACCTTCCGAATACTGAAACATTATCTTGGACACTGAAAACGTCTAACCAAACGGAAAAACCCCGGTATGTTGTTCTGGCTTTCCAGACAGGCAGAAAGAACGACTTAACAAAGGACATATCACAATTTGACGCTTGCGACCTAACTGATGTAAAACTTTATTTAAACTCAAACTTTTACCCGTACGATAACCTTCGTGGGAACACCGCCTTGTTCTATGACATGTTTGCTACCTTTCAAAACTCGTATTACGGAAGAATTGGTTCACCTATATTAAACTTTGACGATTTTAAAACCAAGTGCCCTTTATACGTAATTGACTGTTCAAAACAGGACGATACTATTAAAACAGGGCCAGTGGACGTCAGGCTTGAGATTTAAGCTAAAACTCCCATCCCAGCCAATACTTGGGCATACTGTCTCATAATCCACGACTGTCACTACACATACACACCAATCACGGGAGATGTCAGGAAAATCTCGAGTTAGTTTCTCCGACCCGGTAGTTACAAAAATATACAGTTTGCCCGCTGAAGATAGAAAATCAGAATGGGAACAAATGGCGCGGGACAGAGCCAGGTTTTTGAGACGTATAAAATTAACGGAAGAAAAGATTTCCAGTGTAATTTCTAAACTGTGGGCCCAGAGGGTCACGTGACTCGTATTTTAATCAAAGGGGTGGGGGTAAAAAAGAATACATCCGTTTGTCCGTTAGTTCAGTCTCTGGCTAGTAGTCGTTGAGTAAACATGCGTCGTTACGATTGGGTTGAAGTAGAATATTACAAAGACTGGGTTTTAGTTAGAAGGGAAATATTAGACAGTTATACATTTGATAGCTCTGAAGAAAACTTTCAATTACCCCCGGGGGCCGATAGCGTTATAGTTAAACGGTGTATAGAGTTTGACAATAGCGATTGTAAGACAGAGTCTGAAGACGATCAGTAGCAGAGATGACTTCACCGGAGGCAGACGCTGTGCCGCTCCCTCGGTCAGTCGAGCCTATAAATTTAATGACCGGTGTATTTTTAAAGTCAGTCCATTTCTTGGACCCCGAATTGACTAAATGTATCGTGTCGGGTATTTTTAAAAATCGGGATAATAGTTTGGGTGTATTGATTAAAGGGAGAAAAGGCGTTGTATTTTGGAGTTACGATTCTTACTGTCAGCTAGTTTACAGGTTCAATGAAATAACTTTAGCACTCTTGGGTAAATATCAGTGTTGTATATCGGTAGAAGGCGGGGCGGTTATAAGGGTCACTACAATTTTTGGTCAGCAGTACGTTTGTGTCTCTGACGGTGACCACTCCTTGGCTCTAAACTATAATGAGTGGGATCAACTTGTAAGAAATATTCCTTTAATCGGCCGCTCTCTATTAGAATTATTTTATATAGAGGATATTATTAAAGTTTTTATTAATCAAGTATTAACCGATGCTGAACAGTGTACGGATCAATTACCGCCTCACGTAGCTGACCGTCTATATCAAGAGGTTTCATTATGGAAGCTATAGTTCAATTCCACGGCTTCAAAAGCAATAATAACAGATTTATTATTAAAGAACTTGCTATAGTTGGGAGGTCGTATAGAACACAGATTGTGTTCCGACCTCCATACAGCTTTGATTGTTTAAATAGTAAAATGCAAAGGACAGCCCGTTGGCTGACCCGTCATTATCACCACATTAAGTGGGACGATGGCGAAGTAGAGTATAGTGAGGAGCTTTTAAGCTCACTCTGTAGACCTTTTGAAACTATTTATACAAAGGGTCATGAAAAGGCTCAATTCCTCCGGGAATTTCACCGTAATGTTAAAGAGATTAATATTGTAAATAGTAGCGATAGTTATGAACTTGTAGATTGTATTGTACATAGAAATAAAAATGAAAACTGCGCCTTGATGTCCGCGAAGTACTACGCTCGAAAAATATTTTCGAGTGGGGTCTAATAAAAAAAAAAGACCCGGCAGTCGCTCACCCATCAGGCCGGGCTAAACCCTTTGTAAGTCCAGGGGTGTGGGGAGGTTGGCCTAAAAAACCGAGAAACCGTTTGTTGTAATCCTCCGACTGTCAGGGAAAAACGGATGGAAAGGCGCAACAAAAAAAAATATAAAAAGAAAAATACAAAAAAAATATAAAAAACAAAAGATTCTCTGTTTATCTTAGTAAATGTAGAGTTGAAAGGTGTTAAAATGAACGGGCTTTGTCTTAGTAAATGACTACCTTCCTCATACACAATGAACGGATTGACAGAGAATACAAAAAATAAAAGGAGGTAGCATTTTGTTATGGAGTGGCTACCACTGTGAGAGGCTATGGTTGGGGCCTCTCACCCCAGAGGTTAGGCCTCCAGGGGAAGCTCTGGGTAACCAAAAAGAACGCGCCGACGCTCCTACGGCCTAGCCTAAAGGCTTACCGTGGTGGGGAAACGTGAGCGTTCAAAATTTTATTTAACGATAGATTATGGTCAGGTTAAGTAGAGGCAGTGGCTAACCGTAATGTTTTTCTGTTACAGTTGACGGGGGAAGGCGGTGGCTGGCGGGACCTGAGGAGAAGTGGAGAGGAGACGGAAGAGCGGAGCCTGGAGAGATGGAGAGAGGAGTGGAACCTGGAGAGCTGGAGAGAGGAGCGGAGCCTGGAGAGATGGAGAGAGGAGCGGAACCTGGAGAGATGGGGAGTGAAGGCGGAGGAAGTGAAGATGAAGAGATGGGGAGTGGGGTCGGAGGAGGTGAAGAAGAAGAAGAATAGTAATAGCCTTTTTAAATATAGATATCTTTATACAGCATATTTCGTGAGTATTATTTCACTTACCTTTCTGGTGATGGTATATTAACAGTAGACCCACAAGAGTGGAGTAGTATAGGCACTGTGGTCCACTGTAGGTCACTACTGTCTTTCACTGTAGGTTTGGGCTCGATACTTCAAAGCTGATGTTTGTTTAGAAATGCACTACATATATGTTCAAGACACAGAGTGATGGTACCATAGCAACTGGCTGAGGCTCGGGCGAACTAATCGTCACCACTCCTCTCGGATTTATTCTGACTTGTATTTTTCTTTGTTCTATTACAGGTTAGTTTGTAGTTTTAAAAAAGTTCCCCCTGTGAGAGTATGCCTTACTTAGCCTAGATCATGCTATGTTCCCTGCAATGTCCTTTGGGAGATTTTCGGGGGCATCATTCAAAGTAACTCTGAATCCATTAAATCTACCGACACGTTTAAAGTAGATGTAGCACGAGTTAACGTACCTGTAGGTAAAGGGAGAGTCCATCCAGAAATGTACGACACCTTTGATGAAAAATGTAAAGAGGGAATCGAACCCGGGACCTCCTGAACCGTAGTCCAAGACGCTAACCACTAGACCACCGCGTTCCTCCCGATTATGCTGCGAGATTTAAGGTATTTATTAGTACCCCTTCAATTATTTTGATACTTGCCCGCAGTGCAGAGGTTAAGTTTTTTGTAAGATGTAAAGGATGTTAACAGGTACATACATACTAAATTTCATTAAAATCGGCCAAGCCGTTCTTGGGATATTGATTTTTAAAATATAGCTCCTTCAATCTTTTGATACTTTCCCGCAGTACAGAGTTTAAGTTTTTGTAATATGTAGCGGAGGTTAACAGGTACATACATGCCAAGTTTCGTGAAAATCGGCCAAGCCGTTCTTGAGATATTTAATTTTGAAAATTTGCCCCTTTATTTTTTGAGATGCAACCCGCGATATTTTGGTTAAGACTTTTCATATGGGTAGATACCCCCCTGGAGTGCCTACACTACGTAGTAGGCAGTTTTCTGGGGTCAAAATGACCCTAGGACTTACCGTTTTCGAGATATAAGCGATTTTTAGTTTTTTGGCAACACTTTCTTGCGATATATACATGTAATAGTTTTATATTTTGAGTTAGCGGTACTTTCTGGTATATATATACATGTAATGGTTTTATATAATGGTTTGGCTGTACTTGCTTGCGAAATATACATTGCCATAGGTTGGTAACACATCGTAGCGTGACGTAATATATACATATAATAATTTTAGATAGTTTGACATAATACATATAATAATTTTGCGTAACTGATTTAGGTTTATAGGTAGCGTTTAGAGTGGCAACACTGGCTAAGTGAGGTTAGATAGCCACTTACCTTTCTGGTGATGGTATATTATACACTATTATGGTACATATATATATATATGATTATACACTGTAGTATTATATATGGTACATATAATTATATATGATACATATAATTATGTATGGTACATTAGCTCTGCTAAGTTGGTAACACTTTGGAGGGGTGAAAAGTGAGGTTAGGTTTGGCGCCAATTTTTTTTGGCGCGCAAATTTGGCCATGGGCGCCGCCATCTTGAATCACGTGGCCTAATTAGACCAATCAGAAGCCAGATTTTAGGCCCATAAGACCCCATGTTACGGCCCATCTCTCGGGAACCCTACTGTGTTGGATGGGTTCAAGATCTACCTTTGTGTAAAGTTTCAGCCCAGTCGGTTAAGTAGTTTTTGCGTTCACCCGGAACATCAGACAGACAGACAGACAGAAACCACCTCTTCTTTATAATATTACTAGCTGATGTACCCGTCCTTCGTACGGGTTGTACATAAATGGCAGATTAACTAAAAATATTAACAACCCACATAATTTTTACAATATTAAAATTACATTTTACACTTTTAAAGTAGAATTAAATTAAAGTTAACGAAATATACTATGGCAGATAGTTCGGGTACTGCTGCCAAGTCGAGGAACTCTGTCGGGTAGTGAACGGTGTGGTTTTTGCTACTCCAAATCGGTACACGTAACACTTTGTATTCGATTTTAGAAATAAAAGAACTCAAGTACAACAAAATATTAATCCTGTTTAATTTAACATTTTAAATACATTGATACATTAATCTTTACATTCCAATAAATTAATAGTAATGTAACGAAACATTAAACTTTAAAAACATCGACAAACCACTTTTAAAATCACCATTCTTGCCAGGTCCTGTTTTCAATATAATTGTAAATAAACAATTTAAACTTGGAAAAATCATATGTTTTAAAAACATATGACTACTTGATTTTATTTAAATAAATGTAAATCAATATATACGAACTGTTCTAACAGTGGTCATGGTTAAATGAACGGTATTAAATATTGTATATGTTCGTTCCTCCTTTTGGAATAGACCTACATTTGTGTTGATCTACGTTGCTTGTTGCTTGTATATATACTTGATGGACACGTTCTTCGCACGGGGTTTTCCTTACCCGTTCTATAGTCAATGCTAATTTCATTTTAGTTAGCTTGAAACAGCTGTTGTTCTAGCTTCTGCTCTTTAAGCTGTCAAATGTAAGTGCCCTCAGCTGTTCGGATTACAGTTTCTGAATGTTTACTTTCTTATGAAATGTAAACATTGAAACTTAGAACGTTCACGGGGCGTAGCCCGAGGGGATTTTAAGGAAGTGAAAGTAGGGGGAAATAGATGGTTCAAAACCAGCAGCAACGGCAGTTGCTCCACTGTGGAGCTGTGGAGCCCCCCCCCCCCGATGACCTTGACCCCAAGGTCACCCCCGAGGGCACCCCCCCCCATGACGTCACCCCCCCCATGACGTCATCCCCCCCATGACGTCATCCCCCCCATGACGTCACCCCCCCATGACGTCATCCCCCCCATGACGTCATCCCCCCCCATGACGTCATCCCCCCCCCGACATCACCTGATGTGAGGATATACCTGTCCCACAACATCACCTGGCGTGAGGATTCAACTGACCCCCCCCCCCCCCGGTCGTCTACGGCACTTTTCATGATGAGGAAAAAACTTTCGAAAATTAATAACTAGCCTATTTACTCACCGATTCCCACGGGACTTTTTCCAGAGTGTAGACATATCCCAGAGGAAGCGAATGACGAAAGAACCCCATAGATCCACCATCAAACAAGGCCGCTATTAATTTTTAACTGCGTTTTCCTTATGGGATCTCGGCTGTTTACCAACCGATTTTGACGAAACTTCGCCACATGCCGGGCGGTTGCCTAAGTAAACCATCCCTTAAAGAAAATTGAAAAGCCACCGTTAAACAAGCTCTTTATTAATTTTTAAACGCATTTTCCTTATAGGATCTCGGCTGTTTACCGACCGATTTTGACGAAACTTCACCACATGTCGGGCGGTGGCCTAAGTAAACCATCGCTTAAAGAAAATTGAAAATCCACCATTAAACAAGCCCGTTATTAATTTTTAAACGCGTTTTCCTTATGGGATCTCAGCTGTTTACCGACCGATTTCGACGAAACTTCACCACATGTCGGGCGACGGCCTAAGTAAACCATCCCTTAAAGAAAATTGAAAATCCACCGTTAAACGGGCTCTCTATTAATTTTTAAACGCGTTTTCCTCATGGGAGCTCGGCTGTTTGCCGACCAAACTCGATGTGACTTCGTTACACGTTGTATGCCGGCTTGGTCAACCCAAACTGCGAGCAGCTCCGCGGAGTCACGTGTCGAGGCGCGTGCTAGGGCCTACGTGACTGTCCCAGCCTGTCCACTCCTCCTCCATGCCTACGTGACCGTCCGGGCCTGTTTACTCATTAGCGGTTCCGAGAACTGTTTACTGCGTTCACCGCCTACTGTGCGGTACGTAGCTATGTTACTTAAGTGATTGTCATCGCTTCCTTCATTCAGTTTGTGTTTGGAGCCCAGTGTGTGTAGACGTTCTACTTCAGTGCTGTGCTAGTTCTTACCGCACCATATTCCGAGATCTGTTAAACGTAAGTATATGTAGTCTTATAAGTTGTAGTGTGGACCACCTCAGGCTGTTTACTCATTAGCGATAATTGCCGCGATTTCGAGAATTGTTCACCGCCTTCTACTGTACGGTACGTAGCTATGTTACTTAAGTGATTGTCATCGCTTCCTTCATTCAGTTTGTGTTTGGAGCTCAGTGTGTGTAGACGTTCTACTTCAGTGCTGTGCTAGCCTTTACTGCACCATATTCTGGGATTGTTAAACGTAAGTATATGTAGCTCTTATAAGTTGTAGTGTGGAAGACTATTACATTTCCCTTTATAGTAAGATTATCTTCAATTTCTTGGAGGAAACCAGTGTACTAACATAAAACGAGGAAACCTGTGTACTAATGTTAGACGTGTCATGGTTTTAAATCTTGTCTATCATGCATCAATGTAAAGTTCCCATTCTCTAACTTACTATCTGTTCCTTCTTTTTATACAAACTAATTTAATAAAGGAGGAAACCTGTATACAAACATAAAACGAGGAAACCTGTGCACTAACATTAAATTTGCCATGGCCTTGACTCTTGTCTACCACGCATAAAGTATGTGTTATGTTACCAATGAAGTGTTCTCGTTGCGACTAATTTGTAAATGCAAGAGACTTATCATATTCGTTGTTGCAGATGAACAACCAACACCTGTGCGAGGTCTGCGGCCGAGCCTTCAGCCTGCTCAGAAACCTGAGGCGGCACGCGGAGTCCGCCCACAACGCTAGGCGTCACGACTGCCACGTCTGCGATAGGCGCTTCACAAGAGGCGACAGCCTCCGCCGCCACGTCGTCACGGTTCACGGACCACACGCCGCGGCGGAGCCCCAACCGCAACGAGCGGACCATGCCTGTCGACTGTGCCCGGCCATCTTCGCCAGCCTGGAGGATGTGCGCTGCCACATGCAAGCGGCTCACTCCGCGATGCCAGCAGCAGCTCCTTCCTCCTCCTCGAGCCCCGATCGCCACGTGGAGTGCGAGCGATGCGGTAGACGCTTCGACCGAGACTTGGAACTGAGACGACACGTCCGGACCGTCCATCCTCCCACGTTCCGTTGCGCCTACTGCAACCGCGGGTTTACCCGTCGCTTCAACCGCGACCAGCACGAGTCTCACAACTGCCCTGTTGTGAGGAACCTGGCTCAAGAACCATCCGAGTTCCGCTGCGTGTACTGCAACAAGGGGTTTACTCGCCGCTTCAACCGCGACCATCACCAGTCTCACAACTGCCCTGTTGTGAGGGACCTGACCCAAGACCGACTGCCTAGGTTGTCCTCTCCTCCTCTTCCTCACAACAACCAGTCGTTGCGCCAAGGAGCCAGCGCCGAGCCCCGATCGCGCCAGATGCCTAGCGCCGAGCCACGACCAGGACCGAGCACCGAGCCACAGCCAGGGCCCAGCACCGAGCCCCAGCCCCACCCAGGACCTAGCGCCGAGCCTCAGACCATCGATGATGAGATGGAGGGTGGTGGCCGCCTCGTGTTCCAGCTCGTACATCGGGCCTTCCGGAGTCGCCTCCTCACCTACCGCCTGACCCGGCCGTTAGACGCCTTGCTGACCGTTGAGGATGCGCTGACCCTGTTGTTTGACGAGGTTCTGAACCTGATGGAGAACGTCATGACCCAACATCCGAGCATCAAGGTGAACATGGTCCTGGAATGTGAGTTCTCTAACATTCACGGGGCCACCTGCCTGCGCTCCTTCAACACGAAGAACGTCCAACTGACCGAGGCCTCCGACTTGGAGACTTTCCTCTCCGCGACGTTCGAGACGATTGTGAAGAAGAAGGAGCAGTGCGAACTGGTAGGCAGCGGCTGGACATACCTGCGTATACGGGACCTGGAGATCCGCGTGAACGAGTACACGCCGCTCGGGGGCAGAGCGTATCTCCAGCTGCCAAGGGCTATTGCAGACAGGCGCGCTGTTGTCAATGTGCTAAACGCTGATGACATGTGCTTCATGTACGGTATCCTGGCCAAGTTCGTTGCGCGACACGCGGAGAGACCTGCAGCGTATACTCCGGACATCATTACCCGCTACGACTGGACCGGCCTGCGTTTCCCCGTGACGCTCAAGGACATCAAGATCTTTGAGGGCAAGAACAACATCAGTGTAAACGTCTACGGAATCGAGCGAGCGATGGTGGGGAGACGCCCCGATGGGACGCCAGAGTTCAAGGACCGCGTGTTCCCGCTGAAGATATGCAAGCGGGAGTTGGAGGATCACAGGGACCTGCTGTACGTGACCAACGACGGGGACAGCCACTACGCATACATCACGGACCTGAGTCGACTGGTCCGGCCCCAGCTCACCAAACGTGAAAATAGGATCTACGTCTGTAAGCGGTGCTTCGCTTACTTCGACAATCAACCCAACAAGCTAGGGTTGACGGGCGCTCAGCGTCTGGAGGAGCACAGGCGTTACTGCTACGCCAAGGCTCCTCTTCGTCTGGACTTGCCGAAGAAGCAGCAGATCCGCTTCACCCATCCAGAGTACACTAGGCGGGAGAGGTTCTGCATCTACGCGGACTTTGAGTGTGCTCTGCAGCCTGTCGCTGTTGACCCGGTGGAAGCGCCGCCACCCGGCACGACGCCCCTGCAAATGCACGTCCCGTACGCCTTCGCCTACCAGATCGTGGATTCGCTCGGCCTGGAGGAGTTTGAACCGCGTGTATACTTCGGAGCTGACGCGTCCAAGGTCTTTATGGAACGGCTCAAGATGGACGTGCTGAGCCTGTGGGAGTTCCTGTTCAGCACAAGAGCTCTGCACCCTTCTCTGACCCGGCAGGAAATGGACGAGTATCTCGCAGCGACCCGCTGCTACCTCTGCGGCAAGGAGTTCACTGAGCTGGACGTCAAGGTGCGGGACCACAACCACGCCCCGCCTTACGAGTTCCGAGGAGCGGCGCACCGCTCGTGCAATCTGCGGTACAGGGAGCAGCGGGTCATCAACTGCTACTTCCATAACCTGTCCAACTACGATGCCCACTTCGTAGTGCGGGAGCTGGCCATCGACCCCGGCGATGTGGACGTGCTGGCGCACACCGAAGAGCGTTACATCGCCTTCACCAAGCGGTTTCATTTTGGCCAGCCCAGGGACAACCCACGACAGAGCAGTTTCGCGGTGCGGTTCCTCGACACCTACAGGTTCTTGTCCATGAGCCTGGCCAGCCTGGCAGCGGGACTGCCCACCGACAAGATGCGCGAGACCAGGAAGCGGTTCCCCGACGACCGGCTGTTCGACCTGGTGCGCAGGAAGGGCGTGTTCCCCTACGACTTTGTCACATCGTACGAAACGCTGTACAGGACCAGGGAGCTGCCGCCCAAGGAGGCGTTTAGGAACACCATGACCCTGGAGGACGTCAAGGACGAGGACTACCAACACGCCCTCAACGTGTGGCGAGCCTTCGAGTGTCACCACCTCAAGGACTACGCCGACACGTACCTGCGCTGCGACATCACGCTCCTCACCGACGTCTTCGAGCAGTTCCGTGACACCTCTTTGGCCGAGTACGGACTGGACCCCGCCCACTACTACACCCTGCCATCCTACGCTTGGGACGTCATGTTGAAGACCTGCGACGTGGAGCTGGACACGATGCAGGATTTTGACATGTACCTGTTCGTGGAGCAGGGGATCCGAGGAGGGATCTCTCAGGCCGTCACCCGCTACGCCAAGGCCAACCACGACAGGTGTCCGGACTACCGCCCAGACGAACCGACACGCCACCTACTGTACCTGGACGCCAACAACCTCTACGGCTGGGCCATGTCCCAGTGCCTGCCCACCGGGAACTTCCATGGCTCAGCCGTGAGGAGATCGACTCCTTAGACATTGGTGCGCTGGATGCTGAAGCGGAACGGGGTTACGTCCTCGAAGTGGACCTCCGCTACCCCGCCCACCTCCACGACCTGCACAAGGACCTCCCTTACTGCTGCGAGACCAAGCGTCCGCCGACAGGGAAATACCCCAAGCTGATGACCACCCTGGATGACAAGATGCATTACGTCTGCCATTACAGGGTCTTGCAGCAGGCGTTGAACAACGGACTGGAGCTTGCAGCTGTCCACAGGGCGATCTCGTTTCGCCAGTCTCGGTGGCTAGAGCCCTACATCCTCATGAATACTGAGCTGCGGAAGAAGGCCAGGACCAAGTTCGAGCAAGACTTTTTCAAGTTAATGAACAACGCGGTCTTTGGCAAAACCATTGAGAACGTCCGCAAGCGCCTGAACGTCAAGCTGGTCTGCACTCCGGAGAAGTTCTCCAAGTACGTGGCCAAGTCCAATTTCCTGGACCGCACGTATTACACGGAGGACGTAGCTCTCGTGCACCTCGCCAGGGTAAACATCGTCCTGGAAAAGCCCATCTACGTCGGCATGTCTGTCCTGGAGCTGAGCAAGTGGCTCATGTACGAGTTTCTGCGGAAGATGAAGGACCGCTACGATGACCGCTTAAACGTAGACTACATGGACACTGACAGCTTCGTGTTCGACATCCTATCCCAGGACATCTACAGGGAGATGATGGAGCACTTGGACGACTTCGATACTAGCGCCTACCCAAGGTCTCACCCCTGCTACAGCCCCACCAACGCCAAGGTGATTGGCAAGTTCAAGGACGAGTGTAACGGCAGATCCTTGTTCGAGTACCTCGGCCTGCGCTCAAAACTCTACTTCATGGACGTTGAGGACGAAGACAACGGATCCAAGGCGATCAAGCGAGCCAAGGGAGTCGCCAAGGGGGTTGTTAAAAACGTCCTAACCCCTGACGACTACAGGGAATGTCTGTTTGACGGGGTGTTGAAAACCACCGTCAACACCCGTTTCCAGTCGTACCTGCACCGTGTCTTCACCGTACAAGTAGAAAAGCTATCCTTGAGCCCGGCCGATGATAAACGCTACATCTTGGCTGATGGTATCCACACCTTACCTTGGGGGCATAAGGACATCCCACCACTGCCCGCAGCAAGAAGTCGAGACAATCTCGAGGAGCAGCAAGGCGGACCTATGGAGGTGGATGAGGAGGAGGACATGGACGAAGAGTTCCCGGTGTAAACAGAACTAGGCTAATTTTTTTAAATATAATTAAGTATATTTTGTAAATAGTATTCGTAAGCAAATATAGTCAAACAGTTTAGTTTACAGCATACATCTGTGTTGTTACTACCCCTTGCATTTCCCTGACATTTACTTTCAAAAGACTCTTCTAATGCAAACTGAATTTTGTAAAACTATCATGTTTTCAAAACAAAACTTTCAAAATTGTTAAAAATTCGATATTCTTTCTTAAATACTAAAGAGAAAGACAAGTGAAAACAACAGTTAACGAGAAACAACAACATTTATTGAAACACAATAAGAATATACACACAAACATATTACAATCAAGAACTCAAAAGGTATTTACACAAAAATAGACTTAAGCGAAGATGGAGTAGAAGAGCCTACGGACCAGTGCTTCGTTATGGTGGGAGCGACCGGGTCGAAGAGCTGCACGTAGTCGCTGAGTGATATATCGAGGACCGCCCGACAGTACAGGTAGGTGAGGCAGTAGTGGTCATAAACAGAAGTACCGTAGCCCTGGAGTCGATACCTGTTGTAGAGACTACCACCAGGCGCTTCTCAATCTGGGTGGTGTTCATTGCGGGCGGAAGCAGTCCCCGCCGATTGTGTGATACCCTCATTACTACCAGTTGCACGCTTTATCACCACCGGCTTCACTGTATATGTCAAACCAGTGACTCTGGGGACTCCTGAATAACGGTCCACCCAAAGGTTTTCCAATCGCGTTATAATGTTCATAATCATAATATAGATTTCATAGTCTTTATTTTCATCCAAATATAAGTTGCAACCATGTGTATACTGACCTCTATGATGTAACTGGATGTTCAAGAACACATTACCCTGATTGGCGGGATTTTGTACTGTATGTTGATAACCGGAATCTACCCAACTGACAGTCGGTGGTGAATCGTTCGAATCTTTTTCCACAAGCTCCAAGTCTCCAGGTAGTTCCGGGTGATTGACACTTCTACTGTTGTCGTTTATGCAACTGCTATCGGCACATATGCTGACGTTCTGGGAACCTCCCCCTTCGGTTATTTGGTTGGATGATGGTGATGCAAAGTCTTCAGATATCTCCGGAGCATTGCCACTTTCAATGTCGTTTATACAACTGCTATCAATACATGTGTTGACTTTCTGCGGACCTCTTCCTGCTGAGGTTTGTATGAACGATCTCGGTTGTGAGGAACGATTGTTTCTTCGCTTCCTTCTAACACAGAGGTGGTGCTGACGATGATGAAGACGAAGTCCATCTCGCGACGTGAACGACTCCTCACAGTATGGACATTTCCAGGTCGCCAGCTTCGATGGTGTGGCGACTGACCGTTTCAGTGATGGTGCTGGCGGTGGTTGTTCAGGACTTCGTGGAGAAAAGTACATGGTGCTGTAGCCTTCCATCGCTTCCAACTCCTTCAACAACGTCTGGACTGATTCATCCACTTCAATTGCACTAGCCATGTTTGTGTTTACTTTGCAACATCACTAGACAAACTGAATGAAGGAAGCGATGACAATCACTTAAGTAACATAGCTACGTACCGTACAGTAGAAGGCGGTGAACAATTCTCGAAATCGCGGCAATTATCGCTAATGAGTAAACAGCCTGAGGTGGTTCACACTACAACTTATAAGACTACATATACTTACGTTTAACAGATCTCGGAGTATGGTGCGGTAAGGACTAGCACAGCACTGAAGTAGAACGTCTACGCACACTGAGCTTCAAACACAAACTGAATGAAGGAAGCGATGACAATCACTTAAGTAACATAGCTATAAGTTACTTATCGAAGCGCCGCGCGACGTTCATGCATCCCCAAACCTAACTTAAACCTGCGTCGCGACGTTCATGCATCCTCAAACCTAACTTAAACCTGCGTCTGTAAACCTAACCTAAACCTGCGTCTGTAAACCTAACGCACGCATTGGCCTACCTTAAGTAGTGAAGTCGTGGACCGCGGTTACGTCATCACCCCGTGCCTACGTGACTGCCCCAGGCTGTTTACTCATTAGCGATAATTGCCGCGATTTCGAGAATTGTCCACCGCCTTCTACTGTACGGTACGTAGCTATGTTACTTAAGTGATTGTCATCGCTTCCTTCATTCAGTTTGTGTTTGAAGCTCAGTGTGCGTAGACGTTCTACTTCAGTGCTGTGCTAGTCCTTACCGCACCATACTCCGAGATCTGTTAAACGTAAGTATATGTAGTCTTATAAGTTGTAGTGTGAACCACCTCAGGCTGTTTACTCATTAGCGATAATTGCCGCGATTTCGAGAATTGTTCACCGCCTTCTACTGTACGGTACGTAGCTATGTTACTTAAGTGATTGTCATCGCTTCCTTCATTCAGTTTGTCTAGTGATGTTGCAAAGTAAACACAAACATGGCTAGTGCAATTGAAGTGGATGAATCAGTCCAGACGTAGTTGAAGGAGTTGGAAGCGATGGAAGGCTACAGCACCATGTACTTTTCTCCACGAAGTCCTGAACAACCACCGCCAGCACCATCACTGAAACGGTCAGTCGCCACACCATCGAAGCTGGCGACCTGGAAATGTCCATACTGTGAGGAGTCGTTCACGTCGCGAGATGGACTTCGTCTTCATCATCGTCAGCACCACCTCTGTGTTAGAAGGAAGCGAAGAAACAATCGTTCCTCACAACCGAGATCGTTCATACAAACCTCAGCAGGAAGAGGTCCGCAGAAAGTCAACACATGTATTGATAGCAGTTGTATAAACGACATTGAAAGTGGCAATGCTCCGGAGATATCTGAAGACTTTGCATCACCATCATCCAACCAAATAACTGAAGGGGGAGGTTCCCAGAACGTCAGCATATGTGCCGATAGCAGTTGCATAAACGACAACAGTAGAAGTGTCAATCACCCGGAACTACCTGGAGACTTGGAGCTTGTGGAAAAAGATTCGAACGATTCACCACCGACTGTCAGTTGGGTAGATTCCGGTTATCAACATACAGTACAAAATCCCGCCAATCAGGGTAATGTGTTCTTGAACATCCAGTTACATCATAGAGGTCAGTATACACATGGTTGCAACTTATATTTGGATGAAAATAAAGACTATGAAATCTATATTATGATTATGAACATTATAACGCGATTGGAAAACCTTTGGGTGGACCGTTATTCAGGAGTCCCCAGAGTCACTGGTTTGACATATACAGTGAAGCCGGTGGTGATAAAGCGTGCAACTGGTAGTAATGAGGGTATCACACAATCGGCGGGGACTGCTTCCGCCCGCAATGAACACCACCCAGATTGAGAAGCGCCTGGTGGTAGTCTCTACAACAGGTATCGACTCCAGGGCTACGGTACTTCTGTTTATGACCACTACTGCCTCACCTACCTGTACTGTCGGGCGGTCCTCGATATATCACTCAGCGACTACGTGCAGCTCTTCGACCCGGTCGCTCCCACCATAACGAAGCACTGGTCCGTAGGCTCTTCTACTCCATCTTCGCTTAAGTCTATTTTTGTGTAAATACCTTTTGAGTTCTTGATTGTAATATGTTTGTGTGTATATTCTTATTGTGTTTCAATAAATGTTGTTGTTTCTCGTTAACTGTTGTTTTCACTTGTCTTTCTCTTTAGTATTTAAGAAAGAATATCGAATTTTTAACAATTTTGAAAGTTTTGTTTTGAAAACATGATAGTTTTACAAAATTCAGTTTGCATTAGAAGAGTCTTTTGAAAGTAAATGTCAGGGAAATGCAAGGGGTAGTAACAACACAGATGTATGCTGTAAACTAAACTGTTTGACTATATTTGCTTACGAATACTATTTACAAAATATACTTAATTATATTTAAAAAAATTAGCCTAGTTCTGTTTACACCGGGAACTCTTCGTCCATGTCCTCCTCCTCATCCACCTCCATAGGTCCGCCTTGCTGCTCCTCGAGATTGTCTCGACTTCTTGCTGCGGGCAGTGGTGGGATGTCCTTATGCCCCCAAGGTAAGGTGTGGATACCATCAGCCAAGATGTAGCGTTTATCATCGGCCGGGCTCAAGGATAGCTTTTCTACTTGTACGGTGAAGACACGGTGCAGGTACGACTGGAAACGGGTGTTGACGGTGGTTTTCAACACCCCGTCAAACAGACATTCCCTGTAGTCGTCAGGGGTTAGGACGTTTTTAACAACCCCCTTGGCGACTCCCTTGGCTCGCTTGATCGCCTTGGATCCGTTGTCTTCGTCCTCAACGTCCATGAAGTAGAGTTTTGAGCGCAGGCCGAGGTACTCGAACAAGGATCTGCCGTTACACTCGTCCTTGAACTTGCCAATCACCTTGGCGTTGGTGGGGCTGTAGCAGGGGTGAGACCTTGGGTAGGCGCTAGTATCGAAGTCGTCCAAGTGCTCCATCATCTCCCTGTAGATGTCCTGGGATAGGATGTCGAACACGAAGCTGTCAGTGTCCATGTAGTCTACGTTTAAGCGGTCATCGTAGCGGTCCTTCATCTTCCGCAGAAACTCGTACATGAGCCACTTGCTCAGCTCCAGGACAGACATGCCGACGTAGATGGGCTTTTCCAGGACGATGTTTACCCTGGCGAGGTGCACGAGAGCTACGTCCTCCGTGTAATACGTGCGGTCCAGGAAATTGGACTTGGCCACGTACTTGGAGAACTTCTCCGGAGTGCAGACCAGCTTGACGTTCAGGCGCTTGCGGACGTTCTCAATGGTTTTGCCAAAGACCGCGTTGTTCATTAACTTGAAAAAGTCTTGCTCGAACTTGGTCCTGGCCTTCTTCCGCAGCTCAGTATTCATGAGGATGTAGGGCTCTAGCCACCGAGACTGGCGAAACGAGATCGCCCTGTGGACAGCTGCAAGCTCCAGTCCGTTGTTCAACGCCTGCTGCAAGACCCTGTAATGGCAGACGTAATGCATCTTGTCATCCAGGGTGGTCATCAGCTTGGGGTATTTCCCTGTCGGCGGACGCTTGGTCTCGCAGCAGTAAGGGAGGTCCTTGTGCAGGTCGTGGAGGTGGGCGGGGTAGCGGAGGTCCACTTCGAGGACGTAACCCCGTTCCGCTTCAGCATCCAGCGCACCAATGTCTAAGGAGTCGATCTCCTCACGGCTGAGCCACTGGAAGTTCCCGGTGGGCAGGCACTGGGACATGGCCCAGCCGTAGAGGTTGTTGGCGTCCAGGTACAGTAGGTGGCGTGTCGGTTCGTCTGGGCGGTAGTCCGGACACCTGTCGTGGTTGGCCTTGGTGTAGCGGGTGACGGCCTGAGAGATCCCTCCTCGGATCCCCTGCTCCACGAACAGGTACATGTCAAAATCCTGCATCGTGTCCAGCTCCACGTCGCAGGTCTTCAACATGACGTCCCAAGCGTAGGATGGCAGGGTGTAGTAGTGGGCGGGGTCCAGTCCGTACTCGGCCAAAGAGGTGTCACGGAACTGCTCGAAGACGTCGGTGAGGAGCGTGATGTCGCAGCGCAGGTACGTGTCGGCGTAGTCCTTGAGGTGGTGACACTCGAAGGCTCGCCACACGTTGAGGGCGTGTTGGTAGTCCTCGTCCTTGACGTCCTCCAGGGTCATGGTGTTCCTAAACGCCTCCTTGGGCGGCAGCTCCCTGGTCCTGTACAGCGTTTCGTACGATGTGACAAAGTCGTAGGGGAACACGCCCTTCCTGCGCACCAGGTCGAACAGCCGGTCGTCGGGGAACCGCTTCCTGGTCTCGCGCATCTTGTCGGTGGGCAGTCCCGCTGCCAGGCTGGCCAGGCTCATGGACAAGAACCTGTAGGTGTCGAGGAACCGCACCGCGAAACTGCTCTGTCGTGGGTTGTCCCTGGGCTGGCCAAAATGAAACCGCTTGGTGAAGGCGATGTAACGCTCTTCGGTGTGCGCCAGCACGTCCACATCGCCGGGGTCGATGGCCAGCTCCCGCACTACGAAGTGGGCATCGTAGTTGGACAGGTTATGGAAGTAGCAGTTGATGACCCGCTGCTCCCTGTACCGCAGATTGCACGAGCGGTGCGCCGCTCCTCGGAACTCGTAAGGCGGGGCGTGGTTGTGGTCCCGCACCTTGACGTCCAGCTCAGTGAACTCCTTGCCGCAGAGGTAGCAGCGGGTCGCTGCGAGATACTCGTCCATTTCCTGCCGGGTCAGAGAAGGGTGCAGAGCTCTTGTGCTGAACAGGATCTCCCACAGGCTCAGCACGTCCATCTTGAGCCGTTCCATAAAGACCTTGGACGCGTCAGCTCCGAAGTATACACGCGGTTCAAACTCCTCCAGGCCGAGCGAATCCACGATCTGGTAGGCGAAGGCGTACGGGACGTGCATTTGCAGGGGCGTCGTGCCGGGTGGTGGCGCTTCCACCGGGTCAACAGCGACAGGCTGCAGAGCACACTCAAAGTCCGCGTAGATGCAGAACCTCTCCCGCCTAGTGTACTCTGGATGGGTGAAGCGGATCTGCTGCTTCTTCGGCAAGTCCAGACGAAGAGGAGCCTTGGCGTAGCAGTAACGCCTGTGCTCCTCCAGACGCTGAGCGCCCGTCAACCCTAGCTTGTTGGGTTGATTGTCGAAGTAAGCGAAGCACCGCTTACAGACGTAGATCCTATTTTCACGTTTGGTGAGCTGGGGCCGGACCAGTCGACTCAGGTCCGTGATGTATGCGTAGTGGCTGTCCCCGTCGTTGGTCACGTACAGCAGGTCCCTGTGATCCTCCAACTCCCGCTTGCATATCTTCAGCGGGAACACGCGGTCCTTGAACTCTGGCGTCCCATCGGGGCGTCTCCCCACCATCGCTCGCTCGATTCCGTAGACGTTTACACTGATGTTGTTCTTGCCCTCAAAGATCTTGATGTCCTTGAGCGTCACGGGGAAACGCAGGCCGGTCCAGTCGTAGCGGGTAATGATGTCCGGAGTATACGCTGCAGGTCTCTCCGCGTGTCGCGCAACGAACTTGGCCAGGATACCGTACATGAAGCACATGTCATCAGCGTTTAGCACATTGACAACAGCGCGCCTGTCTGCAATAGCCCTTGGCAGCTGGAGATACGCTCTGCCCCCGAGCGGCGTGTACTCGTTCACGCGGATCTCCAGGTCCCGTATACGCAGGTATGTCCAGCCGCTGCCTACCAGTTCGCACTGCTCCTTCTTCTTCACAATCGTCTCGAACGTCGCGGAGAGGAAAGTCTCCAAGTCGGAGGCCTCGGTCAGTTGGACGTTCTTCGTGTTGAAGGAGCGCAGGCAGGTGGCCCCGTGAATGTTAGAGAACTCACATTCCAGGACCATGTTCACCTTGATGCTCGGATGTTGGGTCATGACGTTCTCCATCAGGTTCAGAACCTCGTCAAACAACAGGGTCAGCGCATCCTCAACGGTCAGCAAGGCGTCTAACGGCCGGGTCAGGCGGTAGGTGAGGAGGCGACTCCGGAAGGCCCGATGTACAAGCTGGAACACGAGGCGGCCACCACCCTCCATCTCATCATCGATGGTCTGAGGCTCGGCGCTAGGTCCTGGGTGGGGCTGGGGCTCGGTGCTGGGCCCTGGCTGTGGCTCGGTGCTCGGTCCTGGTCGTGGCTCGGCGCTAGGCATCTGGCGCGATCGGGGCTCGGCGCTGGCTCCTTGGCGCAACGACTGGTTGTTGTGAGGAAGAGGAGGAGAGGACAACCTAGGCAGTCGGTCTTGGGTCAGGTCCCTCACAACAGGGCAGTTGTGAGACTGGTGATGGTCGCGGTTGAAGCGGCGAGTAAACCCCTTGTTGCAGTACACGCAGCGGAACTCGGATGGTTCTTGAGCCAGGTTCCTCACAACAGGGCAGTTGTGAGACTCGTGCTGGTCGCGGTTGAAGCGACGGGTAAACCCGCGGTCGCAGTAGGCGCAACGGAACGTGGGAGGATGGACGGTCCGGACGTGTCGTCTCAGTTCCAAGTCTCGGTCGAAGCGTCTACCGCATCGCTCGCACTCCACGTGGCGATCGGGGCTCGAGGAGGAGGAAGGAGCTGCTGCTGGCATCGCGGAGTGAGCCGCTTGCATGTGGCAGCGCACGTCCTCCAGGCTGGCGAAGATGGCCGGGCACAGTCGACAGGCATGGTCCGCTCGTTGCGGTTGGGGCTCCGCCGCGGCGTGTGGTCCGTGAACCGTGACGACGTGGCGGCGGAGGCTGTCGCCTCTTGTGAAGCGCCTATCGCAGACGTGGCAGTCGTGACGCCTAGCGTTGTGGGCGGACTCCGCGTGCCGCCTCAGGTTTCTGAGCAGGCTGAAGGCTCGGCCGCAGACCTCGCACAGGTGTTGGTTGTTCATCTGCAACAACGAATATGATAAGTCTCTTGCATTTACAAATTAGTCGCAACGAGAACACTTCATTGGTAACATAACACATACTTTATGCGTGGTAGACAAGAGTCAAGGCCATGGCAAATTTAATGTTAGTGCACAGGTTTCCTCGTTTTATGTTTGTATACAGGTTTCCTCCTTTATTAAATTAGTTTGTATCAAAAGAAGGAACAGATAGTAAGTTAGAGAATGGGAACTTTACATTGATGCATGATAGACAAGATTTAAAACCATGACACGTCTAACATTAGTACACAGGTTTCCTCGTTTTATGTTAGTACACTGGTTTCCTCCAAGAAATTGAAGATAATCTTACTATAAAGGGAAATGTAATAGTCTTCCACACTACAACTTATAAGAGCTACATATACTTACGTTTAACAATCCCAGAATATGGTGCAGTAAAGGCTAGCACAGCACTGAAGTAGAACGTCTACACACACTGAGCTCCAAACACAAACTGAATGAAGGAAGCGATGACAATCACTTAAGTAACATAGCTACGTACCGTACAGTAGAAGGCGGTGAACAATTCTCGAAATCGCGGCAATTATCGCTAATGAGTAAACAGCCTGAGGTGGTCCACACTACAACTTATAAGACTACATATACTTACGTTTAACAGATCTCGGAATATGGTGCGGTAAGAACTAGCACAGCACTGAAGTAGAACGTCTACACACACTGGGCTCCAAACACAAACTGAATGAAGGAAGCGATGACAATCACTTAAGTAACATAGCTACGTACCGTACAGTAGGCGGTGAACGCAGTAAACAGTTCTCGGAACCGCTAATGAGTAAACAGGCCCGGACGGTCACGTAGGCATGGAGGAGGAGTGGACAGGCTGGGACAGTCACGTAGGCCCTAGCACGCGCCTCGACACGTGACTCCGCGGAGCTGCTCGCAGTTTGGGTTGACCAAGCCGGCATACAACGTGTAACGAAGTCACATCGAGTTTGGTCGGCAAACAGCCGAGATCCCATGAGGAAAACGCGTTTAAAAATTAATAGAGAGCCCGTTTAACGGTGGATTTTCAATTTTCTTTAAGGGATGGTTTACTTAGGCCGTCGCCCGACATGTGGTGAAGTTTCGTCGAAATCGGTCGGTAAACAGCTGAGATCCCATAAGGAAAACGCGTTTAAAAATTAATAACGGGCTTGTTTAATGGTGGATTTTCAATTTTCTTTAAGCGATGGTTTACTTAGGCCACCGCCCGACATGTGGTGAAGTTTCGTCAAAATCGGTCGGTAAACAGCCGAGATCCTATAAGGAAAATGCGTTTAAAAATTAATAAAGAGCTTGTTTAACGGTGGCTTTTCAATTTTCTTTAAGGGATGGTTTACTTAGGCAACCGCCCGGCATGTGGCGAAGTTTCGTCAAAATCGGTTGGTAAACAGCCGAGATCCCATAAGGAAAACGCAGTTAAAAATTAATAGCGGCCTTGTTTGATGGTGGATCTATGGGGTTCTTTCGTCATTCGCTTCCTCTGGGATATGTCTACACTCTGGAAAAAGTCCCGTGGGAATCGGTGAGTAAATAGGCTAGTTATTAATTTTCGAAAGTTTTTTCCTCATCATGAAAAGTGCCGTAGACGACCGGGGGGGGGGGGGTCAGTTGAATCCTCACGCCAGGTGATGTTGTGGGACAGGTATATCCTCACATCAGGTGATGTCGGGGGGGGGATGACGTCATGGGGGGGATGACGTCATGGGGGGGATGACGTCATGGGGGGGTGACGTCATGGGGGGGGATGACGTCATGGGGGTGATGACGTCATGGGGGGGGGTGACGTCATGGGGGGGGTGCCCTCGGGGGTGACCTTGGGGTCAAGGTCATCGGGGGGGGGGGGCTCCACAGCTCCACAGTGGAGCAACTGCCGTTACTGCTGGTTTTGAACCATCTATTTCCCCCTACTAGTGAATAGGCCTATGTGTTGCATGGGTTCAAGATCTACCTTTGTGTAAAGTTTCAGCCCAGTCGGTTAAGTAGTTTTGCGTTCACCCGGAACATCAGACAGACAGACAGAAACCACCTCTTCTTTATAATATTATAGATAGATAGACTAGTTGAATGTACCCGTTCTTCGCACGGGTTAGAAAGGTAAGTTAGCTTGAAATAGCTGTTCTTGCTTCTGCTCTTTAAGCTGTCAAATGGAAGTGTCCTCAGCTGTTTGCATTACACTTTCTGAATGTTTACTTTCTTCTGAAATGTAAACATTGAAACTTAGGACATTCACAGGGCGTAGCCTGAGGGGATTTTGAGGAAGTGAATAGGCCTATGTGTGGCATGGGTTCAAGATTTACCCTTGTGTAAAGTTTCAGCCCAGTCAGTTCATCAGTTTTTGCGTTCACCCGGAACATCAGACAGACAGACAGACAGAAACCACCTCTTCTTTATAATATTATAGATAGATTAACTATGAAGTGTGAATTATGTTTTCTTATTTACTTGAATCTATAAACATGGTAAATTTGCAAAAGGTTTCATTTCAGAATGTATGGGATGATGGGCTTTCTACGCATGGTAGGCGAAATCGTATTACTTTTAGCGAATTTCCTCTAAAGGAAAGAAGCTATTACCGTAGTCGGCATGGTAAGACCTAGACCCGGGATCATGATAATTTTTCGTTTTGAGGTCCCCAGATGCCAAAAACACCATTCGTTCATAACTGTATATACATATAGTGTAAAAGAAACTTTCAGGACTTTGAGATAAGTAGTGTGGGTTTGCGGGTTTTGCGCCGGAAGTGACGTCATCCGGTCACGTGACCGGAAGTGCTGAGTCATGAAAGATGTTATCTGGGGCTGAGCCAGTGACGTAGGCGGTTTTGTGACGAAATGAGTAAAAGTTCAAAGTTCAAGGTCACGGGGAGGTAATTTTAAAAAAGTACTACCTCGCACGCGTAAAATCCGATTGTGATTCGATAGTTTTAATTCGATAAAATATCGAATGAAAATTATCGAATGAAGCAATTGAATGATACGAGTGCGAGGTAGTACTAATACAAATATTACTTTATTTTTATTTACAATAAGTTATGTTTACAATAATTCATGTTTACAATAGTTCCCCGTTGTTGGTTGTCATCGATGTTGTTGATCCGGACGAGTTGCGGCCATCACTTCGCTTTCTGAAGAAAGACGGTATATACTTCGATTCCTGCGCAGAGTCCATGTTGTTTTTTGATGCGTAAAGTTCCAAAGATAAATCGTAACCGGACGCAATGAGAAGTCTTAACTCTTCATTAAAAACCTCGAGGTCTTGGAAAGTCGCCAGATGAATAGAGTCATAATGAATACACCTAATTTTAATGGACATTTTAATACAATGTTTTACGTTTGTGAAGAGCACTCGATGTTCACCAGTCGAGAGCCGGAGGTGTACTGACTATTCGCTAGCTAGCGTTCTGGTATCAAACAAAATGGTGGGGCGGAGAAGATGGCGGACAGCAGATGGCAGGCGGCAGGTGGCAGCTGGTTGCTACTACATTCGCCGCCACAGTAATGCAATCCTTCGGCGTAATTCTTGTAGTTTATCTTGTCGGTTCATTTGATACGTTTTACATCTACATATGCAATAGCTGAAACACTTGCACTTACGACAAGCTTTCCCGTCAACTTGATCGCCTGGTATTTTAAAACATTGTAACTCGCAACAATATGTCTTCAAATTGTTATCGAAAAATAAATTTTTCATAGGTGACACCGACATGTTAGCTGCAGCGTGTGTTAGACAAGACTGAGACTAACTTCACTGCTCCCTCTCTTTTATACCTCTTCATAAGTTAACCCTGAATGAAAGTTCAAGGTCATCCATTTGAATTTTAAAAAAAGCAACACAGCAGTATATAAAATAATATACTGCTGTGTTGCTGTTTTTATTTTTTATTTTATTTTATTTTTTTATTTTTTTAATTTTCTTTATTAAACAAACATCTTACAATACAATAAACTTAAGTTTAACATTGATAACTAGAAATACAAACAATAAAATACAAACAGAGACATTATGTACAAGGATGCGTGATGTGCAGAGTGAGTTCCGTCGAGTTGTTGCCGCTTACACCGTGTGATACCAAATACAACGTCCCCGGTTGAATATCTCGCAAATCTTCATTTTGTAGCAGTTGAACAAATCGTTTTGGAAGAAATACTTGAAACTTCGGCTCATCTCCTGGAGAGAAAGGTCCTTCGCTCAATGAAACTAGAATTGCTTCTCCATGTGTGGTTTCCACTTTCTTGATGTTATGAATAATGTAGTGTTTTTGTTCTTTTAGTTCTGAACACTTTTTAGTTAGCAGAAGGTCGGATTTTGAATGAGTGTTGAATTGATCAACCAGTGTTTGTAGAAACTGTTGTGATGTCATCTTCGTCAGTGGTGGTTGTGGTGTCTTCTGTGATGTTGCCTCTTCGGAGTCTCGAATAATACTCGTGCCGGAGTGGTGTTGGCTCCTCGTATTTATAGGCCCCGCTACCCCCACCACATTCCGGTTCTTTGCTACCCCCACCACATTTCTGCGTTTGTTCCAAGTAAGCAGCCAAACGATATGCGTTGTGCAATGCGCAGTTTAATTGTCCGTGTTTAGGATCTTTTGCAGCAACACAAATATTACCGAGATTAATGTTAAAGTCCTTACCGATGGTTATATCGAAAACATCACCGTGCGTGTACTTTTGTATCCAGTTCCTTTTTTCTAATCCTCTTGTGTATATATGTGAATATTGTTTGCAAAAGTTAAACATAATACTGTGCAGATTACTGTAGCTTATAAATCCTTCATACCAATGTATGTGATGAAAGTAGTTTGTTATCCATTTGTTTGTACTTTTTGCTTTGGCGTTAAGGTTGTTAAAAGAAAAAGGAGCTTCAAACGTGAATGGGTAAACTACAAATGTAAGCAAGTCTAAAATTACTAATTCCTTGATAATAAACCTATCATCATTATTTCGAAATGCTTGAAATTCTATTACACAAGGCTTTACACTCACTTCTTCATCCCCTCCGCTCATCATGGCACCTAGCGATCAACTAAACTGTTTTCCACACCACGGTAGGTTAAATACCAGGCCGTACAGTTGCAGGCGCGTTGGTGTATATTTAACGTGGGCACCGTCCCCAATAGGCCTACCCCACGTGTGTTCTTCTTTACTAAGTCAAACTTTAGTCTTTTTTAACTTCTTCTTCTTGTGTTTCGTTTTCTTCTTCTTCTTGTTTCTCCGTTTCTTCTTCCTGTGTTGTTTCTTCTGTAGCTTCTGTAGCGATTTCTACAAGTGGTTCAAAATCCTTTAACTTTCTCCACATGCAAACTTCATGAGGTATTCTATTAAAAATAGATGTATCCACAGGTCCGTACACGATGGTGCTATCAGGTTGTTTTTCCAAAGTATCGACCAAATATTCTTTAATAATAGCGCTTGCAAATACCAACTGTCTCATGTACCTTGTAATAGGTTCTGTTGCGTAGTTTAAAACGTAGAATTCTTCACGTGACAGTAGAATCTTATTTTCATGTTGAGTCAAGTCTCTAATTCGCACTTGTAGTTGTCCACGATGTTTAACAATATCGATTTCATTGTCACAATCCAAAAGTCGAATATGTGTTTTCCTTCCACACAAACTGTTAGTTAAATAACATTCTATTAAATGTACATGTTTCAAAAATGACTCCCAAGCATTTTGCGAAAATAAAACCTTTTTTGTTCCATGGTGTAGTATTACTGTAGGGGAATAATCCAATGACTTCATCAATCCAACTGATACACTTTTACTGATGCATGCTGAGATGGGGTAAAAGATTCGCAAAAAAACTTCAGTTAAAATGTGAGGAGGAATATTTTCTTCAACTTTCTTCTTCCTCTTTGGTACTACCTTTGATGGGTCTGCATTACTTTCCTCCTCTCTATCTCTTTTACCAAACTTTAAAAATGCAGTTATTTCCTTGATGATTTCTTCTTCACTAGTATTATCACGTTCCAATAACGGTGCTACCTCTGCATCACCTTGTACAACAGATGGAGAACTCATTTTGTAGAAGATGTTGCCCATGCGACGATAGACGATCAACTGAAGACCTGCATTGTTGCTCCGCTATTTATAGGTTAGCGACAGTGGCGGTGCCGGTGGTGGTACAACGTTTTACAATACCGTCTTTACGATACCAGTCAACGGTGTGTATGTAACAATTTTATCGTGCAAAATTAAACAATACGCAGATGTATTTGCAGGTACGTTTTCTTGAAATTCCATTTCTATTTTTATATCAACACTAGACGATTTTACAGATTCGTTTTGTTTGGAGCAATCAATTACAACAATCGGAGCTTTCGATTCAAACTGTACGGGAGATAGTAGAGGTGTGTTTGTTTTGCCGTAATATGAATTTTGGAACCTAGCGTACATATCGTATAAAACACTGTACCTTTTTTTATCAAAAGAGATATTAAAGTTGTCGTAGGGAAAGAATTGTGAATTCAGGAACACTTTACAGTTTGTTAATTTACAATGGTCAAATTCACCAGCATTTTCAGTTAATATACTTTTTTTCTTTGTTTGTAATCCGAAGATTACATATCTCGCTTTTTCCAAATCAGTAGAAGTTTTTACAGTCCATGTATGCCGTTGTGTTGAAGGTAAAACGGGGTATTCATGAAACTCCCAGCTTCTGAATGGTATTACAATGTCTCGATCTGATTTTAACTTTCTTAATAATGTAATCCTGTGTTCATCATTTAGTCGCACATGTGGTACTCTCCAAACAATCTTGTCTAATGTTAGTTTCCAGTCTAAATTGGCTTCAGTTGTTCCAGCAGATGCTTTAATAATATCATTATCGTTTGATGACCTTAATAAAACTAGTTCTTGTTTTACATTTATTATTATTCTTCTGTAATCTTCAGCAAATCCTAAAAGTAATCTTAAAGGTACGTAAAAATCAAAGTTTCCCGAAGCGTCAGGAGTAATTATACTTTTGTCTGGTGCAACCCATCCTGCAACAGCTAACAGATTCTTCTCATTTGGTGTTAAAGACGCTAATCCTTTTAATGTACTGGAAATTCCAACCTTTTTTGTTGAATCGACTGTAACTCCTGAAATTTCATATCTAATCTCGTAAAACAAAAATGCCATAGGATTATTTATGAACGGAACAGTGGTTCCAACAGTACCGTCAGCTTTTGTTACTTTTCCTTCAATATATAAATAACTTTCGCATGGAAGAGTATAAATGTCTTGTTGTTGTATAGGAATCCTAATTTCATCGTTATTGTTTAATTTGGACGAAGCGTAAGGGTTGTGCGTGTGATATTCCTTTTCCCATAAGGTCTCGTCGAATGTTGGGCCCTGCGCTATATCCAGTATATCCATTGTTAATGACCTTTAATCCAATTTCTTCTAGAAAACGAATGTTGTCACTTGTTAATCCTTCTACAGCTGATGAGCTACTGACCTCTTTGCTGGTTGGCTCTCTCTTTTTAAATGATAACCCCATTATCTAAGCGGATGATTTTATATGTATTCTTACAGTAATAGCTTCTCCTCGAAAGTCAATAAGGTTTCCGTCTTGATCCACTATGTTCAGCACGATGTCTGAAATGAAACTGGTGTTTAACGGTAGGTACACAAGGTTTTGAGGCTTTTCTACTATCTTGAAACCCGGTGCGACTGATGGGTAGAATGTGTGTAATATATGCCGATTTTCTCCATCTCTGTAGGATCCTTGTATAATGTTACATGTAATGTCTATGCTGTTTACTTTGATGATCGTCACAGTTCTATTCCCAGAATGAGTTGTATTAGGTTCTAATACCTTTGTTTCCTTAGAAAACCCCAATAAACTACCAATTGAACGTTCTTGGCCAAAATCAATATAATACTTAGAAGTAATTTCGGCTTTCATTGTATTGTTATTGCCTTTTATCGTTATATTTTCTTTTCCCATATGTTTTTGTATAACTTCATTTATATTATCAATTTCATAAGCTCCTGTTGGTAAACTGAATTCTTCCAAAGCTGAATATTTTCCTTTATTATCTTTTGTCTTGTAATAATGTATTTTGTTATTAATTCCTTCACTAACGTTTGGAATAGAGTTATATGTTGTTAAATCCAATAATGCGGCTTCCCATAGTCTTCCTTTTTGCAAACGTAGCGCTGGAAACAGAATACTGCGCAAAGTACATGAGTTACCGGTTAATGACACTGTATACGAAGACATCTTAAAGTTGACTAACACTTTTAGCTAAAAAGTCTAAACATAAATGACCGCAAATGGATGTATCATCAGGTTGTTTTCTTGTATAATTGTAAAAAACATTTTCTGCCGCACGAAAGTATTGTTGAAGTTCTTTCGGTGGTGGAAGGTTTCCAAAACTGTCGAAATAATAAATCGTTTCACCAAGTTTCTTGTAACACACCCAATGAGTGCCTAATCCTTCACTATTATCCAAATTTACTATACCAGTCTCATTTTTCCACATTTTAACCGGTAATTCATCTTTCATAAATACTCCTCTAAAAAATGGGATTTTCAAACAAGAAGCATATGTAATCAGTTCTTCATTGGTTAATTCTTTGTTTTTAATTATTAATTGCTCTTTCTTATTTAATACACACGATACGGTCTTAGGTATAGTCCTCCTCCCTTTTTTATCATTGACCATATTGTTGGTTTCTTTTTACCTTTACCACTAGTAGATCGACGTTTTCTTCTGATATTACCTCCTTGTTTCTTAGCGGGTCTTTTCCCACGCCTTCTTCTCTTTCCTCCTCCAAACGTAGTTTTTGCTTTCATTGCTGCTGTTACTGCTAAAGACGATGCTTTTTCACCAATACTCGCGTCACTAGATTTTACTCTTTGCCAAGCTTTCTCAGAAAGTGCTCTATCTGCTATTGATCTATTTTTTGTATCACCAAATTTGGAATACGCTATATCGTGCTGTTTACAAGCCTGATCAAGCTTATTTATTCCAGGATCTCCTCTAGCAAGCCGTTTCTCTAATTTGGTTCCAGGACCACAATATTGATATCCTCCAGGTAAATGTAATTCCACAGGTAATAAATCAATCGCCTTGTTAACTATAGCTCCAACCGGTTTACTTAATAGAGAAAATGCTGTTGATGCTATTCCCCTTCCTCTCTGTAATCTCTCTCGATTATGACTGATGCGTTTAGCCCTCGGCACGACTATTTATAGCCAAACTTACAGTCAGTAGGTGCACTCTATAAATGTTTTACAATGAATGTAATATTAGTCTTGGCTTCTTGTATTATATATACTGTTTAAAATCCATTTATTATATAGAAATGGATTAATTAATTAAATGTAGACATAATAAATAAAAGTAGTAAAAATAGAAATAAGGTGTAATTGAAGATGTTTCAAATGTTTCTCCGCTGGTGATGGTATCGTTGTTTTCGGTAAAATGAATAAAATCTAAATAGTTGTCATGTTCCCTTAGAAACTTGCCACTTAATCGTTGGTAATTAAATAACACATTCCAGTCTAGTTTATCTTTAAAATTGTCAATGTAATTTTCAGAGAGATTTTGATATTTACTTATTACTTCCCAACAGTTATTAAAATTTGATGTCATCTCTACAAGGAAGTTTTCTGAAAACTGTTGTCTTTGTAAAATATGAATCCAGTTAACTCTGTGAAAATAAATTCTTAACATAGTCATTGTGAAGAGGTAGTGTATGGAAAGTTGTTCCCAATCCATATATCTATCAAACCGTTGAACAAAACCATCTGTCAGCACTCCTTGGGGAAATCTCGGCTCTTGAGATATTAAACTCCACGCAGTAATATTGGATTCCATCATCCTCTCTGTATCATCTCTCGAATATAACTGATGCTTTATCCCTTATCATGGGTATTTAAATTCTTTTTTCTCTTATATAATCTTCATCGTTTTCTGTTGGTTCATTAATCACATTCACTTTATCCCCCTTTCCTAATGTCTTGACTTTAGAAGGCTCAGACGGTTTATCTAATTGATTAGGTTTTTCTGGATTGTGTATCTTTTTCCAGTCTAAATAATTGTGGCTGTCAACATCTGAAGCTACAGCTCTTCCTGAAGCCCGATGGATATAATTAAATAAAGCTGCACCAAACCTTTCCATATGTTTTTCATATTCTGTAGTCCATTTCTTGTGTACTATATCAAATATTTTCTTATTTACAGCGTCTCCATCCTGCTCACAATCACCTACATTTGACAATTTTAATTTTTTTACATCATAGCTTGTATCAGTTTCATTCTTTTTTTAAATCGTTAACAATTTTAAAGTCGCTAAATTTACTGCTTCACCATCATAAATGGGATGTTTTATATTGCTTAACCTTTTACCGGAAAATCCCCAATGGTCTTCGTGTACAATCGGGGTTCTTTTATCCATGTATTGTACCGTAACCGCATCAGAAGACAAAAGCGGATCACCAACATTTTGAATTACTTTTCCTTCAAAATTATAATTACCAGCAGGTGTTAACGGAAACCCAGCTCTTTTTTCACTATATCCAGATTTTACTCCAAACTCGGAATACCGTCCAAACTTGTCCACACTCATGATGTAACTGAATCGCTATCGTTTAGGTTCTTACTATATATATATATATATATACGTCTACTGAACAATTATTTCTCGTTTTCGCAGTTCATCAACCAAAGCTACCCATTCGTTTTCTAAACCAGTGTGCCCGGCTTCCATAGCTTCATGTAATAACCTCATTCGATCAACTAACTTATTTATATCGTTGTAATATATTATATTGGTTTTATACAAATTTTTTAATAATCCCCTTCCAGATGTAGTAGGATCAGTTGTTTTTCTTTTTTTATGCAAAACATTTAATTCAGCAGAAGATAAAGCTCTTCTTTTAATTGGAGCTTTATTTGATTTCGAGGGGAAAAGACTAGATATAATGTTTGTGTATTTTATTGACCTGTTTCTATGAATAGGTAGTTCTTTGGAATATTTTTTTCTATGTGCATTTGTATACTCTAGTATATTTTTAAACAATTGTAAATCCTTTTTAGTATATTTACCAGGATTATTTTTAAAGATGAGTTCAAACAAACCTGTTGTACCTTTATATTTCTTATCACCAATAACTATATCATCATTTTCGTTTATATCTAACTTTCTATCTCCAATCATTAATCCTTTATCCTCTATTCTAGCTCCATATGTATGATAATTTCGATTAGCATGTGTGCCATGTAACATTTTTAATGTATATTTTCTTCCAAGTGTTCCTTTAAACATAATATCTGTGCCTAATTTGCTTAAGTTGGATGGGTTGATATCCTCTTCTTCTGCTCTTGTATCTTCCGCACTTGTATCTTCTGTACTTGTATCTCCTGCAATGTTCTTTTCCCTTAAATCTCCTATATCTCCGCTTTCTTCATACTCGTCGCTTTCTTCAGATGTTTGTAACTGGTCAGAACTTTCATCATTCTGAAATTCTTCTTCATATTTGGAAATTGGTAGCATTTTGTCTCCTTCGAAGCGAATTGAAGGTCTTTCCATATTTTGTGCTAATCGCTTTAAAGGTTCAGTAACAGGTTTGAATGTTGTTTCTAAAAATTGCTCTCTTTCATTTATACCTGATTTTAAAGCTCGGTTTTTTTGTCTAATAGAATCACTAAGTGATTTTATTTCCTTTAATAGCTTTTCCTGGTTAACCATCTTCACACCTTGACGACTTGTACAGTAATACCGCTAATCAGTGTATTAAAACGAATTTATCAAAACCTATTCTATAACGACCATCTTTTATAGCTTGATCTTTCATAATAACCAAAAATCCATACTTTTCCGCCCATGCTTTTCCGCAAAGCTCTTTAAACTTTTCAAATGGCATATCCGCATTCACATGATCGTTATATATATGTTTTAGGTTAGTATCATCTTGTTTGAATACAATTAGAATATTTGCATTATCTCTGATAAGTTGTTTTGGGATTTTGCTATAAGTTTGTCCTATATATATGCTGTCGATGTTATTATGTCTTCCCATGGCAAAGTAGTTTCTAATAGTATCCTGATTTTCACAAGATACATCGTCAAATATAAATACAGAATACGGTTTCGCTTCGTTTGGTTGCATAATGCTATCACTAGCGTTAAATTTGTAAAAATTAACATCAGACACATCAGATAGGATTTTATCCAGCAATTGATACTTTGGTTGATGTAGAGACTTTGAAAAAATATATAGGTTACTAAACCTTAATCCCTGCGGATTAGTGATCAAATTAAAGACAACATTGGTCTTTCCACAGTTTGAGGGGCCACTTACTATACATCGAACAGTGTTTGGAAGTAAACTACCGTGTTTACCATTGTTGATTTTAACGTTATCCACAGTTAAATCATCTATGTTATTAATATTGAATCGATCTTTATGGTGAATAATCTCCATCCTGCTCAAAGGTTAACGATGAAATGAGTTGCTTGTATTAAACCAAGTCCTTTATAGGTATCCATGAATCCTCAGTTTTGTTAAACCCTAACCACCGCACTTTAACTGCGTCCTTTTTTCTTTGTAACACTTTTTCAACAAGATATACATCACCTACTGTTGACTTTAACATTTCATGTCCATAAAATGCACCTTGCAACAAATCTCCTTTGTTATCTTTTAGGATATACGTTTCAGGTACAGTCGGTTGCACTTTATACACTGTAAAAACTTCATTCGTCCAATTGGGAAGGTATTTTTTGGTAAACACTCCCTTATATTTACTAATCCGTACTTTATCACTTACATTAAATTTTCTTGGCTGCATTTTTTCTACTTTAGGCTTTGTATTTTTCTTTATGCGTTTTAATACATCTTTTGCATTTCTTCTATTTACTTTGTTAGGTTTCATACCAATAGTTCTATGAAACCTGTTGTTATAATCATTTATTAATTGTGGTAAAACATCATACCATACGTAAGAACCTCTTTTTGAAAATTGTTTATACAGTGCTCCTTTTAAGGTTCTATTAAATCTTTCTACAATAGCAGCTTTTTTCTCTGAATTTGTAGAATAATGATTTATTTTATATTTATTCATTAACTGTGCAAAGTTTGTATTAAAGTATTCTGTTCCATCATCAGTTTGTAAATGTTTAATTTTGTTTTTATCTCTTTTTATGGCTATTTCCATGGCTTCTGTTACGCTTTTACCAGTCTTGTCCTTTAGAGGCAAAGCGTCTGCAACTTTTGTAAAACAATTAATAATTGTGAGTATATATTTAAATCCTTTGTTTATTCTGCTATGCGGTCGCATTTCAATTAAATCCGCTTGATATAGATCATTTATCCCTTTTATAACAGTATTTCTTCTTGGAAACTTTATTCTTGCAGGTTTGTGTAGTTCATTAATAATCTTCTCCTTCAGGTCTGACATGATGGTTTCACGAAGGCAGCTGATATGGTATTAAATATTCTTTTGTATAAATCTGCTTATATATATATATATACATATAGTTCAAGGTCATTCAAAACTTGTGTAAAAAAAGGGGAAACACAGCTTAACATTGCTGTGTTTCCCCTTTTTTTACGGAAAGGAAAAGGATAGAGGATCTAGGACGATGAAAGGGTTATTAGTCAATAGGGTTGAGGGAATAGTGACCGAATGGTAAAGTGTGGATGTTGTCTGGAAGGGTTTGTCTTTTGTCGTCATTACAGGATAGCGCCTTTTTAACTTCAGTCACGCTGTACAGCTGATGGTTAAAACTTCTGATGGTGTTGAATTTAGCTGTAATGATGTTATCCTCAAATAAGCATTGCTTGTAGTGTTCAAAATGCACTTTCTTCTTTAAATATAAACTCTTTACACCTTTAGCTTTCTTAATATAGCTATTCTTCTTTTCTTCTTCTTCTTTTTCATTATAGAGTTTCAAAGAATATAGTTTAGACATCAGTGCAACAATCTCTTCAAGCAGAACACCATTAGCCTCATCCTTGAATTTGCCTAGTACTTTTTTGTGTCTGTCATTGTCGTAGTTTGGATGATCTTTTGGATAATCGGAGAAATCAAAGTCGTTCTTGTAAATAAATGTACGTAAATCTTTATACATGTCCAATGTTACTATGCGATATATAAAAGCGTCAGTGTCCATATATGTAATAGATATATTTTCTCTTCCGTAGAACGCCACCATTTTGTTGTAGTGAAAATCGTACATGTGTGTTTTTGAGATGTCCAAGATTGACATGCCTATATACAAAGGACGATCCATCTTCACACTCGTCTTCTTCATGGACACTGCTACAAGTTTTTCATTAATAATTATAGATGTTCCAAAATTTGGCTGCTGTACTAGTTTCTGTAATTTTTTTGCGTCGGTAACAAGTTTAACATTTTTGTGTCTTCTTTTGTTTTCCAATGTTTTTCCAAATATCGCATTATTCATTAATTTAAAGAAATCTTTTTGAAAGTCTGATGTAGCTGCTGCTCTTCTGATGGTATTTGAATCAATGTAGGGTTTCAACCAGCATGATTGAGAAAATTCCAAAACTCTATTAATTTTTGTTAGACGTAGTCCTAATTCGATAGCTTGTTGAACCACCCAAAAGTGAGCCACGTAGCGTTGTTTATTATTTAATGTCATCATTAATTTGGGGTGTTTTCCAATTGGTGAAATTTCTGTTTTAGCAAGAAGTGGAAGGTCATAATGAAGATCATGTAAATTTTCTGGGTATTCAAAATCGCAATCCAAAATATATCCAGTGTCACCATGTTTCGGAATTTGTAAAATATCGCCAATAGAGTCGGGATTAATCCATTTAAAGTTATCAAAAGGAAGTGGGTTTGACATTGCCCATCCGTACAGGTTATTTGCATCGAAATATCCTAAATAGGTTGACGGTTTGGTTTCATCGTAATCGGGTAGGTATTTGTTGTTGGCTTTGACATGTCTGGTAACACTTTGGGTCAATCCGCCTCTTACTCCAGCTTCAACCATTAAAACCATGTCAATGTCTGTTAAAAGTTGGAGTTTGCATTTTGTTTCTTTTAACATGGCTTGCCAAGCTAATCCTGGTGAAGTATACGAATGTAGAGGGTCCAAACCGTATGCAGCAAAACAAGTGTTTCGGAATTCTTCCATTACATCACAAAGAAGAGTTACATCTAGTTTGACATAAAAGTCCGAGTAATCTCCTAAGGTCTTCATATCTAACTCGTTCCATACTCGACGTGCGTGTTGATAGTCCTCAAGTGATATTTCCGAATCATTAAGTTTGTTTTTGAAGTGTTCTGGTGAAGGTAGTGATGTTTCATCAAATCTATGCAGTCCATCGATGTAATCATAGGGGAAGACTCCTTTTCGAAGAACCAAATCCATTTTACTATTGGGTACAATTTTGCTTGTTTCTATCAAATCTGTTCTTCTTAGATTTTCAGATAATTTCATGAGGCTTGAAGGCATAAATCTAAATGAATCAACAAACCTTAATTTAATTTTACCCACCTTTTTTGAAAAGCTTATAAATTTTTCCATTGTAGTAGCCAAAACGTCTATTGCTCCATTATCTCTTCCTAGTTCGGGGATTATGAAGTGCGAATCATAACCACTCAGATTGTGCAGAACTACGGGGATAAAATATGGTAGTTTGTAGTTCAAGTTGCAAGCGTTACAGGCTGCACCTCTGTACGCTCCCGTAAGATGATCGTGGTCACGAACTTTAACGTTATCCAGTGTAAAGGTGTTATTACACAAATAACACGTTGTTGTTGAATCATAATGTTGAAGTTCTTCTTCTTCCATAGGTGACATGGGTATCTTTGTTCCATACAGTTCTTCTACCTTTGCAGCTATGTCATACAAATCATCGACAAAGTATTTGGCTGCTTCTTCACCGCGATAAATCTTTGGAGAAGATGATAGTCCATATTTTTGAAGATGGTCTTCAGTCAACGTGGATTTAATTAGTATGCAATAACTGTTTGGTGAATGAAGTTGGTATTTGCTTCTTCTTGTAACGTCCTCTTCTTGTTGTTCAAGCGGATGTAAAGAAGACTCGAAATCAGCGTAAACAACAACAGGTACACGGTATTGTTGTATTACTTTGTCAAATTTTATCTGCGCTCTGCTAGGATGCGGCAATTTAATTCTTACTTCATAGTTTCCATTACATAACCGCTGGTGTTCTACTAACCAATCAGACCCTCCCCTTCTTAGTTCTTTGTTCACGTGACAAAAACATCTTTTGCAAATTGTCATCTTTCTTTTATGCTTAGATAATTGATTAGAAACAAGACTTTCAAATTTTTTGATATACACAAAGTGTGAAATATCACCTTTAGTAATTAATAACAAATCGGTATGATCTCTGCGCTCATTTGGTGTTATACGCAAGGGGTACAAATTGTTTGTCGAATCCAATCCGAAGAGGTTGACAGAAGCTGAAGGATTTTGTTTTTCAAATTTTGAAACGTCTGTTATAGCAACAGGGTAAGTCATCCCTTGGAAATTATATCTATGTTGTACTTCTTCATAATAGTGACTTGGTCTTTCCGGATGAATTGTTACATATTTGGCCAACATAGCATATTTAAAACACTCACTATCTTGATTTTGTACGTTGACGCAGGATAAGGTATTTCTAATCTTTGTTGGTAGAGGAATGTAGCTACTTCCTCGAATTCCATAGCCGTGTTTGTGTACTCTTAAGTCTAGCCCTGTGATGCTTAACAAATTCCATCCAGAGCCTCTTCCTTCATGTTCTTGTATTTTAGTCATTAGCTCTTCAAAACATTCAGATACGATTGAATCAATATCTGACGAAAACATAATAGTTCGGTTTTTTGTTAAAAACCCTCTCGGTGAAGTTTCATTTTGAATGTTTGTAAATAAAGCATCCATAAATAGTCCAAATTTAATAAAATTTAATCTTTTTAATTCATTTTGCAAAGTGTTGCTTACCAATCCTTTTGCGTTATTTAAAAACTCTTTGAGTTGTAATTTTGCATTGTCAATTTTGAAGTGGGTTACTACATTACCCGGAAGTGCTCGGGCATGTAATTCTACATTTACTGCTGTTGATGCTGAAGGACGGTGAAGTGTAGACAGAGCATGCGTAGAAGTCGATGCAGCTGATGATGTTGAAGGATGATGAAGTGTAGACAGAACAGGCGTAGAAGTCGATGCAGATGATGATGATGATGTTGAAGGACGGTGAAGTGTAGACATAGCAGAGGTAGAAGTCGATGTTGATGGTGCATATTGAATAACACTAGGTCTGGAATTTTGGTGTTGAGCTAACATTTGATCTATTTCTTTCAATTCTTCTTCTTCATATTCTTCATTTTGGTTTTTGTTATGTTTCAGTTCTTTATGTATCATTAAAATAAATTCATCCTTAAATGAAGACTTGCAAATATCGCAGCGATGCATAATGTAGGTGCGATCTCCACAAGGGTCTAGGCAATAATGAACAACACTGCAAATACCCCTCTATTTATACCCTAGCAAAAGTAATGGGGGTACGTATTACGTTAAGTTTACTATTTTTTTTTTGCATTTTATATTTACTATTGTAGCTGGAGGCTACAAATTTCTGTATTTAGGTCAAGGTCATTGAACAAATTTGCCAAAACGGGGAATAGATCAGTAAATGATTTCATATTAAACCATAAACTGATCTATTCCCCGCTCTGTATTTAACTAAGACAATTTTCTCCAACAGAAACATTTGATAAATTTTAAACTCGGATGTGAAGTTGGATTGTACACATTGCATCTTGATCAACTAAAAATTTCATAAAACAATAGGGATCTTCAGTTGTAGATTCATCTTTAACATATTCAATAGTCAACATTGCCGAACGAAGATCTTGTGGAATTACGTCGACTTTTATGAGTCGCCTTTCGAGTTCGAACCGTTTTGTTATTATGAGGGGAAAGCTGTAGCAAACGGAGTTTCCTGGTGGGTTCATTATGCCTATATGATAAATATACACTGTTGCATCGTCTTTAAATAGACGTTCCCCCACCATTAAATGTATAAGTTACCCCACTTTTTTAATCATGTAAATGGGTCAAGGTCATACAACGATATTACCAAAACGGGGAATAGAGCAGTAAGTGATTCTCACTATAACCACAAACTGATCTATTCCCCGCTTTGTATTTAAAGTAAACTATTTGAAGACAACAAAAACTTATTCAGATTCTTCCGATGATGATGATGATGAGCTCGTATCACTAAATAAGCGACGACGAACACAAAAGTTCCCTGTGACTGGATCTAGAACTACATCATCGATATTAATACTGCTTGGAGGGGTTTCACTATCAACAAGGTCCATTTCCTCCAAGCAAAGCAACTGATGATGAAATTCCGGTTCATTATTATCGACATCGTCGTCGTCAGTCAACAGCTCCAACAGCTCCATCTCTCCAAGATATGGTTCACTGCTAGCATACTCACTCAGTAGTTCAAGATCACTAAATAGTTCAAGATCACTAAATAGTTCACCTTCCATCTCTGAATCGTCTTCGTCTTCATCTTCGTTTAAATTTAATGGAATATTTTTAATCAATTCTAGTATAGTCTTCTTAGAAGGGAAAATGTTATCTCTGGGCGACATGATTCCAAGTAGCAGACTGATTTACCACTAATACTAAACCACCTTTTATACATGATTTCGGTGGTGGTGGGGGTAAGTGTTGAAAGTGCAAGTGGTAGGGAAAAGTGATAGGGAAGAGGTATTATTGTAACACAAATGATTAAGTCCTGTAAGTGGGTCAAGGTCACCTTATCCTATTACCAGAACGGGGAATAGAGCAGTAAGAGATTCTTATTCAAACCTCAAACTGATCTATTCCCCGTTCTGTATTTCCCCCCCCCCCTTTGGCGTTTTATTTAGTTTATGAGGTTGTGTAATAAAGGCACAGTGTGTAGCCTTCTTGTAATAATTGGTCAATTTTTTTCTTCAAAGGGATTGGTTTTACATCTATTTTTACTTCTTCTGTTCCACGAATACCCAATCCTTTGACCTGAACATGATGGTACTCCGTTAACAGTTGGTAAACACGCTGGATAAAAGTATCCGCTTTAGCAGTAGAGTCAATATAGTGGAGGTATACCATGGTAGGTGCTCTCTTGACGCAATTCAGAACCAAAGTGATAATTGTCTCTGTAACATCGGGCTTATATACCCATCGTTTTTTTTTTTTTTTGCTTTAATTACAGGTTTGGAACAATATAAAATGTTATATTAATGTTCCATCCATTATTGACTAACCTTACCATATTACCAAAGATTTTATATAACTTTCTACTGTAGTTTATTTCAAATGCTTCATTTTCACTACTATAAACTTCACCTGTTGGTCTCCACATGCACAATTGACAACTAACCTCTATATCAAGATACCGTAGCAGTAATCTCCTTACAGCAAGCAACTGATCAATGTTTTCGACCCGTCTGCTAACTATTATAGTTGCTGCAGAGATAGAAGTAGTGGATGCATTCATTTTCAGCAGAGTACTAATTTTTACCAGCGATGGAGAACCTCCTTTATACTTAGTTTAGGTAGTGGTGGGGGTTAGGAAAAGATATTGTTGTTGTGAGAAATAAGAAGATCTTTCATTATTTTTTATCAAACGAATATTTTCTAAGTCCCAAGGTCATTTACACCAGTTGCCAAAACGGGGAATAGAGCAATAAGAGGTTCTCACTTTGACCTCAAACTGATCTATTCCCCGCTTTGTATTTCAAAGGACTTTAGTTTTTTAAGATAGTTACTCGTCCTGATCTTCATCCATGAGGAAGATTTGTTTGTAAGCTGAAGGTTCTTCAGCGAAGAAATGTTGGTCCGCTAACTCATCCTCTTTAAGAAAAACAGCTTCAAAAGGTGGAGGGTTGTGTAAATCTTCTTTGTGAATTAAGGACGGTTCTTGAAGCTGCGACTGAAGGTTTGAAATGTATTTTATTGACTTTTGTATAGTGGTTAATTTAGAATCATACGGATTGGAGGATGGTAATATGCGTCTTAATACTTTATAACAATCAGCGATCCTTGTTCTCATTTTTCTAGAACTAGCATTGTTTCTCTCGGTTTTGAGAGATCTCGAGTTTAAGTTTGGCGAAGTATTACTAGTCTCTGGAAAAATGTTGGATAGAATCATAGCCTGGACAAGTATCGATGGGGCAGCAGAAGATGAAACAGTACAAGAAGAGGCGTCAGAAGTTGGTTTTCTGATGTGCTCCATGGTGTCTGAGGTGGGCGAATACAAGCAGCAGACTAATTTTACCATCGATAAGGTGTCTCTTTTATACCCAATGGAAGTGGTGGGAGTGCAAGTTTTAGGGAGGGGATGTTTTTGTAAGAAATATATATTTCAATATTTTTTTTTTTTTTTTTTTTTTTTTTTTTTTTACCAAACAAAATTTTCTAAGTCCCAAGGTCATCTGAACAAATTGCCAAAACGGGGAATAGAGCAGTAAGTGGTTCTCACTTGGACCTCAAACTGATCTATTCCCCGCTCTGTATTTCTTAAAGTAAACAATAAATCTTCACACTATTGAGCAGCCTTTGCTCTTTGAAGCTCAAGTTCTAAGTCTGCAACCAGGCGAAAGTCTGCATCGTGCTCCTCCCATTGTTCAGGAGAACGCGGTTGTCCACACCACTTTGTAAAGGCGTACCTCATTGCCTCATTATACTCCTCCAGGATAACTTTATAGGGTCTTGGTTGCTGCGTTGTAGACCGCATCGATGATGTAGTTTGTTGCGGTTGTGACTGGGCATCATTCTCCGCAACCTTATCAATCTTAGAAACCTCGGTAATTTCAGCAGCCTCAGCAATCGCGTACAACTCCTCTTCGCTAATTTCCTTTCCCCATGTGTTGCTGTTGACGCTCATGATGATACAACTAATAATTATATTCCGAATCGCTTGCTTAAATACCCGCTTACCCCCTCCCTTCTTCACTGTTGAATAATATCTTTAGTATAATATTTCTCCTTTTTCCTTTTACGTTTATCTTTGTCTTAGTGTAAAATATCTAAGTCCGTTATCTAGGTCAAGGTCGTTGTAACATTGTAAAAAAAAAGTGTGGACAACCTATTTACACTCTGCAGCATATGCTACAATTTGTAAATAGGTTGTCCACACTTTTTTTTTTTTTAATTTGGAAAAACTTTATTTAATTTGGAAAGAATGTTTTTTTTTTTTTTTTTTTTTTACAATTTATTCCACACAGTGGTTCCTGAATCGGCTCGGATTAGATAGTGCTTTTTTGTAGGGTTTTTGGGATGACGCATGCCTTTAGGTAATCTTAAAATGTAAAGGCGGTCTTCACATTTTAACATGACCTTCAGGAATCCCATTATTTTTACAAAGACGTATTGTTTGTTTTTAGCTAGCCTATTAATCCGAGTCTTAGCCGGTTTCACTGTTGGATGTGGTGAAGAAGGAGAAGCGGTATTTTTTAAATGAAGATTGCACAGTTCTTCATTTAAAGTACACTGTTTTGCACAGCGTTCGCCTTTCTTTGCACCTTTTTTGAAGATATAATTACATAGTTGTGCAGGACGTATGCACCTTCTATGCAATGACTTTAATTGATTAAATTTCTCTGAAGGAGATTGAATATTTGTGCAAATTACTGAAGGTCTGGTTGAACTAGTGGAAGGTGAAATTTCAATTGGGGGTCTTGTAGATATTTTAGAGCTTGATCTCGAGGTGGAGCTTGATCTTGAGGTGGATGATGAGGAGCTCGAAGAAGACCTTGATCTCGAGGTAGATGATGAGGAGGAGGAGCTCGACGAAAACCTTGATCTCGAGGATGATGGTGAAGGAGAAGTTGGTCGATCCATAATGGGTGGTGAAGTTGTCTTCTCAGGGATGATAAGAGACATTAAAAGAGCCTGACGAAGAATTGAACCAGCAGCCGAAGTCAAGGGTGATGCAGAAGTCGAGGGTGATGCAGAAGTCGAGGGTGATGCAGAAGTCGAGGGTGATGTAGAAGTAGAGGGTGATGCAGAAGTCGGTAGTGATATCGGGTGTGACTCCATAGTTCTGAGTTGAGCAAGCACAAGCAGCAGAATGATCTTACCAGTAATGGGAAGCCTCTTTTATACCCAATATAAGTGGAAGGAGAAAGGGGAAAGGGGAAGGGGGATAGGCTATGGTTTAAAATATTAATTTTCCTATATGTAACCAGACAGAGGTTTTATAAGTCCTGTCAGTGGGTCAAGGTCATCTGAACTTGTTGCCAAAGCGGGGAATAGAGCACAAATTGGTGCTCTATTCCCCGCTCTGTATTAGGGGACAGGGAATTACAAGCAATGATTTTAATAACAAAAAATAAAGAAAAAAAAAAACCCAAAAAAAGGAAAATCACAACAGTTTCTCAGGCTAAGAAAGGTAATGTCAACCGGTTTACATGGCCGTATTGACAAGTCCGGTTTTCAGGGCCGAAACTTATTGTCAGGGGGTTAGGAAAGGGATGAGAAACAAATTACATTACTTTGAAACAAACTGGTCAGTTAGAGTTAACGTTAATTTTACAAAGAACAATCAGTATCACTGAAACCCGGACGGACGTAGATCACGAACGGGCGTCAGGATACTGCGGTCAGTTTAACAAGGTCACAACAGCAACACTGAAACCCGGACGGACGTAGATCAACGAACGGGCGTCAGGCTACTGCGAACCAATGTTTTGACCAAGGTAGTTTACAAAGACCGGCATTTAAATTACTTTGATAACAAACCCCACGGATATAAAGACTTTACCCAAGGATAAGGATCTGTAAGAAAGGTACATATTTCATCATTAAATATTTACAAAGACCGGCATTTAAATTACTTTGATAACAAACCCCACGGATATAAAGACTTTACCCAGGGATAAGGATCTGTAAGAAAGGTACATATTTCATCATTAAATAAAACACTTAAAACCAACACCAACATTCATTAAACTAACTACATTAATTAGCAGCAATCTACAAGCCTAATAATCTAACAAACAAACTACCATGCTTAACAAACTACCATGCACATGCAAAGGCGCGGATCTCTTAATTGCGCGTCGGGCCCAACGCACACTTAAAAGACCTACGCTGCAGCAGAATGCAACCCGGACGGACGTAGATCACGAACGGGCGGCAGCCTACTGCGAAGAGACTGCGGACTGCTCCCGCTTATAAAGGCGGCGGTCAGTGGTGGGAGGTGACTCCGCCCCGTGACGTCGGGGGGGGGGGACATGACCCAAATGAGGGGGGGGGGACATGACCCAAATGGGGGGGGGGACATGACCCAAATGGGGGGGGGGACATGATCAAAATGAGGGGGGGGGGGTGTCATGAAGGGAAGGGGAACCGGTTCTTAGCTTTCTACCCGTATATGGAAGTGTCAAGGTTACACTTGGCAAGCCGCCAAAAACCTAATCAACGAGATAAACCGTCTGACCCTTCAAAAGTCAAGACATTAGGACTCATTCCAGCTTTGTCTCTCGAACTAAAACTACGTGTCGATCAGCAGCGCTACGATGACTTCCCCTGTGAACCTTGAGAAACTGCGACGTCTGAAGGAATCCCTGAAGGAGACGGTTGAGAGAAGAAGTGGTTTTAAGAGACCAACTTCTTTCAAGGCCACAATAAGAAGAAATTTTAAGAACCATCCGCTCTACTTCAACCAACATCCGTCATCTGAGCATCGACCTTCGACTTCGACTACAAGTCAGCCTCGACCTTCAACTCCACCTCTCACCGTGGATGAGGTGATGGAGCGGACGAGGGTGTTGAAGGAAGAAGAATTAGTCACTCCTCTAAACTTCAAATCACTTAAATTTAGAAAACTAAAAACAAATATCAAATACAAGTTTGTGGCAAGGCTCAGCGGAAACAGCTATATTTTACAACATGAAGATTTTCACTTCAAGGTCCAACTGCCTCATTCCCTGCCGCAACCGCCTAGAATCCCATCCAAAAAGGAACTGTTTTTCGTCAGACAAGAGGGCAAGGCGCATTGGTTAATTAAATAAATTGTCACAGCCCTTGTCCATTTCCTCCACCTCGACTAACCGCAACTCCTTCAGGACTCCTCTTCATGGCATCAAAAACGGTCCTTTTCAGGACCACCCTAAGCATTTCAAGTTAGGGACTTGGCCTGTACATAGGCAGGAGACTGTTAGTCTTATGTTTGTGTGCAGCCCACTTTGTAAAAATTTCGAAGTCCCAAGGTCCTTGACCTTGACCATGACCATGACCCAAAGAGGGGGGGGGGTATAAAGTTTGTGCAAAGTATGTCATGTGGGTACTCAAATTACGCGGATTGATCGGACGAACAAGTTGGTGCAAACAGAATTCAGATCCGACAAAGGGTATAGAAGCAACAGCGAAAAAACTACTATTTTCAAGGATAAACCTAAATAACTTCTTTATTTACGGTTTAAAGTATATTAAGTGGGTACTCAAATTACGCGGATTGATCAGACGAACAAGTTGGTGCAAACAGAATTCAGATCCGACAACGGGTATAGCAGCAACAGCGAAAAAACACCTATTTTCAAGGACAAACCTAAATAACTTCTTTGTTTTTGGTTCAAAGTATAACATGTGGATACTTCAATTACGCGGCTTGCCAAGACAAACAAGAAGGTGCAATTTAAATTTAAATCCAACCAACAGTATAGCATCTGTAGCGTAAAAACGATGGTTTGAAGGACAAGGTAACGTTGTGGTGGGGGTTAGGTGCCTATCATACATGATAACGCTCCATCACTATTCTTCCAGCTCTTGACGGATGAACATCTACCTAGAGGGTCTGAAAAATGTCGCAGTTTTACAGGAACATGAGGAAGGTGACCTTCAGTAGTCCCCTTGACACTACTTTCTACTTCCCTGACAATGAAGACAGAAGGTCTACACTTTTAGTGGACAATGAGCGGTTTCGTCGAAGAATAATCGAGGTTGAAACACTTTTAGCTAGTTGTTTGCTTCGCAAAAAGAACCATATGAATACATGCACCGGTTTAGATCATAGTAGCTGTTATACTTATACAGAGTTGAAGCGCAAACATTATTGAAGTTTTTAGTTACGGAGCTAAGGTCTTGACAGTCTAAGAGCTAAACCCTAACTAACACATGTAAACTAGTTATTGTGCGATGTAAAACTCGGTGGGGAGACTGGTGTAGTGGGGGACTGGTGTAGTGGGGGGACTACCATCTGCCGCACACTTGCCACCTGCCGCCTGCCACCTGCCACCAGCCATCTGCTTCGTTCTACTACACTTTTACCCCCCACCATTTTGTTTGATACCAGAACGCTAGCTAGCGAATAGTCAGTACACCTCCGGCTCTCCACCGGTGAACATCGAGCTCTCCGAGACGCTCTTCACAAAATAACAATATCATTTCACTCAAGGTCTGATAGATGTTTCTATTTCATTGCCGTCACGTATTATTTCCTCCTGACAGCAATGAAATGCAAACACCTAACAGAACAGATAGGTGTCAAAAACACAACATGGACTCTGCGCAGGGATCGAAGTATCTACCGTCATTCTTCAGAAAGCAAAGTGATGGCCGCAACTCATCCGGATCAACAACATCGATGACAACCAACAACGGGGAACTATTGTAAACATGAATTATTGTAAATAAAGTAATATTTGTAATATGAATTATTGTAAATAAAATAAAGTAATATTTGTAATTGTTCTACCTCGCACTCGTATCATTCGATTGCTTCATTCGATAATTTTCATTCGATATTTTATCGAATTAAAACTATCGAATCACAATCGGATTTTACGCGTGCGAGGTAGTACTTTTTTAAAATTACCTCCCCGTGACCTTGAACTTTGAACTTTTACTCATTTCGTCACAAAACCGCCTACGTCACTGGCTCAGCCCCAGATAACATCTTTCATGACTCAGCACTTCCGGTCACGTGACCGGATGACGTCACTTCCGGCGCAAAACCCGCAAACCCACACTACTGAGATATAATTCGTCATACAAAAAGAAATAAAAATTTCATATGAAGTTATGTCCTAAAACGCTTAGTTTTCGGTCTATCTCTCTGTATGTGTTTTTACTTAATACCGTTATATCTTAGGAACATCTGAAGATATCGACTTCAAACTTGGTTTATGTATTACCTCTAATAAGACCCATTTTGGTATGAAATATCAAGTTTCTATTTTATACCATTTCAAGATGGCGGCCATTTTGGTTTTGAAAGCTAAATATCTTAAAAATCGTAAAATGTATAAGAAAACTGTAAGAATACAAAAGTTGTGGTATTTTGTCCTAAAAGTAATGTTAAGAAGATATTAACTATATGATGATAAATAACTGAGTTTTTTAGATTTTTATATGTTAAAACATGATTTTTTGTCATTTCTAGGCTGAATTACAATGTTTGTTAGGTTTTGACAAACTTCGTTATTTTTTTACAAAATTAATATTATCAGTTAACTCCATGAGGGATTCTTACTTGTGGTCAGAAACAAATAAAATAATTTCAACAAACAACAAAACATATTAATGTAAAGGGCTATTTCGTTGAATATAGATCGACTAGATGCCATCGCACATCTGTCTTCACCCGGAAACAAAACCTGCAATGTGTGCTGCATTCTGTAGTTAGCCAGTGGAACTACATGAACCAATAATGGTCAGCTGCATGGTGGAATCCTTCCACCTTGGGTCAGCTGTTCGAAAATGATTGAATTTTCATCAGCTCAAACCAAAGTGAATGCCCATAAGAATAACACTGGATTGGAACTTTGACCCCCAGTGGGAATTTCTTAAAATCCTTTTTTAGTGGTTACCTACGTTATGGAAACGTGCCAAATGTTAAGGTTGTTGGTTTAGAGGTTTGGCCTTGGGGATGATCGGTTTTTCATATTTATAGATATAGATGAACAAAAATTAATTTCATAGGGAGAAACTGTTAACGTAACATGCTATCAATTGTTAAGATTAGACGAATAATAAATAAACAATGAATAAACTACATTCATAAAATTTGATACACAAACAGGTTTTGTGTCACGCTGAGATTTCAGGGATCACTGGATCAATTTTTATGATTGAGTTATCTATGACTACTATTGGCAATTCCTATATACTCAGTCCATGAGTTTTTTGAACTTTCGAAGGTAAATGGAAGTACATGTTTTATTTGACGTGTCACCAAAATGCCTTTTTGTTTTGTTTATGTTTTTTTCTCTCTTTGCATGGATTGTTGCAGGTTAAGAATACCATGTTTTGAATTATAATTTAAACATTGGACGTTTTCCTTGTGCCTGTATCACGTTTACCTGCTTGTTGGAAATAAAATATTCTCATTCTCATTCTCTCTCACCCTCTTATAGAAAGGTCTCAATGCGTAGATTTGCAGAAAATCATTAACATTTACATCGGTTCTTAGGGCTACACTCCACAGGCCTTCAAAACTGCAATTTTAATCGTATGGAGAAGCAGTAAATACACAATACAAAAGCATCACAATTTAAACTAACAGAACAGTATTTGATCGAATTCGAGCAGCTGAATTTGCTTGTAATAATTGTTATTGGCCAGTATCCTGGGCCTACATACAGTTTTAGTAAATATTTGGGAATTTTTTAAAGAGTACTTCTCCTATATGTTTGAACCCGTATCGACGATTGAGGTGCAAAAAATCTCATAGTGGTGACGTGTAACCATTTTTTTGTTTTGTTTATGTTTTTTCTCTCTTTGCATGGATTGTTGCAGGTTAAGAATACCATGTTTTGAATTATAATTTAAACATTGAACGTTTTCCTTTTTAATATTCAGAATAAACTACTGTACGTAGAACAGCCAGGTTGGTGTGCATAGATTTCAGGTAAACGTGATACAGGCCCAAGGATGATGAAAAAATACGATATTATAAATTTACTCAGTTATAAGTTTGTAATTGGCAAAGACACTGTTATTTTGGCCTTTTTTCGCCACCCCCACGTATAAGGAAAGTGTAAACCACATATTCAGAGTACTACTCAACATAGAGAGGTCAGGTTGGTGTCAAAAGATATCCCTTAGGTCCAGGATGATGAAAAAATACGATATCCTACATTTATTTATTTAAAGTTTGTAATTGGCAAAAAACACTGTTTTTGGGGGGGGCATATTTTATTTGCAATCAGTTTGTTTACCGATCCATGTGTTCCCAACTTATTCCATATTTTATATTTCTACATCAAGTTTTTTTTTACTTTTACTAAAGATTAGACATGCGTAGCATGCTTTTACTCTTACTGCAAAATTCTGTTTTATCACAGATAATGGAAAAAGAAGTAGATTATTTCCCTTTGAGAAATCCTCGGTTTTAGAAAATATGAGAGCAGGGCGGTATTCTAGCGGTTCACAGTTTTTTAGGTAGTTTTTACAGTTTTGTGTAAAACTGAATCAAAAGCTTTTTTGAAACAACGATGTCAACCGTTATACTCCTTAAAGTGCAATTTGTATATGAGTATATAAAATACCCCCGTAGCAGCAAACCTGCGTAATCAGCGAATTTCCAATGCATGTATATGTTTCTCACTACCACATAAAGCCACTTGCCAAGTTTCATAAAAATACACGAATAAATAAGTGATATATAGCGTTTTATTTATTCTCCTTAAGAATAACATTGAAAGCTGAGTACATAGGTTTGCTGCTACAAGGAACACAAAGTATTTATTTTTATGCAATTACCAAAACAACTTCACCAGTCGAAGTTGCAAACCAAGTTTTATTCATTTATGTTCATAACCAAGTTACATTTGACTTATTCACCATAAGAATAACATGGGGGCTGAGTATGCAGGTTTGCTGCTGCGGGGAAAATCGGCAAAATATTGTTTTTGTGCAAATATCAATATAACAGTACTACGTAAAGCCACATGCCAAGTTTGAACAACATACATTCATAAATAATCGAGATATAAAATTTTAATTATTCTCCATAAGGCTAACATTGGACAACGTACTGTGTTTAGCACTTTGAATATATCTGCAATGGTTGGACATAGAAACACAATTTAAACACCAAAATGATTGTTTTGTAGAGCTGAACTGATTGGTAATAGTCAATGTGAGGTTTACATTAAAATTAAATGAGGAAAAGCTAAAAACCTTTTTCCTATAAGATTAACATGGGAGATTTTATGAACACGTTTTTTGGATTTTCTCCGTAACCACTTAACCTAGCTAGGTTAATCATTCAAAATACCATATTATTTTTTAAGCCCTATAAAATGTTCGAAACCAAAATTAAGTTGTTTTAGCGAATTTCCCCTATAGGGAAGAATCTATTACCGTAGTCGGCATGGTAAGACCTAGGCCCGGGACCATGATAACTTTTCGTTTTGAGGTCCCCAGACCCCAAAAACACCATTCGTTCGAAACTGTATATATATATATCTATCTATCTATCTATATATATATATGTGTCCGTGGGTGCGATAACTCTCGTAAAAAAGGTCCGATTTTGATGAAATTTGGTAAAAACGTGTAAAGCAGAATTTATGACTTTGAGTTCGAAAACCAGATGGATCGACCTATCCGAAGGGGTATTTTGGGGGGTTTTGTACCCCAAAAATGGGTTTTTTGAGTTTTTTACATACAATTTTTGAAAAAGTAAAATTTTATTTTTTCTCATTGGAGTCAGCTTAAGAAGATGCACAATTTGATGTTTTAATCATTGCTCTACGTCAATTGGTTACTGAGATATTGAAAGTGCTAAACACAGTACGTTGTCCAATGTTATTCTTATGGAGGATAAGAAAAATTGTATATCTCGCTTATTTATCAACTTATCCTGACGAAACTTGGTATATTGCTTCATTTCACTGTGGTCTATTGATATTTGCACAAAAATCCATTTTTTGCCCGATAGTTCCCGTAGCAGCAAACCTGCATACTCAACCCCATGTTATTCTTATGGAGAATAATTAACGTGTTATCTCCTTTAATTATGAACATAAATTAATAGAACTTGGTATGTGGCTTTACCTAGTTGAGTTATAATGATATTTGTATAAAATCCCATTTTTAGTGTTCCTTATTTCAGCAAACCTGCATACTCAGCCGCCATGATATTCTTATGGTGAATAATTAAAATGTCATAAATCGTTTATTTATGAATGTATATTGATGAAACTTGGTATGTGGCTTTATGTGGTATTAAGATAAATTAATATGCATTGGAAATTCGCTGAGTATGCAGGTTTGCTGCTACGGGGGTATTTTTAATTTCAGGGTGAAAATGCAAAAAACTGATTTTTGGACATTGGTAAACCCCTATAAATGAGGGGTCATAATGATCCCTGGAGGGGTCATGGTCCAATTTTTCTGGTTTTCGAACTTAAAGTCATGAATATCACTTTACATATTTGAGCCAGGTTTTATCAAAATTAGACGTTTTAGCGAATTTCCCCTATAGGGAAGAAGCTATTACCGTAGGTGGCGTGGTAAGACTTAAGCCCGAGACCATGACAACTTTTTGTTTTGAGGTCCCCAGATGCCAAAAACACTATTCGTTCAAATTTTATACATACGGACAGTGTGTGTCCGTTACTGCGATAACATTTGAAAGAAGCGCCCGATTTTGATGAAATTTGGCACAAATGTGGAGAGTAACATTTATGACTTTAAGTTCGAAAACCAGATCGATTGGCCTATGGGAAGGGGGTTTTATGGGGGTTTCAAATTTTTCAAAAATCAGTTTTTGTAACTTTTCACCCTAAAATTTTAAAATCACTAGATTTTGGTTATAGCCATTTTATAGAGCTTAAAAAACAAACAATTTAGTATTTTTAATCATTAAGCTAGATTTAGTGTTTGTGGAGAAAAGTCAAAAAATGTGTCCATAAAATTTCCCATGTTAATCTTATGGGAATACGGTTTTTAGATTTTCCTCAGATAATTTCACTAAAAACTCCATATTACTTTCTACCAATCAGTTTAGCTCTACAAAACAATCATTTTGGCGTTTTAATTGTTGTTTTACGTCCAACCGATGCAGTGATATTCAAAGTGCTAAACACAGTACGTTGTCCAATGTTATCCTTATGGAGAATAAATAAAATGTTATATTTCGATTATTTATGTATGTATATTGATGAAACTTGGTATATGGCTTCAACTAGTTGTGGTAAATTGATATTAGCACAAAAAACGTTCTTCTTGATTTTTCCCAGTAGCAGCAAACCTGCATACTTGCGCCCCATGTTATTCATATGGATAATAAGTAAAGTTTTATATCTTCCTTAGTTATGAACCGAAATTAATAAAACTTGGTATGTAGCTTCACCTGGTTGAGTTATATTGAAAATTTGCAAAAAAATACATTTCTTATCTTCCTTCTTGCAGCAAACCTGCGTACTCAATTATAATGTTATTATTATGGAGAATAAATAAAATGCTATATATCACATATTAATGAATGTATTTTTGTGACACTTGGTGAGTGGCTCTAGGTAGTAATGATACCCATATATATGCATTGGAAATTCGCTGAGTACGCAGGTTTGCTGTGACGCGACGGGGGTATTTTACTCAAGTTATCGTGTTAACGGACACACACACACACATATATATAAAATATGTTTTTATGCAATCATTATATAAAATTCCGTAATCGAATCGGTCCCCACAAAATATCTCGAGCTAGGAAGAAGTTAAGTTAGGTTATGACGATTCATTAGGGCCAAGGACGGTGGGAAAAATATCATAAATGTCAAAAATTACGTGGGATATGCCCCACTGGACTTCAAAGGTACATTGATTTTCTCGTGGAAATATCTCTACAGTGTTTTTATTAATAAGCAAAATGAACTAATGATCAGCTGTGATTACCCACTCACACAAAAGCCATATGTTAGGGGCTATAGCCCCTGTAAGCCACTAGTTTAAATTATTATTGTAAGTATAACCTATTTCAGTTCTGAGTTCATCTGACGATGTCAGCGTTGCTGACGAAAGGCCTCATGAAGTGTAACAAATTTTAAAAATATTGACGGGCTAATCATTTTCCCGAATTATTTCCAGAATTAGGACACTCACCATGGTTTAAGCTAAATAAAACCAACAATATCACGTTTTTACACAGTCAAATATTGAAATTATATTGTATTTGCATTCCAGGCAAATCATTTTTGACGGGCTAATAACAGCTAGTAATATATTATTCACATTCTCAAAACTCATAAATATTACTATTTTCCCGGTGAAATAAGTACAAGATTTTAACCGACAAATAGTAACAGTCGAAACATGCAGGATGTATGGCCCCTCCTGGTGTAGTAATAGTCCAAAATTGATACTACCCCATTATCATATTAGACCTCGCAGTAGCCTGTGTTTACCGTCCAAATTACAGAGCGCGCCCGTGTCACCGTGGGGCCACCCACGAAGCTGGGTTCTCGGTCCTCTACGGTTCCGCCAAAATTTTGAATTAAGTTTTGTTTATAAAACCGTGTGGGGTATTATTTGTGTGAATAACCTCCTTAACGTTGTGATATTTTTCTAGTTTACATCAACAAAGTGGGTTTTATGAACTAATATCAGCACTAACTCATTACAGTTAGTAGACGTTCATTAACATTGTAGGTGGTCGTGATTGACATAACAAACCGAGAATAATGCAAAAATTAGTTTTAAACACAGAAAATGTGCTAATTTGCATAGGTTTTACATTCAATTTAGTCACCAAATGGGTAATATTTTATTTGATAACCGTGAAGTTGAAACAAATAAAAGGTAATCCTACTGATATTATGAATGTGAAAGTGTGGATGAATGGATGTTTGTCATTCCATCACGCACTTATGGAACGAGGGGAAGTTATGCTAAAATACCGCATAAACATAGCTTACATATCACACTAACTTATAGTCAAGTAAATTGGAACCAATACTTCTGCATCTGTTGTAGATAATGCTACACAATTCTGTTTCTTAGAGAACCACGATACAGGATACAATGATTGCAGAATACAATACCCCCGTCGCAGCAAACCTGCGTACTCAGCGAATTTCCAATAAATAATATATGTCTTAATACCATATAAAGCCACATACCAAGTTTCATAAAAATATATTAAAATATAAGCGATATATACAATTTTAATTATTCTACATAAGAATAACATTGGTGATGAGTACATAGGTTTGCTGAAACAAGGAACACAAACAATTGGTTTTGATGCAAATATAAATAGAATTTAACTAGGTGAAGCCACATACTAAGTTTCATCGATATTCAATCATAAATAAGCAATATATTATAACATTTTAATTATTCTCAATAAGAATAACATGGGAGCTGAGTACACAGGTTTGCTGCAAAAAGGAACAAAAAAATGAGTTTTTATGCAAATATCAATATAACTCAATAAGGTGAAACGACATACCAAGTTTTAGCGAATTTCCCCTATAGGGAAGAAGCTATTACCGTAGTCGGCATGGTAAGACCTAGGCCCGGGACCATGATAACTTTTCGTTTTGAGGTCCCCAGACCCCAAAAACACCATTCGTTCGAAACTGTATATATATATATATATATATATATATATATATATATATATATATGTGTGTGTCCGTGAGCACGATAACTCTCGTAAAAATTATCCGATTTTGATGAAATTTGGTATAAACGTGTAAAGCAACATTTATGACTTTAAGTTCGAAAACCAGCCAGATCGCTTTATCCGAAGGGGTATTTTGGGGGGGTTTTGTACCCCAAAAATGGGTTTTTCGAATTTTTTACATATAATTTTGGAAATAGTCAAATTTTATTTTTTCCCATTGCATTCGGCTTAAAAAAACACACAATTTGGTATTTTGATAATTTCTCTACGTCAATTGGTTACCGAGATATTGAAAGTGCTAAACACAGTACGTTGTCTAATGTTATTCTTATGGAGGAAAAGAAAAATTTTATATCTCGCTTATTTATGAACGTATACTGACAAAACTTGGTATATGGCTTCATCTGGTTGTGGAACATTGATATTTGCTCAAAAAACAATTTTTAGCCAAAGGCTCCCGTAGCAGCAAACCTGCGTACTCAGCCCCATGTTATTCTTATGGAGAATAAGTCACGTGTTATCTCCCTTAATTATGAAAATAAATTAATGAAATTTGGTATGTGGCTTTACCTAAATGAGTTATATTGATATTAGTATAAAACCCCATTTTTTGTTTTCCTTCCTTCAGCAAACCTGCATACTCAGCCGCCATGTTATTCTTATGGAGAATAATTAAAATGCCACAAATCGTTTATTTATGAATGTATATTGATGAAACTTGGTATGTGGCTTTATGTGGTATTAAGATACATATATATGAATTGGAAATTCGCTGAGTAGGCAGGTTTGCTGCTACGGGGGTATTATTTATTTATGTTCATAATTAAGGGAGTCATTACATTTTACTTATTCTCCTTAAGAATAACATGGGGGCTGAGTACGCAGGTTCGCTGCTACGCGGATAATCAACAAATAATCAATATTTTGTGCAAATATCAATATACCAGTACTACGTGAAGCCACATACAAATTGTTATCGACATAGATTCATAAATAATCGAGATATCAAATTTTATTTAATCTCCATAAGGATAACATTGGACAATGTACTGTGTTTAGCACTTTTAATATCTCTGCAACGGTTTTGCGTAGAAACACAATTTAAACACCAAAATGATTGTTTTGTGGAACTGAACAGATTGGTAAAAGCAAATGTGAAGTTTTTAAGTGCAAGCAAGGGTGAAGTATTAAAATAAACTGAGGAAAAGACAAAAATCTTTTTTCCATAAGATTAACATGGGAGATTTTATGAGCAGGTTTTTTTTGTTTTCTCCACAACCACTTAACCTAGGTTATTATTTCAAATTACTATATTATTTTTTTAAGCTCTATAACATGGTCCAAACCAAAATTAAGTGTTTTAAAAATTGTAGGGTAAAAAAATGCAAAAAACTGATTTTTGGAAAATTTAAAACCCCCATAAACCCCCCTTCCCATGGTCAGATTTTTCTGGTTTTCGAACTTAAAGTCATAAATGTCACTTTATACATTTGAGCCAAATTTCATCGAAATCGGACGTTTTAGCGAATTTCCCCTATAGGGAAGAAGCTATTACCGTAGGTCTCATGGTAAGACTTAAGCCCGAGACCATGATAACTTTTCATTTTGATGTCCCCAGATGCAAAAAACACCATTCGTTCAAATTTTTATATATGTATATATATATATATATATATATATATATTTATACCATTATATACCATATAAACCATTAGACATATATACCATATATACCATTTATTTGAACGAGTTCGAAAACCAGATGAATCGCACCATCCGAAGGGGGGTTTTTGGGGGGTTTTGTACCCCAAAAATGTGTTTTTTGGGGTTTTCACATGTAGTTTTAATATAAATCAAATTTTAATTTATACCATTGAATTCAGCTTAAAAAAACAAACAATTTGGTATTTTGATCATTGCTCTACGTCAATTGGTTACCGAGGTATTGAAAGTGCTAAACACAGTACGTTGTCTAATGTTATTCTTATGGAGTAAAAGAAAAATTGTATATCTCACTTATTTATGAACATAAACTGGCAAAATTTGGTATATGGCTTGATCTGGTTGTGGTTTATTGCTGTTTGCACAAAAAAACAATTTTTCGCCTATGGTTCCTGTAGCAGCAAACCTAGGTACTTGGTCCCCATGTTATTCTTATGGAAAATACTTAAAATGTTATATATCGCTTATTTATGAATGTATATGGATGAAACTTGTTATGTGACTTCACTAAGATGAGTTATATTGATATTTGCATAAAAACCCATTATTTTGTGTGCCTTGTTGCAGCAAACCTGCGTACTCATCCCCAATTTTATTCTTATGGAGAATAATTAATATTTTAAATATCGCTTGTTTGTGAATACATTTCTTATGACTCCTGTTAAGTGTTTTAATGTGTTATGTTATATATTCATTGGAAATTCGCTGAGTATGCAGGTTTGCTGCGACGGGGGTATTTTATATTTAGCTTTTCCTCAGTTAATTTTATTTAAAACCGCACATTTGTTTTTACCAATACCTTCATTTTTAAAAACAATCATTTTATTATTTAAATTGTGATTGTACGTCCAACCGTTGGGGAGAAATTCAACGTGCTAAACACGGTACATTGTCCAGTGTTATCCTTATGGAGAATACTAAAATTTGATGTTTTGATTATTTATTACTAGCTGCTATGCCCGTGCTTGGGTGAAAATTTAGAGTAGGAAAATTGGAAACAAAATAATGACAGTCTGTAGTTATAATATATACTTCTTATAACAGATGTTTATCCTATCCGATACTCTAATAAGAGTAAGGTTTGCTTGCTTGCTTGCGACACTGATCTCAAAAAAGGCTCCAACGATATCCTTCAAATGTTCGAAATAACTAATTTCTATGATAAAAATAAGTTCTAGACAGGTCTCATCCCCAGGAAAAATAAAATAATGTAAAAATACTAAAATGAAAACTTTAAAAATTAACATTGGGCTTATGGAGTTTCAAACCAAAACAAAAGAATTGTAACAGCTGTTCATAATCAACCAGGCAACTGTCAAAGTAATACTCATGTTGTTAGTGAATTTCCTTTGGAAAGTGAACTATTAGCATGACCCGCACGGTGAAACTTAAGCCCGGGACCACCATAGAAGTTCCTAACGTGACCCCCTGAACACGTTTTGGGGGGTCGTTCAAAATTTTATACATATATATATATATATATATATATATATATATATATATAGAGAGAGAGAGAGAGAGAGAGAGAGAGAGAGAGAGACATATATATGTATGCACTCCAGCGGTCGCATTTTTTGTCCGATTTATTTCAAATTTGGTAGGGACGTTCCTTTCTACAATCTGTTGGACAAGTTCGTTGGGCAAAACAATCGGAAAACTCTAAACCCATTTTTTGGGGATTAATCTTTCAAATTTCGAGTTTTTGGCCCCAAAAAGGGTCAGAAAAGCCCCAGATGTAAAATTAATGCACGTAAAAAGATGGGAATTAGAGAGGCGAAAGTTTTAAGCCCTCTCTTGTCATTCTAGCATAAATATTTACCGAGTTATTAAAGAAAATGTGTATCGGCTAAACACAGTACGTTGTCTTATGGGGGTTTTACACTAGAAAAGCCTGTTATTCCTTTGTTAGAGTACTTTTATTATCCCCAGCAACCTCACGCCTACTTTCAAGCCTGTATGGACCTTCTCCTAACCTTATAATGCGCAAAATTGTATTCCCAGCTTTGCAAGTAAATGAAACCAGGAGTATCAGAACAGCCAAAAAATCAATGTTTTCAGATTTCAATAAAAATTGGACAAATGTATTTTTTACACTGATTTTGAGTTTTAAACGTTTTTATGTGGAAATTCACTTCCCTCACGTCAGCGTGCTCTGTGCAAACTCGTTTATGATTATTAACATGTGGTTTCCTGAGAGCAGAGATTAAAAGATTTGAGTGAAAATTCCATATACAAAGTAGTAAAATAAATCAAAGGGACATTGAGCTATAAATAACAACTGGAGGGACCTTAAAAATATAGATAAAGAGGCAAATGAGTTATGCAAATCTGATTATCAGTAGGGGAAGTGGTGAAATATCACTCCGAGTCATCTAAACAAACTGACTGGCCTTCCCCTCCCCAGGTACTTTAAATTAATTGAATTAGTAAAACAAACATGTAACAAACCAAATAAAACTCTCCACCATATGAATAACATGGGAACTTGCAAGACCCGTAGGGCAGAGCCCTGAGCACATTTCTAAACGGAAATAGGCATATGACACTCCTCGTTACATAGACTACATTTGTGCAAAATTTCAGCAAAATTGGTCAAGTGGTTTTGGAGTGATGGAACAATAGACAGACAGATAGACACCACTTCATTTTTATAATACTAGTGATTGTACATTGATAAACTTCATATATAGCTTCTCCTGGTCTTGGAATATTGATATTTGCACGAAAAAATTTTTTGTTGATTGTCCGTGTAGCATCGAACCTGCATACTCAGCCCTAATGTTATTCTTATGTTATTCGTACATCGTCAGACGAACTCACGAACTGAAATAGGTTATACTTACAATAATAATTTGAAGTAGTGGCTTACAGGGGCTATAGCCCCTAACATATGGTTTTGTGTAAGTGGATAATCACAGCTGATAATTAGTTCAGTTTGTAAATTAATAAAAACACTGTAGTGATATTTCTATAAGAAAATCATTTGTATTTTTGAAACTCATAATAGCGATGGATTTGAATTTATTTTTTTATTTATTTGGACTTTACCTATCGCTTCTATTGTTTAAAACTACACTACGTTTCGGGAGGTAAGGAAACTCATCCCGTTATCAAGTGAACCCTACTTACATCTAAATATCAATATCTTATACCTAACTAACCTACATTATTTTGGATTTTTTAAAATCTTTTTCTTTTACATTTTAATTTACACTAACACAAAGATAACAAATATATATACAAAAAATCACATACAATACACTAACACAACATTTATATATACGAACAAACGGAAAACTGACAATATATTACCTGTTCTGCATCGTAGCCTGCAAGCTGACGGCAAACACGGGACGGATGGACGTGAGAGTTGAGTTTCCCGTGTTTGCCGTCAGCTTGGAGGCTACGATGCAGAACAAATAATGTATTGTCAGTTTTCCGTTTGTTCGTATATAGAAATGTTGTGTTAGTGTATTGTATGTGATTTTTTGTATATATATTTGTTATCTTTGTGTTAGTGTAAATTAAAATGTAAAAGAAAAAGATTTTAAAAAATCCAAAAAAATGTAGGTTAGTTAGGTATAAGAATTTGATATTTAGATGTAAGTAGGATTCACTTGATAACGGGAGGAGTTTCCTTACCTCCCGAAACGTAGTGTAGTTTTAAACAATAGAAGCGATAGGTAAAGTCCAAATAAATCAAAAAATAAATTCAAATCCATCGCTATAATGAGTTTCAAAAATACAGTTGATTCACGGTATGGACCCGGAACCAGACAAAAAATCAGAAAATTAGAAAAACTTAAGATTAAACTTACTAAAGAAAATAATCATGTCACGTATTTGACCAAATGTAAAATAGAAGGACTCGTTCCCAAAGGTATCATGTTAAAATCTCCTTACTACAGCCACAGAGCGAAAAAGATTTTATCAGCAGCCAGCCAAAAACTAATGAAAGATAGGCTTAATTTTCATTTGAGCAACAAAGAAAAACTCAAAACTCAAGTAAACGTAGAAACAGAAAAATTGTTTGAGTTAATAGGTCCAGAGTTTGAAAACATCTTAAAAAACTTAAACAAATCTGCTGATAGGCACAGCGAATCCAACAAACAATCAAAAAAAAAGCTAAATCACTTGAAAGCAATGGACAGTAGGGCGAGAGAAAGTTTGAACACGCCGGGTTTTTCGGCGCAAGTGGAAAATTCCACAAATTCCGCAACGCCCCAAGCGGTCGTCAACCTTTCGGACAAAACACTGACGACGAACTACTTCCTAAAGGCCTAAATTTTGCTGTAGCTCCTAAAGCCGTAAACGTACTTTATTTCATTACTGGTATTGAATCGGCGACACCCCAGCTCCTTGAGGATGTAGCTGATCAATTCAGAAGTGAGGCCAGTATGGCACTTAACAATATTAAACCAGTGAAACCGAACATAACAAGAAATGAAAAAGAGGCCTTAAATGCTTTAAAAAAGGAAGAAAACCTAAAGATTTTACCAGCCGACAAAGGAAATGCAACTGTGTTAACAAATAAAGTTGATTATTCGCATAAAATTCAGGATGTTCTTAAAGCTGGAAAATAGACACTAATAAAGAAGGACCCAACTAAAAGTTATGAAACTAAAATAGAAAAGACTCAGAAAACACAAAGAATTGTTTACAGACGCACAGTGCAAATGACTTACACCACACCACTCAAAAACTCCACACATGTATGGGCTACCAAACATACAGAAAGAAGGTGTTCCTCTGAGACCCATTATTAGTTCAAGAGACTCCCCAAGTAGAGAACTATGTAGATTTCTCCTGCCCATACTCAAACCTTTGTCAGGAAATACTGATTCACATGTAACAAACACAAAGCATTTTGTAGAAATCACAAAAGACATGCAAATTTCAGACAAGGACATGTTAGTTAGTTTTGATGTTGAAAGTCTTTTCACTAATATCCCCGTAAACCAAACACTAGAAATCATTGAAAAAACGGTTACTCAATGACCAAAACTTAAATACAAGAACCAAAATCCCAGTAAATGTAATTATAGAATTGCTTAAATTATGTACCGAGTCAAATTATTTTGAATTGGAGGGCCAAATCTTCCGCCAGGATGAGGGAATGGCAATGGGATCGCCTCTTTTACCAATTTTGCCAACATATTTACGGAAGAATTCGAACAAAAAGCTATTGCGTCTGCTTGTTTTCAACCGAAAGTGTGGCTGAGGTACGTTGACGATGTCTTTGCAGTCAGGAATCATGGTGATAAAAAGTTAGACGAGTTTACTGAGCATTTAAATAAAGTTTCACCAACAATTAAACTCACAACAGAAAAAGAACAAGACAAAAACTAGCATTTTTGGATGTAAATGTAGTTAAAGATGAAAACGCCCTTGAAACAGAAATGTTTGGAAAGAAAACACACACAGGTCGATACCTCAATTACAAATCAAACCACTGTGAATCAGTCAAAGAATCAGTAGCTTATTCTCTTTTTGACAGGGCCAAATCAGTTTGTTGGGAAAAGAAAACTTTAGACGCGGAGCAAAATAAAATTTCACAAGGGTTACAAAAGAATGGTTATCCTCAAAAAATAATTAACAGATGCAAAAAGGAAAGGGGGACAAAGCCAAACACTACTCCAAATGTGGATAAACCAACAGCTTTCATAAGCATCCCATATGTCCCAAAAGTGTCGGAAAAAATAAGGCGAGTTGCCAGAAAATATAAGATCTTAACAGCTTTTAAATCGTCAAACACTTTGAGACAGCAACTAATTAAAGTAAAACCGAAATATGAAGAACAAGCCTCAAAAAACTGTATCTACAGCATCAAATGTGAATGTGAGGGTGAATATATAGGAGAAACTAAAAGGCCACTAAAATTTCGTATAAACGAACATAAAAGAAACACAAAAAATGGCGAAACAGTAAAATCTAAATTGGCGAAACATGCCTGGGAAAATTATCATAAATTTAGTTGGGAAGAGGCAAAAATTATATATCATGAGTCTCACTATTATAAAAGAAAGTTTGTTGAAGGGAAATTAATTAAATTACATGAAAATCCGATAAGTCAGATTAGTATTGATGTCAGGCCACTATGGGTTCCCTTAATTAAAAACCATTTCAGTCAAAAATCACCCCACAAACACACGCCAGTTCCTTGTGTTACAGTTGCTCCTGCGTCTAGAGTCCATCCAATGCGGCTACGACACATGCGTCCGTGATCGCCCTTGGAGGAAACACGGCCACCTGATTGGATGACCAGTTCCCAATGCTCACCTTTGAGGCATGCGGTAATCTCTATGAGAATATCTTACTAGTGCCCGTGTAGCATTCTAGGAGGAATCGTGCAGTTTTTGGTTTCCGTGTCATGTTCTCGTCGACACAGATGGGTGGGTAGCCACAGCTGTGTCATCACGTGCCCCTGTCGGTAGGTGGGGGTAACGGCTCTCCCCCCTCCACTACCGCTAGCCACTAGTTGAGTGCGCGGTCTGGTTGTGGATGGACGTGAGAGTTAAGTTTCCCGTGTTTGCCGTCAGCTTGGAGGCTACGATGCAGAACAGGTAATGTATTGTCAGTTTTCCGTTTGTTCGTATATATAAATGTTGTGTTAGTGTATTGTATTTGATTTTTTATACATATTTGTTTTCTTTGTGTTAGTGTAAATTAAAATGTAAAAGAAAAAGATTTTAAAAAATCCAAAAAAATGTAGGTTAGTTAGGTATAAGAATTTGATATTTAGATGTAAATAGGGTTCACTTGATAACGGGAGGAGTTTCCTTACCTCCAAAAACGTAGTGTAGTTTTAAACACTAGAAGCGATAGTTAAAGTCCAAATAAATCAAAAAATCAAATCCTTTGAGTCCAGTGGGGTGTAACCCACGTAATTTTTGACATTTCTGATATTTTTCCCACCGTCCTTGGCCCTCAAGCTTTAAAATGAATCGTCATAACCTAACTTAACTTCTTCTTAGCTCGAGATATTTCGTGAGGACCAATTCGCTTAAGGAATTTAATATAAAGATTTCATAAAAACATATTTTTTCCTTGTTGCAGCAAACCTACGTACTCAACTCCTAATGTTATTCTTATGGAGAATAAATAAAAAGCTTTATATCACTTATTTATTGAAGTATTTGTATTACACTTGGTATGTATGGTAGTGACAAACACTTAAATGCATTGGAAATTCGCTATGGATGCAGGTTTGCTGCAACGGGGATATATTCAGTACATCTACAGTCTCTTCAATATCTTTGTTTATGTTGATGATCTGATCTTAACAGGAAATGAGAATCATCCATACTTAATTTTTGTGATAGAAACAGAAATCATAATTAGGTCTTATATAACCATTTTCAACTAAAACTTGATTAAAGCGATTGTTCAAAATTTTGGGGATCCCTTTAATCCGTATAGTGCTCGGTTTAATTTTAAAACAGTATTCTTCTTAACAGGCATTCCTTCTGGAGATTTTATGTGGATTTCAGATTCAAAGTTTCCTTTTAGAAAGGCAGTTGGAATATCTAATTGCCATGTGTACCAATAATTTTAAACAGCTTGAGAAAGTAGTGTTCTTATAGTTGACATTCTTGCAACCGGTGCGTACATGAAATTTGAGGAATCATTCTCTTTTACTTGGAAACCTTTAGCTGCTAGTCTCGCCTTTTTCCCCATCTTCTTTAGTACGAAAACCCATTTAGTCTCAATTTCTTTTTATTAATAGGCGAATTACAGAGTGTCCAAATTTGTTGTTTTTCATGAGATTTCAGTTCTTTATTGATAGCTTCCATCCACCTTTTATCTTTTATAGCTTCGTTATATAGACATGGATCATTTTCAGAACTCAGAAGACAGTATGCTGTATATACTTCAAACTCTTCTAGATATTTTGGTCTAACTTCTCTTCTTGATTTGGTTTTTTGTTTTTGGTTCTTCATCTTCATCATCTATACTTTCTTTGTCACTCTGAGATTCGAAAATTTCTTTTTCAGTTCCATCATAGTTTCTGTTTGTTATTACATCCTCTCCGTTTACCATTCTGATTGTTTCTTTTTCTTTATTGAATGTGTAGATAGTCATATTTTATTGAACTTAACATTGCATGCCAGAACGATTTTATACTCAACTAGGTCCCATAATCGGTAACCTCCTCTACAGTAACTAACCATAATCATTTGTTATACTATTGGTTCCAATTTACTTGACTATATGTTAATGTGATATGTAAGCTATGTTTATGCAATGTTTTAGCTTCACTTCCCTTCGTTCCTACACGGTTATCGAATAAAGCATTGCCCATTTGGGGACTAAATTGAATGTAAAACCTATGCAAATTAGCATATTATCTGTGTTTAAAACTAATTTTTGCATTATTCTCGGTTTGTTATGTCAATCACGACCACCTACAATGGTAATGAAGTCTACTAACTGTTATGAGTTAGTGCTGATATTAGTTCATAAAACCCACTTTGTTGATGTAAACTAGAAACATATCACAACGTTAAGGAGGTTATTCACACAAATAATACCCCACACTGTTTTACAAACAAAACTTAATTCAAAATTTTGGCGGAACCGTAAAGGACCGAGAACCCAGCTTCGTGGGTGGCCCCACGGTGACACGGGCGCGCTCTGTAATTTGGACGGTAAACACAGGCTACTGCGAGGTCTAATATGATAATGAGGTAGTATCAATTTTGGACTATTACTACACCAGGAGGGGCCATACATCCTGCATGTTTCGACTGTTACTATTTGTCGGTTAAAATCTTGTACTTATTTCACCGTGAAAATAGTAATATTTATGTTTTGTGAATGTGAATAATATATTACTAGCTGTTATTAGCCCGTCAAAAATGATTTGCCTGGAATGCAAATACAATATAATTTCAATCTGTGACTGTGTAAAAACGTGATATTGTTGGTTTTATTTAGCTTAAACCATGGTGAGTGTCCTAATTCTGGAAATAATTCGGGAAAATGATTAGCCCGTCAATATTTTTAAAATTTGTTACACTTCATGAGGCCTTTCGCCAGCAACGCTGACATCGTCAGACGAACTCAGAACTGAAATAGGTTATACTTACAATAATAATTTAAACTAGTGGCTTACAGGGGCTATAGCCCCTAACATATGGTTTTTGTGTGAGTGGGTAATCACAGCTGATCATTAGTTCAATTTGCTTATTAATAAAAACACTGTAGAGATATTTCCATGAGAAAAACATTGGACCCTTGAAGTCCAGTGGGGCATAGCCCACGTAATTTTTGACATTTCTGATATTTTTCCCACCGTTCTTGGCCATCAACCTTTAAAATGAATCGTCATAACCTAACTTATGTTCTTCCTAACTCCAGATATTTCGTGGAGACCGATCTGAATACGGAATTAAATACAAAGATATAAACAACATAAACAACTTGAACATCAAAGTGTTATAAGTTTTAAGTAGACTTATACTGTATATATAAATATTTATGAAATAAAATGTAAAATATAGTAAAATTTTCAAATATATTCTAAACAATCTTCTTATAACTCGTTATAAACTCAATTTATAACGGAGAATTTGGAATTAGTCCATAGTCATTATTTACTAAATTACTCATTTTAGTATTAGTTTTAGTTTTAGTATTAGTTGGTGTATAAAGATTCCCACGCATCTGGTTTAGTTATGAAATCAGTTTAGTGGCTTAAAAAATATATACAAAAATAAATCGCATTTTAAAAGTTTATATTTAAAATGCTAATTTTGAAATGCATCTAATTAAATGGGAATCCGCCGTTAACAATTTTAAGGTGTTATTATAATAAAACCCCAACATATTGCATATTAAAATATTCATTAAAACGTGTAAAAATTCAAAAAGTGTCTTTACGAAAGACGTTTTACGCCTACATGTAAAATATCCCCCAAAGTATTTTCAATTGTTTACTTTAAACTTTGTTGTTAGTTAAGTTTTGAATATTGAATCTGATCTATTTTCGTGTCACTTCAAGCTAAATTTTGTTTCTTAAAAACTTTAGTTAAATTTTATAACCTGTTTAAAAGTTTTTTTTTCACAGGGCTCAAATTGTTAATACAAATTAACCTTACTCTACTGTCACTGTTTTTGTAACTAAATGCCATTAATGCGGTAAATGTAATACAGACTACATTTACCGACATTTAATTGTATTTCGTCTGCTAACACACAAACTATCTAAAGACGGACCAACAAAAATATATAATTAGCTAAACCATAGTTAATGGCTAAGCTGTATGGATAAATATGTATATATTCATTGCTAATAGGATAGGTCCATAGACCTTAGTATTCTTATCCCTTGTATATTTCAATTTATCACCAGAATTTATAACAACCTTTTTCTCGTTAGTCGTCTGAGTGGATTCACTTGCCTGAATAGGTTCATTTTGTTCGATGGGTGCCATTAAATGTTCTAATGGTTCATGTTCTTCCATCGACGCCTTTTTCTCTGAATAAACCCTTAGTAAAAACTGTCCTTCTTCGTCGGGCTCATATGTATGAGGTACGTTGCAGTATACACCCGGTTCCCACTTATCTCGAACCACAACTTCTCTGCGAGTTTTGAATTCACCAGTAAAAGATTTTTTGAAGTTATTCAATATGTATTCCTTGGTTAGAGGTGTATTAGAGCGTTTCTCTGATCCCTCCAAATGGAAGGCTGTAATGCCGATTTTGTGCCACACTTCTCGAGTTTTATTTTTCTGCAAAAAACCGATGAGTACGGTGCATAGCTTATCTGCATCATCATCTGTGTCGGTTAAAACGATTCTATATTGTGGATTCAAATAAAATGTTTCCCTATAAAAACCACCAGCATTAACACCTATAGTCCACTCACCTTTGAAGGAATGCGATTCCCATCCTATTTTTTCCTTCCCGTCTTCGTTGCTGTATAAATTGGGCGTTAAGTGACAGATATCCATGTTTTCAAAGTTATTAGAAAAATCGGTGAGGGAAATCCAAAATTCCCCATCTTCTACTTTCACCAGACCAATCCTCTTTTTCTCATCGTCTGGGATAGACTTCCACTCCGGGCTTGAATCGCTCCAAGCTCCATTCCATTCATTTCTTCCCCAAGGATTCCTTAACCAAAGTAAAAGTACACTCCGACCACCCGGAGACACAGTTTGAGCTTTAGTGATACCGTATGCGTGCCCTTTTATTAATTCATTGTCTAGAATTGCCTCATGTATATTAGGATCATTAACCATGAATACACAGATAAAAGAAACTTTTTCAAGTGACTTACTGATAATTGATGAACGAAGTGAATCACTGTATTGATGAAGAAGTTTCAGTGGCCGTGTGTGGGTGTGTGTGTGTGTGTGTGTGTGTGTGTGTGGGTTTGTTATCGAAATACTAAATAACTGTAAAACATTTCTTAATGAAATTTTGAAGGAGTCATTTGGGATACCAAAGGGATGTTTTAACACAGCATTTGTATTTTATTTTGGATTATTAATAATTATTAAAACTAATTTTAATGTTTGATATTCAGTAGTTGAATTGGTTTTCGTAGTAAGGTATTGACTATGGTTGTCTTTAAAATGTCAGCTGGGATTTATCTGTGTTTCACTTGAGGGATTTTTATCCCCTATATGGGATATTTTTACTGATTGTGGGATAAAATGGGATTGTGGGATAAAGTGGGATTTTTTTGAAATCGGAATTACGTCTGCTAGTTTGCTTACAACTTACGACCAGAGCACCTTAGCAGTAGCACTTCTAGTGGATTTTCTCGCCGTACTGGCAGTTGCGGGGTTTCCCATTTTTAACCTCGCTGTCCGCACCTATTATGATTTTATAAACGTTACAGAACGAACACTGAATCATGTCAATTTCGCTGGCCGAGCCATGTTGGAATTAACAAGCAAACTATTTGCCATTATTTAGTACCTACTTCGTACTCTTTAGTACTACCATTAAAAATATTAGTACCTCTCACGTAAATAAATTATTTAATTAGGTTAATTCACCGTATCATTTAACCTATGTCGCATTGCTCAAAATCCTTTGAGGTACTAAAATGTTAAATACCTATAGGTAATTAGTAGATCTAAATAAGCTCTATCTAACGGTATAAATATTGTACTAATACATTATTCAATAATCATATAATATTTAGCATTAATTGTGTTGCAATGTTTAACAAATCAGTGGGAAAGTGTGGGATATTACGAGGGATACTATAAGGGAGAGTCTGGGATAAAGTGGGATTTTTTGTATCAGTGCGTGGCATATTTTTACCGTAGAGGGGAAACACTGCATATTTGTTTATAAATTACTCAAATGTAAACATAACCAAAACTATGGATTTGGTTATGTTTTGTTCCATCAATTTTTTTTATTTCGAAATAGTTTAAAATGTGAGTGTTATGTAAATTAATAGTGTTTTGTCGTGTTTAAAACAATGCTTGTATCTATTTAGATTTATTATCAGTTTATTTTTTACTGTAAAACTTCGATGTAAAAGCTAAGTGTTTGGACTAGTGATGATAAATTAATACAATAGGTTTTGGAATTTTTGAATTACTGGGACAGTATAACTCTGTAACTCGACTGACTGTGATTGATAATCAAGCGTGTTGTAGACCTATAGTAGTTTCTTTACATTGTGAACAAATTACTTGATGGCAGACTTACTAAACTATCATACGTGCAAACTATATTTATTACATGTAATGTACCAAATAAGCCTGACTGTCACCTAATGACATGGGATTAAAGTTTTGTAATCTACCGGTCAGTAAAATAGTCTGGTTACAGTTTATATTTGTTTGCATTTTCTGTGGTTAATATTGATTTTCATAAACAATCAAGATGTCCAAAACTCCGAAATCCTAACCGTCTACATTGTTCAACTAATTACGATGTAGACAGATTTCCCTCCCGAAAAATTGTCATTAATGTAGATGTTGGATTTTGCTTTTAAATCTCTCGTGCTGCGATTTCAGTAGCTTGTGTATTTAAATTCAAACTAACATATATTAAGGATGTAAACATTTTTAAATTTAAGGTATGAATTTTATAAGATACTGTTATATAAATAAATCATTGAATACCTTTTTTTACATTAAATGGGTTTAAAACAAGTATATTTCTGTATGTTTAACCCCCTGATTTTGGAGCTGGAAATTAATAGGTCTAATAATTATTGGCAACTTTTCTCTCAGGTTATATATTTAAAACTCGTCGAAAACCATCCGGTACCAAAAATATATTAGTCATTGGCCGAGTCTTAAAAAAGAGTGAACAGGAGCTAGGACATGTGACCAAATAAACGCAATCAGTTTAATCTAATTTGCTAGGTACACACAGTGGTTTTAAGAGGTTAATTGCTCCACCTCACCCTCCAGGGTTAGATGGAAACGTATTCCGCATATTCTCTATTCATTGTTGCTAGATTAGGAAACCCCAGCATAGCTGCTATAGGCACGTTTTCCATAAGCGGGAATTTTGCGCAGGTTATCAGAAGGTTAGGATATAGCAGGAAAGGAAAGGATGGGATGGGACAGGCAGCCAAATTGGCCTTTCAGAGTACCAACTCCCGTGCCTTGTGACAGCTGTGATCAGGCTCAATGTGGACCCGCTCTGCCCTCCAACTGGCCAACTCAACGGATGGGGTATCCATGTACAACAGCCAGGGACCATACATTCTCAGGTTGGGGACCAACCCCTGAGTTTCCGCCCCGAGCCGCTGCAAGTGGAGGGACCAAAGGTGAAAGGGAAGTTTGTCATAATGGACATCCAAAAAACTTCATATGTAATGACAATTTCATTTGCTGTACCCAATGTCAGCATCCAAACTGGTATGGACCAGTTTTAAGGTTGTCCTGGGATGAATATTCTCTATTGGTCAATGCTAACACACCAAGTTTTAATAAAATTAATAAGTATACAAGAGATATATGTTTTTTATTTCTTATAAGAATAACATCGGACAATATACTTAGTTTACTGCTGAATGGAAATTGAAATATTCTCCACAACCATTAGCCGAATAGCCTACTAACGAAATACTAATTTAACCGTGTGTGGATTGGAGTACTAATTTTTCATCTTTTAGAGCTTTTTATGGCAATGAGATAAAACTGTTGAAACCTGCTAAAAATATTTAAAGTTTATGGTACTAAGAAAGGTAAAAAAACTGAAGTTTGGGATCTCTTAAGCCCTGTAATTTCTGAACCCAAATTTTTCTAAAAAATCAGGTGGTATATTTTATTAGAAACCTAATATAAACCACCAAATAAAAAATCCAAAGATCTCGAAAGCGGCTCCTCAAAACTGTTCCAGACCTATACACTACGTTGTTGGGTACCAAAATATTATGGATACCTCTTTGTTCTTCCCTCAGGGCTCTGCCTTTACTATCACTCCCAACTTTTAATTTTAACGTATGATTCGTTGGATTTATTTTGTTAAAGCAGCATCTCCTAAAAGATGTCCCCACGTTTGATACGCCGCCCTACTCAACCATAGACCTCCACCGCACAGGAAAATTTTCTTTTTTTATTATTTATACCTTTTTTAGTAATTTTAGAAAATTTTCAATTATACAAAAAAATGTTGTTATTTTCTTTTAACCCCGACCTTAGAGCTCCGCCTCGCTGGCTTTAAAAGTTGCCTTGTTAAATTTATGGAGGAAAGATGATCCTTGGGTAAGCGTTCGGGAGTTCGGGTCAGCGTTCGGGTTGAGTACTACTAGCTGGTCAGACAGACATTATTCTGTCCTAATGTCACTGAATTTGTTTTATGTCAAAGATTCTCGTTCTTTTTCAAGATGAGCTCGTTAGCTACGCTCACTTGCCTATGTTTATATAGAGTTTGCTTCGGTATTGAAAATGAGTTGCTATTCAAATAGATTTATTATGTCTATAATAAACATATGTTTATATTCTTTTCAAGTATGTTTAGATATCATCCTTATAACAGCTGTTTGATAAAACTAAATAACTAACATACAATCCCGACTTTGTTTTATGTATTTAGATAATGAAAATCACTTAATAATATCTTGCCATGACAACGTTAATATACACTAGGCAGCAATACGGATTTTAGCAATTTGAAATTTAAGTAACTGCACAACGCCATCTGTAGAGCCTGATATAAGCGTAGGTTATATTATATAAATCAAACAGGAAAGTTGGCCGGGCTGGTAAGGGCCCGCACTTGCATTTAGGGTGTAGACCAGAGCCTGTACAGACCTAAATTCAGCCCTGGCCGTCTGTATGCAGAACTTCAAACATGCTAGAATCCAGAATCATTGTCCCTGTCTCGTGTACATTCTATGTGCCTAAGAGTAAAAATATGTTATAGTCAATCAATACAAATGCTGAATTATTTTGACTCAATCCTATCCTACACTATAATATCAGTAAGGTTTGCATGCTCGCTTGCTTGGTTGATTGCTTGCAACTCTTATCTCAAAAACAGTTTTCCAACGATTTTCTTAAAAAATAACTAATGTGTCCTTCCAACTACTTGTGTTGTAAAACCTGATGTCTGGGTTAAAAATAAGTTCTAGACATGCCCCATCCCCCAAAAAATCAAATAATGTAAAAAGCCGCTATGGAAAATTGAAAAAATCACATTGGGCTTTTGGAGATTAAAATAAAAGCAAAAGAGTCATAACAGCTGTTCAAAATCTTTCAGCGAACTCTCAAAGTTATACTCATATAGTTTAAGTACTACCTGGGACTGAGCTTTGCTAGGGAAAGGTCAATCTTGTTTATGACTTGGAGTTGTTTTTCACCATGTACCCTACTAACGAGCATTTTTGAGGTCACAACAGTTGTTATTATAATGCACCTTTGAGTCATTCTGGATATGACCACTCTACATGTAATCTTCATTCAAAGGATTTATTATCTGATTTTATGGAACCACATGGAACTCATGTTGTTTATGATTATTAACATGTGGTTTCCTGAGAGCAGAGATTAAAAGATTTGAGAGAAGACATACATAGAATAGTAAAATAAATCAAAGGGATATTGAGCTATAAATAACAACTGGAGTGACCTTAAAAATGTAGACAAGAGGCAAATGAGTTATACAAATCTGATTATCAGTAGGGGGAAGTGGTGAAATAAGCTCCAAGTCATCTAAACAAACTGACTGGCCTTCCCCCGAGCAAAGTTCGGCCCCCAGGTATCATCCTATACTCTAATATGAGTAAGGTTTGCTTGCTTGCTTGCTTGCTTGCTTGCGTGCTTGCTTGCTTGCGACACGGATCTCAAAAACGGCTCCAACGATTTCCTTCAAATGTTCAAAATAACTAATTTCTGGGATAAAAATAAGTTCTAGACAGGCCTCATCCCTAGGAAAAATCAAATAATGTAAAAAAACTAAAATGAAAAGTTAAAAAAATTAACATTGGGCTTATGGAGTTTCAAATCAAAACAAAAGAATTGTAACAGCTGTTCATAATCAACCAGGGAACTGTCAAAGTAATACTCATGTTGTTTATCAAATCAGAGACACCTTGAGACTATTTTGAAAACTAAAATGAACTTAATAAAATGTTTCTTTTGAAAAAAAGAAGAAAAGGGTTTAAACTAAAACAAACTAAATAAAAACAAGGTTTACATGTTAGGCAAAATATCTTGGTACAATCTAGGTTTCAGTCTTCTGTTTAATAGTTGCAATCCAAGTCCAAAATGTCTAGCTATAAATAACAACTGGAGGGACCTTAAAAATGTAGAAAAGAGGCAAATGAGTTATAGAAATCAGATTATCAGTAGTGGAAGTGGTGAAATATTACTACAAGTCATCTAAACAAACTGGCTGGCCTTCCCCCGAGCAAAGCTCGGCCCCCCAGGTACTATACTCTAATATGAGTAAGGTTTGCTTGTATGTTTGCTTGCTTGCGACACTAATCTCAAAAACGGCTCCAACGATTTCCTTCAAATGTTCCAAATAACTAATTTCTGGGATAAAAATAAGTTCTAGACAGGTCTCTTCCCCAGGAAAAATCAAATAATGTAAAAAAAAATAAAATGAAAAGTAAAAAAAATTAACATTGGGCTTATGGAGTTTTAAATCAACACAAAAGAATTTTATCAGCTGTTTATAATCAACCAGGGAACTGTCAAAGTAATACTCATGTTTTTTATGATTATTAACATGTGGTTTCCTGAGAACAGAGATTAAAAGATTTGAGTGAAGATTATATATATAGATTAGTAAAATAAATGAAAAGGACATTGAGCTATAAATAGCAACTGGAGGAACCTTAAAAATATAGAAAAGAGGCAAATGAGTTACACAAATCTGATTATCAGTAGGGGAAAGTGATGAAATATTACTCCAAGTCATCTAAACTGACTGATTGGCCCTCCCCCGAGCAAAGCTGGCCCCCCCAGGTACTGTCGTGTTAAAACGGATATGAGAAGGGTGTTACCACTCCAGTAGTCAGTAGTATTTTTTATTTACATTAGTCCTAAATTATCTGTTCTTGCCGTTGTGGAGTTAAAACGGATATGGGAATGGTGTTACCATTCCATTAGTAAAATGTTTGGTTTATTAATTATCTGTTCTTGCTGTTGTGGAGTTAAAACGGATAACAGAAGAGTGTTACCAATCCAGTACATGCCTACATATCTTTAAAAATTCAGTCTTCGTTCATCCTCTTACGGGAAGAATGAGCGTACACCTAGTAATTCCCAAGTTCTTAGGAGTCGGTCTAATTTTAACCCGTTCAACAATTCCACCTGTAAAATCAACCATGGCTTCATTAAACCAACCTGTAGTTATCTCCTTGTATGACCCGTACAGTTTAGCATACGCTTTCTCTAGCAGAGCGCTCCAGAATTCATTTTTCTCTTTGGAATGCAAAAACTTCAGTTTTATTGAACCTGTCGAGCCTTGTCTCGTTGGAAGCTGATCGTCCACTACGACCTCCATCCACTTCCCAGAGAGGATGAATTTTTGTTTGCATCGAGTTTATATTGAACCTCATGAGTTCTCATATGGTGACCGAATACACCATTATCTGGGACGTCTTTGAAATTTCTGCCTTGAAATACGACGCGACTCTAGGAAGAAAACATAGCTAAGCGGCGAGTTAAGACTGTAAGAGTCAAGTCGCGAGTCGAGCTACTAGTGTCTAGAGTTGCATACATCTAGAGTCTAGAGTTGCATCACATATATGCAGCACACCATGGGTCACGTTTGGAGATGCGAGCGACGTGTCATCAGTCGTTAAAATGTTCTCCGACAGAGAGGATGAATTTTTGTTTGCATCGAGTTTATATTTAACCTCATGAGTAAAACCAAATACACCAGATAATACAAACGTTTCTATGTATCTATTTTTATCATCAACTGAAAATGGATGGCAGCCCCGAATTAACTGCAGCACCGCTTCAAAGAAATCGCTGGTGAATTCCCGAGCGTCAATATTTAAGTGGATGCATGATGCGCTGCTTGGCTCCTCACTATGTGCAGATCAACTTAAATATTTGGAGGATTTAATAAAGCGCTTCTCGACTTGACAATTGACTCTTGACTCGCCGCTCCACTATGTTTTCACCCTATTTTAGTAAGTTAACTATATATCTAACGCTCTGTAGTGAGCGCGGGAGACGGGTAGACTGGTATACACATATTATTTTCAACTAATGAATATGTTAGGAAATACGTTTTTCAAATCATGTAGAATATTTCCTCCCCTCCCCACCCACAGGTATTTTTTTTGTGGAATTCAAACAGATAGCAGAAGGGTATTACTATTACAGTAATCAGTAGTCTTTTTATTTATGCCTGAAAGCTCTCCACCTCATTCATCCTCTCCCAGACCCTCACCCCCCCACCACAAACAGGTTTAATGTTTTTAAATTTGACGTTGAAACGGATAAGAGAATAATGTTACCTTTCCAGTAGCCAGTATTTTTTTATATTTATGAATCATCTGTTCTTGCTGTTATGCTAGATATTTATTTGAATAACGCAGCTGTTTATTTATTGAATTAAATGAAAAGCATAAAAAATTAGGAAAAGCAAAACCGTACAAAGGGTTTATTTTACCTTGTTTTCCGTCAATAATCCTTGATTTCCGTGTAGGATACCTGGGCCTGTGTGTAGGTGACCCAGGGCCTTGTCTAATACAATGAAGAACCCATGTTCCCATAAGGATAACCTGTAAACTTTGAAACCCTACACAAAAAACACACAAAATAATTTAAGTTTGACACATTTCCTAATAGTACTAAATAAAGTGTACCGATTTTCACAATCCTACGATGCCGCAAATTGGAGGAATCAGTTCTTAAAACTCAAGGAGCCTAAGCCAAAGCGTGTGATATGAACCCAATTTTACACTTGAAATGAACTACGATTCTGTTAAACCAGCCTTCTATTTAATATATAATCTATTTCAACTTAAATCCTTGACCAGTTTATTGGTTTAACGACTCAGTGTGTGTTAAATCAATGAATTCACAAACACTAAGAAAGGCAGGTCTTTGGTTCAGCCAAAGGTTTATCGAGTTTGATGAAGTTTTATGCACCAAATCGAGAGATATCGTACGAGAGAGGCCGCAGATGATGCATGCATGCCAACGCTATCTTTTTTGAGTGTAGAATGCCATCTACAATGCTTCAAGCGTGAAAAAGTGCCCGAATCAATGATCTCTATGTAATCTGGAGTCCCTAATCTTGGTTTAAAAAGCGTGCCATTGTGAACGCCAGTTTTTGCTCTGTTATGCTGGCAGTATCTCTGGTGGGACGCTAACAAAATCTTCCATCTGATTAAATGTAAAAACTGTGATATTCAAAGTCTTTAAATATCAATATTCTGTCGCATTTTAAGTGAAACTTGATGTTAAACTTAACTTTATAATCTTGAAATAAGTTTATATTTTAGATGGAAATTGTATTGTGTATTTTGAAGAAAAGTTATTATTTAAAATAAATTAAAACACCCTTGAAATGTGATTTTGGAAATAGTGTTGTAAACAAGGCCGAATTGCAGCGTCCCACCAACAAGATAACACCACATAACACACCAAAATACGAAATACGACGGCATGCTTTTTGAAGGTTATTTTACAGGGAGTAGTGACTCCTTATTATATTTTAACTCATTGGCCGGAATTGTTATCATTAGACCTAACCTTTAGTTTTAGTGTATTTATCGGATAAACCAAGTTGATACAATGAGACGATGCAAAGATATTAAATGTAGGAATAAATTAATTTATGTATATATTATTGTTTTCAAGAGTCAAATATCTTGAATGATTTAATATCTCTTCTTTGAAACCTAACATGTTCGTGTACCCAAAAGTTCAATAGAACACATAACAAAATCGTCAAACGCAAGCTTGCCGAGGTTGTTAGAGTATTTCCTCACGAGTCTGCTAATGTCGCTGGTCTTGGTGATATAACCAGCTTCCTTCAAGGCCTTGCTTAGCTCCATTGCATCCATATAGTTTGACTTATTGCTGTAATTCGCAAACACCAATTCCCAATATTGCAACTTCCTCCAAAGTACCTGAAACTCCGTAAAGCTCATCCTTCCTGTACGGTCATCATCCATAATAAAAATCATGCTGCGGCAGTCATCCTTCGTAAACGATTTGTTTTCTGATAGGTTTAATCCAGAAAACAAATTACTCAACCAAGATATTAGCTTTGAAAATAAACCGGAAGAGGCCAAATCTGGGGATTGGTTATTGTTTAGAGCATATTATAATACTAACTGAAGACCATGCCAACCGATTTCATTCTCATTCCCGGCAATTTTTCGGAAAAATACGGAAACTTCTTGTTCATTTTTCTTCAACAACTTTTTCTCGTTAGTCGTCTGAGTGGATTCGCTTGCCTGAATAGGTTCATTTTGTTCGATGGGTGCCATGCCTATTAAATGTTCTAATTGTTCATGTTCTTCCATCGACGCCTTTTTCTCTGAATAAACTCTTAGTAAAAACTGGCCTTCTTCGTCGGGCTCATATGTATGAGGTACGATGCAGTATACACCCGGTTCCCACTTATCTCGAACCACAACTTCTCTGCGAGTTTTGAATTCACCAGAAAAAGATTTTTTCATGTTATTCGATATGTATTGCTTGCTTAGAGGTTTATTAGAGTTTTTCTCTGGTCCCTCCAAATGGAAGGCTGTAATACCGATTTTGTGCCACACTTTTCGAGTTTTATTTTTCTGCAACAAACCGATGAGTACGGTGCATAGCTTATCTGCATCATCATCTGTGTCGGTTAAAACGATTCTATATTGTGGATTCAAATAAAATGTTTCCCTATAAAAACCACCAGCATTAACACCTATAGTCCAGTCACCTTTGAAGAAATGCGATTTTGATAATACGAAATTAGTAACATTCACTACTTCATTTTTGTCATCCCCGACCTTACCTACTACTGGTTTGATGGAGCTAAACATCGGTAGAAAGTTAGCTAATAGCTCAAGGCAGAAGTAGACTCCTTATAAAATATTCTTTAGCCCTCTGCCCCACTGCCCCACTATATGATAAAACCGTGTTAACAAAGACGCGCAACTACTCAACCGGTTGAGATGAAGTGGTGTAGGAAAATACACTAGAACCAAACATAAATGTTCCCCCATTCCAAACATCCTCTGGGACTCCGCCCCATTAGTATTAATCATCTCGTTTTCACCATTACAAACAAACCAACTACTAAACCAAGGGAGCTCAAATTTAGTAAAAAGATCGGTAATACACTAGAATATAACATATATGCCATTCCGAAAACCCTTTGGGGCTCAAAGCCACACTAGCGTTTTAATCTATGTTAACCATCTAGAACCTATTGATGGAGCTAAATTTCGATAGAAGATACCTATGCCACTCAAACCAGTTATACACAAACCTGACCAAAATGTGGTTTAGTCTCCATAGACCCTACTGGCCTTTATTATTCCTGTTATAACTACCACACACGAACTACTGAACTGATGAACTGAAATTCGGTAAGAAAATAGGTAATACACCAAAATCAAAAGTAGACCTTCCCCCATTGCGAAAATTCTTTGGAATTTGATAGGACGGTATTATATGAAAACTAAACATAGTATTACTGTCTAATGAAAGTCTCAGAGCATGGCTATACTGGCATTTAAGGTTGCATGTTTATAATTATCAATGTTATTGAGTAATAATGTTATTTAAGTATCCATAATCACAATATTTTTACCACCTGAAAAACCTGGAAAAAGATCAAGTAATACCCCGAAAACTAATTAAATCACACACATAATTTGTTTAGTGGTATTTCTTCAGCATGGTTAGCGAATTATACGTAGTGAAAATCGATGGAAAACAATGGGAATCAACGGGGATCAATAAATACTACGCAAACGAATTTGCGTGTACCAACTATGTTTATTTGTTGTATATAAACAGGGATAAAAATAATAAATTCAGCTGATTCGTTCAGCTTTATTACCGGTATTGTTTTCAGTATTACAGGATAAATTCTAGTGATAATTAAACAATATTTTTTGATTTCGTATAAGTTGGTAAATTTCTAAGTATGCAGTATGACGAGCCAGCGATTGTTATTAAATAAACAAGACTATAACAAGATACAAAATGATTGCTTGAAGAGTGGTAAATTATTCGTCGATGAATTCTTTCACCATGACGTTCTAGATGTAGAGTGGCTCAGGCCCAAGGATATTGTCAAAGACCCGAGATTTTTTGTCGGAGGAGTATCAAGATTTGACGTGATACAGGGCGATAACTCGGGATGTTGGCTGGTAGTGGCTATGGCCAATCTTACTATGAGCCCGACCTTGTTTAACCATGTCGTCCCAAAGGACCAAAGTTTCACAGAGCGTTACGCCGGAATCTTTCGTTTTAATATTTGGCAGTGTGGGAAGTGGATGGAGGTCGTAGTGGACGATCAGCTTCCAACGAGACGAGGCTCGACAGGTTCAAGAAAACTGAAGTTTTTGCATTCCAAAGAGAAAAATGAATTCTGGAGCGCTCTGCTAGAGAAAGCGTATGCTAAACTGTACGGGTCATACAATGAGATAACTGTAGGTTGGTTTAATGAAGCCATGGTTGATTTTACAGGTGGAATTGTTGAACGGGTTGTACTTAGACCGCCTCCTAAGAATTTGGGAATTATTATCAGTAAGTCGCTTGAAAAAGGTTCGTTTATCTGTGTATTCATGATGAATGATATTGATATATTTGAGTCAATTCTAGACAATGGATTAATAAAAGGGCACGCATACGGTATCACTAAAGCTCAAACTGTGTCTCCGGGTGGTCGGAGGGTACTTTTACTTCGGTTAAGGAATCCTTGGGGAAGAAATGAATGGAATGGAGCTTGGAGCGATTCAAGCCCGGAGTGGAAGTCTATCCCAGACGATGAGAAAAAGAGGATTGGTCTGGTGAAAGAAGAAGATGGGGAATTTTGGATGTCCCTCACCGATTTTTCTAAAAACTTTGAAAACATGGATATCTGTCACTTAACTCCTGATTTATACAGAAACGAAGACGGGAAGGAAAAAATAGGTTGGGAATCGCATTTCTTCAAAGGTGACTGGACTATAGGTGTTAATGCTGGTGGTTTTTATAGGGAAACATTTTATTTGAATCCACAATATAGAATCGTTTTAACCGACACAGATGATGATGCAGATAAGCTATGCACCGTACTCATCGGTTTGTTGCAGAAAAATAAAACTCGAAGAGTGTGGCACAAAATCGGTATTACAGCCTTCCATTTGAAGGGACCAGAGAAAAACTCTAATAAACCTCTAAGCAAGCAATACATATCGAATAACATGAAAAAATCTTTTTCTGGTGAATTCAAAACTCGCAGAGAAGTTGTGGTTCGAGATAAGTGGGAACCGGGTGTATACTGCATCGTACCTCATACATATGAGCCCGACAAAGAAGGCCAGTTTTTACTAAGAGTTTATTCAGAGAAAAAGGCGTCGATGGAAGAACATGAACCATTAGAACATTTAATAGGTATGGCACCCATTGAACAAAATGAACCTATTCAGGCAAGCGAATCCACTCAGACGACTAACGAGAAAAAGTTGTTGAAGAAAAATGAACAAGAAGTTTCCGTATTTTTCCAAAAAATTGCCGGAAATGAGAATGAAATCGGTTGGCATGGTCTTCAGTCAGTATTAGAATATGCTCTAAACAATAACCAATCCCCAGATTTGGCCTCTTCCGGTTTATTTTCAAAGCTAATATCTTGGTTGAGTAATTTGTTTTCTGGATTAAACCTATCAGAAAACAAATCGTTTACGAAGGATGACTGCCGCAGCATGATTTTTATTATGGATGATGACCGTACAGGAAGGATGAGCTTTACGGAGTTTCAGGTACTTTGGAGGAAGTTGCAATATTGGGAATTGGTGTTTGCGAATTACAGCAATAAGTCAAACTATATGGATGCAATGGAGCTAAGCAAGGCCTTGAAGGAAGCTGGTTATATCACCAAGACCAGCGACATTAGCAGACTCGTGAGGAAATACTCTAACAACCTCGGCAAGCTTGCGTTTGACGATTTTGTTATGTGTTCTATTGAACTTTTGGGTACACGAACGTGTTAGGTTTCAAAGAAGAGATATTAAATCATTCAAGATATTTGACTCTTGGAAACAATAATATATACATAAATTAATTTATTCCTACATTTAATATCTTTGCATCGTGTCATTGTATCAACTTGGTTTATCCGATAAATACACTAAAACTAAAGGTTAGGTCTAATGATAACAATTCCGGCCAATGAGTTAAAATATAATAAGGAGTCACTACTCCCTGTAAAATAACCTTCAAAAAGCATGCCGTCGTATTTCGTATTTTGGTGTGTTATGTGGTGTTATCTTGTTGGTGGGACGCTGCAATTCGGCCTTGTTTACAACACTATTTCCAAAATCACATTACAAGGGTGTTTTAATTTATTTCAAATAATAACTTTTCTTCAAAATAAACAATACAATTTCCATCTAAAATATATTAAGATTTATTTCAAGATTATAAAGTTAAGTTTAACATCAAGTTTCACTTAAAATGCGACAGAATATTGATATTTAAAGACTTTGAATATCACAGTTTTTACATTTAATCAGATGGAAGATTTTGTTAGCGTCCCACCAGAGATACTGCCAGCATAACAGAGCAAAAACTGGCGTTCACAATGGCACGCTTTTTAAACCAAGATTAGGGACTCCAGATTACATAGAGATCATTGATTCGGGCACCTTTTCACGCTTGAAGCATTGTAGATGGCATTCTACACTCAAAAAAGATAGCGTTGGCATGCATGCATCATCTGCGGCCTCTCTCGTACGATATCTCTCGATTTGGTGCATAAAACTTCACCAAACTCGATAAACCTTTGGCTGAATCAAAGACCTGCCTTTCTTAGTGTTTGTGAATTCATTGATTTAACGCACACTGAGTCGTTGAACCAATAAACTGGTCAAGGATTTAAGTTGAAATAGATTATATATTAAATAGAAGGCTGGTTTAACAGAATCGTAGTTCAAGTGTAAAATTGGGTTCATATCACACGCTTTGGCTTAGGCTCCTTGAGTTTTAAGAACTGATTCCTCCGATTTGCGGCATCGTAGGATTGTGAAAATCGGTACACTTTATTTAGTACTATTAGGAAATGTGTCAAACTTAAATTATTTTGTTTGTTTTTTGTGTAGGGTTTCAAAGTTTACATGTTATCCTTATGGGAACATGGGTTCTTCATTGTATTAGTCTAGGCCGTGGGTCACCTACACACAGGCCCAGGTATCCTACACGGAAATCAAGGATTATTGACGGAAAACAAGGTAAAATAAACCCTTTGTACGGTTTTGCTTTTCGTAATTTGTTATGTTTTTCATTTAATTCAATAAATAAACAGCTACGTTATTCAAATAAATATGTAGCACAACAGCAATAACAGATGATTCATAAATATAAAAAAATACTGGCTACTGGAAAGGTAACATTATTCTCTTATCCGTTTCAACTTCAAATTTAAAAACATTAAACCTGTTTGTGGTGGGGGGGTGAGGGTCGGAGAGATGATGAATGAGGTGGAGAGCTTTCAGGCATAAATAAAAAGACTACTGATTACTGTAATAGTAATACCCTTCTGCTATCTGTTTGAATTCCACAAAAAAATTACCTTTGAGTGGGGGAGGGGAGGAAATATTCTACATGATTTGAAAAACGTATTTCCTAACATATTCATTAGTTGAAAATAATATGTGCATACCAGTCTACCCGTCTGCCGCGCTCACTACAGAGCGTTAGTAAGATATATGTTAACTTACTAAAAAAGGGTGAAAACATAGTGGAGCGGCGAGTCAAGAGTCAAGTGCCAAGTCGAGAAGCGCTTTATTAAATCCTCCAAATACTTAAGTTGATCCGCACATAGTGAGGAGCCAAGCAGCGCTTCATGCATCCACTTAAATAATGACGCCCGGGAATTCACCAGCGATTTCTTTGAAGCGGTGCTGCAGTTAATTCGGGGCTGCCTTCCATTTTCAGTTGATGATAAAAATAGATACATAGAAACGTTTGTATTATCTGGTGTATTTGGTTTTACTCATGAGGTTAAATATAAACTCGATGCAAACAAAAATTCATCCTCTCTGTCGGAGAACATTTTAACGACTGATGACACGTCGCTCGCATCTCCAAACGTGACCCATGGTGTGCTGCATATATATGATGCAACTCTAGACTCTAGATGTATGCAACTCTAGACACTAGCAGCTCGACTCGCGACTTGACTCTTACAGTCTTAACTCGCCGCTTAGCTATGTTTTCTTCATAGAGTCGCGTCGTATTCCAAGGCAGAAATTTTAAAGGGTCCCTCGTATATCTGTTGAACGTTTGTCACCACTAGGTCGTTATAGCTCTGTAAGGGAGTTATAACCGATACAGCAGTAACTCGTCTGCGAGCTTCAGCTTCCTAAACAGTTTTTAGCGAATTAGGGAATATGCGTAGGTGGCATGGTAAGACTTAAGCCCGAGACCATGATAACTTTTCGTTTTGAGGCTCCCATATGCCAAAAACTCTATTCGTTCAAATTTATATATGTGTGTGTGTGTGTGTCCTTTCCCTCGATAACATTTGAGAGAAACCCCCGATTTTGAAGAAATTTGGCACAAATGTGTAGAGCAACATTTATGACCTTAAGTTCGAAAACCAGATCGACCGGACTATGGGAAGGGGATTTTATGGGGGTTTTTAATTTTCCAAAAACAGTTTTTTGAATTTTTACCTAAAACTTTAAATACGCTCAATTGTGGTTATAGCCATTTTATAGAGCTTAAAAAAACAAAAAATTTAGTATTTTTAATTATTGATGAACGAAGTGAATCACTGTATTGATGAAGAAGTTTCAGTGGCCGTGTGTGGGTGTGTGTGTGTGTGTGTGTGTGGGTGTGTTATCGAAATACTAAATAACTGTAAAACATTTCTTAATGAAATTTTGAAGGAGTCATTTGGGATACCAAAGAGTAGGGTGTATTGGACACTCCGAGGGCAGGAGGGACAGGAGGGACGCCCCCCCCCCGAGCCCCCCCCCCCGAGCCCCCCCCCCCTCGCGAATTTTTTTTTTGCGAATTTTTTTTTTGCGAATTTTTTTTTTGCGAATTTTTTTTTTGCGAATTTTTTTTTTTTTGCAAATATTAACCTAACCTAACCTAACCTAACCTAACCTAACCTAACCTAACCTAACGTAACCTAACCTAACCTAACGTAACCTAACCTAACCTAACGTAACCTAACCTAACCTAACCTAACCTAACCTAACCTAACCTAACCTAACCTAACCTAACCTAACCTAACCTAACGTAACCTAACCTAACCTAACGTAACGTAACCTAACCTAACCTAACGTAACATAACCTAACCTAACCTAACCCATCCTAACCTAACCTAACCTCGGATCAGATTTCTGATTGCAGATTCTTGTTCGGCTAGTCGAGCCGAGAAATTTGAGTACCCACAAAGTACACTTTGGATGATGTTTACAAAAAAGGGGCCCGCACCACACTTTTGACCTTTTTTTTTTTTTTTTGCATTTTTGGAATCTCCTCGTCAAGCCGAGTATTCTCAGTACCCACATGACATACTTTGGATAATTAATACAAGAGTTGATCAGGGTAACGCTACAACCAACAGAGCTAGCCCATCAGCGCTTGCGGTCAATTGAACTAACAGTGAATGCAAATGTTAAGGAGAATATAATTGCAATGCTTTGAACATATACTGCATATACCTTCAAGTACTCTGCACCGAGGCAGCTGTTCGCACAACCGACTGACGCGTCCAGTCTACTGTCTGGGAATGCGGATGTTGTAATTTGATACCTCGACTGGAGGGTGCAGGTGTTCACACAAAAAACCGACAAGTCGAGACCTGTCTGGGAATGCGGATGCTGTAATTTGATACCTCGACGGGAAGACGGCTGACCCTTCTAGGAACCCATAATAGTCCGCCCGTATCGAATTCCGATTAATAAATCACCAGTTGTCAAACACCCACGGTATCATTCTTGTTTTAGGCTTCAACAATTCCTGACGTATGGGGGAGCGAAAATCTCCCCCTAACCCATTATGTGTTAGGGGGAGCGAAAATCTCCCCCTAGTAATTAAATCAACAGAACACCAGTTGTCACGGTCTCATTCTTGTTCTAGTCTTCAACAATTCCTGACGTATGGGGGAGCGAAAATCTCCCCCCTAAGCCATTATGTGTTAGGGGGAGCAAAAATCTCCCCCTAAGCGGTGCGCGGGTCGCGACACGCCACAGTCTCTTGATAGACTTCTTCGAAGACGGACGTCTACATTAATTCGATAACAATGTCGTTTATTCATCAGAAATCGTGTGAATGTGTGAAGACTGAACTGGACTTGTTTTCGTTACCGCCTACGCAGACCAGCATCGAGAGCGGTAAATGGGTTCAATACAAACCGATCTCATCGCTGACGGACGATTCGCCAATAGAGTTTGTAATACCCGGTCACGGTGACGAGTACACGGACCTGACACAAACGTTATTACACGTGAAAGCCGCTATTGTGAAACAGGACGACACTAAAGCGGACGGTGGGCAACCTGCTAAAGAGGTGGGCCCGGTGAACAATTGGCTCCACTCGATATTCAGTCAAGTGGATCTCTATCTCAATCATAAACTGGTGTCACCACAAAACAACACGTACGCTTACCGTGCCTACTTGGAAAACCTATTGAACTACGGATGTAGCGCGAAGAATTCGCACCTGACTAGCGAGCTGTTTTTTGAAGATTCGGCCGGACAAATGGACGATTGCGACGAATTGAATGAGGGATTGAAAAAGCGTCGCGATCACACGAAAGAAAGCGATGTTTGCGATATGGTCGGTCGATTGCACATCGATCTGTGCAATCAGAACAAATTCATGTTGAACGGTGTCGAGATGCGATTGCAACTTAACAGATCCAGAAACTCGTTTTGTATAATGTCCAAAACGCTAACTACCTACAAGGTGACAATTAAAGAGATTAGTCTTTTCGTACGTCGATGTAAGATCAATCCGAGCGTATTGTTGGCGCACAGCAAAACTCTCGAGACCGGCACGGCCAAGTATCCGATCACGCGTGTAGAAGTGAAATCCTTCACACTACCCTCCGGTATAATGAGTAAAGCTTTAGACAGCGCATTTCTCGGTCAGTTACCGAAACGTGTGATAATTGGACTGGTCAGTAATCTTGCGTTCAACGGAGATTTCAAGAAGAATCCCTACAACTTTCAACACTACGATATGAATTATCTCGCATTGTACGTGGACGGTGAACAAGTACCGGCCAAACCGTTACAGCCCGTTTACACATTGAACAGTGAGACGTATATACTCTCTTATTACACATTGGTCACTGGCACCGGAATCCAGTTCTCCGACGCAGGTAATGAGATCAAGAGAGGTGACTATCCGTACGGTAATTGTCTTATGGCGTTCGACTTGACACCGGACATGTCCGCGGCTGAGTCGAGTCACTGGAATCTCCTGCGCAACGGTAATCTACGTATCGAAATCGGATTCTCCAAAGCGTTGTCCGAGACCGTCAACTGTATAGTGTACGCCGAACTGGACAACGTCATCGAGATCGATCGTCACCGTAACGTAACAGTTGACTTCAGCGGGTGAATAAAAGCGAACGCCAAACAGAAATATTGTCTGACAGCGAGTGCATACAGTTTACTTCAAGGGTGAGCAGACGCACCACCAGTCAGTAGTACGGTTGAAGTCACACGGTAAGGACGTGAACATGGACGCTTACGCTTCTGCGGACGACTATATCAAATCGTTTATTCAGGAGATTGAGGTTATGAACAATAATGCTAGTGATCAGACGTTGGCATCACCTCAGTCGTCATTTGTAAAACCGACCACTGCCTGCAAGAGACGAAGGAGACCAACTCCCATCGAAGTGGAAACCAAGAAACCAGGATGGGTACCAAAACCAACAGATGATTGTCCCATAGTGTCATGGATGGACGATGGGAATACGTTTGCTGTTCAAAACCCGGGAAACAAAGGGCAAATTTTATTGAAAATGGAAATGTACGATGGTACAGATATGGTGTTCATGTGTGGATTATTTTTGGACAAAGATGGTGATATGCACCAAAATGTCAAACAAGTAGTTGATAAAGTGGAAAACATGTGGATCTATAAATCAACAGGAGTACCGAAAATTACAGGCTTAACTCAAACTGTTACACAACGCAGTGCAGTTTCGCAGCCAATGCCTAAGAAGCGAGCTGTGAGGAAGAAACAACGAGTGGCGCCGGCATTCAACTAGAGCATCCGCATTCCCAGACAGGTCTCGACGCGTCGGTTTTTTGTGTGAACACCTGCGCCCGACCCTTCGGACCACCCACGTAGAAGAAAATGGCGGCGAGGGTTTATAAGGTGGGGCCCCGCCCGATTGAGCATCATTCGCCACCAGACCACCACCTCACACAGACCTACTCCAACTACTACTACTAGAGATGTCGAGCAGCAGCACTTTCAAGCCAGAGTTTTCGATTTTGAATGGCACTGCAACAACCGCGGACCTGAGAGCTACCCTCAACAACTGCAAGTCTGACTCTCCGCTCTACACCAGGATAGCCGATCTCCGAGAGGAATGCGGCTATCTCATCACTGCGATGGAGCGAGCCATCACACCCTTTGGCGAGACGATCATCGTGATCCTGGAGGGGCAGGTCGGGGACGACTTCTTTCTGCGAGTCTACCTGCCTAGGCGCTTCAACGAGGTCCTGAGCAACACCGACATCGAGCGCTACAACAGCGGGTTTGGAGAACGCCTTCGCTTGGTGAAGCGCAGCCCGAGGGGTTCCAATAGCAGTTTCACACCGTTGGAGTTTATGTAAAGCAAGACTTGAAGATTATGTTAATACCTTTGTAAATTAGTTTTCGTAGTCAATACTTATAGTCACGTTCAGAACATAACCACTGTGTTATTTATTTCACTTAACCCCAAAAATGTCCTTTGGTAGTAAGTTTAAGAGTGTGAGTATGGTAACTGTGAGGTGTTTAGTAGCTCAGTAGTAATCATGGGCTTGATGTGGAAACATCCTTTCTCAGCCATTGTGGCGGGACCTTCGGGTTGTGGCAAGTCTCAGTTTGTGTCAAAGTTTATAAAACACATTACAGAAATGTGTGACACGCCATTTACCAGTATAAACTGGCATTATGGTAGTGGTGGTGGTGATGGTGGTGGTGGTGACTCGAAAAATGTCACCATTAACCACGTAGAAGGTCTACCAAACTTGGAGGATTTTTCTGGTAACGAGCCGATACTTGTGATTATAGACGATATGATGCGTGAGGCCGACAACCGTGTGGTGGATCTTTTCACAAAAGGTTGCCATCATCGCAACATTAGTGTGTTTTTCATTACACAAAATTTGTTTCATCAAGGACGCGGGCAGAGGGACATCTCACTGAATGCGCATTACATTGTGTGTTTTAAGAATCCTAGAGATAGAGTTCAGATTAGGTACTTGGCCAGACAAATATATCCAGACAGCCCGAAATTCATCGAGGAGGCGTACGCTGACGCTACGAGGAATCCACACGGCTACCTACTGATAGACTTGAAACAATCAACAGACGAAAATATGCGAATACGAAGTTGCATATTTCCAGACGATTCTACCAACTATGTGTACTTGCCAAAGAAAAGGTAATTTCGCCATCAGTAGTAATCATGTCGTGCTTGCGGAAGGACGCAGCTCTGCTTACGGCTTTCATACACGCAACACCCAAGGAGCGGAAGGCACTGTTAAAGGTGTGTGACAAGAGCCGCATTCGCTCAGTGTGTGAGTGCGCATACAACGTGTTGCGAGGTAACGTTCCTCTGGCGAAGAAGAGTAAAAGTCAGCTAAGCAAACACAAGGCGACGCTACGTAGATTGGTGAAACGCGGCGAAGGCTGGTCCAAGAAACGAAAGTATCTCATACAAAAAGGCGGTGGAATCTTTATACCATTACTCTTGAGCGCAGTACTACAAGCAGCACTGAGTAGATAAAAATGGCTGGCATCAACAATCAGTTCTATTTGACACTGCCCAGCAACAGTTCGATGCAGTATTATCCGAAAAATACAGTTGCAAATTATATAACACATTTGCCGAGAGCTATTCAACTGGACGCCGGCGACTGGGAAATTGCACTTGTGGAAGCGCACTATCCAATGACATTTCTATCTGTCGGTAATGACGAAACAATTGACATTTGCATACAACCGCAAGAGGAAGCAAAAGTGAACATAGAAGCGTTGGCGCGGGTTATGGACAGCACTGCCGATGTAACACCGGTAGTGTCTGCTACTCCAAAACAAAACCACAGAATTAAATTGAAGACTGGTGATTACGCAAATATTCAAGAATTGTGTGATCATATCAATTCACAAGAACTAGCGATTACTTTTGGTGTAAAGTTCACCGTTGAAAACTCATACAACAAATTCATTGAAGTATCGATGGGAACTGATGTTGGAAAAATTACATTAAGTCCAACGTTAGCGCTTCAATTGGGGTTCGATCCGAATGAATTGACGCTGGAAGGTGATGCAGTTAACAAAAGCATCCGTTCACCCAACATTCGTCTTGGCTTACCGTCACACATGTACGTGTATTGTGATTTAGTCGAGCCGCAGATGGTCGGCGATACAGTCGCACCGTTATTGAAAATTGTCAATATATCCACGTCTACTTATGTATACGGATTGCATAAATCAACATCATTCATCGATCCGCACTATGTGCCTGTTATGAATAGATCTTTTGACAGTGTGGAAATTGACTTAAGAGATAACATTGGTAATCATTTGCCATTCCACTTTGGAACGTCGTGCGTGAAGTTACACTTTAGAAAAGTAGCTAGTCATTAGTGCAAATATGGAACATGCAAAGAAGATGGTAGTTGTGCCGCAAGAGTTGATTGATCGACTGCAATCAAATGCTACGGATAACAGACCGACTAATCTATCCAGTGAAAACAGCCTCGACGCTGAGATGCAACAAATATTGAATAACAAGCGTATGGACGATAGTGAAAAGTGGAAATTGTACAAACAGGCGTTACATCGCTTCTTGCATATTGCAGAGAATAGACGCCAACCGATTAGCATACCAATCGTGGAGACGGGTGGGATTGAGCATAGTCAACGATCGCACCCCGCTGCGGAAGGTGGTCCAGTGGAAGAGATTGTGGAAACGTTTTCCAAAACTTACAGATCTGATGCCCGCAATCTTTTACGTTTCATGAAACGTGACGGCAGCTTAATCAGATGGGACAGTGGCTATTCAGTGTACATCAACGGTGTAAAAATCCCAGACTCAAATCTAGTGGATATCTTAAATTGCATAGTAAAGGTGCGTATGCGTGATTACATACCGCCAGGATGGCGGGAAGTGCTCAACGCATTGAAAGCGATGAACGTGCCAAAGGACTATATGAATAATCTAAGAGCACTAAAGGAAATAAATGCCGAATATCGATCATCATTCACAGGAGGAGAAGGATCAGACGATGACGTGGAAGACACATCAACTGAATCAATACTGAGAACACCGCTAGTAAATCGACTACGATCGGCTAGAGGAAAACGTGTAACATCTACACCGACAGAGCAGTTTGATCTTCTAACTAGAAACAAGCCGTCGTCAAATTTGGACAAGTGGGAAACGTACACAGGATAGGTTTTCAGTATTATGGAGCGTTTGTATTACAATCCCATCGAACCTTCGTCGTATGGCGGTGTAGCTCCTTTAGCGCGAGCTGCAAAACCAGTTTCAAAACGCCAAGTGATTGAATGGTTACAAACACAGGACACTTACACATTGCACAAACCAGCACGCAAGCGTTTCCCGCGCAATCCTTACATAGTGTATGGTCCATTTGAATTGTGGCAAGCGGACTTGAACGATATGCGTGGTCTTAGTAAACACAACGACGGCGTCAACTACCTACTGACTGTAATAGACGTGTTTAGCAAACACCTGTATGTGCGAACGTTGAGGCGGAAAGAAGGAGCTGAAGTGGCCAACGCTTTCGAGGAGATATTTGCCGAAGCGACCGATACACCTCGCTGTTTACAAACCGACAAAGGTACTGAATTCACCGGTGCCAAGACGAAAAGGTTATTCAAACAATACGGAATCATCTATGTCACTACACAAAACCCAGATGTTAAAGCGGCCGTAGTGGAACGCGTGAATCGCACTTTGAAAACACGCATGTGGCGATATTTGACTTACAAAAACACATATCGTTACGTAGATGTGTTGGACAAACTGGTTAGCGCATACAACAACAGCGCTCACAAGAGTCTAGGCAACAGAATACGGCCAGTCGATGTGACTGTCGACAATAAGCGAATATTGCATCAGGTATGGCGTCGCATGTTCGGTAAGATACCGCGTCGTGTTAAGGCAAAACTGACAGTTGGCACCACAGTGCGCATATCTTAGGAGAAGGGCACATTCGCAAAAGGCTACGAGACTAATTGGAGTAAAGAAGTGTTTGTGGTGCGTCGTGTAAACACATTGATGCCTCTACCAATGTACACTTTGGCGGATCTCAACGGTGAACAAGTGACTGGTCAGTTTTACGAATACGAATTACAAAAAGTGACAATATACAACGACCATCTGTTCAAGATTGCTGAAATACTAGCCGCTAAGGGTCACGGTCGCAGTAAGCGTTATTTCGTCAAGTGGGCAGGTTACGGAGACGAGTTCAATTCTTGGGTAGGAGCGCAAGATTTGCAAAATGCCTAATAGCAACCAGTTCTATTTGACATTGCCCAGCAACAGCTCAAAGGATTATTTTCCAAAAAACACAGTGTCCAAGTACACTACACATCTGCCGAGACAAATTCGATTAGAAGGCGATGGCGAGTGGGAGATGGCTTTGGTCGAAGCGCATTATCCATGCTCCTTTATGACTGTGGACGAGGAATCGTGTATTTGGCTCGACTATAAACTCGTTCTGCCGAGTATTCCCGTCACACTCAGCGTCGAGCACATTATGCTAAAGATGAAACCCGGTTATTACAAGAACATAACCGATTTATTGAAAATGATCAATAAAGCGAAGGATGTAACCCAGTACTTGTACTTTGAGTATGACAAAGAGCAGGACAGAGTCAAGATCACGACAATGGTGGACGGTATAAGCAAAGTGCATTTCACCGAAGCGCTGTCTCTCCAGTTGGGTTTCGATCCGTACGAGAACGTTTTGACAAATGACCTCACAGCGATATGGCCACCAAATCTGACTATGGGACTGCCGACACACTTGTACGTGTATTGTGATCTGATTGAACCGCAGCTGATTGGCGACACTACAGCGCCGCTTTTGAAGATTATCAACATTGACAGAGATAACTACACACACGGCGCGCATAAGACTGTGCATTTCATCAGTCCTCATTATGCGCCAGTTATGAAAGGAACATTTGAAACGATCGATATTGACCTAAGGGATCACGCTAGTAAAAAAGCGTCATTCCTCTTTGGGACGTCGTACGTGAAGCTTCATTTCAAAAGAGTAGCTCAGCAATTATGAATACAAACGATCCCTACTTGGCTTACTACCGTCGCCAACAGTTGCAGCAGACCGGCGGCAGTATCGATAGGGTATTTCGCGGTGCACCCTACCAGCGCGGACATGGAATTGGCAGTTTCCTAGGCGGTATGTTCCGCACCATCACACCGCTGCTCAAGTCGGGAGCCTCTGCTGTGGCCAAAGAGGCGTTGAAATCCGGTGTTGGATTCTTGGGCGACATGGCCATGCACCAGCGGGATCCCAAAGAAGCCGCTAGAGATCATTTCAGCCAGTTTACAGACTCGCTAAAACGCAGGGCAGACGGCAAACTTCAACGTGTGCTAAGTGGCGGCGGCGGCTCTCGCGCGAAACACCGTCGCGCAACGCGAAAGAATACCGCGAAACACCGACGCGCTACTCCTGCGCGAAAGACTAACGCGAGACTCTCGCGTAAGAGGAACGCGAAGCGTGCCATGTTCGGCGGCCGTCGTGTCACACCGCAGTCTTTGACGAAACTCCTTCGAGGAAGGTCGTCGTCGTCATCCAAGAGCAGCAGCAAGAAGAGAAGGACAGTTAGGAAGAAGACGAGGAAGACGAGGAAAGCAGTGAGGAGAACTTCCGTACGTGATATATTCAATTAACACACACGCTAGCAATGTCGTTTCTACATCAAAAGTCGTGTGAATGCGTCAAGACGGAATTGGACTTATTCTCCCTACCGCCGACGCAGACCAGTATCGAGAGCGGCAAATGGATTCAGTACAAACCAATCTCCACACTGACTGATGATTCGCCCATCGAGTTTGTTGTGCCCGGCAACGGCGAAGAATACACCGATCTTTCGCAAACAATGTTGGAAGTTACAGCGTCTATTGTCAAGTCGACAGGAGCGGCAATCGCAGATGCCGATGAATCGAACAAAACTGGCCCAGTCAATAATTGGCTGCACACGTTATTCAGTCAAGTCGATATGAGTATGAATCAGAAACTGGTCACACCACAAAACAACACTTATGCATATCGAGCGTATATTGAAACGTTGCTGAATTACGGCTATGATGCTAGGAAATCACATTTAACATGTGGACTGTGGAACGCGGATGACGCCGGCTATATGGACAATACTCTGGACGATAACGACGGACTAAAGGCGAGACGAAAAATGACAAATAAAAGTCGTGAAATCGATATGCTCGGTCGCCTACATGTGGACATGTGTAATCAGAACAAGTTCCTGTTGAACGGTGTGGAACTGCGTTTTAAACTGATCCGATCAAAAGATTCCTTCTCCATTATGTCGGATGATGGTGACTACAAGGTGCACATTGTTGATGCGAATCTCTGGATACGAAGGTGTAAAGTTAGCCCCACTGTACTGTTGGCGCACAGCAAGACGCTTCAGACCGGCACAGCTAAATACCCAATCACTAGAGTGGAATTGAAAACATTCACACTGCCGTTTGGAGTGAGGAGCAAAACTTTGGACAATGTGTTTCTAGGTCAAGTGCCGAAACGAATCATTGTCGGACTGGTCACCAACGCCGCTTATAATGGCGATTTAAAAAAGAATCCATTTAACTTTCAAAATTTCAAAACCAACTACTTCTCGCTGTACGTGGACGGTGAACAAGTGCCGTCCAAACCGCTACAACCACACTACGAAACCGGCAAGGGAAAATACGTGATGGCGTATCACAGTCTGTTTTCAGGCTCCGGCATACACTTTAGCGATGCTGGTAATCTCATAAATAGAGACGATTACGACGATGGATACTGTCTGATGGCATTCGATCTAACACCTGATATGTCAGCAAGCGACACGACTCATTGGAACCTAGTGCGCAACGGCAGTGTGCGTATGGAGATTGCTTTCGACACGGGGCTCACAGAGACTGTCAACTGTCTGGTATACGCAGAGTTTGACAACGTCATCGAAATCGATCGTCATCGCAACGTGTCTGTGGACTTTGGCGGTTAGATCGTCGGCAGCGGCGTCCTCCTCCTCAGTCTACAACCAACATTCGCACAAGATGGATCGTTTATGCAGAGTACCGCGTAAAAATTCAGCATCTCCAATTATTGTGGATTTTCAATGTTTCAAGGACAACACAAATGACTACATTCTGAAGGAAGTGTGCGTCTTGGAATTGGTCAGTGGAACACTGCTAATGCATCATATCGCCAAATCACCATTCAGTCGAGATTTCCTATCACAAGAGAAACTGCGTGAAAGCTATTGGCTCACAAAACACTGTCACGGATTGGAATGGGACCAAGGTGATATCTGGTATCATGTGCTAGAGGAAAAGTTACGTGCATGTATCGCCAAACGACCGATTGTCTACGTCAAAGGTGCTGAGAAAAAAGAGTTTGTACGATACAATTTCATCACGGATCACTGTACTACTAATGTCATGGATATCAACGATATTGGCTGCGGATCACTATCGTCAATCAACAGTCTACTATCAACAAACGCAGTGCGATGTCGCCACCACAGAACAGCTCACACACGATGCGCTCTAGCCAATTGCATCACATTACGCGGTTGGTTACATCTAAGTACAAATATCGCTGACGCTGATGATTACGCTGACGATGGTGAGAGTGATGCCAGTTCCTGCTTTTGTTTTGCTACTAGCACTACTACTCCTACTACTGACTGTGGCGTCGACACAGTAGAATGAATACCTTAGAGATACAAAAGTGTATGGCTAAACTGCCCGTACAGAATGTTGGTGTCTACGCTGCGGATCAATTGCCCCATTATATTTCACCATCTACTGCTATGATTGTGAACACTGATCCACACAATGAAGACGGCACTCACTGGGTCGCTTTCTACCTTAACAAAGGAGGAGGAATAATTGAATTCTTTGACAGCTACGGTCAACCGCCACATCTTCAATTCTACCAAGGATTCCTGAGACGCAACGCTCGTCGCTACCTGTACAACGAGCATCGCCTTCAAAGTGACAACACTCTAGTCTGCGGTCAATACTGCCTTGTATTCCTGTACTGCCGCACCCACTACGGCATGAAGATGAAGGACTTTGTGCAGCTCTTTGAACACTCTTCTGTCGGCCACAACGATGCACTGATCAGAAGACTCTTTGCACAAATGTATACCAATTGAGTTTTGAAATTTTGCATTTTTCTCAATAAACTAGTTGTGTACTCAGAATAAAAAAAGAAACATTCTTATTATTTCCCATCCTCGCCTCCTTTAGTATTTACTTTTAGCAATTAGTCAGACAGACACATATTGAACGAGCAAAACAGATATTGGATGCAAATTTTGACGTAAAAGATGAATGTAATGCTTTGAACACATACTGCAAAGGGGGGTGAAAGGGGGGTGTATCGATACACCCCCCTTTCACCCCCCTTCCGTGTTGGTGAAAGGGGGGTGTATCGATACACCCCCCTTTCACCCCCCTTGCGTGTTGGTGAAAACACTAGGTCTGACCCAATTTTGGACATACCTATCATACAATGATTCTAAAGTAACATTCATATCCTAGCCTCCTTTAGCAATTACACTTTTAGCAAGTAGTCAGACATTTGAATTGGTAGTTTACTTTTGAATCTTAAGACTATGTGAGGGGAGGAAAAAAAAGACAAATGTATATACGAACAATTTGGCTATTTATTTACACACCTTATATATATTTTACATCGAGTATGTGCTCCTGAACATTTGTGTTTGGCTAGCAAAACGAGACTCGACACAAACTAACGACTAGAACAAAAAGAACAAAGGAGCACATTTCTAAGTTTTACGAGACTCGATACAAACTAATGACTAGGTTTAGCAAAATAATTTACAAGTCAAGTCAGGGTCTTTGGTAATATGACACAACCACTCAACGCTCCTCATCCTCCGCCTCTTCATCGTCTTGAGGGATGTCTTCGGGCTGAGGTGGCACGTCAACATGTCCCCAAGGCAGTGTGTTTACACCGTCCGGAAGGATGTAGCGTTTGTCATCGTTACAGCTCAAGGATAGCTTGTCGACTTGAACTGTGAAGACGCGGTGGTTTCGGGACTGGAACCTGGTGTTGATGGTTCTCTTCAACACGCCATTGAAGAGGCATTCCCGATAGTCGTCAGAGGTTAGATTGTGTTTTACAACACCTCTAGCGACTCCCTTGGCGCGCTTCACCGTCATGACCTGCAACTCGTCATCTTCAGTCCTCTCCTCGAACTCGACTATATCCATGAAGTATAGTTTCGAGCGAAGACCGAGGTACTCGAGCAGCGGAAGACCGTTCGCTTCATCCTTAAACTTTCCGATGACTTTTGCGTTTATGGGGCTGTAGCAGGGATGGTTTTGGGGGTACGCACTGGTGTCGAAATCGTCCAGGTGCTCCAACATGTCCTTATAAACATCTTCAGTCTGGATGTCGAACACGAAACTGTCAGTGTCCATGTAGTCAACCTTCAGACGATCGCCGTAGCGGTTCTTCATCTTTCGAAGGAAGTCGTACATGAGCCACTTGCTCAGATCGAGGACACACATTCCGACGTAGAGCGGTTTGTCCAGGACGACATTGACTTTCGACATGTGTACAATGGCGACGTCATCGTTGAAGTAGGTTCGGTCCAGGAAGTTTGACTTGGCTACGTACTTCCTGAACATCTCCGGCGTACACACCAGCTTAGAGTTCATTCGCTTGCGAACATTCTCGATCGTCTTGCCAAAGACCGCATTGTTCATAAGCTTGAAAAAGTCTTGCTCAAACTTGGTCTTGGCCTTCTTCCTCAGTTAGGTGTTCATTAGGATGTAGCTCTCTAACCACCGAGACTGACGGAACGAGATGACGCGATGCACGTTCGCAAGCTCCAGTCCGTTTTCCAGCGCCTGCTGCAGGATTCTGTAATGACAGATGTAGTTCTTCTTGTCATCCAGAGTCGTAACGAGCTTCTTGAATTTCCCTCCTGGCGGACGTTTGGTCTCGCAGCAGTAGGGGAGATCCTTGTGAAGGTCGTGCAGGTGGGCGGGGTAGCGAAGGTCAACTTCCAAGACGTAGCCCGTGGGTCCTTCGGGGTCCAACGCTGCAATATCCAGGGACGAGATCTCCTCTCGGCTGAGCCATTGGAAGTGCCCCTGTGGAAGACACTGGGACATGGCCCAACCGTAAAGGTTGTTGGCGTCCAAGTATAGCAGGTGATTCGTTGGCTCTTCAGGTCGTCGATCTTCAGGGCGACATCCATCATGGTTGGCCTTGGCGTGTCTGGTGATCGCCTGGGAAATACCTCCTCTGATGCCTTGCTCGAAGAAGAGGTACATATCAAAGTCCTGTATCGTATCAAGCTCCACTCGACAGGTCCTTAACATAACATCCCAGGCGTATGACGGAAGGGTGTAGTAGTGCGCAGGGTCTAGTTCGTATTCAGCCATCGACGTGTCCCTGAAGCGTTCAAAGACGTCAGTCAACAGCGCAATGTCACAGCGCAGGTACTTCTCGGCGTAGTCCTTGAGGTTCCTACAACCGAAGGTTTCCCACACGTTGCGAGCATGCTCGTAGTCTGCATCCGTTATGTCCTCCAGGGTCAGGTCGTTGTGGAAATCTCGCTGCAGAGGCAGTTCCGTAGTATCTTCCAATACGGCGTTCGACGTTACAAAGTTGTACGGGAACACGCCTTTCCTACGGACTAGATCGAAGAGGTGGTCTTCGGGGAATCTCTTCCTCGTCTCCAAGAGTTGAGCTGGTGGAAGTGCGGCTGCGAGGCTGGCGAGGCTCAAAGCCAGGAACCTGTAGGTGTCGAGGAACCTGACTCTGAATCCTGGCTGTCTTTTTCCACGCCCTTGCATCCCAACCGGTGCCGCTGCTCGGTCGAACAGGAACCGCTTCGTGAAAGCGATGTACCGCTCTTCCGTGTGAGCCAACACCTCAACATCACCAGGGTCGACCGCCAACTCCCGCACTATGAAGTGAGCGTCGTAGTTGGAGAGATTGTGGAAGTAGCAGTTGACTACTCGCTGCTCCCTGTAGCGTAGGTTACATGATCTGTGCGCAGCGCCACGGAACTCGTAGGGCGGCGCGTGGTTGTGATCACGAACCTTTGGGTCTTCGCTTGAAAATGCCGATCCGCAGAGGTAGCAATTCGCTGTCGAGTTGTACTGCATCGTTTCCGCTGGGGTCAGGACAGGGCGCAGATTTCTTGCTTCGTACAGGAAGTTCCACAATCGCTCAACATCAGCTTTCAACATCTCCATAAATGTCTTTGACGCATCATCCCCGAAGTAGACACGAGGCTCGAACTCCTCAAGTCCGTACGAGTCGATAATCTGGTACGCAAAGGCGTATGGGATGTGGATGTTGGTGGCTACTCCTCCGTGCGGTTCATCCACTTGTTCATCCATCTCCGCGGTCGGCAGTAGAGCACACTCAAAGTCCGCGTAGATGGTGAAACGCTCGCGTCGGGTGAACTCTGGATGGCTGAATTTGATTTCTGTCTTTTTCGGCGTATCCATGCGAATAGGGGCCGAAGCGGAGCAGTACCGCCTGTGCTCCTCCAGACGCTGTGCACCCGTCAGACCAAGCTTGTTCGGACGGTTATCAAAGTGCGCGAAGCACCGCTTACAGATGAATATCCTGCCCATATGTGCTGTGAGCTGTGGACGGATCAGTCGGCCAAGGTCTTTGATGTAGGCGTAGTGACTATCACCGTCCGTTGTCACGTACAAAAGGTCGCAATGGTCTTCACGCTCCTGCCTACAAATCTTCAAGGGAAACACGGTGTCCTGATACGTTGGTCGTCCGTCAGGTTTCTGACCCACGCACGTGTGATCAATACCATAGACGTTGATACTGATGTTGTTTGTCCGCTCAAACGTCTTGATACTCTTCAGAGCAACGGGGAATTGAAGGCCGGTCCAATCGTATCGGGCGATGATGTCGTCGGTGTACGATGCCGGTCTTTTAGGGTTCTCTTGAACAAACTTTCCCAGGACTGCATACATAAAACACCGCTCATCGGCGTTCGATACGTTGACGACTGCTTGGGTGTTCTCCAGAGACATAGGCAGTGGGAGCCAAGCTCGACCATCTTCACCTAGAGGAGTGTATTCGTTAATACCGACCTCCAAATCACGAACGCGAAGGTATGTCCACCCGGAGCCGATATGATCACACTCAGCCTTCTCTCTGATAAGCTTCGCAAAAGCTGTTGTGATGTACTGGTTCAGGTCCGAGGTCGTCGTCAACGGAGTCATCTTCGTTTTGAAGTTGCGCAGGCAGGTATTGTTGTGAATATTTTGGAATTCACACTCCAGCTTCAAGTTGACCTTAATGCTGCGGTGTTTCGCCAAGGTGTTCTCAAGCAACTCCGTAAGGCTCACAATCAACAGCGCCATCACTTCTCCGATTGTGACGAGATTCTCCATCGGTCGCTGCAGACGGTAGGTTAGGAGGCGGTTGCGGAAACCCCGTTGAATGAGTGAGAATACGGGGCTTGACTGTCCTGCTCCAGTCATCTCAACATCATCGGGTTGTTGGTGTGTGCTCGTACTGGGTTGTGGCTCCGTGCTGGGTCCTGGCTGGGGTTCGTCCTGTATCATAGCCACTCGGTTCAGGATCAGGTCCTTCATGATCGGGCAAGAGAACCGCTCATGATGGTCCTTGTTGAACCCCGTGTTGAAATCCCGGTCGCAGTATGCGCAAGGGAATCTCCGTTCTTGACCATCACCGTGAAATTGCATGGTGTGTCGACGCAGGTTGTCTTCCCTCTTGAATTCGACGCCGCATGTGCCGCATATGAACGTGCGGACTCTGCTGTGTACCGAATCCACATGTCGACGCAGGTGTATTTCACGACGGAAACGGCGACCGCATTCATGGCAGGTGTGGCGGCCAGGACCCGGTCCTTCATCTGAAAATAAAAATAAAAAACAGATTAGGATAACTAAAGATACAAATTCCCCTCTCTCGAGAATCAAATTTCAAAATGTAGTTGTTAATTAAAAATATCAATTTTCAAACAGGGAATGTAATCTTCTGTACTGTTTGTCTACATTCATGATTCGGGGTTCAAGGCTAAGGATGTAGCCGCAATATTGAGCTGCGCCAACCCTAAAGAAGCATTATGTTTTAGGGGGAGCGAAAATCTCCCCCTAGTAATTAAATCAACAGAACACCAGTTGTCACGGTCTCATTCTTGTTCTAGTCTTCAACAATTCCTGACGTATGGGGGAGCGAAAATCTCCCCCTAACCCATTATGTGTTAGGGGGAGCGAAAATCTCCCCCCTAGCAATTAAATCAATAGTACACCAGTTGTCACGGTCTCATTCTTCTTCTTCATGTACCTAGTTAAATAATTATAAAAAAGGTAATTAGTTTCAAGGGGAAAAAGTTATTTTAATGTGGATTCTCACCTTCAACGGAGTGTCGGTTGTCATAGGCAGTCATCTGCGGAGCATCAATCACCTCCCGGGGTGGAATGACTCGGTGATTCGCTTCCATGTGACGCTCTAAAGCTCCCCAGTCTACGAATGTGGCTCGACAAAGCCGACATGCAGCTACTCCATCTGCAAACGCACAAAACGATTAGATTGTGAAGTATGTTTAACACCTACCTTTGTTTAGAGTACTTTCAAATTCTCAGTGCCCCCCCCCCTTTGGGCCTTTCTCGGGGGGGGGGGGGGGTTAAATTTGTTTTTTAAAGTTTGTAATGTGGGTACTCTGATGACTTGACTTGATGGGGCGAGCAATAACATAAGTTATTATCATTAAATTATATTGATATAGTCATGTAATTTTAAATTAAAAAAACAGAGTTCTCTATTCGTGCTAAATAGTTAAAGCTGTTAAATAAAAATTATTTTATCACTCTGCGGTTATATTGCATAACGTATTCCTATATTACTAACATTTAGGTATGATTAAAACAATAATGCAACGCAAAAAACGTACCTTGCTGCGTTGGTGTTGGTGGTGGTAGTTGTGGTCTCAAGCCGTGGAATCTGATGTGGTGTTGCACCAAATTGTTTCTACGCACGAAAATACAACCACAAATGGTACAAACGTGTGTGGCGTTCATCTTTAATATGGATTATAAGTTTTGATAATCACAAACAATACAGCACAACACGTACGTTTTAAATAGTTCAAAGGTGCTTTACGCAAATCGCAAATCGCAAATGATGATAATCAGCAACTAACACAAATCGCGTAGAACGGAACAGGATCGGACTAACACGTCTTCACGCACTGAACTCTCGAACTGAACTGAGGGAGGGCTGGTGATGTGGGTGACTATCCCCACTAATGGATTCCGGAGAAGGTCGGGGCAAAAACTCTCAACCGCTGTCTGGGGTAAAGACCACCCTGCTCTAATGGAACTCGATACGGGCGGACTATAATGGGTTCCTGGAAGGGTCGCGTCGCCCTCCCGTCGGGGTATCAAATTACAGCATCCGCATTCCCAGACAGGTCTCGACTTGTCGGTTTTTTGTGTGAACACCTGCACCCTCCAGTCGAGGTATCAAATTACAACATCCGCATTCCCAGACAGTAGACTGGACGCGACGGTTATTTGTGCGAACAGCTGCCTCGGTGCAGAGTACTTGAAGGTATATGCAGTATATGTACAAAGCATTGCAATTATATTCTCCTTAAAATTTGCATTCACTGTTAGTTCAATTGACCGCAAGCGCTGATGGGCTAGCTCTGTTGGCTGTAGCGTTACCCTGATCAACTCTTGTATTAATTATCCAAAGTATGTCATGTGGGTACTGAGAATACTCGGCTTGACGAGGAGATTCCAAAAATGCAAAAAAAAAAAAAAGGTCAAAAGTGTGGTGCGGGCCCCTTTTTTGTAAACATCATCCAAAGTGTACGATGTGGGTACTCAAATGACTCGGCTCGACTAGACGAATAAGAATCTGCAATCAGAATTCAAATTCGACTTAAGGTAAGCGATATAGCCCGCCCCCCCCCTACATCGTCCAAATGTACATTGTGGGTATGCAAATTTCTCGGCTCGACTAGACGAACAAGAATCTGCAATCAGAATTCAAATCCGACTTATGGTAACCGAGATAGCCCCCCCCCCCTTACATCGTCCAAATGTACTTTGTGGGTATGCAAATTTCTCGGCTTGACTAGACGAACAAGAATCTGCAATCAGAATTCAAATCCGACTTATGGTAACCGAGATAGCCCCCCCCCCCCTACATCGTCCAAATGTACTTTGTGGGTATGCAAATTTCTCGGCTTGACTAGACGAACAAGAATCTGCAATCAGATATCTGATCCGAGGTTAGGTTAGGTTAGGATGGGTTAGATTAGGTTAGGTTAGGTTAGGTTAGGTTACGTTACGTTAGGTTAGGTTAGGTTAGGTTAGGTTAGGTTAGGTTAGGTTAGGTTAGGTTAGGTTACGTTAGGTTACGTTAGGTTACGTTAGGTTAGGTTAGGTTAGGTTACGTTAGGTTAGGTTAGGTTACGTTAGGTTAGGTTAGGTTACGTTAGGTTAGGTTAGGTTAGGTTAGGTTAGGTTAGGTTAGGTTAGGTTAATATTTGCAAAAAAAAAAAAATTCGCAAAAAAAAAAATTCGCAAAAAAAAAATTCGCAAAAAAAAAATTCGCAAAAAAAAATTCGCGAGGGGGGGGGGGCTCGGGGGGGGGGTCCCTCCTGTCCCTCCTGCCCTCGGAGTGTCCAATACACCCTACTCCAAAGGGATGTTTTAACACAGCATTCGTATTTTATTTTGGATTATTAATAATTATTAAAACTAATTTTAATTTTTGATATTCAGTAGTTGAATTGGTTTTCGTAGTAAGCTATTGACTATGGTTGTCTTTAAAATGTCAGCTGGGATTTGTCTGTGTTTCACTTGAGGGATTTTTATCCCCTATATGGGATATTTTGACTGCTTGTGAGATAAAATGGGATTGTGGGATAAAGTGGGATTTTGTTGAAATCGGCATTACGTCTGCTAGTTTGCTTACAACTTACGACCAGAGCACCTTAGCAGTAGCACTTCTAGTGGATTTTCTCGCCGTACTGGCAGTTTCGGGGTTTCCCATTTTTAACCTCGCTGTCCGCACCTATTATGATTTTATAAACGTCACAGAACGAACACTGAATCATGTCAATTTCGCTGGCCGAGCCATGTTGGAATTAACAAGCAAACTATTTGCCATTATTTAGTACCTACTTCGTACTCTTTAGTACTACCATTAAAAATATTAGTACCTCTCACGTAAATAAATTATTTAATTTAGTTAATTCACCGTAACATTTAACCTATGTCGCATTGCTAAAAATCCTTTGAGGTACTAAAATGTAAAATACCTATAGGTAATTAGTAGATCTAAATAAGCTCTATCTAACGATATAAATATTGTGCTAATACATTATTCAATAATCATATAATATTTAACATTAATTGTGTTGCAATGTTTAACAAATCAGTGGGAAAATGTGGGATATGACGAGGGATACTATAAGGGAGAGTCTGGGATAAAGTGGGATTTTTTTGTATCAGTGCGTGGCATATTTTTACCGTAGAGTGGAAACACTGCATATTTGTTTATAAATTACTCAAATGTAAACATAACCAAAACAATGGATTTGGTTATGTTTTGTTCCATCAATTTTTTTTATTTCGAAATAGTTTAAAATGTGAGTGTTATGTAAATTAATAGTGTTTTGTCGTGTTTAAAACAATGCTTGTATCTATTTAGATTTATTATCAGTTTATTTTTTACTGGAAAACTTCGATGTAAAAGCTAAGTGTTTGGACTAGTGATGATAAATTAATACAATAGGTTTTGGAATTTTTGAATTACTGGGACAGTATAACTCTGTAACACGACTGACTGTGATTGATAATCAAGCGTGTTGTAGACCTATAGTAGTTTCTTTACATTGTGAACAAATTACTTGATGACAGACTTACTAAACTATCATACGTGCAAACTATCTTTATTACATGTAATGTACCAAATAAGCCTCACTGTCACCTAATGACATGGGATTAAAGTTTTGTAATCTACCGGTCAGTAAAATAGTCTGGTTACAGTTTATATTTGTTTGCATTTTCTGTGGTTAATATTGATTTTCATAAACAATCAAGATGTCCAAAACTCCGTAATCCCAACCGTCTACATTGTTCAACTAATTACGATGTAGACAGATTGCCCTCCTGAAAAATTAATGTAGATGTTGGATTTTGCTTTTAAATCTCTCGTGCTGCGATTTCAGTAGCTTGTGTGTTTAAATTCAAACTAACATATATTAATGATGTAAACATTTTTAAATTTAAGGTATGAATTTTATAAGATACTGTTATATAAATAAATCATTGAATACCTTTTTTTTACATTAAATGGGTTTAAAACAAGTATATTTCTGTATGTGTAAGCCCCTGATTTTGGAGCTGGAAATTAATAGGTCTAATAATTATTGGCAACTTTTCTCTCAGGTTATATATTTAAAACTCGTCGAAAACCATCCGGTACCAAAAATATATTAGTCATTGGCCGAGTCTTAAAAAAGCGTGAACAGGAGCTAGGACATGTGACCAAATAAACGCAATCAGTTTAATCTAATTTGCTAGGTACACACAGTGGTTTTAAGAGGTTAATTGCTCCACCTCACCCTCCAGGGTTAGATGGAAACGTATTCCGCATATTCTCTATTCATTGTTGCTAGATTAGGAAACCCCAGCATAGCTGCTATAGGCACGTTTTCCATAAGCGGGAATTTTGCGCAGGTTACCAGAAGGTTAGGATATAGCAGGAAAGGAAAGGGTGGGATGGGACAGGCAGCCAAATTGGCCTTTCAGAGTACCAACTCCCGTGCCTTGTGACAGCTGTGATCAGGCTCAATGTGGACCCGCTCTGCCCTCCAACTGGCCAACTCAACGGATGGGGTATCCATGTACAACAGCCAGGGACCATACATTCTCAGGTTGGGGACCAACTCCCGAGTTTCCGCCCCGAGCCGCTGCAAGTGGAGGGACCAAAGGTGAAAGGGAAGTTTGTCATAATGGACATCCAAAAAACTTCATATGTAATGATAATTTCATTTGCTGTACCCAATGTCAGCATCCAAACTGGTATAGACCAGTTTTAAGGTTGTCCTGGGACGAATATTCTCTATTGGTCAATGCTAACACACCAAGTTTTAATAAAATTAATAAGTATACAAGAGATATATGTTTTTTATTTCTTAAAAGAATAACATCTGATGTAAAAAGAAATAAAATGAAAAGTTAAAAAAATTAACATTGGGCTTATGGTGTTTTAAATCAACACAAAAGAATTTTATCAGCTGTTCATAATCAACCAGGGAACTGTCAAAGTATTTTTTTTTTTTTTTTTTTTTTATCTTTTATTAGAGGCTTTGTATGAAATTACATGAAGCCTTAAGAGCTACGAACACAAATTATTATATTACAGTTTACAGTTCAAGTCCAAAATTTAATTGATTTCATCCGGTTTATGGTCACTTAAATAATTTTCTCGATTTTATATAAAAATTCTAAGACGTAACACTATAATTTTGAAAACACATTGAATTAATTTAAATTATATAAAGAGTTCTTATGTATGAAGTCCAAATATTACAATTCAAGTCCAAAACTTAATCAATTTCATCCGACAGTAATACTCATGTTTTTTATGATTATTAACATGTGGTTTCCTGAGAACAGAGATTAAAAGATTTGAGTGAAGATTATATATATAGAGTAGTAAAATAAATGAAAAGGACATTGAGCTATAAATAGCAACTGGAGGAACCTTAAAAATGTAGAAAAGAGGCAAATGAGTTACACAAATCTGATTATCAGTAGGGGAAAGTGATGAAATATTACTCCAAGTCATCTAAACTGACTGATTGGCCCGCCCCCGAGCAAAGCTGGGCCCCCCAGGTACTGTCGTGTTAAAACGGATATGAGAAGGGTGTTACCACTCCAGTAGTCAGTAGTATTTTTTATTTACATTAGTCCTAAATTATCTGTTCTTGCCGTTGTGGAGTTAAAACGGATATGGGAATGGTGTTACCATTCCATTAGTAAAATGTTTGGTTTATTAATTATCTGTTCTTGCTGTTGTGGAGTTAAAACGGATAACAAAAGAGTGTTATCAATCCAGTACCTGCCTACATATCTTTAAAAATTCAGTCTTCGTTCATCCTCTTACGGGAAGAATGAGCGTACACCTAGTTAACCTAGGTTAAGTGGTTGTGAAGTAAAATTCAAAAAACGCGTCCATAAAATTGATCATGTTAATTTTACTGGAAAAAGGTTTTATTGGATTTCCCTCAGATAATTTTACTTAAAACTTCACATTTATTTTTACCAATAAGTTTAGCTTTACAAAACAATCATTCTGGTGTTTATTTGTTGTTCCAATTTCAAACGTTCCAGGATATTTGAAGGGCTAAACACGGGATAACGTTGTCCAATGTTATCCTTATGGAGAATAAATAAAATTGTATATCTCGATGTATGTTGATGAAACTTGGTATGAGGCTTCAATTAATTGTCGTACATTGATATTTGCACTAAAATATTTTTTTGATTAATTTTCCCTGTAGCAGCTAACCTGCATACTCGGCCCCCATGTTATTCATATGGAGAATAAGTACAGTTTTTTATCTCCCTTAGTTATGAACCTAAAACTTAGTAGGTAGCTGCACCTGGTTGAGTTTTATTAATAATTGCAAAAAAACACATTTCTTATCGTTCTCGTTGCAGCCAACCGGGGTACTCAGCCCTAATGTTATTCTTATGGAGAATAAATAAAATGCTGTATAGCATTTATTTTTTAATGGATTTCTGTAAAAAATGTAAGTGGCTATATAAAGCAGTGAAGCACATATATATGCATTGGAAATTCGCTGAGTTCGCAGGTTTGCTGAGACGGGGGTATTATAGATTACTGTTTTGCCACAGAACCAATTCAGTTGCTCTTAAACTGGCCTGCCGCTTAGTTTGCTCTTCATGTTTAAATTGCTGTTTTCTGGAGTTTCTTCTTCTCCGTATGCTGCCTGCCGTAGAGCTTGTTGAAGCTTTCTATTTCCCATTTGTGTTGAAGTTTCCTGACTTCTATCCACTTTAAATATTTGATTTATGTTTCCCCAGCATCAAATGATGCAGGTAACTTCGAGATTGCATCAAAAGTGTAAAAATATCAAAATTATAATTATAACTCAAAATCTGAAATGCAGAACACCTGTTTTAGCTGTCATCTGATCCAGTAAATGTTAATGCCCATAAGATTAACATGGGAAGTTTAGTGGCCACTAGGACAAAGCCCTTAAGTAATTTAATAATGTGAATAGGCCTATTTGTTACGATAGGACATTAACTATAATCTTACAAAATAGCAGCTTAATCGGTTCAGTAGTTGAAGCGTGATTGAGCCACAAGCAGATAAACAAACGCACAAACAAACTCACAAACTTTCAGCTTTATAATACGAGTTTTATGATATCGTAAAATAGCTACATCAATTCAGAAAATACAAATTATGTTACCACCTAATACTGTGATGGTTGTCTTTGGTCATTCCCCCTCAAAAGCGTAACTCTGAATTAAGCCACTGAATGTTTACCACACGCCTGTTGGACTGCTGAACTGATTCAGGTGTATTTTCGTGGAGAAATGTTTACAAATGAGAAATTTTACTGTTAGAAATGCATAATATATGTGCGGTGCGGTTTCGCCCAAAATGGTTAAGCAGCGATACTTGAGTAAAATAAATTTTAATGTTATGGGCATTAAAATTTGTTGGATGAAATGACAATTGAAACAGGTGTTCTGTATTTGAGATATACAACAAGATTTTGAGTTTATAGTAGGGAAGATTGGATACTTTAGTATCAGGAGGAGCAGGAGGAGCACCCCCCCCTCATCCCTCCCCATCCCCCTCCCCCCACACGATTTTTTTTGAATTTTTTATTGCAAATACTTTTTTGCAAATATTTTTCTTTTTTGCACAAAAATGTTTTTGCAAATTTTTTTTGTAATGACCCAAACCGGGGGGGGGGAGTATCGGTTACCATAGGTCGGATCTGAATTCTGATTGCAGATTCTTGTTCGTCTAGTCGAGCCGAGTCATTTGAGTTTACGACCCACATCGTACACTTTGGATCATGTTTACAAAAAGGGTCCAGCACCATACTTTTGACCTTTTTTTTGCATTTTTGGAATCTCCTCGTCAAGCCAAGTATTCTCAGTACCCACATGACATACTTTGGATAATTAATACAAGAGTTGATCATGGTAACGCTACAACCAACAGAGCTAGCTCATCAGCGCCTGCGGACAATTGAACAACCAGTGAATGCAAATTTTGAGGAGAATATAATTGCAATGCTTTGAACATATACTGCAAAGGGGGGTGTATCGATACACCCCCCTTCAAGTACTCTGCACCGAGGCAGCTGTTCGAACAACCGAACGACGCGTCCAGTCATGTCTGGGATGCAGCTGCTGTAACTGGATACCCCAACAGGCTGGCGCTGGACGCAGGTCTTCACACAAAAAACCGACGAGTCGAGACATGTCTGGGGTGCAGCTACGCCCGACCCCAGGAGGAGCAGGAGGAGCCCCCCCCGGTCAAGGGTTTCGTCACTGACACTTTTGCCAAGGCGCCTGCGGACAATTAAACTACCAGTGAATGCAAATTTTGAGGAGAATATAACTGCAATGCTTTGAACATATACTGCAAAGGGGGGTGTATCGATACACCCCCCTTCAAGTACTCTACACCGAGGCAGCTGTTCACACAACCGACTGACGCGTCCAGTCCTGTCTGGGAATGCGGATGCTGTAATTTGATACCTCGACGGGAGGGCGCAGACGTTCACACAAATAACCGTCGCGTCGCCCTCCTGTCTGGGAATGCGGATGCTGCAATTGGATACCTCGACTGGAGGGTGCACGACGCAGGTGTTCACACAAAAAACCGACGAGTCGAGACATGTCTGGGGTGCAGCTACACCCGACCCCAGGAGGAGCAGCAGGAGCCCCCCCTTCACAGCTGTTCGCACAACCGACCGACGCGTACAGTCCTGTCTAGGATTCAGCTGCTGTAACTGGATACCCTAACAGGCAGGCGCTCGATGCAGGTGTACACACAAAAAACCGACGCGTCGCCCTCCTGTCTGGGAATGCGGATGCTCAAATTGGATACCTCGACGGGAGGGCGCAGATGTTCACACAAATAACCGTCGCGTCACCCGCCTGTCTGGGAATGCGGATGCTGTAATTTGATACCCCGACAGTAGGGTGCCCGACCCATCCAGGAACCCATTATAGACCGCTCATATCGAGTTCCATTAGAGCAGGGTGGTCTTTACCCCAGACAGCGGTTGAGAGCCCCCTCGCAAATTTTTTTTGCGAACTTTTTTTGCGAACTTTTTTTGCAAATTCTTTTTGCAAAATATTTTTCTTGCAATGACCCAAACCGGTGGGGGGGGGTTGAGGGGTCTCGGTTACCATAGGTCGGATCTGAATTCTGATTGCAGATTCTTGTTCGCCTAGTCAAGCCGAGTCATTTGAGTACCCACATCGTACACTTAGGATGATGTTTACAAAAAAGGGGCCCGCACTACACTTTTGACCTTTTTTTTGCATTTTTTGAATCTCCTCGTCAAGCCGAGTATTCTCAGTACCCACTTGACATACTTTGGATAATTAATACAAGAGTTGAGCAGGGTAACGCTACAACCAACAGAGCTAGCCCATCAGCGCCTGCGGACAATTGAACTACCAGTGAATGCAAATTTTGCGTAGAATATAATTGCAATGCTTTGGGTTAGAGCACTTGAAGGGGGGTGTATCGATACGATACACCCACCTTCAAGTACTCTGCACCAAGGTAGCTGTTCGCACAACCGACCGACGCGTCCAGTCCTGTCTGGGATGCAGCTGCTGTAACTGGATACCCCAACAGGCTGGCGCTCGACGCAGGTGTTCACACAAAAAACCGACGAGTCGAGACATGTCAGGGGTGCAGCTACGCCCGACCCCAGGAGAGCAAGAGGAGCCCCCCTCCCCCCTCCACCGGTCAAGGTTTCGTCTGTGACACTTTTGCCAAGGCGCCTGCGGACAATTGAACTACCAGTGAATGCAAATTTTGAGGAGAATATAATTGCAATGCTTTGGGTTAGAGCACTTGAAGGGGGGTGTATCGATACACCCCCCTTCAAGTACTCTACACCAAGGCAGCTGTTCGCACAACCGACCAACGCGTCCAGTCCTGTCTGGGATGCAGCTGCTGTAACTGGATACCCCAACAGGCTGCAGCTCGACGCAGGTGTTCACATAAAAAACCGACGAGTCGAGACCTGTCTGGGGTGCAGCTGCTGTAATTGGATACCTCGATGGGAGGGCGCAGATGTTCACACAAATAACCGTCGCTTCGCCCTCCTGTCTGGGAATGCGGATGCTGTAATTGGATACCCCGACAGGAGGGCGACCGACCCTTGCAGAAACCCATAATTATAGAAGACCACCCGCGTCGAATTCCGAGCAATAAATCACCAGTTGTCAAACACCCGAGGTCTCATTCATGTTCTAGTCTTCAACAATTCCTGAAGAATGGGGGAGCGAAAATCTCCCCCTAAGCCATTATGTGTTAGGGTGGAGCGAAAAATGACCTTGACTTACAATTTGTTAATGCATTTTCCCTGCCCCAGCAGGAGCAGCAGGAGTCCCTATCCTCCTGCTGATGACCTTGACCTACAATTGTAGCGAAAATCCCCCCAACCCATTTTCCTTGTAAACCATGGTTCAAAGCTATGGATGTAGCTACAATATTGAGCTACGCTAAACCTAAAGAAGCAATCAGAGAACATGTTTAGAAAAATATCGCAAAACGACGTCGGAAGTGCTAGTCGAACTCCCCAAGGAGTAAGGGAATCACTCACCCCTTTGAATTTTCAATTCAATTCCAAGCAGTTTACATCAATAGAACACCAGTTGCCAAACACCCGCAGACACATTCTTGTTCTATTATTCAACAATTCCTGAAGTATGGGGGAGCGAAAATCTCCCCCTAACCCATTATGTGTTAGGGGGAGTGAAAATCTCCTCCTAGTAATTAAATCATTAGATCAACAGGTGTCAAACACACACAGTCTCATTCTTGTTCTAGTCTTCAACAATTCCTGAAGTATGGGGGAGCGAAAATCTCCCCCTAGTAATTAAATCAATAACGACTATCGGGAATGCCTCTTCAACGACGTATTGAAAAGAACCATCAAAACCAGGTTCCAGACCCGAAACTACCGCGTTGTATGATAGGTCTGCTCCAATTTGGGGTAGACCTAGTGTTTTTCTCTAACATGCATTTGTAGGACTTTAGCTGGGTTAGAGTAATTGAAGTGGGTGTATCGATACGGGGGGTGTCGATGATCATGCGACCAAAGGGGTAGAGTAATTGAAGGGGGGTGTATCGATACACCCCCCTTTGCAGTATATATTCAAAGCATTACATTCATCTTTTTCATCCAAATTTGCATTCAATATCTGTTTTGCTCGTTCAATGTGTGTCTGTAAACTAACTGCTAAAAGTAATTACTAAAGGCGGCGAGGATGGGAAATATTAATAATGTTTATTTTTATTCTGAGTACACAACTAGTTTATTGAGAAAAACAAATTTCAAAATTCAATTGGCATACATTTGCACAAAGTGTCCTCTGATCAGTGGGTGAGGCAGAACAGGAATACAAGGCAGTATTGACCACAGACCAGAGTGTTGTCACTTTGAATGTGATGCTCGTTGTACAGGTAGCGGCGAGCGTTGCGTCTCAGGAATCCTTGGTAGAATTGAAGATGTGGAGGTTGACCGTGGCTGTCAAAGAATTCATTTATTCATACTCCTTTGTTAAGGTAGAAAGCGAGCCAGCGAGTGCCGTCGCTTCAGTGTGTGGATCAGTATTCACAATCGTAGCAGTAGATGGTGAGATATAATGTGGCAATTGATCCGCAGCGTACATTCTGTACGGGCAGTTTAGCCATACACTTTTGCATCGCTAAGGTATTCATTATACTGTGTCGACGCCGTCAGTAGTAGAAGAAGAAGTAGTACTAGTAGCAAAACAAAAACAGGAACTGGTATCACCCACAACATCATCAGCGTCACCATCAGAATCATCGATATTTGTACATAGATGTAACCAACCGCGTAATGCGATACAATTGGTTAGAGCGCATCGTGTGTGAGCTGTCTTGTGATGGCGACATCGCACTGCGTTTGTTGATAGTAGACTGTTGATTGACGATAGTGATCCGCAACCAATATCGCTGATATCAATGACATTAGTAGTACAGTGATCCGTGATGAAATTGCATCGTACAAACTCTTTTTTCTCAGTACCTTTGACATAGACAATCAGTCGTTTGGCGATACATGCACGTAACTTTTCCTCTAGCACATGATACCAGATATCACCTTGATCCCATTTCAATCCGTGACAGTGTTTTGTGAGCCAATAACTTTCACGTAGTTTCTCTTGTGATAGGAAATCTCGACTGAATGGTGATTTGGCGATATGATGCATTAGCAGTGTTCCACTGGCCAATTCCAAGACACACACTTCCTTCAGAATATAATCGCTATTGTTGTCCTTGAAACATTGAAAATCCAAAACAATGGAAGATGCTACATTTTTACGCGGTACTCTGCGTAAACAATCCATCTTGTATGAGTGTTGGTTGCAGACTGATTATGATTTAACCGACAAAGTCCACATTTAGATCGTGATGATGATTAATTTCGATGACGTTGGCAAATTCGCATATACCAAACAGTTGCCAATCTCTGTGAGTGCAGGCATGCATTATACCACATCGATATCGATAGTAGCAACAGTAGTACTAGTAGTAGTAGTGGTCATCAACACATCGATCACTCTTCTTGATTCTTCAACAATGTGCATTATCTTGTACGTGACAACTGGTACTAACAGCGATCTTCATCGCCTATGTATTTAATAACCAGATAGGAGCTGCTCTGTATGACAGTAGTAACAACCCTAGGTTCAAAGTTACAGAGGTTGCTCAAATATTGAGCTACGTTAATCATAAAAAAGCACTTCTAGCACATGTTAGTGAACAATACAAGTCAACAGACTTAGAAACGAGAAACTTCAGTCTTTGCAATCCTTCACAAAATCACTAACAAATACCAGAAACTAGATCAAATTACCTCGGAGTTTAAAACTAAAAATTATATGTATAATATATATGTATAATATATAATTATACATATAATTTTTAGTTTTAAACTCCGAGGTAATTTGATCTAGTTTCTGGTATTTGTTAGTGATTTTGTGAAGGATTGCAAAGACTGAAGTTTCTCGTTTCTAAGTCTGTTGACTTGTATTGTTCACTAATATATATATATATATATATATATATATATATATATATTGTGTAAGGAGACCCAGACCATGATTCAAATGTTGTCTGGACAGACCTCTAAAGAAGCAGTGTTGCCTGAATAACTTGACTTCGAGCCTTTATCGTATGTTAGTTCGTTAACAAAATAACTTGTACATTAACACGACGATCACTTTTCTTGCTTAAGTCACGATGTGCATTATGGCGTACGGGACGATTGGTAATAACAGCGTTTAAAGGGAACTGTGCACATTCGTTGTGATACGTCTTGTCACAGCAGGTTAGATTTCACATTCTCACATTCAACATCAATTACAATTGTAGACGTAATCTCATTTCATCTGTTGTGATTTAAGTCCACGTTAACTGTTGTACATCCTCACGCGGCTCGTAAGTGTAATGAGTATTTAGTTTGACAATAAACTTCTCGAATGTTAGTACGTTAAATCGTAGCTTGTTCATTTACGCATCGATCCCTATTCTTGTTTCAGTCTCAATATGCATTATGGTGTACGTGACAGATGGTACTAACAACGCTTGAAATAAACTGCACACATGTGTTGTGATACATCCAGACACAACAAGTTAGATGCATCATTCTAACATTCATCATCAATTGAAATGTTATGCGTGGTATCATTTCATCTGGTGTAATTTGAGGGAATAACTTGACTACGAACCTTTATCGTATGTTAGTTCGTTAACAACGTAACTTGTACATTGACGCATCGATCACTTTTCATGCTTAAGTCACAATGTGCATTATGATGTATGTGACGACTGGTAATAGCAATGCTTGAAGTAAACTGAGCACATGTGTTGCGATACGTCTTGTCACAGCAGGTTAGATTGCTCATTTCCCCATTCAACATCAATTACAATTGTATGCGTAATCTCATTTCATCGGTTGTAATTTAATTCCGCGTTAACTGTTGTACATCCTCACGCGGTTCGTAAGTGTAACGAGTATTTAGTTTTACATTAAACTTCTCGTATGTCAATCCCAAGTAATCGGTGTTTGAAGAAGTTTGCCTTTCCCTCAAGAATTGTCACTAGCATTATAACATACGCGTTTAATAACCAGGTCGCACTTGTAATATTTTTGTATACCGATAAAAATTCCAAGTAATCGAGGTTTGAAGAAGTTCGCACATTGATAAAAAAAATCAAAGTAAACGATGTTTGAAGACGTTTGAGTTTTCACCATCACATAAGTTCCAATCTTGAGTAATGTCAACCCAAGAAAATGAAAGCTAACAGCATCACGTAGTTGTGTTAAGTTACGATAGGTATAGTTAGGTTTATTAAGACTGTTTCCAGTTAGAAAGGGGAAACATGGAGAGACTTATCTCATCGTTAGGTTACGATATCCAGTGTAAAGTTAGGTCCCTGCATTGAAATAGGAAACGTAGGCAGTTGTATCTCATCCTTAGGTTATGTTATGCTCTGTTAAGTTAGGTTTGTGCTTATAGATAGGAAATATTGCCAGTAGTATCTCGTCGTTAGGTTAAGTCATGCTCTGTTAAGTTAGGTTTGTAGTTGATTATAAAAATAAACCTGTACCTTAAGTCGGCGCGCGCAATTTAAAAAGGGTATAATAAAAGATAAATTGTATATCTCGCTTATTTATGAACATAAACTGGCGAAATTTGGTATATGGCTTGATCTGGTGGTGGTTTATTGTTGTTTGAACAAAAAAAACAATTTTTCGCCTATGGTTCCTGTAACAGCAAACCTAGGTACTTGGTCCTCATGTTATTCTTATGGAAAATACTTAAAATGTTATATATCGCTTATTTATGAATTTATATGGATGAAACTTGGTATGTGACTTCACTAAAATGAGATCTATTGATATTTGTATAAAAGCCCATTATTTTGTGTGCCTTGTTGCAGCAAACCTGCGTACTCATCCCCAATGTTATTCATAAGGAGAATAATTAATATTTTAAATATCACTTGTTTGTGAATACATTTCTTATGAATCCTGTTAAGTGTTTTAATGTGTTATGTTATATAATCATTGGAAATTCGCTGAGTATGCAGGTTTGCTGCGACGGGGTTATTATTAATTTAGGTTCATAACTAAGGGAGATATAAAACATGACTTATTCTCCATATGAATAACTGGGGCTGAGTATGCAGGTTTGCTGCTACCGGGAAAAATCAACAAAAAACTTTTGTTGTGCTAATATCAATATACCACAACTAGTTGAAGAAACACACCAAGTTTCATTAATGTACATACATAAATAATAAAAATATAAAATTTTATTTATTCTCCATAAGGATAACATTGGACAACGTACTATGTTTAGCACTTTGAATATCACTGCAACGGTTGGACGTAAAAAAACAATTAAAACACCAAAACGATTGTTTTGTAGAGCTAAACTGATTGATAGAAAGAAATGTTGTTTTTTAGTTTAATTATCCCAGGAAAATCCAAAAACCGTATTCCCATAAGATTAGCATGGGAAATTTTATGGACATATTTTTTTATTTTCTCCACAACCACTAGACCTAGCTTAATGATTCAAAATACAAAATTGTTTGTTTTTTTAAGCTCTATAAAATGGCTATAACCAAAATCTAGGGGTTTTAAAATTTTAGGGTAAAAAGTTAAAAAAAAAAACTGATTTTTGGACAACTCTAAACCCCCCTAAAACCCCCTTCCCGTAAACCGATCGATCTGGTTTTCGAACTTAAAGTCATAAATGTTACTCTCCACATTTGTGCCAAATTTCATCAAAATCGAGCGCTTCTTTCAAAAGTTATCGCGGTAACGGACACATACACACACATACTGTATATATATAAATTTGAACGAATAGTGTTTTTGTCATCTGGGGACCTCAAAACAAAAAGTTATCTTGGTCTCGGGCTTAAGTCTTACGATGCCACCTACAGTAATAGCTTCTTCCCTATAGGGAAATTCGCTAAAACCAGCCAGATCGCTCTATCGAAGGGGTATTTTGGGGGGGTTTTGTACCCCAAACATGGGTTTTTTGAATTTTTTACATATAATTTTTGAAATTGTCAAATTGTAGTTTTTACCATTGGATTCAGCTTAAAACACACAATTTGGTATTTTGATCATTCATCTACGTCAATTGGTTCCCGAGATATTGAAAGTGCTAAACACAGTACGTTGTCTAATGTTATTCTAATGGGGGAAAAGACAAATGTTATATCTCGCATACCTATGAACGTTTACTGACAAAACTTGGTAAACGGCTTCACCTGGTTGTGGTCTATTGATATTTGCTCAAAATAATAATTTTTGCAAAGGCTCCCGTAGCAGCAAACCTGCATATTCAGCCCCATGTTATTCTTATGGATAATAACTAAATGCTATGTCTCCCTTAATTATAAACATAAATGAATAAAAACTGGTATATGACTTCACCTAGTTGAGTTATATTGATATTAGCATAAAAACCCATTTTTTGTGTTCCTTGATGCAGCAAACCTGTATTTCCAGCCCCAATGTGAGACAACTCATAAACATTCAACAATAATCACTCATTCATCTCACGCAATATGATATAGCATAAAAATAGAATAATTAAAGTTTCAAGCATATAGGCCTATTAAATATTTTGTCATATTTTTTCCCCTTTAGTTAAATGTTATTATTTTGCTTATTTTAGTTATTTATTTCATTATCACCCCTCAGAAAATTTAAATTTTAAATAATTATTCATTATTTTGTGATTTAATAAAATATTTAAAGTCATGTTTCATAATTTAAGCCTACATGTACAAAATTACCTCATAATTAACTTAATATAATATAACTAAATTCAAAATTGATCTCAAACTTTTCCCCAGCTGAAGTGTTTTGTGACTAATGTATTTTGGTTCCAAGATTATTGGAAAATTGTGTTTTGAAAATAATTATGTGAACCCCATAGCATCATCTGGAGTTTTCTGAAGAAAGAAGAGGTCTGCTGATAAAAAAAATGGCTGGTGTTAGATGCTTTGATTGAGCATTGTCTCATTCAAATAAATTTCCCCTTTTAAAAAGTTTTTTTTCTGTAACCTGCGAAACTCAGAGCAACCCTTATTTAGCCCATCAAGATTCGTGAAGAGCAGACTCTTGAGTGAAGAAATTGTCTGTGTGGTGAGATCTTTCCATTTTTTTAAACTACCTATCTGGAACCACTTACAACCTATATAGCAACTTACAATCCCTAGGACTTTAAACAAAAAAAAATCAATTCCTCTTTATCAACGATTTGTTTAATCAAAATTTAATACAAGTTCTCAACCTAAGTTAATCAAGAAGATACTTTATTTATTTGGACAAAAATAACTTCAAAAACTTAACTAGGCCCTCAGCCTAAATTTCAAGAAGAAGCTGCCATTTTGAACTTTAAATTATACACCTCAAGATCCCATAACCATAATTATAGATCAATAGTAAATTTTTATCGAATAGTTTAAATTCACATAAATTGGACCTTTTTTTAAAATTTCTAATGATTTTTATTCATATGAAACAAAGTTATTCTGACCTTTAAGCCTCAGCACGATCACCCCGACCCTGTATTATAAATGACTCATGTTATAAATTACCATATTTATGAAGTATAGCTGTGTATAATACTTTGGACTTTGATATCATCTAAATTGAAGATTACATTCTTATAATTTTATTTTCTCTCCCCAACATTGTACATCTATTGTAACCCTTATTCATTTAACCATAATTTGTCTGCAATCTATAAATGTAAAATAATGAATAAATGTCCACCATTACTTTGTTAATTGTATTTATGAGTTTTCATTTTAATTTAGATAAAACAGCTGTTAGGCCTAAATAGAAAACCTGTGAATTTAGTCATCTAATCAAGGATCAAGTTACGAATAGTTGAAAGGGAATTATTACTGTATTTACAATAAACTCTTAGTCGAACAGTCGATTGTTATTAACCAAAAATTATTCAAGAGAGCTGTATTAGTGTTAGTTTTGTTTCAAATGTTATTCTTAAGGGGAATGATTAAAATTGTATATATCACTTAATTGTGAATATATTTTTATGAAACTTGGTAAGTGGCTTTATGAAGTATTAAGACATTTATATCTCCATCTGAAATTCCCTGAGTATGGAAGTTTGCTGCGACGGGGGTGTATAGATTTTTTCAGATAATTTTACTAAAAACTTCACATTTTTTTATCCATATTTTAAGCTCAACAAAACAATCCTTTTGTTATTTTAGTTGCTGTTCTATGTCCAATCGTTTCAGAGATATTCAAAGTGCTAACCACAGTACGTTGTCCAATGTTATCCTTATGGAGAATACATACAATTTGATATCTCGATTATTTATAAATGTGTATTGATGAAATTTGGTATGTGGCTTCAACTAGTTGCGGTATATTGATACTAGCACAAAAAACAAGTTTTTTGTTGATATTCCCCTTAGTAGCAAACCTGCATACTCGGCCCCCATGTTATTCATATGGAGAATAAGTAAAGTTTTATATCTCCCTTAATTATGAACCTAAATTGATAGAACTTGGTATGTAGCTTCACCTAATTCAGTTATATTGATAATTTAAAAAAATACATACCTCAACCCTAATGTTATTCTTATGGAGAATAAATAAAATGTTATATATCATCTATTTATGAATGAATTTTTGTGAATCATGATAATTGGCTTTATGTAGTAGTGAGACCTATATATGCATTGGAAATTCTGTAAGTACGCAGGTTTGCTCCGGCAGGGGTATTTATAGATAAATACATTCCTTACCTGTAACATCTGGCATTTCCAATAACCTTTCCATAATATATTTACAGCTGCAATTAAGACACAATTATTCGCCATGTTAATCTTATGGGCAAAATACGAACTTAGAGAGTGGCCCGTGCCCATGAGGATAAAAATATCACAAATCAAAATACCCCCGTAGCAGCAAACCTGCGTACTTAGCGAATTTCCAATGCATATATATTTATCTTAATACCACTTAAAGCTACATACCAAGTTTCATCAATATACATTCATAAATAAACAATTTATGACATTTTAATTATTCTCCATAAGAATAACATGGCGGCTGAGTATGCAGGTTTGCTGAAATAAGGAACATTAAAAATGGGCTTTTATACGAATATCAATATAACTCAACTAGGTAAAGCCACATACCAAGTTCTATTAATTTAAGTTCATAATTAAAGGAGATAACACGTTAATTATTCTCCTTAAGAATAACATGGGGCTGAGTATGCAGGTTTGCTGCTACGGGAACTATCGGCCAAAAAATGGGTTTTTGTACAAATATCAATAGACCACAATGAAATGAAGCAATATACCAAGTTTCGTCAGGATAAGTTGATAAATACAGTAAGCGAGAAATACAATTTTCCTTATCCTCCATATGAATAACATTGGACAACGTACTGTGTTTAGCACTTTCAATATCTCAGTAACCAATTGACGTAGAGCAATAACATAAAATTGTGCGTCTTTTTAAGCTAATTCCAATGGGAAAAAATAAATTTTTACTTTTTCAAAAATTTTATGTAAACAACTCAAAAAACCCATTATGGGGTACAATTCCCCCCCAAAATACCCCTTCGGATATGTCGATCCGTCTGGTTTTCGAACTTAAAGTCATAAATGCTGCTTTACACGTTTGTACCAAATTTCATCAAAATCGGACCTGTTTTAGGAGAGTTATTACACCCACCCACACACACACACACACACACACACACACACACACACACACACACACACACACACATATATATATATATACAGTTTCGAACGAATGGTGTTTTTGGGGTCTGGGGACCACAAAACGAAAAGTTATCATGGTCTCGGGCCTAGGTCTTACCATGCCGACTACGGTAATAGCTTCTTCCCTATAGGGTAAATTCGCTAATTCCCTATAGAGGAAATTCAATAAAATAGGCATTAAAACACTAGCACACCCAGAGGATAAGATCTTAACTATAATTTGTTTACAAAATTGTTTAGATATTGTTATTATCTAATAGTGTGACCACTCGGCACTCGCACCTCTCAGCTTTACTATGTTTATGTGGTCAGATTAGCTGGTTAGAGGCGAAGCCGAATCACTTTCGGTACAAATTACGAACGATACTTTTTATCACGACGCCTATTTCTGTTAGCGAATTTCCCCTATAGAGAAGAAGCTATTACCGTAGTCGGCATGGTAGGACCTAGGCCCGGGACCAAGATAACTTTTCGTTTTGAGGTCCCCAGACACCAAAACCATCATTCGTTCGAAACAGTATATGTGTGTGTGTGTGTGTGTGTGTGTGTGTGTGTGTGTGTGTGTGTGTGTGTGTGTGTGTCTGTGAGCACGATAACTCTCGTAAAAATGATCCGATTTTGATTAAATTTGGTATAAACGTGTAAAGCAACATTTATGACTTTAAGTTCGAAAACCAGCTATATCGCTCCATCCAAAGGGGTATTTTGGGGGTTGTACCCCAATTTTTTTTTTTAATTTTTACATATAATTTTTTTTCAAGTCAAATATTGGTTTTTACCATTGGATTCAGCTTAAAAAGAAACATAATTTTGTATTTTGATAATTCCTCCACGTCAATTGGTTACCGAGAGATTGAAAGTGCTAAACACAGTACGTTGTCTAATGTTATTCTTATGGAGGAAAGGGACAATTTTATATCTCGCTTATTTATGAACGTATACTGACGAAACTTGGTTTAAGGCTTTAACTGGTTGTGGTCTATTGGTATTTTCTCAAAAAAATGTTTTTGCAAAAAGCTTCTATAGCAGCAAACCTTCGTACTCAGTCCCCATGTTATTCTTATAGAGAATAATTAAATGCTACGTATCCCTTAATTATGAACATAAATTAATACAAACTGGTATTCGACTTCACCTAGTTGAGTTATATTGATATTAGCATAAAAGCCCATTATTTGTGTTCCTTGTTGCAGCAAACCTGCGTACTCAGCCCAAATTTTATTCTTATGGAGAATAATTAAAATTGTATATACCGCTTAAAATTTTGAACGACCCCAAAAAACGTGTTCAGGGGGTCACGTTAGGAACTTCTATGGTAGTCCCGGGTTTAAGTTTCACCGTGCGGGTCATGCTAATAGTTCACTTTCCAAAGTAAATTCACTAATTATCGTTTCCCAAGCTCTAATTTAGAGCAAGGGAAAAATGATCAGCTGATTTTCCCTTGCTCTAAATTTATTTTCCCTTGCTCTCAATTAGTTTTCAATTTGTCCACTACGGGCACTAATGTTTCATTACCATTTATTATTAAAATATAAATCAACTGGTTCTACTGTTTCACAATCTAAATGTAAATACCCCTGTCGCAGCAAACCTGCGTACTCGTCGAATTTCCAACGGAGATATAAATGTCTCCATACATAAAGCCACTGACCAAATTTCATAAAAATATATTCACAAATAAGCGGTATATACAATTTTAATTATTCTCCATAAGAATAACATTTGGGCTAAGTACGCAGGTTTGCTGCAACAAGGAACACAAAAATGGGCTTTTATGCTAATATCAATATAACTCAACTAGGTGAAGTCGAATAGCAGTTTTTAATAATTTATGTTCATAATTAAGGGAGACATAGCATTTAATTATTCTCCTTAAGAATAACATGGGGACTGAGTACGCAGGTTTGCTGCTACAGGAGCCTTTTGCAAAAACATTTTGTTGAGCAAATATCAATAGACCACAACCAGTTGAAGCCTTATACCAAGTTTCGTCAGTATACGTTCATAAATAAGCGAGATATAAAATTGCCTCCAATATGTAGTGAAAAGTATACATTACCGCCAATGTGTAGTATAAATTATACATGAATTTGGGCTTTTTATAGGGTGCTTAACGTCTTTCACCTACAATTGTATAATGGTCATTGACAACGCACGTTACGCATATCGTCAGGTAGATCGCACCGTACAACGATCGCGGTTACCGAGCGTCGACGATGGTCGTTATACCGTGACGTGCGTGACTTGCGTGAGTTTCGTATCGATGTACCACAATGGCCGATTTCGGGTATTCAAATAATAATAATGCCGGTTGGGAAACAAAATTACTATTTATTAAACTTTACAACTTTACAACAACTGATTTAAAAACCAACTTAAACGACGTTAACAATAGGTATATCCGCGGTTAAAATACAATAATTATGGTTACATAGAATTTAGAAAGAAAACACCAACTAATAATTTAGCAGGGAGAGGCAGCGCGACGCGTGTTAATTACATCGTGACTTTCTTAGGGACTGGGGGGAGGCTCTTGTCTCCTTCGCCGATGCTGAAGCTCAACCAGCCAATAAGAAACAGTTTCGCACGTGACGTCACGGGAACACTTCATCGACAAGTGCTGCAGCCAAACGATTACTCACGCCGTTACTCAAACTAAGAGGCACAGGAATCGTGCAATTAGGGCCAGAGCTGATCGTCAAGTTGCTGACGCCGCACACTCTTGCTGATATCAACGCCTGGCCGGACCCGTGGGAGCATCTAAGTTGAGATTAGCTTGGAGCACATATCCTAGCGTCTGGTGGTTTATTTTATATTTCATACCAGCCAACTCTTTAAAGTGAAATAATAATTGAAATAATGTTAAGAGCACCGTTCCTCCTTCCAATTATGGATTTTAGTGACGGTAGAAATTTAATTATTAGGAACGGTAAACTGTAATTATTTAATTACAGTGTCGAATTAATGGTTTTTAACAGTCTAGGGATTTTGGGCCGTCACACTCCCCTCTCCCTTAGACCATGAGGTAACAGCAGATTGCCAAGTCCAACTTCTCTCAATGTTAGGAGAGTACACATTCGTCTCCCGTTGGCTGGTCTGTGATCAGGAAACTTCTAACTCTGGACAGCTAACCTTAATTCTCTCCGCAAATAAGACAAAATTATTTAACTTCCACGTTATTTTTTTACGGAGAAGAACTCGAATTGTCGCCGGTCCGCATTAGCCTCTCCCTTTACAAAATATACCTCAAAACCATCCCAATCAAAACATCTCAAAAGTCAAAGTTAAACAACCAAAACAACACCTAAATAAAAACTAAAATATCTCATTTCACAAGGACAAAAGTTACCTAAACTTAAACATAAAAACACAACACACATTCCCATCTCAACAGACCACTACAACAATGTTAGACGATTCGCCACTGAATTTAATTATGTGTATTTAGAATCAATTGGTTAATTTGTCTTAGTATCTGAACAGGGTATGAATTATTATATTTTAAAGTTCGAAAGAGGGTAATTGAGTTCAGTACTTTTATGGTAATTTAGAACGCTACTTGCCCGCTATGCTGAAGCCGCATGGGTTTTCACTTGGGGCCGGTCTTACACTCTGTCACCCCTTCGGTAGTAACGGATCTTCCGACGTAAGGTCAAATACTATCAAAAGAAAATTTAACATTATCCTAACACACCCTTTCCCAAGCTACAGTGCCTACACTAATTAACTCGTCAACACATGTCAAAATAGCCAAGTAACATATTGACACCAAGAATCAACAAAAAAAACTTTCCACCAATCCAATGATTGTTCATAAGTTCCGGTGTACTCCACCCACTATCGGCTGAAGCCTCAAAATAACTTGATGAAAATTACCAATAATAAATCACATAGACAATCGAATAATCAATACGGTACAATGCATTATTAACTAATCTTTAACACAAACTTACGTTCAGTAGGCCTGGTAGCGGCACAACACTGTCTTGCTGACAGGGTCCGGAAAATCCCTCAGCAAGGCATTTTGCAGTGCTCTTGACTGATTATACACTAACTATACGTAAATTTTTCTTTTCTTTAAATGTTGAAAACTCATTCAGGCTGGATCCCAGGTGCCTACAGTCCAGTCAGGGAGTTGAAGGGGGTATAAGGGGGTGGAGAGTGCTAGCATTACCTTCCTGCGGACACCAAGTTGGGCCAGTGAATCTTTTACCCTTCTTGGGATATACTACTACCGTTAGTTGGATCGCTTCGATTAATAATAACAAAGTTGCCTTTACCAGCCCACAAATATTACACCATTATTAGAAACACACAACAAAACATACCGGTATGCAAGGATCATTAACGCTACACATACATATACAAATACATAATAAACAAATAGACAATCGCACAACAATCAGAGGGGGATCCCCAGTCCTTTCGCCATCGCGTCCTCGCGGAGACAAGTCCAGAGGTACTCGTTTCTTCACAGCGTAGTACGCGACTTCTTGATCGCGGTCGAAAGTCTATGTTTCTTAATTATACTTTTCACTTACTTAAAGTGTCCTGGGCCCGTAATTCACTCCTCGTCGCATCTTACCGCACGGTCAGCCTAACTTTAGCTGCGCTCGTGGAACTGTCATGCTCTGCTTCCGGTGCATGATCTGCTACCAATTCGACAGTAGGGTACCATCTCTTCACGGTTCTGAAGTGGCGACTCTGTCTGCGCAGCCTGCGGGCGCTGTACACGGCCTCCCAGGGTGACACGGAGCAGGTCGACAACTCAAACTCTCCATCTCAAACCTACAAAGACAACTGTGATTATCAATTAACCGAACGGCCGCCCCACATCACCTACTCAACCATGTGGGCGCCAGCATGATGGACTCTAAGGTGCTGGAAAGTACTCTCCAAAGAATACCCCTTTACGCTTAGGTGCCAAGCTGATCATCTAGTCCCTGAAGGACCTTCAAGGTGGCATTCACATCGATATTCGTCTACTTGGTCTCTTCGTCAGAGAGCATCGACTTCAAATCAAGAACAAAACTTTACTCATCTGAACGACATGAGTGTTGCTGCCGTGTATACGGGCAGGCACCTTAAACTCATCACTAATAACGTCGCATTTTATTACGCCTCGAAGATCACTCCAACTCCACTCAACTGCATGGTGGTCAGGTTGATCTTTCCGCCATTCTCATAACAGTTCAGAGTTACCTTACAGGGCTCTGAAGCACTATGCACCCATCAATCTCAGAAAAAAAACATCTTTCCACAGTCGCTGGAATACAAGGAGCTGCCGATAAATCGGGCAGGCATCCGATCCGTCAGTGATCGAATCACACCGATCACTTCAGTCTCTTCAACAGATAGCATATGACTTAGAAAAGACAGAAATCACAACTTCACATTCCGGTCCGACATGAGTATACTGCTGCCGTTTGCACCGGCAGGCAATATTGGACTCATCAGTGGCTACAAAAAAAACACATATTTTTTTATTTTTTTCCCTTGAGGGAGGCCCATTCAACGTCATAATTTCAATGGGGCATTTCCCCCCAAAAAAAACTCAAACAGACTACAAAAACAGGCCCAGAAGACCATCGGCTGGTTTACTCGTACCAACCTTTAGTAAACACACAACCATCAACCCCCGCTTTGCCGGCTGTACAGGCGAATTGCGCTGCACAGGCTGGGCTTTCTACAGAACAGTTTGCCATAGAACAAGCAAAACATAATTTACTCCCCATTCCCGTTTGCTTTGATTAATTTTTTGTTCTCTTCACGGTCTGGCCAAGAATAGCATGAGTTAGTAAGCATATTCCTGGGGCAGAGCACACATTTAAATTCTATTTAAAAAAACAAATAACCATAATGTGATTCCTAAACACTAGTACATCAGTATACTTAGGTGATAACACTTGTCCACATCAGCATAATCCATTCAGTAATGGTTACGAATGCACTCCCTCGGCAACTCCACAGCGAGGAAGACCCTCCGGTGTCCCAATCCACAGGGACAGAACAAGAATGGCCTAGAATTAAAACTTTCCTGTACAACAAACAAAACAGGTTATCCAGTGAACACGTGTTATCACGAGTTAGAGCACAACCCATTAAAAACAACAAACCTCCTACGAAGAATCACTTATCACTAACTTCACCAGCCTTATATTTTAAATATAAGGGAAAATAACTGGACTCTTTTTTTGTAAATTTTGAATTTAGTGTAAATGGAATAAATCATAAATCATCGTATTTACTCCTAATCTCTGGTTCATTATCTAATTCATCACACCGCAAATGGGAGCTCTGGCTTCACAATGCTCAGTCCCAGATGAGGGGGTAAAGTATTAGACACTTTAAATATTACATCGGCAAATAATTTCTGTCCATGTTCGGAGTACTGATAATAAAACAGATGCAGCCATACAATTTAAGGGACAGACTGCATGCAAAAAAACAAAATTAAATTTCTCAAACTATCAAACTAGGCAATTTTACGCTCACGATTTCAAACTGTAAAAAGAAATGCGATCATTGTTTACGAAGCACCGATCTGCAACAGTACTTAAAGCTATCTGCAGATCCTAAAACTGAAAACAAATACGCACCAAATTTACTGGATTCAACTCAAAGCTTTATTAGTTCCCATTTGAATTACTCTTTTTCTCACCTACTCCTTTTATGGCTGTTAACTAAATTTACATTAACACAAAGAGGTATACTAAATATCTTCACATTGATGATTAACTTACATCCCAAAAAACCCAAAAGCCCAAAACCAGGAACCAGAACTCAACAATGAGCTCAGTATAGCCCAGTACTCAAAAATCAATGCAGCAACCAACTGCGATTTGATTTTATCCTCTATGCTATTTTGTCTCACATAATTTAGAGGGAGAGCAAAACAGCCTTTTTTCAAAACTGCAAACAAAAGGTTAAATAATTGATTTATTACCCCTTCACAACCGTTACCGAAGGTTACTGCCCGTTAGTTACATTAAAACATTAACAACATTAAAATTACTGGTTCCACAGGTGTAGAACCCTCTATAACCCCCTACTGATGAGAGCTTCTGAAATAAATAAAATTCGCCCAGTCCCATTTAGAATTTCCAATACTTTACTGAAGTAGTCATCAGAGGCTCACACGCCTAAGTCGACACGTCGTTTTGTTTCTAAGAAATTTTAGAAAAATTTAAAGTCCCAACTTAAAGTTCAATAAAGTACACTAAAACCCCAGAACGCGATTACTCTAAGTCCCAACACGGTGAATTATTCAATTAAAATCACCAAATTAATTTCCAAAATATCACAAGTCGTTTGTAGTATTCAGTTAAATTTTGAAAATCCGGCTAAGTCCGTAGCTCAAAATACACAATAAATTTCGAAAATTATTTTCAAACTCCCATTTACCCACTACTATAATGGTCCACGTCGATTATTTCTAAGTCCCAAATAATTTCAATGAAATGTCACAGAACTCCTATTTCCCCACTACTAACGCTTTGTTTCGTCGAAAATTTTTAAAGTTCTGATTTACTTAATTTCTTTGGTAAATAAAAATGCACTGGTATCCTTTGACCTGACAATGGAGATAGGCCAGAAAATTGACACAGTTTATAAGTGTCAAATCATTAATTTTTATCAATTTGTATAAATTAAAATTTGTTTTCAATCACTTGATTTTAAATTATTGGCCTATTTCCAATGACGCCCAGAATTTTTTCCAATGCATTTATAAATTTACCACTTAAATATACGACCCAGAGTTAATCACACATGCAAATAAACTTAGGTTAATTTAGAAAGCATTTATTCTAAGGTTAATATAATTAGTAAATCCTACAAACTCTCGTTCTTGAACAAAACAATGTTAAACCACTAAATAAAAATATAACTTGCTTCAGGAATGACTATCTCATCTACTAACAGCAACAAGTGTGGGACTTTGTTTAGATTAATCTATACAGACATCTGTTTACAAACACGGCAAACCCTACTGCCTTATAAATCACGGCGTCACGGCTATCCTGTGACGTTGCCCAGCCTTAATAATTGTTGCCTAAGTTCCACTTCAGAAAATTTGGATTAATTGAAATATAATATTTCTTCAATTTAATTCCAAAGTAATTTATAATTTCACTTTAATGTTGTCCTCTCCCTTTTCCACGATAAGTTGCAACCAAGTTCACGCATTTGCACTTCAATCAAACCGAATAGGCAAATCAAAGATGGCGGATTAATCCGAACGCAACAGAGACGATTTGCCAAGATTTCAAATGGCGGCTCCAAGCTTCCTTCCACAATTAATATTCCAAGTCACTTTACTTTTAAAATAAACTTCCTTAGTCACAGGTAATACTTAAAATCAACTCTACCTTTATTATTTATCAATATCTATTATCACTAGGCTCAACAACAACTCTGATAGCCCAATAATTTCGATTTAATATGTCTTCTCAAACAATGACATTCTCATAACACCGCCATGCCATCTCGATCACGCGTCACACACAATGAATGTATTATTTTATATATTTTATTTTTTGAATTTAAATATTTCTATGAGAGAAATAAAGAACAGCTGTTAGTTACAATGAACAAAGAAAATAATTTTACTCACTTATGAAAAACTATACATCAGTTACAAAACATATAAAATAGTATTCACAAAAAAAAATGTTCAGAATGTCTCTATAACTCGGGGTAATTTATATTCATGGGTTCAAATGCTTCTGGCTTGTTAACAAAAGTTATCATAAATGATTAAATTAAAATATTCAATGCAAAATATTATGTAGAGATACTAAATTTTGAAAAAGAACAATGTTCAAAGGCTTTTCGAAAATTGCTGAGATTGTATTACACTTTTCCTTTCTTGAATTAAAATAGTTAATAAAATAATTAATTAGTAGTTTAGATGAGTCCAAAAGTTCCTATTAAAAACAATAAAGTTCTTCTAAATGGAGCTGAAAAGGTTAGTTCTGAAAAGATGGAGTGATCTCACCCAAAGTCCTGTTGATTGCCTAGGAAAAACGATAAAAAGATAAAAAAAAGATTCAGGTGGGCTAATACAGCTGGGGGAAACTTTTATTACATTTGTTAAACCGCACTAAATAAATAAAACTGGACAAATTCTCTTCTTCTAATTTCTGGGTTAGAGCGACATGCTCCTTGCCCTAAGACTTTCCAAAGGCAACTCCTTCACTTCTTGGTTCAAATTGTAGAAGAAGGCCAATTATCCAATAGCATCGCTTGCCAATAATCCAGGATCTGTCTAATTTTTTTATTGGCTATCAGCTGAAAACTACACTTTTAATTGGTTGTACACTTCACTGAATTTATAAAATCATTCTCTACATAATTGAATTTGGAAAAACAGGAATTTAGGTCTTCAAAACTAGAAAATATGATTAAGAATCGAAATAGTTACTAAAATATATTAAATTCAACTTAAAATACTCATAATTGCATTTCTACAATGACCATGTCAAAAAACAGCTGTTTAGGGAAATCACACAAGTTTCACAATATTTACAATATTTGGTTAAACACTTAATTTCTTCACATATTTAGGTTATTTCTCCTATACCATAAGTTTACAATTAATTTTAGTTCAATTGTTAAAATATTTACTTTTCATTATAATGTACACTTGAATTTAAAAATGTAAAATAATATCTTAAAAATAGCGGTAGGATACAATGTGCTGTGTGGAAATTTATACGGTAGTAGTTCAGAGTTTATCCACTAGGTGTCGGCACTAAATGGACCGGCTGTGTGGTAAGTGACGGACGACATTCGTTCAACAAGATGGCTTCCGTGGATCAAGAGAATGGTGTTGTATGTTTACCTATTTACATTTATTTCGTTTTCAATTACATTTGTGTGTAAATCTTATAGTTAAAATGGATAGGAGAAGTGTCCTACTTACTCTTAAATTCCAATCATTATGGTTATATAGTTCGAAATAGTGCTAATCTTCTCAGAAAGGTGCAGTGTTAGAAAGGTTATTTCCGTTGTGAAAAATAGTCGTACATAATGAATTTAAATCTTTCTACGATATTATTTACAAATGACATGGGTTACTTATATCCTATTACAAAATTCTTTTGTTCTGGTATAAAAATAAATAAACGTACCGGAACCAATTTGTAACATTTAACCTTGTCATGGTTATTAAATTTTGTATCCTGAGATAGGCCAATGGATGATTTGGATTAACATAATTCTGTGAGTACATCGATTAATATAATGCTTATTATCTAAAGGTTATTACTTCTTTGTAAAATATACTTGTTGGGAATTATCCTTAATATCTAAAAAATTGATTACCTAATACTAAAACAGGATTTACAAAATTGACTTGTAGGCTATGATTATACTTGTCTAGGTATTCTGTGAACTAGGCACTGTCTATAGGATTTCTTTATGGGAAAAAGTCTCTATATACAGCTGATTATTGTTATCAATAGAAAATACTGTAATAAATGCAAAGTGATGATGGAGGGGGGAACCGTCGCTATCTGTTTCTCTCACAATGAGGCTAATGGCGGCTTGAAGATTTATTCAAATTAATCTAATTACTTTTAAATTCTCTAATAATTCGAAAAATGCATATTTCTTTACGGGAGTTGCGCTAAAATCAGTTTAATTTATTGCTTTACAAGATTAAGCATTTACCTACTGATAAAACGACACATAAAATTAAACAAGATTGCACCAATTAATTAAAATAAATTGAGTTACTTACCAAAATCCATCTTCTGTGGGAACTTCTAGTGGTGTTTTCTTGCAACACTTACCCACAAACCTGACACCAATTGTACCACAATGGCCGATTTCGGGTATTCAAATAATAATAATGCCTGTTGGGAAACAAAATTACTATTTATTAATCTTTACAACAACTGATTTAAAAACCAACTTAAACGACGTTAACAATAGGTATATCCGCGGTTAAAATACAATAATTATGGTTACATTGAATTTAGAAAGAAAACACCAACTAATAATTTAGCAGGGAGAGGCAGCGCGACGCGTGTTAATTACATCGTGACTTCTTAGGGACTGGGGGGAGGCTCTTGTCTCCTTCGCCGATGCTGAAGCTCAACCAGCCAATAAGAAACAGTTTCGCACGTGACGTCACGGGAACACTTCATCGACAAGTGCTGCAGCCAAACGATCACTCACGCCGTTACTCAAACTAAGAGGCACAGGAATCGTGAAATTAGGGCCAGAGCTGATCGTCAAGTTGCTGACGCCGCACATTCTTGCTGATATCAACGCCTGGCCGGACCCGTGGGAGCATCAAGTTGAGATTAGCTTGGAGCACATATCCTAGCGTCTGGTGGTTTATTTTATATTTCATACCAGGTAACTCTTTTCTCTATTATGCTGAGTAACCTTAGTATTGTATTATATTTTAAAATTATGTTATAACTTTATATCAGGACTTTACAAAATCACAAGAAGCAGTAGAATATGATTTTAGGCGTAACGGTTAGCTCCTCATTTAGATTTACAATCTGTTAACATTTACTTTTATTCATAGGACCCTAGGACATTAAAAATAATGTATTTTAACAATTGTGTGTACGATTTAAAATTGAGTAAATTCAATTACAAAAATATTAATCTCTGTTTCTGATATTATTATTTATTATTTAGCAAATAAACTCTCTATTTCAGTTGGTTTGAAAGCAATTATGATAATACATATTTTTAAGTGATATTGACAATTCAAAAGGGGGTGACCGATTCGTTCATCCCTTTGTTAGATGCGTTTTGTGCGATGTTCTATATCTTTTCCCCTTCAAATTACGTCAGACTCTGGTCTAACCCGAATTGGGTCACGCCATTTAGGGCGTGTGAACATGTTTGATTACAAATCTTTATTTTTTGTATAGATTATTTTGCCTTTATGATACAACACAGGTATCAGAAGATGGGACCCAATTTGGGGCCCGACTTCTAATGTCAATATCACTTTCAACCTTCACATATTATATGAGTATGATTGACCTCACAGGATGATTTTTTATGTTGTTTAGCTATCACGAGCTTTTCAAAGGGGGGACGTGAATCGCGCCCCCTTTTGTACATGCGTTTTTGTATTGTATTAATACCACCCCCTTCAAATTACGTCATATTCTGGTGGGACCCGAATTGGGTTCCACTAAATTTCATATAAATTCTCGTCAATTTGCATATAAAACCATATTTTTCAATTTGTAATAAACAAAAAATATATATTTTTTTAAATCTCTCTAATCCAAGTCCAAGTCCAAAGCTGCGTTGATTTCAATATTTATTATTTCCTCCATTGGTATTTTATAATCCCCCCACGGAAGTGTTTCTATATCGAATAACGGCGAGTTATAAAGGCACTGGTGGAGAGGCACGCGCCCGAGGCGGTAAACAATTCCCGGAATCGCTGATGAGTAAACAGCCTGAGGTGGTCATGTAGGCCTGAAAACGGTAAACAATTCCCGGAACCACTGATGATTAAACAGCCTGGGGCGGTCACGTAGACCGTATCATGTCGCAACGGAAAAGTACTAGCGACGAAGTAAACAAGTGATGAGGTAAGCGGGGGGGGAGGACGCATCCTACTCACTTGTAATTTGCTTACTGGCGCAGAACCCTCTAATGCACCAATGCTCTTGCTTGTCCTAGGCAACTTTGCTGAAGCACTCGGGGATTTTCCACGCGTAGTAAACAGCGGATCCCATAAGGAAAAGACGTTACAAAATTAATAGTGGGTTTGGTTATCGGCTGATTTTCAAATTTCTTTCGGGGATAGTTTCCATAAGCCAAGGCCTAACATAGGGTGAAAGACTATTGAAATCGGCTGGTAAACAGCTGAGATCCCATAAGGAAAAGACGTTAGAAAATTAATAGCGGGTTTGGTTTTCGGTTGATTTTCAAATTTCCTTTGGGGATAGTTTCCATAAGTCAAGGCCAAACATAAGGTGAAAGGCTATAGAAATCGGCTGGTAAACAGCTGAGATCCCATTGGGAAAGTACGTTTATAAATTAATAGCGCGTTTGCTTGATGGTCGATATTAAAGTTTCTTTCGTCATTCGCTTCCTTAGCATAAGGCCTACAATCTAGCAAACGTCCCGTTACAATCGGCCGGTAAGTAGGCTAGTTATTAATTTTTTAAGGTGTTTTCCTCATGGGGGGCAGATCAAGGTCATCGGGGGGCAGGTCAAGGCCATCGGGGGGCAGGTCAAGGTCATCGGGGGGTTGGGAGGGGTCAGAGGGTGGGTCGGGGGGGTGGTCAAAGGTCGGGGGGGTCGGGGGTGTCGGGGGGGGGGGGGGTCAAAGGTTGGGGGGGAGGACGCGTCCTTCTCAGGTGCAGTTTGCTTTTTGCGGCAGAATTGGCTATACACCCCTACTGGTAACAGCCAAAGATAGTGTGCTTTCATTAAACGGCTTTCCAAAACTGTACACATTTAAATGGGCCAAAATACTCAAAATTACTTCTTCTCCGATGAATAGCGAGTAGGGTAATTCCGCTACACTCGAGAAAGTAGTGAAAGTGCTCGCAGTTTTAGCGACTTGCAGTGGTGTCGGCGGGCGGCCGGTTGCTGACCTTGACGGTGTGGCGGTGCGGCGGCTCCGGCGGTGCGGCGGCTCCGTTGGTGCGGCGATGGGGTAAATCATCCGGTTACACAAGGCTCGACTGCACCGCGACCCAAATCGCGCATGTGCCGAGCTTCACTGCTATTACGTAAGGAGCAATTGCACTGCGGCTTAAATCGAGTATGAGCAGCTTCGCTGCTATTGTGTAAGGAGCAACTGCACTTTCATGCGGACCAAATCGAGAATGACCACACCCGAAAATGCAGTATAAAATCCATGCAAACTGTTCATCGTTCAGTCACCATGCCTCTACCCCAGGTGTCCAAGGTACGGCTCAATATTCAGCTAAAACCCTGCGGCCCCGATGGTTTCCGGTGGCGGCTGAGGTGACTCCGAGAGTTCCTGCGACTCGAGGACTGGGTCCACGATGGCGAGTCTCAGGAGGAACCTCCGACGAGTATGGGTGAGTTACTAATAGTAATATAGTACGTGAGATACTGTGAGAATCCTTGCTCTGACCATCGACGGGGGGTTACAGGAGGTTACCTCCAGGTGAATTATTAAATGTCTTATAGTACATACTGAGGAGGTTGCGGGAATCCTTGCCCTGCCCATCGTCGGGGAACCACAGGAGGGTACCTCCAGCGCCAGGTGAGTTATTATAAATATGCCAGTAATATAGTACATACTAAGGAGGTTGCAAGATTCCCTGCTAATCGACGGGGTGTTACAAGAGGTATTTCTCCAGGTGAGTTATTATAGGCTGTAATATCGCGAGGAGGTTGCGGGAATCCTTGCCCATCGACGGTGAATTGCAGGAGGTTAGTTACTAATATGGAGGTTAGTTACCTCCGAGGTGAGTTACTAATATATAACGTAGATGAGAGTAATATAGCACAACGCAGACCAATTTACAACAGGTCCAAGAGAGGTAGAAGGATAAAACACATATTCGAGCTCAATAAGTTTACTTCATCAATTTTCCCAAACCTTCACATCATAGGAATTGCCCGTTTTCTCAAGGCATTTAAAGCGATACTTGTGTGGCACCGCCAAATCGCCTATCTCCTCCTTGGTAAGACTGATTGAAAATCGCCTCGGTAGAAAACACATTGCCGATTCCCCGTCATCCTTTATAAACTCCAAAATAATGGCGTCACCAAACTTTGTTGTAACTCTTCTTGCAGTCAAAATTGAATATCCTTCGTCCCTGGTCAGATGATACAAATCGACCTTGGAAAGGTGAGGTTGGCTTACCAACGTATTCAATTTGTTCGACAGACTCATTTCTGTAAAAAAAACACAGTATTAGACATAGTTTTAGATAGGTTATATATAAACAGTATCGCTACATGCAAGCAAAAAGGTTAATCTCCTCCACAACGTGCGCCTTTGTGTAGCTTTAGAGTGTATGCTCCCTTACCGTCTCCATGGAGGCGAGTTATATTTACATGTGTTTTTAACAGCTGTTGATCTACGGTTATTGTGTACCACTTAACTAAGGCTACCGTAAATGCTGTAAGAATTTGTGCGATAGAAACCTGGTCCGTGATTAATGTGCCGGCTACATCCTAAGCGCTGCCGTAAAGCTCAACAGTAATTACTATTGCCCTCTAAAATACACGCTTTATCTGCAATGGCATGTATACTTTGACATGTTTAAGTATACATTTATTGTGAGGTTAAACTAAAATAAAATATAGAAAAAGAATTGTAGATAAATAAAATTATTAAATATTGCAATTCCATCCATTTCTGAGCTACGTCTTAATTCTCCAGCGGGAAGTTAGTATCGATTGAAAAATCTGTACAGAAAGCGATCTAACGTGTTTCTGTCTATTATTCCGCCAACCTGTGCAAATTCACGGTTACATTTATTTGGGTTCAAGTTAACAGGAGTGTCACATAGGTTTATTGCCTATGCCCTCAGGGCCAAGGGACATGGAGGAGAGTGTCATACAATTCCGGAGTAAATCACAGGCCGTCATTGTTTACATTCTTTCCGCGGGTAGCAAAAGAAAACGAAATCCGTGGGAATACCTGTTGCCAAACGCCAGCCGGCGTGCGTTTAGTGGCGCGCCACCAGTCCGACCGGTTTGACGCTAAGTGAGCGTTGTTGTGTGACTAATACATTTGTTATTGTTTCAGCCGGCTTCGCAAGACGGTTCGCTGAGCCCGTAGACATATATATGCTGGAGGTCTACGACCGGTCGGAAGACCTCTCGTATATACGAGAAATTGAGGAGTTCATACAGGAGCGAGTGAGGGCCTCGCTCTCACCACAGTCGCCTCCTAGCTCGCCACCGACATTTTCACCGCGCTCGCCGGACTATTCCCCACCGTCGCAGCAGGAAGAAAAGGAGACGGAGGGAGAGGAACAGGAAGATGAAGGGGAAGGGGAGGAGGAGGAAGAGGAGGGAGAGGTGGTTGAGGAAGAATACAAAAATAAATAAACCTATATGTCTATTTCCAATATCCCAAAGGTCTAAGCCGAGCGCAGATGCATCTAGTGCAAGTGAAAATATTTAGAAACGAAGGCTTTGCCCACAATTGCTTGGTAAGTTATACGTGCACCCTGTAGTGAACTAAAATAATAAGATGACAATACTTAAATTATAATGCTTTTGTCTTTTGGGAAAAACGCTCTATGAATAAAACACAGCATTTGTAACTGAATGTTTTTCTACCAAACTCAGTGCAGTAAGTTATGAATATATACAACCGAGGGCAGTGCAAATATTTAGAAACAAAGGTTTTGTCCACAATTGCTTAGTAAGTTATACGTGCACCCTGTAGTGAACTAAAATAATAAGATGACAATACTTAAATTATAATACTTTTGTCTTTTGGGAAAAACGCCCTTATGAATAAAACACAGCATTTGTAACTGAATGTTTTTCTACCAAACTCAGTGCAGTAAGTTATGAATATATACAACCGAGGGCAAGTGCAAATATTTATAAACGAAGGCTTTGCCCGCAATTGCTTAGTAAGTTATACGTGCACCCTGTAGTGAACTAAAATAATAAGATGACAATACTTAAATTATAATGCTTTTGTCTTTTGGGAAAAACGCTCTTATGAATAAAACACAGCATTTGTAACTGAATGTTTTTCTACCAAACTCAGTGCAGTAAGTTATGAATATATACAGCCGAGGGCAAGTGCAAATATTTATAAACGAAGGCTTTGCCCGCAATTGCTTGGTAAGTTATACGTGCACTCTGTAGTGAACTAAAATAATAAGATGACAATACTTAAATTATAATGCTTTTGTCTTTTGGGAAAAACGCTCTTATGAATAAAACACAGCATTTGTAACTGAAGGTTTGTCTACCAAACTCAGTGCAGCAAGCTATGAATATATACAACCGAGGGCAAGTGCAAATATTTAGAAACGAATGTTTTGCCCACAATCGCTTAGTAAGTTATACGTGCACCCTGTAGTGAACTAAAATAATAAGATGACAATACTTAAATTATAATGCTTTTGTATTTCGGGAAAAACGCTCTTATGAATAAAACACAGCATTTGTAACTGAAGGTTTTTCTACCAAACTCAGTGCAGTAAGTTATGAATATATACAACCGAGGGCAAGTGCAAATATTTAGAAACGAAGGTTTTGCCCACAATTGCTTAGTAAGTTATACGTGCACCCTGTAGTGAACTAAAATAATAAGATGACAATACTTAAATTATAATACTTTTGTCTTTTGGGAAAAACGCCCTTATGAATAAAACACAGCATTTGTAACTGAATGTTTTTCTACCAAACTCAGTGCAGTAAGTTATGAATATATACAACCGAGGGCAAGTGCAATTATTTAGATACAAAGGTTTTGTCCACAATTGCTTAGTAAGTTATACGTGCACCCTGTAGTGAACTAAAATAATAAGATGACAATACTTAAATTATAATGCTTTTGTCTTTTGGGAAAAACGCTCTTATGAATAAAACACAGCATTTGTAACTGAATGTTTTTCTACCAAACTCAGTGCAGTAAGCTATGAATATATATATATATATATATTCATCAGTAAAACTACTTTATGGAATTAGTCGGATTTTGTATATATATACAAAATCCTACTAATTCCATATAGTAGTTTTACTGATTCAAGTGCACGAAATGCATTTCATAATTTACTTGAGTTGTGGAGCCAACAGTGTACATATTCTGGGACGAGTGCAAATATTTCGACAAGATTAACCTGACACTGTCATTATCAAACAAAACACAAAAACTAAGAATATTTAAAGCGTTATACTTGTCATGAGTCCATTGCACGAAAACATCTCATAATTTATTCGATTTGGTAATGTATTCCCCATAAACTCCCAAGGGCGAGTTCATTTAGAAACAATTTGTCACCAAATGCCAAACATAACAAAATACTAAGTATATGTCAATAGTGGTACATCTAAATATTGACAAAAAGGCGGGTGCAAGAGCAGCTAATATAAAATAGGAACTACATAGATCAAAACTATGTGTACTCACCAAAGTTGACTGTCGCTCGGTGCGCGGAAGACTGTAAGCGCTCTTCGCACCCCAGTATATATAGCAGCTTGCTTATTAGGACAGCTCCACCCAAACCTTGAGCTCAGTACTGAGCAACAACTCCAATTATGGAGTGAACTTAATCATGAACAACTTTCGGTTGCTTGAAAGGACACCCGCTTTTCTAAGCGTTACGCCCAAGTGACACACCCCATGCGAAATCCCTTAAATAGCCGACTCTGGCCAATGATTCGCACAGTCACTCCGGGTGCGCACGGGTCATGAGTGCTTACCACTACCAGTGTGACATCTGCAAGGAAGCATTTTTTTATCTACAGAAGCAAGAAGCAGACACCGGCAGATATGTTCGGCTGTGAGAAAATTCTTCGATCCCGCATCAGACGAACCACACGGACCGATGGACCTGCGTGCCCCTTCGCAGAATGTTCCTGACGACAAGCAACCAGTTGATCTGGGCAAACATTCCTCTCGCCATCCGAAAAAGCAGGCCGATCCGCCTGATGCACCTTCAACATCTTCTGTCCGATCACCTCCCAAACGCACATCGGTACAGAAATCGAAAAGAAGAAGACTCGATAGGCAAGACGGTGGTTCATCTCTTAAATACGAATTGAAGAAAGCTCTTTCAAGTGCTCGGGATTACTTGATCCCTAATCCAGGCACGTTTGTGGACCTGGAACCATTCCTCGAAGAAGCATTGCTCGTTGCCGCATCTCAGATTCTCCAATACGAACTGAATAACTCTACATCATTTAAGTACAACACAGTCCTCGAGGCAGAATACATCCATCCTGAGGGGCTCAGCGAGACCTTCAACTTCAAGACCCATTCTAAAATGCTGTCCTCACCAGAAGTCGACGATCTTCTAGAAATACTGCGGGCGGATAAGGCCAAGCTGCTTCAAGAAGAATCCGAGTCGCAGATGAAGGGCTCTGGCTGGCGTCTGGTCGCACCAACATCACTGACTCTTAGGGTATGTCGTTTTACATATAGACAACCATCCGGAAGCGCCCATACTCCATTGCCAAAGAAATTGGAAAATCGCAAAGCTACAATTAATATAGCCAATTCAGATAATAAATGTTTCCTCTATTGCATCTTAGTAAAACATTTACCAAACTATAACGCCAATATAACATTAACAGAAGAGTCCTTTGTTGGCGTCAATCCCGATCGCTACAATCTCGCTGGTATTACATTCCCTGTAACAATTAGCGGTATAAGAAAGATTGAAAATCAAAACCAAAACTGCTCTGTAAAAGTCTTTGAAAGTGGTCCTGAAGGATACATAATACCTCTAAAGGTCGTAGATCGTGAGCTAGAGGATCATACCGATCTTTTGTTGTACAAAGATTCTGGAGAATCTCACTACGTGCTGATAACGGACTTTGACAAATTAGTACGCCCACAAATCACTAAAGGACGTAATAAAATTACGATTTGTAAAATGTGTTCAACATACAAACAAACGCGGTACTGCACACCGGATGCTAAGACTTGGCTAGAAGATCACACGCGTCTTTGCACGAGGTATACGCCCACCCAAGTGCGACTTCCAAAAGAAGGAAGGAATTTTGTGAAGTTTGAATCGTATGAATCACTAATAGCCGTAACAATTATTGTAGTAGCGGACTTTGAAGCCACATTACTACCAACTGTTATCACGAACAATTCCTACCAAATACACTCACCCAACAGCTTTTGCACGCTCATCAAGAGTACACTTCCGAAAGAAATACTCGATGAAGTAGGTATTTCGCTTACGCCCTTTCTGTGCAGATCCCAAAACGCAGGAAACGAGTTCCTACTTCACATGAAAGACTTGGCCCAGCGTGTCGAATCTTTGTACCTACGTCAAGTACCACTGACCACTCTGACAGACGAGCAGATACAACGGCACGATCAAGCCACTGCTTGTGATTTATGTGGGCAATCCTTTAACGAAGCTAGCTGCACAAAAACTCTAGATCATTGTCACATTACCGGCTCCTACCGACATAGCCTTTGCAGCAGATGTAATCTACGCTGTCAAACGCCAAATTTTATTCCGGTTTACCTGCACAACCTTAGCAACTATGATCAGGCATTTATAGTAAAGAACCTAGCAGCACTTAAGGGATGCGAGGTAAATGCTATACCGTCAAACACCGAAAAGTTTATCTCCATATCAGTACGTATAGGCAAAATGTGGATTCGATTTCTAGACTCGTACCGCCTTATGACAGAAAGCCTAGCAAAACTAACGGAAAACCTTTCAGCCTCAGAGCTCATTGAAAGTTCCAAATTGGTACCTTCTCAGCATGTGGACATTATAAAGCGAAAAGGCGTGTATCCATATGACTAGATCACACCACCAGACGTGTTTAAAGAAGAACAGCTACCGCCTAAAGACGCCTTCCACAATAGGCTCAATGATGAGCACATATCTGACAGTGATTATGAACACGCGACTAATTTTTGGCGTGTTCTTGACATGAAAACCTTTGCCAACTACCACGACTTTTACTTGTGTTTGGACACGTGCCTACTAGCAGACATCCTTACTTCATTTCGAAAAAATGCATCGAGGTGTATAACATCGATTGCGCACATCAATACACGGCCCCAGCCATGGCATTTCAAGCTATGCTCCTTATGACGAAAATAAAACTCGAGCTTATTACCGATCCTGATCAACTGTTGATGGTCGAGTTGGCAACGCTTGGTGGACTTGTTCCATGTTGCCTAAAATATTTCAGGGCAAACAACCCAATGCTGGAGCTACCTTCTGACTACAATGCAAACGAACCAACGAGCTATCTACTATACATGGACTGTCTAAACCTCTACGGTTCCGTAATGGCCCAGTGTCCGTTGCCAACAGGTGACTTTAAATGGACAGACACCGATGGTCTAGACTGGACAAACCTACCAGCTGACGCGCCACAAGGCCTTATTCTAGAATGTGACGCCGAATATCCAGAAAGTGTTCATGACAAGTTACAAGATCTGCCCCCATTGGCTGAAAACCAAGTTCCGCCTGGAGCCAAAAACAAAAAGCTCCTTGCTACTCTTGTAAATAAAAAGAAATACGTTGCTCATTACATGGTCTTTCAGCAGGCAATTTGCCTGGGAATCAAAGTGACCAAGGTTCATAGAGCCCTTCAGTTTTCACAATCATTGTGGATGAGCAAGTTTATAAATTGTAACGCCGACCTTAGAGCGCAATCGACAGACGAGTTCTCTCGTAGCTTTTTTAAGCTCATAAATAACGCGGTGTTTGGTAAGACAATAGAATCTGTAAGGAACAGGGTGGATGTGCGTATTGTCACTTCAGATAAGGCTTTTAAAAAGCTAGTGCGACAAACAAAGTTCAAAGAACACAAAATTATTTCGGAGAATGTAGTAGCCGTGCAGATGCGTAGAAACTCCGTTTTAATGAACAAACCAGTCTTTGTAGGCATGGTAGTGTTGGACCTGTCCACGGTCCACATGTACAACTTCCATTATTCAATCCTTAAAGAGCACTTTAAGCCGCCTGAATGTAAACTTGAACTAGCCTACCTGGACACAGATGGGGGGCTTTGGGCTTTGAAAACAGAACTAATATCACCGGAATCATGAAACAACCATCGTTTTCCAAATGGTTGGATGGGTCTGTCTATCCGATAGGTCATCCACTGAAATGTGAGGAAAACAAGGGTAGGATTGGCACATTTAAAGACGAAACCAAAGGAAGAGCCCTGCTTGAGTACATAGGCCTCAGACCAAAAATGTACACCTACAGATTCAGATCAGACGAAAAGAAGCCTATTGCCAAAGCTAAGGGGATTAAAAGTTCTCATGTAGCAAAACATTTATCGTTTGATAAGTACAAAGAAGCATTATTTGGCAAAGGAGAACTAGAAAAGGCGGAGTACAATCTCATACGTTGTAAATAATTTAACCTCACATCAAAAACAGTTGAGAAAAAGTAATTGTCCGCAGAAGACGACAAAAGGAAGATATTGAGTTGTGGCGTCAAAACATTACCATACGGTCACTACAAACTTGAGACTATTGCTGAGGAGGACAGCAGTGATGAACACACAGAATGACGCTGTACAGCCTCTCACTAGCAGCAACAGCAAGGTCCTTAGATCCTAGCGATAACGTAGACTCAATTGAACAGATATATTTACTGAATACTTTACCCATACCACTTCAGCGAGACATTAGAAGAGAAATCAAAAGAAAATGGATGAAAAATACACTACCACCTGAAAACCCTCACCTTTATGAATATCGATATCTCGATTTCAATTCTCTTGACAAGTACGAGTTTATTATGCTGATGCGTCACCCAAGGCATTTATATCCTGAGTTTTGGCCATCTGACAGTGAAACCGGTCATTTGACCACTGATTTTTACGAACTTCATATTGGTAATCAAAAACACATCTACCTGTGTTACGCTTGTTTCCAAAAGAGATGCAGCCCCAGCAATGCTATTGACGATGATTTTGACCATCACGAATACTGGCAGAGTATGAATTGGCGATTTTTTAACATAGTAATACATTGCGACGTGACCCCGAGATGGTCTGTCTATAATGTGTTAAAATCAAAAACGGGTTGGTGCGACTGGTGCGTACTTGCACCGCTGTTTCAACTTTACAGTTTCGATAAATGTACACAATTCACTCATTTCCACGATGATGACAGTGAAAGTAATAACTCTTTTGTAAAAACATTCAATACTACAGAGGTATTTGATCCTTATATGTAATGTATATGTAATGCTTCCTTACAGATGTCACACTGGTAGACCCATAGCCGTAACTGAACTAAATGTTAGATCAAACTGTCAAACACGATTAGATTGCATTTTCGTAGATATCAACGTTGTGTCAATATTTACTTTAACACTGTTTTTGTATTCTGACATTCTGACCCAAAGTATTTGTACTATTCGTTTTTTATATTATTTGACAATTGCTCACTTTCCAATTATCGTTAATGCGAACATGTATGTCAATTGTCCACCCAATTGTATTTCGCTAATCCTTATATTATTTCTCAAAATGTTCACATTGTATTTATCTTGTGTAACTTAAATATATGCTTTGGAAAAAATTCTGATCTTTTATTGTATACTGGATACGAAATAAATAGACATAATCTACCAAAATCATAGTGTAATTAAAAACATTATCATCTGACACAATCATACTTTAAGTCTTGAAGCACCGCTTCACAGATTTTCAAAGAACAAAAACGTCTCACTCCGGCGTCAATCCACGGTAGGAGCGCTTCTTGCATTGGTGTCGGCTGAAGCCAGCCATCTTGTGAGTATGGTAGAAGTCTCTCGTTGAAATCCGCCAGGAAAAGTGGCGAGTCCTTGACGATGTGTCGTTCAATGTCCGCTGGTACTTTGAAGGATCCGCTGTTTGTAGCGGCTGCCAACATTGTCGACGTCTTGTAATGTTTAGTAAAGTAGTGACAATAGCGTATGATGAGGTTTTGCAAAATGGGAGAACACTCGACACAAATCCGGAAATAGTTTTCCATACAATCAAATAGACGTTTCAAAACATTCCAACCGGATGACTTCAGCACTAACGAAGGTGTTGTTTGACGTAAAACATCACTGTCCAATACTTGTCTGTAAGGCGGAGTCGTCACTTCATAGTTCGAAAATAAAACTGCACCGACATTGTTTGGTTTGACAATAACTGTGTCCAAATAAAATGCTGAAAACGTTTGACTATTGTCCATAAAGTATTTGTCCAATATACTGACAACGGATACACTACGTACACTCAACAGGTCTTGAATGGTAAAGTTTATACTACTAACCAGATAAATAGAGGCTTTAAAGTCACATGAAGATTCTAGTCCTATTACGACGTCGGCTTGGTTGCACAGTTTATACATTTGTTGGATTAACAGCTTTGGCTCCATTTTCCGTTGACTAACCTGCTGCTGCTGCTGCCGCTGCTCCTGCTGTTGAGGTCTAGACGTGGCGCTGGTGAAACTCGGCTGGAAAGCTATCTGCAGTTGATGGGCGACATGCGGCTGTTTAGGTTCATAAGGTTCAAATCCACGTGTTGGTAGTTGTTGCTGCTGCTGCCGATCGACATAGTAGTAATGGTCTTGGGTAGTTTCTTGTTGATCTTGTTGTGGTTGATCATAAGCTGGACTTTCTAGATCGGCAAGAATCCCTTCTAAATCCGTGACTGGAGTGCTGCAGGACGCCGGAGGTGCTGGTGAAACGGTGCGACATCTTTTTCCAGAAGATGCAACAGACTTTGATCTTTTTCTCTTCATCTTGTTGATCTCCTTGTGAGGTGCGGCAGGCGGTACGGCTGTGGTCACGTCCATTGTAGCACTGGTGATGAAACACCGGGAGGTAGTGGGGGTGGATGGAGGCAGACAACCTTGACGCGCGCTGGTGGGGAGCGTCCAGCGACCTTCAACAAGTTTCTCTCTCTACGGCGGCTAATTTGAGATGGAATGTAGTCTACCTGTGGGGTCCCAAACCAGTTCTCTTCCTCTATAATCAAACACTTTTCCAAGATTTTCAGCCCACCTCAGTGAAGAGGTAGGGATGTATTCCCTGTCTGAGCCGTAAGGCTTTATTATAAAATGTTTAGATTTATTTGTTCCTCCTGTCAACACCGGTTCGTCTGCACTGGTTTCTACCAGATTAAAAGTTCGCGTTCCGCATTTAAAATTGCCACCTGACTCGTCGTATCGACATATCTGAGAAAGTACACTCGCGTCGTCCGTCAATATACCAGCTCCCACGTTGGACAGCTTGAAACCTTTAGCATCCCAGAACTGTTTTGTAGCATCTAGTTTTAGGCAAATATTGTTCAATTGATCCAACTTTGAGTTCAAAAGCTTTAGACGCTCGTCTAAGTCATGGAAAGACTTGGTTGACACAAAATTAGTTTCCACATAACCTTTGTTTGCACAATCGTGTGACTCTTCAGGTTCAGCAACATATCGGAGCCTTTTGTAACGCACGTTAAAGTGAGCTCCGCCCGCGTCCAGACCCAGCGGTTGGTGATGGCGATACGTTATTCGCTGTGGACCGCAGAGTACACGTCCAAACTTGTCCCTGGGATGACGTTTCATATCCTATCGCTGTCACAGACTGGTACATCCACTGTATAGTAGTGCGGTTATATCCATGAACTGTGATTACTGTCCATACCCAACCATTACACGTAAACCTTCTTCCCTTTCCTTTTCAACACCTTTTCCACCAAATACGTGTCTGGGAAAACAGTTTTTTGCATCTCCGGCACGAATTACGCCCCCTTCCATATCGCGTAGCGTGTATACCGGCGGGCGGGTTCTGCGAACCTCATGCACTTTGAACAGTTCCGTGGTCCAGCTCGGAAGGTAAACTTTGGAGAAAATAGACGTTTTGTACTTGGATATTCTCACAACGTCATTGACTTTAAACCGCGGTCGCATGTTTTTCCTCATCAAAAGGGGAATGGGAGCCTTGTTCAACTTGTCGACTAGATCCCTTTCGTGAGAGCGGTTCACATCGATCGGTTTCATACCAATAGATCGATGTACGCGATTGTTATATGTCGATAACAGTTTAGATAGAAGCCCGTTTGTGGCCCAACGATAAGAACCTTGAACACCAAAGGCTTTAAACATCCAATTTTTTAGAGTGCGATTGAAACGTTCCACTACCGAGGCCTTAAGCGAACTGAAAGTGCTGTAATGGTTTATGCCGTGACGTTCCATCAGAGCGGTAAATGTTTTGTTAAAAAATTCTCTTCCATCGTCGGACTGGATATTTCTTGGCACTTCTGCTGCATTTGCAAATATATCTTCCATACCCTTTGCAACTGACTTAGCGGTTTTGTCACGTAGCGGTGCGGCGAAACCAAACTTTGATAACACATCGATCCCAGTGAGTATGTATTTGAATCCCGCGTTTTGCCTCACGTACTTTTTCATGTCAACGAGATCAATCTGCCATATATCATTTAAGCTTTTCACATATACATGGCGTCGTGGATAACGTTTTATCGCCTGCCTGTGAAGCTCTTCAACTATTTTCTCTTTAGCATCATCTGCCATCTTGTCAGTATCAAACTCATCTCGACAATGAACAATGCCGACTACAATATGATTTTATACGAACGTAAAAGGTTCACTATTTAGTAAAACTCTCTAGAATGTCCGCTGTGGCCAGCGTTCTTGGACATGTACAACAGTCTAAGGCGATTTACCAAAGCGTTTGCATCAGTGTTACTTAATCCACTGCCCGATGGCGTTGCTGGTACTGCTGATTTGTGTTTCGGCGGAAACAGACTTTGTATAACAACAGTGTACTTTTTGCCTTTTTTTGGCGTTTATCCCGCGTTCCGCTGAGTACATTTGTCTGTGCGCGTTGGTCATGACTAATATCTCTCTGTACGTATTTAAATCAGAAGGAGTAATTTCATCCTTTTTTGGCACTTGCATAAAGAGTAGTTCCATCAGTCCGGGAGTAATTTCAAATCTCTTGTCTCTTATTATAATCTTTGCTCTGGAAAACGAAATTCCGCTGTCACCTATCAAGTGCCACCTTTTCCATCGGCTCGGACGCCGTACGTAGAATCGACTTTGTCACGGTAGGCGGGAGATTGGAGTCTTTTAAAATATCTGTCCACCAAACTGGTCTCCGTTTGAGTCGAAGTGTCTACTGTTTTGTTAAGCTCGTCGTCGTCACTACCTTCACCCTCGCTACGTTTATCCGTTCCTATCGACTTCATTTCCTTTTTAATTTCCTCCTTGATTGGCGGGATTGGCATCGATTGTTTAATACTTTCAACTACTGTCTTTTGCAATGGGCTTACCAACGGTTTGGCCGAAGCCTCTAGATACTTTTCAACGTCTTCTACATTCAGTTGTAAAGTCCGGTACTTTTCGCGAACGCTTTTCGTAAGCTTAATAATTTCCCTTTTTACAGCCTCTTCCCTTCCGTAGGCATGTGCTTTCTTTACTCGACGTCTTCTTATCTTCTTGCGTCGTCTGTCCATAGTGTGCGTCTAGGTAATACTAAGGCGGATTTTGTACGGATATCTTATTTATATTACTCCGGGGGTTGACGTCTACAAACTTGGAGCATCGCCTGTTACAGCGTCTACGTCTAGGGAGGATATCTTTTTTACTGGGGCTTTTCTTGACGTTTCACCTCCTGGGGCATCGCCGACGCTCCGTCGCTTACCGCCGACGCGTCTGTTGCGTCGTGATGCGCCTATTCCATTGACTATCCCGTAGATTCTTTATTTATATCAGTCACGAATGTGTCTAGACCACATCTGTAGCGTCCTTTGTTCAACTCATCGTCTTTGCTGATCACCACGAAGGAATGACGGTCTTTGTTCCAACACTGGATGCAGAGATCTTTAAATTGGTTAAAAGTCATATCGCTATCGCTAACGTGATCGTCGTAGACATGTTTCAAGTTCAACTCGTCTTGTTTAAATAATATTATAAGGTCCGCATTGTCCCGCAGCAGGTGTTTCGGTATGCGTGTGTAGGATTGTGCGAGGTAGAAACAATCTATAGATTTGTGTCTGCCCATGGAGAAGTACACACGCATATGGTCTTGTCGATTGCAAGTGACGTCGTCAAACACAATTACCGTATTCGGTTTCGCTTCGGAAGGACTTTGTACATCCTCGTTGTTTTTAAACGTATAGTAACCTATTTCAGGGGCTTTACTCATTATTTGCGATAGTATTAGGTATTTGGGCTGGTGTAGCGATTTACTAAATATGTATAAATTTGCGAATCGCAATCCTCGAGGTTCTGTAAGTAGGCTGAACATGAGACATGTTTTACCGCAGTTTGAAGGTCCACAAATGATGCACCTGATTGAGCTCGGCAACAGAGGACCGTGTTTGGAACTGTGTTGCGAACTGTGCTCTATCAGTCTCCCCAAATCAGTATTAATGTCAAACGTTTCGCGCTGTTTTTTAAACTTCATTTCAGCCACGTCACTCGACGACTGGCTACATATATAGCGTCGCACATTTATATGAGCTCAGTCCCGAGTCAGGCTTTTGTTGATATACATTGCGGTTTTAAAAATGTTAACAGGACTATTGCCGGATGGTGGAAAGAGGCGCACTTTTCGCCGGCAGAAGCGTGCGAGGCGAAGTGGAGGAAAGATCGGTGGGAAACAGTTTCAACATGTGACATTTCGTGATGTGATCAAGCACTCTAGAGCGGCAATCAGGGGACAGGGAATTAGGTCTTCGAAAAGTTTGGAAACAAACGGACGTCGCATGCGGAGTGCAACCATGGCGGTGCTGAAGGCGGTTCGAAAATTTAAAAAAGGCAAGTTGGTGAGGTCTGGCCGCCGTGGTGGACATGAACGGATCCTACCTTTGCCAAAGTCTGGAGGACTGTTACCACTACTGCCGATTTTCGCGGGGCTAAGCGCGTTGGGCAGTCTCGCTGGCGGTGCTGCTGGAGTGGCAAAAGCAATAAACGATACTAGGGATGCCAGAAAGAAATTGGCAGAGTTGCAAAGGCACAACGAGACTATGGAGGCTATTGCGTTGCGCAAAGGTAAAGGTTTGTTTTTGAGACCGCAAAAGAAGGAGTTGGGTCTGTACATGATGCCGTATACGCAATATGCAAAATACCCCCGTCGCAGCAAACCTGCATACTCAGCGAATTTCGAATGAACATATAACATAACACATTAAAACACTTCACAGGATTCGTAAGAAATGTATTCACAAACAAGCGATGTGTAAAATATTAATTAATCTCTATAAGAATAACATTGGGGATGAGTACGCAGGTTTGCTGCAACAAGGCACACAAAATAATGGGTTTTTATGCTAATACCAATAGATCTCATGTATGTGAAGTCACATACCAGGTTTCATCCATATACATTCATAAATAAGCGATATATAACATTTTAAGTATTTTCCATAAGAATAACATGGGGACCGAGTACCTAGGTTTGCTGCTACAGGAACCATAAGCGAAAAATAGTTTTTTTGTGCAAACAACAATAAACCACAACCATATGAAGCCATATACCAAATTTCGTCAGTTTATGTTCATAAATAAGCGAGATATACAATTTTTCTTTTTCTCCATAAGAATAACATTAGACAACGTACTGTGTTTAGCACTTTCAATATCTCGGTAACCAATTGACGTAGAGCAATGATAAAAATACCAAATTGTTTGTTTTTTTAAGCCCAACCTAATGGTATAAATTAAAATTTGATTTAAATTTAAATTACCTGTGAAAACCCCAAAAAACACATTTTGGGGTATAAAACCCCCCAAAAACCCCCCTTCGAATGGTGCGATTCATCTGGTTTTCGAACTCGTTCAAATAAATGGTACTTTACATATTTGTACCAAATTTCATTAAGATCGGACCTTTTTTACGAGAGTTATCGTGCTTACGGACAAATATATATATATATAAATATATATATATATATACATATATAAATATATATATATATATATACATATATAAAAATTTGAACGAATGGTGTTTTTGGCATCTGGGGACCTCAAAATGAAAAGTTATCATGGTCTCGGGCTGAAGTCTTACCATGAGACCTACGGTAATAGCTTCTTCCCTATAGGGGAAATTCGCTAAAACTGCTAGGCCTTCTGCCCAAAAGGGCATTGTACGATGTGGATCTTGAAAATTTGGCGCGTAAGCTTCGGATACCACATGTTAGGGGTGTTTTTATGTGTGACAATTTACCTCAACGACCGTGGCGACAAGAGTCGGTCATTGTTAATTTGGACAATTCCAGTGGACAAGGTACTCATTGGGTTTGTTTTAGAAAAAGTGGTAATCTAGTGGACTACTTCGACAGCTACGGTGATTTAAGACCTCCGTGTGAAATTCAACGCTATCTCAAGGGAAATTTTATTTCCCACAACAAGACCGCTTATCAGTTTGTTAATTCCAAAAGTGAAACTTGTGGACAACTTTGTTTAGCGTTTTTATCCATGATGGAATAAAAGGTGTATTGCGTTTCATTTCTTTGTCAGTCATGTCTTTGACGTTTACCTTTACGGGCACAGAGTCTACTCTGTCAGCTGACTTTTTCCCAGCTCTGGAACTGGCCAGTGACTCGACTTGGGAAATAGGCTTGCTAAACTTTGAATCTTTCAACTCTATTCCAAACGTAGAGGTTGGCAATTACGTGTTTCACTTTAACAACGGTCTGAAAATAGTCATACCGACAGGTTCGTATGAGGTTGTGGATATTGCAGACTATTTACAGAAGATGCTGTGGAAGGCAGACAAGAAGCTACATATCGAGTTGACTCCAAACAACAACACTTTGCACACCGATATCAAATGCAACTTTCCAGTAGACCTTTGATTCCCACCCGATGATTCTGTCGGTCGCCTGTTGGGATTTAAACTCGTCAAGCTGGAAGCGGGCCAGGAACTAGGTACCGCGGGGGTTACTGACATATTCAAGGTGAATTCAATTCTACTGAACTGCAACATCGTTACAGGCTCGTATATAAACGGGCAACCTGCGCACACTGTTTACCAGTTTTAACCAGGTGTCGGTCCAGGGTTCAAGTTGATCGAAGAGCCTTCACCTGTGGTTTATCTTCCAATTACCAAGAACACTATAGACAATATCACGCTAAAGATCGTGGATCAAGACGGACGTTTGGTGAATTTTCGCGGCGAACGAATAACTGTGCGGTTACATTTGAGGCGTAGACCTTAGAATGGGTTTTGTGTACGGCGCACGAAGGGCAGCAGCGGTGTGCTCAGGACCTGCCTATTTATTGACAGACACCAAGTCGCGTGTCAGTAGTAGTCGTCAGTCTGCCAGGCGATTAACAACAAGAAACAAGAGGTTTTTACGCTCTCTCGGCTTTACCGTGCTGCAATAATGAACGTTCAAGATATCCTGTTGAGTACTCCCTTTGATTCTAGCATAAGTCACGTTGCGTGGCACTCGCATCTACCTTATGCCAGTATGACACTCAACAACAGTGATGAAATACGAATTCCAGTACAACAGCAAGATATTTGTGTTATTCGCTCTATGAGCTACCTGTACGTCGAGGGTAAACTTTTAAAGCAAGACGGCTCGGCTGAACCAACCAGAACCAAATTTATCAACAACGCTTTTGCTCAATTATTTGACGAGATACGCTATGAAATCAATGGTATCGAAGTGGATCGTGTCAGGAATCCCGGGATCGCTAATACAATCAAGGGATACGCGTCTTTTGACGATGACACGCTCAAGTATATGAACAACTCTGGGTGGGTAAGTTCTTCTGACAAAATAAACTCATCGCTCGATGCGGTCGACAACAATGGAAATTTCAGTTTTTGTGTACGCTTAGGAAGTCTTCTCGGGTTTGCCGAAGACTACACAAAGATGGTTGTCAACGCACGCCACGAGTTGGTTCTCATTAGGTCGGCCAATGATAAGAATGCTGTTCACTGGACGCCCGGGCCGGCTGTTGGGGGAGTCCAAGACACGAACGTTGAGGATATTACAGTCAAGCTGCAAAATCTCTGTTGGCGTATACCGTACGTTACTCTGAGCGATGAACAAAGGGTCGTGTTGCTTAAAAAGCTCAGTCGCGGCACTAGTATCCCGGTTGAGTACAGGAGTTGGGAATTGTACGAGTATCCCGCGCTTCCTAAGGCCAGCAAGCAGTCGTGGACCGTTAAAACCGCCTCTCAACTGGTGAAACCGCGATACGTCATTGTCGCTTTTCAAACTGGCAAGAAGAACAACTTGAAGGCAAATGCTTCTCGTTTTGACCACTGCAAGTTGACCAATATGAAACTTCATCTCAATTCAATCAGCTATCCTTACGATGATCTCAAGTTGTATTTCACCAACAACCATTTTGCATTACTCTACGACATGTACTCTAGATTTCAAGAGTCTTATTATGGTACTGCGCCACGACCCTTGTTCACAAAGGATACGTTTGAGAATCACGCTCCGATAATCGTTATCGATTGCTCTAAACAAAATGAATCGATCAAGTCAGCACCTGTAGACATACGTTTAGAGTTTGAGACATCAGAAGACTTTCCCGACAATACTTCTGCCTACTGTCTCATTATTCATGACAGGGCGTTCTCCTACAACCCATCAAACAGTTTGGTCAGGCTCAACATCTAAGCTCCGCCCACTCCGTCGCCTATTTAAGGGGGCTCGGTTGCCTTGTCGGTCGTCATTCTCTCTCTAGTGATCCGTCACACCGCTCCACCGCCATGATCAAAAAAGCTGTGATTGATTTTAGCGCTTTTGTAAGCATGAAGACTAACGAAGTTGTGAATAAAGAGTTGACCGTGGTGGACGTTGTGACGGGATCTGCTCAGCATTGGATTTTCAAACCGCCAAAGGATACACCTCATTTTTGGTCAGGTACTTGCACCACAGATCGCCGTAACGAATGGCTGAGCAAACATTATCACGGTCTGGACTTTTGGTATGGATTCAGTGATTATGAGGACTTGCTAAACGGGCTGAACCAGGTTTGTTCAGATATGCAAATGCTATATGCTCCGGATCTAGAGAAGGCTAGAGTTTTGGAAAAACTGTTTAATGCCAGACGATTAGTCTTTAGTCTGGAGGCACTTGGTTGCCCTCCACTAGAAAGAGCACTTTTTCCAGAGTTAGAACTCATAAGCGATGGAGATGAAGACGGAGCTGGGCGGGATGAAGTGGATTGCGCAAGGGAGGACTTGCCCAAACAGTGTCTCTACCATCTGCTGTACTCGCCAGGATTCGTGTGCACTTTCGACAACGCACAACGTCTTGCTAAATGGTGTGCTGACAACCTCGATCTTCTAGACATAAATGAACCTGCTGTAAGAGCAAATACCTTTGTCAACTGGAAACAAGCGTCGCCCACTGTCAAAGAACTTGCAGATGCCGGTTTCGTAGGCGTGCATTCTACAAACGATGGCACCAAATGTGTTTACTGCGGTGTCATTTTGTGCAAGTGGGAGGAAAGTGACGATCCCTTCGCAGACCATGCCTACAATTCACCTTACTGCAAGTTTGTTCGATTCAACATGCAGCTGAAGAGGGATCAAAAGGACAAAAAGGATAACAAATGTAAACCCACGTGTTGCAGGGAAGACATACCTGAAGACGATTTTTACTTGCGATACGGAAATACTCCTGACATTACTATCCTTAGCTATCGGAAGCTTTTGTGGTAAAATGTTGCTAAATCTACATGCAACAGGTACGACAGACAGACCATAGAAAAAAGTAGACTGGGCATCAAGGGTATAAAAGTGAAGCATAAATTAAATCTGGACTACTAAGATGGCGGCCTGTCATTTCTCTGTGTCCCAGCAAAAATCATAAGTGTGATGTGACTTTGGTCTTAAAAATACACATAAGTCAAAACATATGTTTATGTTGGATGGTTTTATCAAAAATAAATAAATAAATTTACCAACTTAAAGTGGTTAGTAGATGCATAAACGGTTCCTACACTGTCAAAGCTCAATTTCTCACGACTCTAAATCAAATAGATATTTATTTTCAATAGTTAATAGCATTATTTTAAACCATAGGTGATAAAAGTTATGTTTGACACTATATAAGACAGCAAGGACAACATTCTGTCTATTTCAATGATGGTACAGTAACGCTATCTGTTACAGCCCAAGAATGGGATTGAGTAATATATCAAACTATGGGAAAAAAATAATTTAAAATATGCTTGTGAACCTTTGCAAAGCTCCTTAGTTTTATAATGTATCAAGTACCTGGGGGCCGACCTTTGCTCGGGGGAAAGCCAGTCAATTTGTTTAGATGACTCAGAGTAATATTTCACCACTTCTCCCTACTGATAATCAGATTTGTATAACTCATTCTCCTCTTTTCTACATTTTTAAGGTCCCTTGTAACGAGTCGTTTAGTTGGGGGGGGTGGAAGAATGTTTGATTTCGTCGTCGTGGAGGGCAGCCAAGCGACAGGTAGCAGGTGGCGGCGGCAAGCGGCCGGTCGCACTTTGACCCGGCCTTATCAGCGCTTATCGGCCTGGGTATCCAGCCGCTTCGGCGAGGCAGTATGTCCTGAGCTCCGACTGCGTTCGTGTCGGGAGAGTTTTTCGTACTGTTTCGAGTTCGTGGGTGACGTGAGTTCCTGTGCAGTGAGATCTGCGTGAAGTTGGGTTGTGACCCGCTATTTGGTGAGTCTCGACTAAATAGTATTATTAGTATTATTGTCGTTATTAATATACTGTTCGAGTCTAAAACTTGTGAGGAATATTTCTGCCACGTGATCCGTCAAGACACGCTTGGGTCAGAGTGGCGTTTGCTGTCTAGGCAGGGCCGAAATAAATAGTATATTTATTCAGACATATTTCGCTAAGCCTCAAACTCACTGACTATTTTAATTTGGAAGTAGGATATATATATATATATATATATATATATATATATATATATCGAGGCGAGACGGTTTGAGAAACCTGTTGAGGCCTGACAGGGCAGAGCAAGTACTGACACGCTCTGTCACCACGTGTGTTATTCCTGGAAATAAGCCCGGCCAAAGTAGTTAGTTTGGATTATTCTACGGTTGTCATTGTGTTGTAATTTAATTGTAATTAAATTCTAATAAGTTTTTTGAGATGGCGTATTTTATTTGCAAGTGTCTGTGCTTGGTAGTCTGAGACCAGCTACTTAGTATTTCAGTTTGAGCGTGAGATTACCCAATTTTATTGGCAATATAGTGATTGGCCTGGGCACTGCCCGAATACTTTAATTAAATTTAGACAACTGTGTCAAGTATTCTGTGCAGGTAGCCAGTAGTGTACACGTTAGATCCTGTCGGTATCAGCCGAGCCGGCCCCGATTACTCGACTAGGAGTCGTGGGCGCTGTTACCGATAGGGTTTGGTGACACACGGTGTTGCAGGGACTCTGGGCTTTTTTTTGGTCGGTGCGAGTGGTCGCTGTGGAGGACGTGGCCCGAGCTGCAGGGTGTATCAACTCCTCGTCGTCAAGCCCCCCCCACCGGGTCTGGCTGTGATTAGAAGCTACTTCTGTGGTGAACTTGTTTCACGTCTGATTGTATGAGCCAGGCCCAAGCCAGCGTTGAGGTGCGGTCCACATACCCCTGAGTGCCAGTGGAACCCTGGAGTAACCCAGCCATCACAGGCTGAGCCGTCCGCGGCGAAATTAAATAACCTCTCTTGCGGATATTTTCTTACAGGGGGAAAATACGTCGCACCCTCCAGTTGTTATTTATAGCTCAATGTCCTTTTGATTTATTTTACTACTATATATATCTAATCTTCACTCAAATCTTTTAACCTCTGCTCTCAGAAAACCACATGTTAATAATCATATACAACGTGAGTATTACTTTGATAGTTCCCTGGTTGATTATGTGCAGCTGTTACAATTCTTTTGTTTTGATTTGAAACTCCATAAGACCAATGTTAATTTTTTAACTTTTAATTTTAGTTTTTTTTTACATTATTTGATTTTTCCTGGGGATGAGGCCTGTCTAGAACTTATTTTTATCCCAGAAATTAGTTATTTCGAACATTTGAAGGAAATGGTTGGAGCCGTTTTTGAGATCAGTGACGCAAGCAAGCAAGCAAACATAAAAACAAACCTTCCTCATATTAGAGTATAGGATTCAAATTTTCTCTAAGTATTTTTAAATACAAGTATACTGTTGAAATCTTTAGTGTTTGTACTCGTACATTTACACTTTTGTGATATTTCTCTGTCAGATTACAATATAAACAAATTATAATTATTTAGGTATGTTGCATATGTTTTAGATATTTGTTGACCTATTGTAAAAGTGTCTGGCTAAAAAAGGTGTCAAGTTAACAAAGCTAAATACGTAACATGTCTATTCAAATATATCTTTAAACGTTCAGTCATCCTTCATCCTCTTACGGGGAGTATGAGCGTACACCTAGTTATTAAAAATATTTCTTGATTTTTGTTTGGCAATTTTCGGCCTATAAAACCATTTCATAAATCCTAAGCAACATGTGGTGAAGGTTCGATACTGGATCCAGCTGCCATTGGTCATTGGGCTATTAGTTAATGATCCTGCCTAAAGAATCATTCAGTCATAATCAGAAACAAGGCTACGCAAGGCAGCTCACCCATTCTACACTCATCATTCATTCATATTCGCCTGAAAATACGCCGAGGGCGTCTTAAAGAGATATTAAGACAATATGTTGTGTACGTGTTTGGTAACAATCAAAATCGTTTACCCTAGAGATGAATATTTTGGGTAGTATCTAAACTGTGTTTAATTCTATAATAACTCAACTCGCTTCTATTGCTGGGGGCTCCGCCCCCAGACCCCTTTGGGGGGCTTCGTCCCCAGGTAGCTGTTTGGCCTTAGGTTAGCGAAGCCAAACCTCATGTTCCTGGCAGTTTTAATTTGAGATGATACATATTTGAAATATTAGGTTTTGGGAAAATGTTACGGACATTTAAGGATACTGGTACTAGGCACTTGCATGCTAAATCTCACGTTCCTAGCTCTAGTAAAAATAAGATAATTTTGCAGATGTTTAGGTTTTTAGTTGTCTGATGGGTTTAAACTATGAAAACTGGTCATATGATTTCTGCTACATACCAAATCTATATAATTCCGTAAGCGAATCGTATAATAACCTAATTGCCACGTATATGGTTGGTTCTTCTGAAGAAAATATAAATTTTAAATTATCATTTGGTTATCATATAATTTAACTTAATCAATAGTCGCAAACACGTCCTTAGTAAAAACAAACAAACAAAAAACCATTTAATTAAACCTAACAAAACTTTAATAACAAGCACTCTGAATTGTTTTATACAGATTTTCAAACGTAAATAAATGTCAAAAAAACCAATGCACGATTTTAATGCCTACTGTTTCTAACTTCCTTCTCTGATGTCTAGTTGCATTTTGTTATGAAGTTTCAAGTTCAAGTTCTACTGCGCACATAACGAAGTCACTGAATGTGAACCTTTTCTCGTCGTCGGCGTGTCGCGCCACCAGACTGCCCAGGGTGCTACTGGACACCGGGTACCCTGCTTTAATTAGAGCCTGCCTCAACTCTGGGGTCCTTATGTAATCTGAATCACCACTACACTGAAGGAAAACAGACTCCCACTGCCGTATCTTGTCCCAGAGAACCTGAAACTCCTCGAAGGACAACTTTCCCGAACGGTTAATGTCCAACATGGAGATAAGGGAGCGACACTCGTATTTTGGAAACTTTGCTCCCGTCGAGAGAGAGAAAATCCCTATGTTCGGACTCATTGCAAACTGTAGCAGTGTCTGAAGTCCTTGCCAACCTATCTCTTTCTCTTTGCCAGCTGTTCTGTCAAAAAAAGCCTTTACCTCGAGGTCACTTTTGTATACTAACTTCTTCGAGTGAACCGGTTCACTCTGACGTAGACTATCGTCTTGTGGTGTCATCAAATCGGGTTTTAAATCGTAAATTTCCTCCATTTTGGACGATCTCTCTGTAAATACTCTCAGTAGAAATTGACCTTCATCGTTTACGTTTTTTGTTGAAGGCATTATGCAGTATTCCCCCGGCGACCACTTATAACGCACTACAATCTCTCTCGCGTGCTTGAAGTTTGAACTCTTAGCTTTCGTTAAATTATCAATCCCCAACAACTTACCATTAACTCCATCTAATGCAGTGTTGGACTGGCCGATTGGTAACGTTGTAAACCCTATTCTATGCCAAACCTTCCGCGATTTGTTCTTTTGCATCAATGCTACTATCAAAGTGCACAAATTCTCGTCATCATCGTCTGTCTCGTCAAGCTTGAGTCTAAACTTCGGGTTCATATGGATTGTTTGAGGAGAGGAACCACCAGCATTTACGTCTGCAATCCACTCGCCCCTGAACGAATGTTCTACCCAGTGCTGTTGTTGTTGAACCCCAGCGTCATTTTCGTTGCGGTTCGGGCGGTTACTTGTACAAGAGAGACCACTGATATCTTCGTCTTCAATCCATTGATCCTTTAACAAATATTGTTCCCAGGGTTTTTTTCCTTTAACCTTACCGACATTTCGGAATAAGGAAGGACTTAAATGGCAAATATCGATGGATTCGAAGTTATCTGCGAAATCAGAAACAGACATCCAAAATTCACCGTCGTTTTCATTTACTAATCCTATTCTTTTTTTATCTTTATCATCGATATGGTTCCATTCTTTTGAAGAATCGCTCCAAGCTCCATTCCATTCAATTTTTCCCCATGGATTTCTCAGTCTTATTAGCATCACAGTTTCCTTGGAAGAATTAAACATTAAAAATTGGAAGGAGCCGACATGGGTCACACTGGTTACCTTAGTGACGCTATAAGCATGACCTTTCACCAACCCGTTGCTGGTTCTGTCTTCTTCTATCAAAGGATCTTTTTTCATAAAAACGCACATAAAAGAGCTTTTATTAAACGAACTGAAAAGAATTCGCTCCAAGTTCGAAGGTTCAGGCGAAAGATTGACGGTCTCCATTATGCCTCCGGTAAAATCCACCATAGCCTCACCAAACCATCCTCCCGTTAGCTGGGTGTAGGACCCATACAGTTTAGCATATGCCTTTTCCAGCAAGGAAGACCAAAATTCGTTTTTCTGCTTGGAATGTGCAAACAACGGCTTTCCTTGTTTTGTTGGAAGCCTATCGTCCACTACAACTTCAACCCACTGTCCAACCTGCCATATATTGAAACGAAACATACCAGTATAATTTTCTGTGAAAGATTGATCTGCTGGCACTACATGGTTGAAAAGAGTTTTGTTCATAGTTAGATTGGCCATGGCTACAACCATCCAGCAGTTTCCCATTTGACCTTGGATCACGTCACTCCGTGATGCCCCGTCGACGAAAAATTTAGGCTCCTTGCAGATGTCGTGAGGTCTTATCCAATAAGCATCTGGAATGTCGGGTGGGAAGTATTCATCGAAAAATAGGTTTCCTTTTTTTAGACATTCTTCTTTTAACTTGTGAAAGTTTTGATTTTTGAATAAGGATGGTCTTTTACTAGACATTATGCATAAAATGTTGTAGATTACTAAAATTTAAAACAGGAATTTATATGTATTTAGGTTATGTTTGTGTGTTTGTCATAGTTTACAAAATAAGCAATTTGAGCTTTAATAAGTATCAGCCGTTGATCATCTGTAACAAATAATGTTTATTCTAAAATTTTACAATATTTCCATTATTATTGTAGAATTATATTAAATTTATTTTGGTATTTAAAAACCTAAGAGCCAATGTGTTTATCTTTTATTTTTTATTGTTATTTGAGACAGGCTCGAATTGTATTTCTATACAACGTGCCCCAGCTGGGTCCTGCGACGACTAATGAATGACCTGCATCACGAGGTGGTCGGTCCGATGAAAAACATTGTAACAAGACGACCCATCTCACTTATTTTATAACCTCAAAATAAAACTATAAACTAATTCATAAAGCGCAATATTCGAGTGTTCAAATTTGCAATAATATGCATCATAGTTTCTCCTTACCTTCCATCCTATACTCTAATATGAGTAAGGTTTGCTTGTATGCCATATAACCAATTCAGTTGCTCTCTAACTGGCCTGCCGCTTAGTTTGCTCTTCATGTTTAAATTGCTGTTTTCTGGAGTTTCTTCTTCTCCGTATGCTGCCTAGCGTAGAGCTTGTTGAAGCTTTCTAATTCCCATTTGTGTTGAAGTTCCCTGACTTCTATCCACTTTAAATATTTGATTTATGTTTCCCCAGCATCAAATGATGCCGGTAACTTCGAGATTAAACGTGCATCAAAAGTGTAAAAAAAAATAAATTAACTCAAAATCTGAAATGCAGAATGTTTTAGCTGTCATCTGATCCAATAAATGTTAATGCCCATAAGATTAACATGGAAAGTTTAGTGGCCACTAGGGCAAAGCCCTTAAGTAATTTAATAATGTGAATAGGCCTATTTGTTACGATAGCGCATTATCTATCATCTTACAAAATAGCATCGGTTCAGTAGTTGAAGCGTGATTGAGCCACAAGCAAATAAACAAACGCACAAACAAACTCACAAACTTTCAGCTTTATAATACGAGTTTTATGATATCGTAAAATAGCTACATAAATTCAGAAAATACAAATTATGTTACGACCTAAATCTGGGATGGTTGTCTTCGGCAATTCCCCCTCAAAAGTTTAACTTTTCTGTATTAAGCCACTGAATGTTTACCACACGCCTGTTGAACTACTGAACTGATTCGGGTGTATTTTCGTGGAGAGATGATTACGACTTTACCATGTTCTTATGACATGGTAAATTATACAGATGGCTGTTAGAAATGCATAATATATGTGCGGTGCGGATTCGCCCAAAATGGTTAAGAAGCGATGCTTGAGCAAAATAAATTTTAATGTTATGGGCATTTAAATTTTCTGGGTGAAATGACAATTGAAACAGGTGTTCTGTATTTGAGATATACAACAAGATTTTGAGTTTATTTATTTGTTTACATTTTGGTTTTCACTTTTGTTGCATGTTTAACTACGAGGGTACCTGTATCATAATAATTCCGGGGAAACGTAAATAAAATTTGTCTCAAACATCGGAAACGCCCGATTTCATAAGTGGGTAAAAGTAAGGCAACTTCTGCACAAATGGATATTAGAAGGCTTCAACAAGATCTATGGCAGGCAGCACACAAAACAAAAACAGCAACTTTGTCGTGAGAAGCATGCTCAGCGGTAGGGTAATTTGAGAGAAACTGAAATGGCAGAGCAGTGATTGATGAACGAAGTGAATCACTGTATTGATGAAGAAGTTTCAGTGGCCGTGTGTGGGTGTGTGTGTGTGTGTGTGGGTGTGTTATCGAAATACTAAATAACTGTAAAACATTTCTTAATGAAATTTTGAAGGAGTCATTTGGGATACCAAAGGGATGTTTTAACACAGCATTCGTATTTTATTTTGGATTATTAATAATTATTAAAACTAATTTTAATGTTTGATATTCAGTAGTTGAATTGGTTTTCGTAGTAAGCTATTGACTATGGTTGTCTTTAAAATGTCATCTGGGATTTGTCTGTGTTTCACTTGAGGGATTTTTATCCCCTATATGGGATATTTTGACTGCTTGTGGGATAAAATGGGATTGTGGGATAAAGTGTGATTTTTTTTGAAATCGGCATTACGTCTGCTAGTTTGCTTACAACTTACGACCAGAGCACCTTAGCAGTAGCACTTCTAGTGGATTTTGTCGCCGTACTGGCAGTTGCGGGGTTTCCCATTTTTAACCTCGCTGTCCGCACCTATTATGATTTTATAAACGTCACAGAACGAACACTGAATCATGTCAATTTCGCTGGCCGAGCCATGTTGGAATTAACAAGCAAACTATTTGCCATTATTTAGTACCTACTTCGTACTCTTTAGTACTACCATTAAAAATATTAGTACCTCTCACGTAAATAAATTATTTAATTTAGTTAATTCACCGTATCATTTAACCTCTGTCGCATTGCTCAAAATCCTTTGAGGTACTAAAATGTAAAATACCTATAGGTAATTAGTAGATCTAAATAAGCTCTAATCAGTGCGTGGCATATTTTTACCGTAGAGTGGAAACACTGCATATTTGTTTATAAATTACTCAAATGTAAACATAACCAAAACTATGGATTTGGTTATGTTTTGTTCCATCAATTTTTTTTTATTTCGAAATAGTTTAAAATGTGAGTGTAAATTAATAGTGTTTTGTCGTGTTTAAAACAATGCTTGTATCTATTTAGATTTATTATCAGTTTATTTTTTACTGGAAAACTTCGATGTAAAAGCTAAGTGTTTGGACTAGTGATGATAAAATAAAACAATAGGTTTTGGAATTTTTGAATTACTGGGACAGTATAACTCTGTAACACGACTGTGATAATCAAGCGTGTTGTAGACCTATAATAGTAGTTTCTTTACATTGTGAACAAATTACTTGATGGCAGACTTACTAAACTATCATACGTGCAAACTATATTTATTACATGTAATGTACCAAATAAGCCTGACTGTCACCTAATGACATGGGATTAAAGTTTTGTAATCTACCGGTCAGTAAAATAGTCTGGTTACAGTTTATATTTGTTTACATTTTCTGTGGTTAATATTGATTTTCATAAACAATCAAGATGTCCAAAACTCCGTAATCCCAACCGTCTACATTGTTCAACTAATTACGATGTAGACAGATTGCCCTCCTGAAAAATTGTCATTAATGTAGATGTTGGATTTTGCTTTTAAATCTCTCGTGCTGCGATTTCAGTAGCTTGTGTATTTAAATTCAAACTAACATATATTAATGATGTAAACATTTTTAAATTTAAGGTATGAATTTTATAAGATACTGTTATATAAATAAATCATTGAATACCTTTTTTTACATTAAATGGGTTTAAAACAAGTATATTTCTGTATGTTTAACCCCCTGATTTTGGAGCTGGAAATTAATAGGTCTAATAATTATTGGCAACTTTTCTCCCAGGTTATATATTTAAAACTCGTCGAAAACCATCCGGAACCAAAAATATATTAGTCACTGGCCGAGTCTTAAAAAAGCGTGAACAGGCGCTAGGACATGTGACCAAATAAACGCAATCAGTTTAATCTAATTTGCTAGGTACACACAGTGGTTTTAAGAGGTTAATTGCTCCACCTCACCCTCCAGGGTTAGATGGAAACGTATTCCGCATATTCTCTATTCATTGTTGCTAAATTAGGAAACCCCAGCATAGCTGCTATAGGCACGTTTTCCATAAGCGGGAATTTTGCGCAGGTTACCAAAAGGTTAGGATATAGCAGGAAAGGAAAGGGTGGGATGGGACAGGCAGCCAAATTGGACTTTCAGAGTACCAACTCCCGTGCCTTGTGACAGCTGTGATCAGGCTCAATGTGGGCCCGCTCTACCCTCCAACTGGCCAACTCAACGGATGGGGTATCCATGTACAACAGCCAGGGACCATACATTCTCAGGTTGGGGACCAACCCCTGAGTTTCCGCCCCGAGCCGCTGCAAGTGGAGGGACCAAAGGTGAAAGGGAAGTTTGTCATAATGGACATCCAAAAAACTTCATATGTAATGACAATTTCATTTGCTGTACCCAATGTCAGCATCCAAACTGGTATAGACCAGTTATAAGGTTGTCCTGGGACGAATATTCTCTATTGGTCAATGCTAACACACCAAGTTTTAATAAAATTAATAAGTATACAAGAGATGTTTTTTATTTCTTATAAGAATAACATCGGACATTATACTTAGTTTACTGCTGAATGGAAATTGAAATATTCTCCACAACCATTAGCCGAATGGCCTACTAACGAAATACTAATTTAACCGTGTGTGGATTGGAGTACTAATTTTTCATCTTTTAGAGCTTTTTATGGCAATGAGATAAAACTGTTGAAATATTTAAAGTTTATGGTACTAAGAAAGGTAAAAAACTGAAGTTTGGGATCTCTTTTAAGCCCTGTAATTTCTGAACCCAAATTTTTCTAAAAAATCAGGTGGTATATTTTATTAGAAACCTAATATAAACCACCAAATAAAAAATCCAAAGACTTCGAAAGCGGCTCCTCAAAACTGCTCCAGACCTATATACTACGTTGTTGGGTACCAAAATATTATGGATACCTCTTTGTTCTTCCCTCAGGGCTCTGCCTTTGCTATCACTCCCAACTTTTAATTTTAACGTATGATTCGTTGGATTTATTTTGTTAAAGCAGCATCTCCTGAAAGATGTCCCCACGTTTGATACGCCGCCCTACTCAACCATAGACCTCCACCGCACGGGAAAATTTTCTTTGTTATTATTTACACCTTTTTTAGTAATTTTAGAAAATTTTCAATTATACAAAAAATTTTTGTTATTTTCTTTTAACCCCGACCTTAGAGCTCCACCTCGCTGGCTTTAAAAGTTGCCTTGTTAAATTTATGGAGGGAAGATGATCCTTGGGTAAGCGTTCGGGAGTTCGGGTCAGCATTCGGGTTGAGTAATACTAGCTGGTCAGACAGACATTATTCTATCCTAATGTCACTGAATTTGTTTTATGTCAAAGATTCTCGTTCTTTTTCAAGATGAGCTCGTTAGCTACGCTCACTTGCCTATGTTTATATAGAGCTTGCTTCGGTATTGAAAATGAGTTGCTATTCAAATAGATTTATTATGTCTATAATAAACATATGTTTATATGCTTTTCAAGTATGTTTAGATATCATCCTTATAACAGCTGTTTGATGAAACTAAATAACTAACATACAATCCCGACTTTGTTTTATGTATTTAGATAATGAAAATCACTTAATAATATCTTGCCATGACAACGTTAATATACACTAGGCAGCAATACGGATTTTAGCAATTTGAAATTTAAGTAACTGCACAACGCCATCTGTTGAGCCTGATATAAGCGTAGGTTATATTATATAAATCAAACAGGAAAGTTGGCCGGGCTGGTAAGGGCCCGCACTTGCATTTAGGGTGTAGACCAGAGCCTGTACAGACCTAAATTCAGCCCTGGCCGTCTGTATGCAGAACTTCAAACATGCTAGAATCCAGAATCATTGTCCCTGTCTCGTGTACATTCTATGTGCCTAAGAGTAAAAATATGTTATAGTCAATCAATACAAATGCTGAATTATTTTGACTCAGTCCTATCCTACACTATAATATGAGTAAGGTTTGCATGCTCGCTTGCTTGGTTGATTGCTTGCAACTCTTATCTCAAAAACGGCTCCAACGATTGTCTTAAAAAATAACTAATGTGTCCTTCCTTCCAACTACTTGTGTTGTAAAACCTGATATCTGGGTTAAAAATAAGTTCTAGACATGTCCCATCCCCCCAAAAAATCAAATAATGTAAAAAGCCGCTATGGAAAATTGAAAAAATCACATTGGGCTTTTGGAGATTAAAATAAAAGCAGAAGAGTCATAACAGCTGTTCAAAATCTTTCAGCGAACTCTCAAAGTTATACTCATATAGTTTAAGTACTACCTGGGACTGAGCTTTGCTAGGGAAAGGTCAATCTTGTTTATGACTTGGAGTAGTTTTTCACCATGTACCCTACTAACGAGCATTTTTGAGGTCACAACAGTTGTTATTATAATGCACCTTTGAGTCATTCTGGATATGACCACTCTACATGTAATCTTCATTCAAAGGATTTATTATCTGATTTTATGGAACCACATGGAACTCATGTTGTTTATGATTATTAACATGTGGTTTCCTGAGAGCAGAGATTAAAAGATTTGAGAGAAGATTACATACATAGAGTAGTAAAATAAATCAAAGGGATATTGAGCTATAAATAACAACTGGAGTGACCTTAAAAATGTAGAAAAGAGGCAAATGAGTTATACAAATCTGATTATCAGTAGGGGAAAGTGGTGAAATAAGCTCCAAGTCATCTAAACAAACTGACTGGCCTTCCCCCGAGCAAAGTTCGGCCCCCAGGTATCATATACTCTAATATGAGTAAGGTTTGCTTGCTTGCGACACTAATCTCAAAAACGGCTCCAACGATTTCCTTCAAATGTTCAAAATAACTAATTTCTGGGATAAAAATAAGTTCTAGACAGGTCTCATCCCCAGGAAAAATCAAATAATGTAAAAAAAAAATAAAATGAAAAGTTAAAAAAATTAACATTGGGCTTATGGAGTTTTAAATCAACACAAAAGAATTTTATCAGCTGTTCATAATCAACCAGGGAACTGTCAAAGTAATACTCATGTTTTTTATGATTATTAACATGTGGTTTCCTGAGAACAGAGATTAAAAGATTTGAGTGAAGATTATATATATAGAGAGAGTAGTAAAATAAATGAAAAGGACATTGAGCTATAAATAGCAACTGGAGGAACCTTAAAAATGTAGAAAAGAGGCAAATGAGTTACACAAATCTGATTATCAGTAGGGGAAAGTGATGAAATATTACTCCAAGTCATCTAAACTGACTGATTGGCCCTCCCCCGAGCAAAGCTGGGCCCCCCAGGTACTGTCGTGTTAAAACGGATATGAGAAGGGTGTTACCACTCCAGTAGTCAGTAGTATTTTTTATTTACATTAGTCCTAAATTATCTGTTCTTGCCGTTGTGGAGTTAAAACGGATATGGGAATGGTGTTACCATTCCATTAGTAAAATGTTTGGTTTATTAATTATCTGTTCTTGCTGTTGTGGAGTTAAAACGGATAACAGAAGTGTTACCAATCCAGTACCTGCCTACATATCTTTAAAAATTCAGTCTTTGTTCATCCTCTTACGGGAAGAATGAGCGTACACCTAGTCTACAAAGACTTTTCAGGAAGCTGGAGCTTGCAGATGAGCTTGCAGATTGTGACTATTGCTGTAAGGGCTGCCCAATGGCGGCAAACGTTTACCAGAAATACGTGGGGCGTCTTTTAAAATACTGACTTGAAATACGATGCGACATTTAATCAGTAACATGTATATTATTAATGCTTTGTAGTGATGCGGGCGAAGCCTCAACGGGTAACAGCTAGTTATCAATATTTACTTTACGTTTTAAATTTAAATTAAACCAAAAATGTGCAATAACTGGTGTTGATTCTAACCAGTTGACATTTAACTACCGTAAAATTAGTCAAAAAACTGGATACAGTAAATAACTTGGCTATTCTCTTTGTATATCGAATAAAAATTTGTCTCAAGGAGTAACGTCCCGGAAATATGCAGATGACGTTCTAGTTTATGTATTTAACAAATCCTCTACATTTCGAAAGTTCAGTTCGAAAATTGCAAGCAATTTTAACAAACATAGTTAACACATTAAATTTCAAATCGGGTCTAACATTTAATCCTAAATAAACGGTATCAGGAAACTGACACGTACTTTCTCCCTTTTAACCCACTTTAATGAATAAATTACTTTTTATTTACAAATCACGGTCGAATGTGCAGAAAATCTTGTAAACAAGTTGTTTTTAAAAATATCCACCCAAATCCCTGTTTTGGAGGCACTTCAGAATCCATCGCTACACACGTGGTTTTAAGAGGGAAAATGTCCCTTATTCCCCCCCCAGGGTTATTAAGGGGCACCTTATTTCGAATTTCCACTGTTGGTCAACGCTAACTTGACAAGCATATCAAGTTTGAACGAAATTGATCAATAAATAAGAAAGAAATAATCATTTTAGAGAATTTCCCCTATAGGGAAGAAGCTATTACCGTAGGTCTCATGGTAAGACTTAAGCCCGAGACCATGATAACTTTTTGTTTTGGGGTCCCTAGATGCCAAAAACACTATTCGTTCAAATTTATATATATATTAATATAATATGTATATATATATGTATATATAATATATATATATATATATTATATATATATGTGTGTGTGTGTGTCCGTTACCACGATAACTTTTGAAAGAAGCACCCGATTTTGATGAAATTTGGCACAAATGTGAAGAGTAATATTTATGACTTTAAGTTCGAAAACCAGATCGATCGGTCTATGGGAAGGGGGTTTTATGGGGGTTTCAAATTTTCCAAAAATCAGTTTTTTGAACTTTTTACCTTAAAATTTTAAAAACACAAGATTTTCGTTATAGCCATTTTATAGAGCTTTAAAAAGCAAACAATTTAGTATCTTTAATCATTAAGCTAGGTTTAGTGGTTGTCGATAAAAGTCAAAAAATGTGTCCAAAACATTTCCCATGTTAATCTTATGGGAATACGGTTTTTAGATTTTCCTCAGATAATTTCACTAAAAACTCCACATTTATTTCTACCAATCAGTTAAGCTCTACAAAACAATCATTTTGGCGTTTTAATTTTTGTTTTACGTCCAACCGTTGCAGTGATATTCAGAGTGCTAAGCACAGTACGTTGTCCAATGTTATCCTTATGGAGAATGAATCAAATGTTATATTTCGATTATTTATGTATGTATATTGATGAAACTTGGTATGTGGCTTCAACTAGTTGTGGTATATTGATATTAGCTCAAAAAAATGGTTTTGTTGATTTTTACCGTTAGCAGCAAACCTGCATACTCGGCCCCCATGTTATTCATATGGAGAATAAGTAAAGTTTTATATCTCCATTAGTTATGCACCTAAATTAATAAAACTTTGTATGTAGCTTCACTTCGTTTTGTTATATTGATAATTGCAAAAAAAACATATCTTATCTTCCTTGTTGCAGCAAACCTGCGTATTCAATTATAATGTTATTCTTATGGAGAATAAATAAAATGCTATATATCACTTATTAATGAATGTATTTTTGTGAAACTTGGTAAGTGGCTCTAGGTAGAAGTGATACCCATATATATTCATTGGAAATTCGCTGAGTACGCAGGTTTGGTGCGACGGGGGTATTTGTATTCCCTATAAGAATAACATTGGACAACGTACTGCGTTTACCGCAAAATGAAAATTTAAATTTTCTCCGCAACCGGTAATCGTAGAATAGTAATTCAAGATACTAAATTATTTAGATTTTTGAGCTCTTTTTAATGGTGAATAGTAATATGTTTTATATTTATGTTATTTTTATGAAAAATCCAAAAACCTGAATTTTTGATATTTTAAGTCTTGTAATTTCTGAATCCGATTTTTAAGAGAAATTCGGGTGGTGTCATTTTGTTGGAAAACTAACGTTCTACAAACGACTAAAGTTTAATCAAAGTCGTCACAGCCGTTTTGAAGAAATTTTGATTTTTCATGTTTTTTGGCGGTTTTGGGGGATAATTACCCTTAAAAATAAAAAATTCAAAAAAATGAAAAAACGCCTGGAGATATCATGGATTAGTATTAGTACCTACTTACCAAATTTCTTAAAAATCGGACCATTGGTTAGGGCTCCAGCTCTGTTCACATCCATACAGACAGGCAGACAGATAGACACACAGACATCACGTAAAATCACTTTTTTGGGTCCAGCGAGCACCAAAACGAATATTTCCACTAACAACTCAAATTCGAAAATTTTGACGAAAACAATACTTTCTCCATACACTATGTATAAGGGGAGAAAGTAAAAGTGTAAATTACTTATTACACGAGGAAAAGGGGATTAACTGATTACTCTCGTAACATATTTGGCGAAATTATTGCAAATGTGAACTGCCACAAAATTGTTGGTACATATATATACATATATATTTATTTCTGTGTGTCCGATACCGCGATAACTTTTGAAAGAAGAATCCGATTTTGATGAAATTTTGCACAAATATGGAGAATAGCGTCTATGACTTTAAGTTCGAAAACCAGATCGATCAGGCTATGGGAAGAGTTTTTATGGGGGTTAACATTTTTCAAAAATCAGTTTCTTGCAAATTTTACCCAAAAACATTAATAACACTTAATTTTGGTTATAGCCATTTTATAGAGCTTAAAAAAACAAATAATTTAGTATTAATCAATGACCTAGGTTAAGTGGTTGCAGAGAAAATCCAAAAAAAGTCCTATGTTATTTCATGGAAAAAATGTTTTTTAGCGAATTTCCCCTATAGGAAATCTAGCGAAATTACCCTATAGGGAAGAAGCTATTACCGTAGTCGGCATGTTAAGACCTAGACCCGGGACCATGATAACTTTTCGTTTTGAGGTCCTAGATCCCAGAAATACCATTAGTTTGAAACCGTATATATATGTGTGTGTGTGTGTGTGTGTGTGTGTGTGTGTGTGTCCGTGAGCACGATAACCATCGTAAAAATTATCCGATTTTGATTAAATTTGGTACGAACGTGTAAAGCAACATTTATGACCTTAATTTCAAAAACCAGCCAGATCGCTCTATCGAAGGATTATTTTGGAGGGGTTTTGTACCCCAAAAATGTTTTTTTTTTAATTTTTTACATGTAATTTTCGAGATTGTCAAATTGAGGTTTTTACCGTTGGATTCAGCTTAAAAACACACAATTTGGTATTTTGATCATTCCTCTACGTCAATTGGTTTCCGATATATTGAAAGTGCTAAACACAGTACGTTGTCTAATGTTATTCTTATGGAGGAAAAGAAAACGTTTTATCTCGCCTATTTATGAACGTATACTGACAAAACTTGGTAAACGGTTTCACCTGGTTGTGGTCTATTCATATTTTTGCTCAAAATAATAATTTTTTGCAAAGGCTCCCGTAGCAGCAAACCTGTATACTCTGCTCTATGTTATTCTTATGGATAATAACTAATTGCTATGTCTCCCTTAATTATAAACATAAATGAATGAAAACTGGTATATGACTTCACCTAGTTGAGTTATATTGATATTAGTTATATTATTATTAAAAAACACATTTTTTGTATTCCTTGATGCAGAAAACCTGTGTATTCAGCCCCAATTTTATTCTTAAGGTCAATGATTAAAATGTTATATATGGCTTAATTGTGAATATATTTTTATGAAACTTGGTAAGTGGCTTTATGAAGTATTAAGACATTTATATCTCCATTTGAAATTTGCTGAGTATGAAAGTTTGCTGCGACGGGGGTATATAGATTTTTTCAGATAATTTTACTAAAAACTTCACATTTCTTTTTATCAATATGTTAAGCTCAATAAAACAATCCTTTTGTTATTTTAATTGTTGTTCTATGTCCAATCGTTTCAGAAATATTCAAAGTGCTAACCACAGTACGTTGTCCAATGTTATCCTTATGGATAATACATACAATTTGATATCTCGATTATTTATAAATGTATATTGATGAAATTTTGTATGTGGCTTCAACTAGTTGTGGTATATTGATATTAGTACAAAAACAAGTTTTTTTGCTGATATTCCCCGTAGCAGCAAACCTGCATACTCGGCCCCCATGTTATTCATATGGAGAATAAATAAAGTTTTATATCTCCCTTAATTATGAACCTAAATTAATAGAACTCGGTACGTAGCATCACCTAATTCGGTTATATTGATAATTTTAAAAAAACATACCTCAACCCTAATGTTATTCTTATGTAGAATAAATCAAATGTTATATATCACCTATTTATGAATGAATTTTTGTGAATCATGATAATTGGCTTTATGTAGTAGTGAGACATATCATACAAATATATTCATATATAAGCGATATATACAATTTTAATTATTATCCATAAGAATAGCATTGGTGATGAGTACATGGGTTTGCTGAAACAAGGAACACAAACAATTGGTTTTTATGCAAATATAAATATAATTTAACTAGGTGAAGCCACATACCAAGTTTAATCAATATTCAATCATAAGTAAGCACTATATAACATTTTAATTATTCTCCATAAGAATAACATGGGGGCTGAGTACGCAGGTTCGCTGCTACGGGGATAATCAACAAAAAATCAGTTTTTGTGCAAATATTAATATACCAGTACTACGTGACCCCACGTGCCAAGTTTCATCAATATACAATCATTATTAATGTAGATATCAAATTTTATTTATTCTCCATAAGGATAACATTGGACAACGTACTGTGTTTAGCACTTTGAATATCTCTGCAACGGTTGGACGTAGAATCACAATTTAAACACCAAAATGATTGTTTTGTGGAGCTGAGTTGATTGGTAAAAGCAAATGTGAATTTTACATTAAAATTAACTTAGCAAAATCCAAAAACCTTTTTCCCATAAGATTAACGTAGGAGATTTTATGAGCAGGTTTTTTTGATTTTCTCCACAACCACTTAACCTAGCTTAACAATTCAAAATACCATATTATTTGTTTTCTTAAGCTCTATAACATGGTCTACACCAAAATTAAGTGTTTTACAAATTTCAGGGTAAAGAATGCAAAAAACTGATTTTTGGAAAATTTAAAACCCCATAAACCCCCCTTCCCATGGCCCGATTTTTCTGGTTTTCGAACTTAAAGTCATAAATGTCACTTTACACATTTGAGCAAAATTTCATCGAAATCGGATGTTTTTTACTCAAGTTATCGCATTCATGGACATATATATAGATATATATATATACATATATATAAATTCGAACGAATAGTGTTTTAGTCATCTGGGGACATACAAAAAATTTGTCATGGTCTCGGGCTTAAATCTTACCGTGAGACCTACGGTAATAGCTTCTTCCCTTTAGGGGAAATTCGCTAAAACAACATCATGGGGAGTCACGGTGTTGTTCTCTGGAGATCTCACACAGACCCTTTGTCGTAAGTGAGACATGAGTGGACGAGTCTACGCCTCTCTAAAAATATATTTTATGTAGCCGACCACTGAGCGTCTGAACTTAACAGTAAATATGAAAATGTATTTTTGAGAAGATTAAGGGGTTGATCAGTTTTCTTATGCGCTTTTAAAAGTTGAGATTGAGACATTGAAAAACAAATTAAGGTCTCAGAAACATCTATCCTTCACTCGGCACTATCGATGAATCACAGGATTTATTGATTAACAGTTTGTTACACCGAGGTTCATAAACAGTTTAATCTGGAAAGTGCCTGGCTCTGTGATTGTGCCATCCTCACGTCCACCAATGAACAAGCAACGGAGATCAACACAAATGTAGGTCTATTCCAAAGGGAGGAACGAACATATACAATATTTAATACCGTTCATTACCACTGTTAGAACAGTTCGTATATATATTGATTTACATTTATTTAAATTAAATCAAGTAGTCATATGTTTTTAAAACACATGATTTTTCCAAGTTTAAATTGTTTATTTACAATTATATTGAAAACAGGACCTGGCAGAATGGTGATTTTAAAAGTGGTTTGTCAATGTTTTTAAAATTTAATGTTTCGTTACATTACTATTAATTTATTGGAATGTAAATATTAATGTATCAAAGTATTTAAAATGTTAAATTAAACAGGGTTAATATTTTATTGTACTTGAGTTCTTTTATTTCTAAAATCGAATCCAAAGTGTTACGTGTACCGATTTGGAGTAGCAAAAACCACACCGTTCACTACCCGACAGAGTTCCTCGACTTGGCAGCAGTACCCGAACTATCTGCCATAGTATATTTCGTTAACTTTAATTTAATTCTACTTTAAAAGTGTAAAATGTAATTTTAATATTGTAAAATTATGTGGGTTTTTAATATTTTTAGTTAATCTGCCATTTATGTACAACCCGTACGAAGGACGGGTACATCAGCTAGTAATATTATAAAGAAGAGGTGGTTTCTGTCTGTTTGTCTGTCTGTCTGATGTTCCGGGTGAACGGTAAACTACTGAACCGACTGGGCTGAAACTTTACACAAAGGTAGATCTTGAACCCATGCAACACATAGGCCTATTCACTTCCTTGAAATCCCCTCGGGCTACGCCGCGTGAACGTCCTAAGTTTCAATGTTTACATTTCAGAAGAAAGTTAACATTCAGAAACTGTAATGCGAACAGCTGTGGATACTTCCTTTTGTCAGCTTAAAGAGCAGAAGCAAGAACAGCTGTTTCAAGCTATCTAAAATGCAAATTGCATTGACTAAAGATCGGGTAAAGAAAACCTCTGTGCGAAGAACGGGTACATCAGCTAGTAACTTATAACAAAGAGCTTTTTGAAAGATTGCAACTAGCCTAATAGGGATACTTTCTTTATGCGTTTTAGGCTGGTCTCGAAGCATTGGTGATTTTGGTTTGTCCATTTTCAGTTCACTTCTTTCATAATCCTTCTTTCATAAGCTTTTGCAGTTCGTTATTATTTTGTTAGTTGGTTTTGAAAACTCTTCTGTGGGGTTATCGTTAAGAGTTTCAAAGTTTCCATCTTTTAAAAAATTGTCTACTTTCAAATCATAATATTTTTTATCAATAATAACTAAAAAACTTTTTCATTAGCATATTACGTGTTGTTATTACTTACGGGATGTAATAAAAGACGTCTTACAACACTTAAGATATATTTACACTTATACTGATTCACATACAGATGGTAAACATATATAAAAGATGGTACTAGGCTATCAATTTCGACCAGTCACACCAGTCATCATCAGGCCAATGAGAGAACTGTCGGAATCAAAAATGAAATTAATGATTTTTGGAAAATTTAAAACCCCCTTCCCATGGTCCGATTGTTCTGGTTTTCGAACTTAAAGTCATGAATGTCATTTTACACATTTGAGCCAAATTGCATCGATATCAGGCGTTTTTTACTCAAGGTATCGCATTCACGGAGGTGAATATGTGTATATATATATATATAATTGAACCAATAGTGTTTTTGCCATCCGGGGACCTGAAAACAAAAAATGGTCATGGGCTCGGGCTTAAGTCTTACCATGAGACCTACGGTAATAGCTTCTTTCCTTTAGGGGAAATTTGCTAAAATCAATCAAATCTTCTTTGATTATCTTTTTACTATCATCAAGATTGATGTTGTACTTTACTGATTTGTTTAACAAAGAACTTTCTTTATTCGTAAAGTTTATCGTATTAAGATTCTTCAAATCTGGGCTAAATTCTTGATGTACTTTTTCATAAGATTTTAAAACGGTACCCTTCCGAATTTCGGATAAACGGTTTAACGTTTTGTTGTGAGTATCTTTCTTATTCAGTACCTGGGGGGCCGAGCTTTGCTCGGGGGAAGGCTAGTCAGTTTGTTTAGATGACTCGGAGTAATATTTCACCACTTCCCCCTACTGATAATCAGATTTGTATTATTCAATTGCCTCTTTTCTACATTTTTAAGGTCCCTCCACTTGTTATTTATAGCTCAATGTCCCTTTGATTTATTTTACTACTCTATATATGTAATCTTAACTCAGATCTTTTAATCTCTGCTCTCAGGAAACCACATGTTAATAATCATAAACAACATGAGTATTACTTTGACAGTTCCCTGGTTGATTATGAACAGCTGTTACAATTCTTTTGTTTTGATTTGAAACTCCATAAGCCCAATGTTAATTTTTTTAACTTTTCATTTTAGTTTTTTTACATTATTTGATTTTTCCTAGGTATGAGGCCTGTCTAGAACTTATTTTTATCCCAGAAATTAGTTTTTTTGATCATTTGAAGGAAATCGATAGAGCCGTTTTTGAGATCCGTGTCGCAAGCAAGCAAGCACGCAAGCAAGCAAGCAAGGAAGCAAATCTTACTCATATTAGAGTATAGGATTATTATTAGTTTTATCCAGTTTGAAATAAATTTTAATATTTCATCGATACTTTCATTATGATACATAGACTACTTAATATTTCTTCAAATACATCTTTAATGGAATTGTTTACTGTTTTTAGTTTGGAGTATAAATAGTTGATTTCTCCCTTAATCCGAATTCTTCTAGCAGTATCTAATGATCGTTGAGCTGCTTGTGAGTTTGATTTTGTATGTACTAGTACTCGGTTCGGAATCAAACATTTTGATAGGCAACTTTTATTAAAGTGGATATCTTCTTTTAATTTTTCAGCTTTCAGACTTAGGTATTTGTACGTAGAACAATTTTTTGGTTGTTAGCCATTTCCATAGGGATTCTGTAGAGGTTGATAAATAGGGCTACTAATATTATTTCTTTTATTAACATTGTAAAAATGATTGAAACAAAGTACCTTTTTTATTTTCATTTAGTTTATTTTTACGACTAGTTTCAACTCTTAAGTAATTTTCAAGTATACATATTTATAACCTAACAAAATATAAACTAATATATAATTTAAAACCTATCACATGTCGTATAAAATCCTAAATACACAGAACAACAGTAAATCATTTGATATGTTCTTATATGTATAGTATATAATATTTGTTGTATATTTTAAAATTTTACTTGATATTTTATTCTTCTACATGTGTGATAATTCTTATTTTTAATTCATCATTTCAGTAATTTTTGCAAATATTGCGTTCTTTTGGGCTAAATGCGTTGTATTTAACAGCTGTTGTGGATATTTTTTATTATTTATATAAATTCATAAATCTTCATTCACATTTAGTTTCTCTCTGTCACTTTCATATGTCAGTATTTTTAAATTGTCTTTGATATTTGTATATTTATGATTCGTTTTCAAAAGATGATCGGCGTAGTTTGATTTCATAGTAGTAAGATTTTTGGACTTGTATGCTTGAATATATCTTACAGTAAAGCTTCTTTTCCTTTGTCCAATGTAAAGATTATCACTATATATACAGGGTGTCCCGTAAGTAAGTACAAAAACTTTGGGAATAGGTTATGTGGGTCAAAATAAAAATAAAATCAAGAATAATGTTTTTTTCTAAAAACGCTTTGTTACCGATATATCCGCCATTTTGTATTTTTTCAATAAAAATGTATATCTAAAAAACTATTAAATATTACTTTATGAAACTTGGTATAGTGTTTAAGGTAGAAATTAAATAATTGCAAAAAAATTTGTTAAAAAATATTTTTCCGTTTTAAAATGGCGGCCATTTTAATTTTTAAAACTAAAATTACTAAAAAACAGCTGATTTTATGGAAAAAAGACAAGAACACTTTTCTTTAGTATTTTGAATTTTCTATCAAACGACACCAAGTTCAGAAGGATCGGGCAACAAATAGCTGAGAAATAACAATTTTTAGTTGATTTTTAGCTGAATGAGGAGAAGTTGCCAGGGTGCGCCTGGCCTGTACAACTAAAAATCGTTATTTCTCAGCTATTTGTTGCCCGATCCTTCTCAACTTGGTGTCGTTTGATAGAAAATTCAAAATACTAAAGAAAAGTGTTCTTGTCTTTTTTCCATAAAATCAGCTGTTTTTTTTGTAATTTTAGTTTGAAAAATTAAAATGGCCGCCATTTTGAAACGGACAAATATTTTTAACAAAATTTTTTTTGCAATTATTTAATTTCTACCTTAAACACTATACCAAGTTTCATAAAGTAATATTTAATGGTTTTTAAAATATAAATTTTTATTGAAAAAATACAAAATGGCGGATATATCGGTAACAAAGCGTTTTTAGAAAAAACATTATTCTTGATTTTCTTTTTATTTTGACCCATATAACCTATTCCTAAATTTTTTTGTACTTACTTACGGGACACCCTGTATAAGTGATACATGTACAAGTGGTACATGTATGTGATACATGAAACTGTATATATATACAGTTTCGAACGAATGGTTTTTGGGGTCTGGCGACATCAAAACGAAAAATTATCATGGTCCCGGGCCTAGGTCTTACCATGCCGACCACGGTAATAGCTTCTTCCCTATAAGGGAAATTCGTTAAAAACTTAAATTTGAGACCTCTTAAGCCTTGTAATTTTTTAACCGGAATTTTTTTTTTTAAATCAGGTGGTGTATTTAATTAGAAACCTAATATAAACCACCAAATAAAAAATCCAAAGTTTTTGAAAGCGGCTCCTCAAAACTGCTCCAGACCTATTTACTACGTTGTCGGGTAACAAAATATTGTGGATACATCTTTGTTCTTACCGCAGGTCTCTGCCTTTACTATCACTCCAAGACGTTTAATTTTAATCGTTGGATTTCTTTTGTTAAAGCCGCATCTCTCTCTGAAAGATGTCCCCATGTTTGATACGCCGCCGCCCTCCTCAACCATAGACCTCCACCACACCGGCAAATTTTATATGTTATACGCCCTTTTTAGTAATTTTATAAAATTTTCAATTATACAAAAAATTGTTGTTACTTTTTTACCCCGACCTTAGAGCTCCGCCTCATTGGTTTTAAAAGTTGCCATGTTAAATTTATGGAGGAAAGATGATCCTTGGGTCAGCGTTCGGGAGTTCGGGTTGAGTACTACTAACTGGTAGGACAGACGTTCTTCTATCCTAATGTCATTGAATTTGTTTTATGTCAAAGATTCTCGTTCTTTTTCAAGATGAGCTCGTTCGCTTCACTCACTCGCCTCCAGGATGAGCTCGTTAGCTACGCTCAGTTGCCTATTTTTATATAGAGCTTGCTTCTGTATTGAAAAAGAGTTTCCATTCAAGTAGATTTTTTATTTCCATAATAAACATATGTTTATATGTTTTTCAAGTATGTTTAGATATCATCCTTATAACAGATGTTTGATGTAACCATTGACTATTATAGTCAATGATGTAACTAAATAACTATCATACAAACCTGACTTTGTTTTATGTATTTAGATAATGAAAATCACTTAATAATATCTTGCCATGACGACTATAATATACACTGGGCAGCAATACGGATTTTGACAATTTGAAATTCAAGCAATTGCACAACGCTATCTGTAGAGCCTGATATAAGCATCATAGGCTATATTATACAAATCAAACAGCAAAGTGAGCCGGGCTGGTAAGCGCCCGCATTCGCATTTTGGGGGTATGTTAGGGCCTATACAGATCCTAAATTCAGCCCTGGCCGTCTGTATGCAGAACTTCAAACATACTAAACTCCAGAATCATTGTCTCTGTCTCGTGTACACTCTATGTGCTTAAGAGTAAGAATATGATATAGTCAATCAATACAAATACAGAATTATTTTTACTCAATCCTATCCTACACTATAATATGAGTAAGGTTTGCATGCTCGCTTTTTGGTTGATTGCTAGCAACTCTGATCTCAAAAACGGCTCCAAAGATTTTCTTAAAAAAATAACTAATGTGTCCTTCCAACTAATTGTGTTGTTAAAACTTATATCTGGGATAAAAAATAAGTTCTAGACATGTCCTATCCCAACAAAAAAAATAATAAAAATAAAAATAATAAATAATAATAAATAAATAAATAATAATAATAATAAAATAAATAATAATATAATAATAATAATAAATAAATAATAATAAATAATAACAAATAAAAATAATAATAAGAAAAATAAAATAATGTAAAAATCCACTATGGAAGATTAAAAAATTCACATTGGGCTTATGGAGATTAAAATAAAAGCAAAAGAGTCGTAACAGCTGTTGAAAATCAATCAGCGAACTCTCAAAGTTACGGTATACTCATATAGTTTAAGTACTAACCGGGGCTGAGCTTTGATAGGGGAAGGTCAATCAGGTTGTTTATGACTTGGAGTAGTTTTTCACCACTACCCCTACCAACGAGCCTGTTTGAGGTCACAACAGTTGTTATTATGTACCTTTGATTCATTCTGGATATGACCACTCCATATGTAATCTTCATTCAAAGGTTTTATTCTCTGATTTTAGGAAACCACATGGTAATATACTATACCACTGACTATAAATACGGTAGTATAGTCAATGCTTATACTCTAATATGAGTAAGGTTTGTTTTATTGGTTATGGTTGCTTGCTTGCAATTATGATCTCAAAATCGGCTCCAAAGATTTCCTTCAAATATTGGAAACGACTAATTTCTGGGATAAAAATAAGTTCTAGACAGGTCTCATCCCCAGGGAAATCAAATGTTACAATCAAACAGTGAGCTGTCAAAGTAATACTCAAATATCTTTATGATGGTTTTCTGGGATTAGTGACTAAAACCATTGAATAAAGATGGCATATAGAATGGTCTACCTGAAGGGACATTGGGTTATAATAAAACCTGGAGTGACTGTAAACCTGAATCACTTTGTTTGAGTGACCAATCCAAGATTGTTGATCTTCCAGTTCTGTATTTATATACATTTTAACAATATCATAAAAGTACAGTAATAGCGTGGGGGGTTGGGGGGGTGCAGCCCCCCAGTTAGATGAAGGTGTCATTAAGTACTTCGGTAGTTCTTTTTCTGAATGGCTGATTGTCCCATGAATGGCGTATGTCTTTGTTTGGGGAAACCCAGCCCGTATTTGACTGAGGGGACGAGTACTCTCTTTATCCGCTAGATATGACTGACCGATCCGCTTTTAGACCTCATTTTTCTCCAAGTTCATTATTTATGTGTATTTGAAACATATTTTCAGTCTGCAATAATAATGGATTTATTGGCTGTTAAAGAGTTAATACCATGGTGACGCGGTATATAGTGAGTAGTTCTACTCTATTTTGTTTTTAACGGTTTTTACATGAGGGCATCCCTTTCCGCAATAATATAAACTACTCCTTATATTAAATGGTATTATTAACAACAGTTAATAATAAACAAAAAGAGTACAGAAGCAAGAACTGCTGCTTCAAGGTAACATCTAGAATGGCTTCACAATATAAACTATTAGAAGCAAAATAACTACGGTAATATAAAAAATATCCTGACTGATTGGATTACGTGGACCTCGTTGTTCTCCATAATATTCTGTATTGTTTTGTATCCTCCCCCGCACCTAAAATCTCAAAACATTATATTTATCATTAAAAGAAAGAGGGTCTGGGTACGAGTAATCCTACCCAGAGGGTCCCAGAGTAATCCTGGGTACGAGGGTCTATCCTTGAAGTAATCGGCTTAAAGAACGTGATTTTATCCTTTTCAGTGTTTAAGCGTTCAAAAACTTACAGTTAAAATGGGGGGCCTGGGGGGCACAGCCCTGCAGTGAGACCAAAGTACAAATATCTAAATCAATAGTTCTTGGTCTGACTGATCTGACCTGACTGACTGATTTGACAGATTCTGAAATGTTAGGGATTTCAAAACCAATTTAAACCTTATTATTCTTCAAGTTCCGTAGTTATATAAATTGTAACAACAAAATAAAGCTACATTAACAATGGGGGGTCTGGGAGGCGTAGCCCCCATGTAATACAAAATTTCAAATAACTATTTCAATATCACCTGGACCTACAGACCTCATCCTTCTCTCTAAATTCTAAATGTTGCATCTATTTTTGGGTCGTGCCCCCTCCCCCCCATCAACGCTATTGGCCAAGGGGGCGAGTAAATACTCTGATTCTGCTTGGTCTGTCTGACTTACTAATTTCAGACCTCACTATTCTTCTTTGTAAATTTGTGTGAAATACATTGTAAAGCTGAAACAACAATTGAGTTCTCATAAGGTATTGTTGATTTGAAATATTTTCATAATGACAGCTGAGCTCATACACTTACGGGATGACAGAGTGTACTTATATAATTCTAGTTAAAGTAGCTTTAGGATTGATTTTAGTGCCCAAGTAATAGCTATCGGAAGCTTTTATGGTGAAATGTTGCTAAGTCTATATGCAACAGGTAAGACGCACAGATCATAGAAAAAAGGTAGACTGGGCATCAAGGGTATAAAAGTGATGCACAAATTAAATCTGGACTACCAAGATGGCGGCCTGTCATTTCTCTGAATCCCAGCAAAAATCATAAGTGTGATGTGACTTTGGTCTTAAAAATACACATAAGTCAAAACATATGTTTATGTTGGATGGTTTTATCAAAAATAAGTAGAGGAGAACTGCCGGTTTAACATACTATTCGGCGCTTTTTTCCCATGTTATTCTTATGGGGAGCCGTTTTTGCACCGACGCCAGCTCCCGCCTTACACAAGTTTCCTTGTTAGCCTGTACTAATGTCCAACCCTTGCCTATATTAAATATATTTTCCAAATCCCCATCCCTCCTCTATATTTTTTAAAATTAATTTTCAAATTCAGGCTAAAAAACTATCTTTAGTGTTTATGGTCCGATTTGTCTGCAATTTGGATATGTTACTGTCCTAGGCAAGTGTTTTAATAAATTCCACTTACATTTCCCAAATTCACTATAACGGTCAAATTAAAAAATATTTTTTGAAAAATACTATAGTGCCAATTGCCACCTTCTTTATTAACTGTCCGATTTGTCTTCAATTTGGATATGTTATTGTCCTAGGCAAGTGGTTTAATAAATTTCACTTACATATCCCAAATTCACTATTACGGTCAAATTAAAAAATATTTTTGAAAAATACTGCCAATTGCCAACTTTTTTATTTACTGTCCGATTTATTTAAAATTTGGATATGCTATTGTCCTAGGCAAGTGTTTTAATAAATTCCACTTACATATCCCAAATTCACTATTACGGTCAAATTAAAAAATATTTTTGAAAAATACTGCCAATTGCCAACTTCTTTATTTACTGTCCGATTTATTTAAAATTTGGATATGCTATTGTCCTAGGCAAGTGGTTTAATAAATTCCACTTACATTTCCCAAATTCACTATAACGGTCAAATTAAAAAAGATTTTTGAAAAATACTGCCAATTGCCAACTTCTTTATTTACTGCCCGATTTATTTAAAATTTAGATATGTTATTGTTATAGGCAAGTGTTTTAATAAATTAGCCTTACATTTCCCAAATTCACTATTACAGTCAAATTAAAAAATATTTTTGAAAAATACTGCCAATTGCCAACTTCTTTATTTACTGTCCGATTTGTTTAAAATTTGGATATGTTATTGTTGTAGGCTAGTGTATATGCACCATCCACATTTTACAAATATTGCGGTTAAATTTTAAAAAATTTGGAAAAATACTGCCAATTGGCAACTTCTTTATTTATGGTCTGATTTGTTTAAAATTTATATATGTCACTATTCTAGGCTAGTGTATATGTACCATCCACATTTGACAAATTAACTATAATGGTCAAATTTAAAAAATATTTTGAAAAATATACTAACAATTTCAAACTTCTTTATTTACTGTCTGATTTATTTTCGGATATGTTATAGCTCTTATATAGGTAACAAGACCACACTACCACACGTTCCACTACCCCCTATAATACAGTATTTTGTCTTTTTTGTTTGTTTATTTTGCTGTAATCCCAAAACTGACTTTGCTGTTTATTGTCCGATTTGCCTACACTTTGGATATTGTCCTAAGCATTTATTGTCTGATTTATTTTTGGATATGTTATAGCCCCCAACTATTATATCTAAAATTACAATATTATTTCCACCTATAATACAGTTGATGTGTTGTTTGTTTTGCCGCAACCTAAAAACTAACATTGGTATTTGTGTTTTTACAAAACTATATTTTGTAAATTACTACCAATAACTCCTTTATTTACTTTTCGACTTGTTATATCCCCTTATATCTAAATTTACCGCATATTTTTCCCTTTTAGTGCTGTTTTGTCGTAACCAAACTTTGGATATGACTGCAATATATTACTGGCCATTGCATAAGTAAATACCCCATTTCCAAATTCACTATTACGGTTGGATTAAAAAAAATAAATACAAGCTTATTATATACATCCAGCCGATAAGTAATATAAATTTTTAAAACCCAAAACAACTAAACACAAAACACTAATCTTTCTTTGTGTTTGTTTGGAGTAGTCTTTATTTTATCCAACTTAATTTTAATTTTGTAGTTAAAATCAAACTTCCCACATTCTAGCTCCCTTTCCAGCCAGTGGTTGGAGACATAAAGGTTACGAATATTTTCAAACTGTACAATATATCTTTTTCTACCCCTATGTTGGACTTGTTTAATAGCGCACCATATTCCAAATCCTCCAGTCTACTACATTCTTTAAATTTAACATTGCCTTTAATATCTTGCATCTCTATGTCTTCTTGTCCAACATCATCCCACCCATTGTTACGGAAACTTAGGTTTTCTATTTTTGGAAAGGAATTGCCATAAAATGTTGCGGTTCCGTTAGTGTTAAAGCTTGCAAGTGGCTCGTTGGTAGGTAGATAAATAATGTCCAAATCACCACTGTATGGCAACACGCTATAACCTTGCCTATTCTTATTTATCTCTATAAATACAGTTTTACAGACACCTTTAACATAGTATACACCCCTCCGTCCATTCTTTTCTGCCAACACTCCCACAAACTTGTTGTTTACTACAAACGCATACACTATATAATGTCCATAATGCTCTAGATCCTCCCAACGTCGCAGGAAGTAATCTTTTAATTTATCCTCTCTTTCCCTTCTTTCTTGTTCTTTAGCCAACTGTGCTTTGTATTCCTCTGCAACAGTATTTTCCACATATTCCAATTTACGCTTATTACTGTCAATGTCTTCTAATTCCAATTTCCTCTTTTTGGAACAACTCTCTAAGAAAGGCTTGGAAAGTGGCTCTATTTCTTTAATAGTGTATGGGTACAGTTTATTGGTCCGGCTTCTTAAAACGTAGGGAGTAAGGTTAGGACTTTCCACTAAGCCTAATTCTTCTAAATTGATGTGTTTAGGTATAGTGGAGAAAGGTGTATTTGATTTTGTAAAACATGTGCCCCCAGATTTGATGTAACACTTATGCTTTACACTTATGGCATCCTCCTCTATTACCTCTACATAGTTAGTTGGTAAACAGTTAAAGCTAAATGCAGATAGAGCATACTTTATTAACTTTTCCCTTTGTGTACTATCTTTTGGCAGTTTTAGTTGTACTCCAGTCATCTTCTTCGTATTACTATTACCCCAATATGCGTATTGTAATAAATCGTTAAACACTAAACAACAACTGTTTTGTAATTGATTGGCAACTTTCACCCACATCTTATGCAGAGGTACAGCATAGAATGGAGCATTTTGAAAGTACCGTTTGTTGTCTTCTATTAGACTTAAACAATCTCTTAAAGGTTCAAACCCTTTACCAAAACCTCTACAATAGTTATAGATTGTTGCCTCTAACCTTGTTATTCCATTCTCTCTAGCTAGTTTAGACGAGAACGTTTCTTTTAGTCTCGCATCTGGACAGTTTACAAAGTTTATTATATGGTTTCCTATACTTTTAATTACTCCAGGGCTTGTAATCTGGCATATAAATTTATTATATATTTTTACCCTGCTATTTACATTAAACCATGTTAAACAGTCTTTACTAACATTATCTACAATAACATTATATCCATTCTTGTACGCCCCTTGGTAGCAAAAGTTAAAGTTTTCTGTAAGATATTGGCACATTTCCTCTTATTAAATATTCCAGCCAAATCTAGTGTTATATCGAAATCCATAAGATAGTACATTTCTTTTTCCAGATCTTGCAGTATCTTTGGAAGATCTTCCAACAAATCCTTAATTTTAACATTTGCAAGCTCTATTTTATAGGGAATTGCTATAGGATCATCATACTTTTGTTTAATTTGGTCAATATCTTTCTTTATTATTTGTAACACACCCTCGCTTTGGACCCCAGAGGACCTCTCCAAGGAGAATGGTAGTTTGGCCACAACACCATGTCGAGCTAAAGAGAACTTTTTAAATATTCCTCGTAAGTAGCTATTAAACGAGCCACATATTTCCTTCTTAACTTTAAATTTATTCCGAACGTCCCCATCACAATCCGTAACATTGGTTATCTTAACTAACATTATGTTATCACAAAACGCATCCGTTATAGATGTTAAGTTATTTAATTTTGGTTCGCCCTCGCAATAGTTTATATTACCTATGTCTGTAAGAAGGTTATTATTACGTAGATTTTCTAATAAAAACCATATACCGAATCTTTCGTTAGTAGGTTTAATACAATTTCCCAATAAATGGCTAACAGAGTACATTTCTTTTATACAAAAAAGTAGCGGAAACATGTAAACAGGACAGATATAATTACACTATAGGCATATAGAGGTTGTAAATATATGGATATTGTATATAAACATAGGCGATTGGTAAGTGTAACATGTAAGTGGACACCCACATGCAAATATGGAATACCCACAAATTCGACTAAATAGTCTCAATATAATTAACATATTAACTAACTGTGCCATCCCGCATTAGTACCCAAATTGTCGAAATTCTATAATTCTATTCTTAGTCCTTGTATAGTATTAGGTTTTGTACTATTAAACCCTACATTCTTATCCTGTGCAGTAGAGTAATATATGTATTTAATACAGATACGCACATTCTACAAGACCTATACATAGATCTGTTGTATAAGCAGCAGAATAGACGTCTCATTGTGTTGTTGTAAAGTAAAACATAAATGTAAATTGTGCTGGATACAACGGGCCAGATATTAGACAGGAAATGTGTTGGAAGTGTATTGCCAAATAGTAAGACAAACACCACATAGTGCAGCATGTAATCAATCCATTACTATTTAGACAAATGTATAAGGTCAGTATTGGTACAACATCCGATATATTAGCCAAACCCAGTCCAAACATTGTGTCCTCAAAATGTTATGATTGTGTTAAATTTGTTTATATTACATATATTTCTTACACAATTTACAAACTATTTTTGTGTCAGTTGACAGAACCTGTAAAGTTGTGTAAAATGGCTGTAAACCAGTATCTGTGCCTGTGTCGTAATGTGTTGGAGTGTGTCATTTATTGTGTCTCTGCATTTGTGTTGTTTTATAAACTTTAAATATTACTATGTCCTTATACTCTTACTATTTCTGTTACTATAATATTATTTTTTTACTGTTTGTTTTCCAAGTTTGATTGTGGGTTTGGCTAATATATCGGATGTTGTACCAATACTGACCTTATACATTTGTCTAAATAGTAATGGATTGCGTACATGCTGCACTATGTGATTTGTCTTACTATTTGGCAATACACTTCCAACACATTTCCTGTCTAATATTTGGCCGGTTGTATCCAGCACAATTTACATTTATGTTTTACTTTACAACAACACAATGAGACGTCTATTCTGCTGCTTATACAACAGATCTACAGGTCTTGTAGAATGTGCGTATCTGTATTAAATACATATATTACTCTACTGCACAGGATGTAGGGTTTAATAGTACAAAACCTAATACAAGGACTAAGAATAGAATTATAGAATTTCGACAATTTGGGTACTAATGTTAATATGTTAATTATATTGAGACTATAAACTTATTTAGTCGAATTTGTGGGTATTCCATATTTGCATATGGGTGTCCACGTACATGTTACACTTACCACTCGCCTATGTTTATATACAATATCCATATATTTACAACCTCTATATGCCTATAGTGTAATCTGTCCTGTTTACATGTTTCCGCTACTTTTTTGTATAAAAGAAATGTACTCTGTTAGCCATTTATTGGGAAATTGTATTAAACCTACTAACGAAAGATTCGGTATATGGTTTTTATTAGAAAATCTACGTAATAATAACCTTCTTACAGACATAGGTAATATAAACTATTGCGAGGGCGAAACAAAATTAAATAACTTAACATCTATAACAGATGCGTTTTGTGATAACATAATGTTAGTTAAGATAACCAATGTTACGGATTGTGATGGGGACGTTCGGAATAAATTTAAAGTTAAGAAGGAAATATGTGGCTCGTTTAATAGCTACTTACGAGGAATATTTAAAAAGTTCTCTTTAGCTCGACATGGTGTTGTGGCCAAACTACCATTCTCCTTGGAGAGGTCCTCTGGGGTCCAAAGCGAGGGTGTGTTACAAATAATAAAGAAAGATATTGACCAAATTAAACAAAAGTATGATGATCCTATAGCAATTCCCTATAAAATAGAGCTTGCAAATGTTAAAATTAAGGATGTGTTGGAAGATCTTCCAAAGATACTGGAAGATCTGGAAAAAGAAATGTACTATCTTATGGATTTCGATATAACACTAGATTTGGCTGGAATATTTAATAAAGAGGAAACGTGCCAATATCTTACAGAAAACTTTAACTTTTGCTACCAAGGGGCGAATGGATATAATGTTATTGTAGATAATGTTAGTAAAGATTGTTTAACATGGTTTAATGTAAATAGCAGGGTAAAAATATATAATAAATTTATATGCCAGATTACAAGCCCTGGAGTAATTAAAAGTATAGGAAACCATATAATAAACTTTGTAAACTGTCCAGATGTGAGACTAAAAGAAACGTTCTCGTCTAAACTAGCTAGAGAGAATGGAATAACAAGGTTAGAGGCAACAATCTATAACTATTGTAGAGGTTTTGGTAAAGGGTTTGAACCTTTAAGAGATTGTTTAAGTCTAATAGAAGACAACAAACGGTACTTTCAAAATGCTCCATTCTATGCTGTACCTCTGCATAAGATGTGGGTGAAAGTTGCCAATCAATTACAAAACAGTTGTTGTTTAGTGTTTAATGATTTATTACAATACGCATATTGGGGTAATAGTAATACGAAGAAGATAACTGGAGTACAACTAAAACTGCCAAAAGATAGTACACAAAGGGAAAAGTTAATAAAGTATGCTCTATCTGCATTTAGCTTTAACTGTTTACCAACTAACTATGTAGAGGTAATAGAGGAGGATGCCATAAGTGTAAAGCATAGGTGTTACATCAAATCTGGGGGCACATGTTTTACAAAATCAAATACACCTTTCTCCACTATACCTAAACACATCAATTTAGAAGAATTAGGCTTAGTGGAAAGTCCTAACCTTACTCCCTACGTTTTAAGAAGCCGGACCAATAAACTGTACCCATACACTATTAAAGAAATAGAGCCACTTTCCAAGCCTTTCTTAGAGAGTTGTTCCAAAAAGAGGAAATTGGAATTAGAAGACATTGACAGTAATAAGCGTAAATTGGAATATGTGGAAAATACTGTTGCAGAGGAATACAAAGCACAGTTGGCTAAAGAAAGAAGGGAAAGAGAGGATAAATTAAAAGATTACTTCCTGCGACGTTGGGAGGATCTAGAGCATTATGGACATTATATAGTGTATGCGTTTGTAGTAAACAACAAGTTTGTGGGAGTGTTGGCAGAAAAGGATGGACGGAGGGGTGTATACTATGTTAAAGGTGTCTGTAAAACTGTATTTATAGAGATAAATAAGAATAGGCAAGGTTATAGCGTGTTGCCATACAGTGGTGATTTGGACATTATTTACCTACCTACCAACGAGCCACTTGCAAGCTTTAACACTAACGGAACCGCAACATTTTATGGCAATTCCTTTCCAAAAATAGAAAACCTAAGTTTCCGTAACAGTGAGTGGGATGTTGGACAAGAAGACATAGAGATGCAAGATATTAAAGGCAATGTTAAATTTAAAGAATGTAGTAGACTGGAGGATTTGGAATATGGTGCGCTATTAAACAAGTCCAACATAGGGGTAGAAAAAGATATATTGTACAGTTTGAAAATATTCGTAACCTTTATGTCTCCAACCACTGGCTGGAAAGGGAGCTAGAATGTGGGAAGTTTGATTTTAACTACAAAATTAAAATTAAGTTGGATAAAATAAAGACTACTCCAAACAAACACAAAGAAAGATTAGTGTTTTGTGTTTAGTTGTTTTGGGTTTTAAAAATTTATATTGTTTTGGCTGGATGTATATAATAAGCTTGTATTTATTTTTTTAATCCAACCGTAATAGTGAATTTGGAAATGGGGTATTTACTTATGCAATGGCCAGTAATATATTGCAGTCATATCCAAAGTTTGGTTACGACAAAACAGCACTAAAAGGGAAAAATATACGGTAAATTTAGATATAAGGGGATATAACAAGTCGAAAAGTAAATAAAGGAGTTATTGGTAGTAATTTACAAAATATAGTTTTGTAAAAACACAAATACCAATGTTAGTTTTTAGGTTGCGGCAAAACAAACAACACATCAACTGTATTATAGGTGGAAATAATATTGTAATTTTAGATATAATAGTTGGGGGCTATAACATATCCAAAAATAAATCAGACAATAAATGCTTAGGACAATATCCAAAGTGTAGGCAAATCGGACAATAAACAGCAAAGTCAGTTTTGGGATTACAGCAAAATAAACAAACAAAAAAGACAAAATACTGTATTATAGGGGGTAGTGGAACGTGTGGTAGTGTGGTCTTGTTACCTATATAAGAGCTATAACATATCCGAAAATAAATCAGACAGTAAATAAAGAAGTTTGAAATTGTTAGTATATTTTTCAAAATATTTTTTAAATTTGACCATTATAGTTAATTTGTCAAATGTGGATGGTACATATACACTAGCCTAGAATAGTGACATATATAAATTTTAAACAAATCAGACCATAAATAAAGAAGTTGCCAATTGGCAGTATTTTTCCAAATTTTTTAAAATTTAACCGCAATATTTGTAAAATGTGGATGGTGCATATACACTAGCCTACAACAATAACATATCCAAATTTTAAACAAATCGGACAGTAAATAAAGAAGTTGGCAATTGGCAGTATTTTTCAAAAATATTTTTTAATTTGACTGTAATAGTGAATTTGGGAAATGTAAGGCTAATTTATTAAAACACTTGCCTATAACAATAACATATCTAAATTTTAAACAAATCGGACAGTAAATAAAGAAGTTGGCAATTGGCAGTATTTTTCAAAAATATTTTTTAATTTGACCGTAATAGTGAATTTGGGATATGTAAGTGGAATTTATTAAAACACTTGCCTAGGACAATAACATATCCAAATTTTAAATAAATCGGACAGTAAATAAAGAAGTTGGCAATTGGCAGTATTTTTCAAAAATATTTTTTAATTTGACCGTAATAGTGAATTTGGGATATGTAAGTGGAATTTATTAAAACACTTGCCTAGGACAATAGCATATCCAAATTTTAAATAAATCGGACAGTAAATAAAGAAGTTGGCAATTGGCAGTATTTTTCAAAAATATTTTTTAATTTGACCGTAATAGTGAATTTGGGATATGTAAGTGAAATTTATTAAAACACTTGCCTAGGACAGTATCATATCCAAATTGCAGACAAATCGGACAGTTAATAAAGAAGGTGGCAATTGGCACTATAGTATTTTTCAAAAATATTTTTTAATTTGACCGTTATAGTGAATTTGGGAAATGTAAGTGGAATTTATTAAAACACTTGCCTAGGACAATAACATATCCAAATTGCAGACAAATCGGACCATAAACACTAAAGATAGTTTTTTAGCCTGAATTTGAAAATTAATTTTAAAAAATATAGAGGAGGGATGGGGATTGGGAAAATATATTTAATATAGGCAAGGGTTGGACATTAGTACAGGCTAACAAGGAAACTTGTGTAAGGCGGGAGCTGGTGTCGGTGCAAAAACGGCTCCCCATAAGAATAACATGGGAAAAAAGCGCCGAATAGTATGTTAAACCGGCAGTTCTCCTCTACTAAAATAAATAAATAAATTTACCAACTTAAAGTGGTTAGTAGATGCATAAACGGTTCCTACACTGTCAAAGCTCAATTTATCACGACTCTAAATCAAATAGATCTATTTTTTTAATAGTTAATAACATTATTTTAAACTATAGGTGTTGGGTGCGGTGGGAATTTATTATTTTTTAATAAATTTCCCTACAAAAAGGGCGTGGCCGCCATTTTGTTAAAAGCGCGGCCTGTGATATAATGGACTCGAGAATTGCAATTAATTAATAAATAAGCAATGGACGAAGGTCCTGAAAAATTAACAGTTCATAACAGCACTGAATTAACAAATAACAGTTTAAAGGGATCACTCACCCGATAATTAGAGGAATGTCCAAGAAGCCGCCATGAGAGTGCGGCCCGGCGTTGGCGTGGCGTCCTACATGGACCCCGGGCTCTTCGGTTATTTTAACAGCGGGAAGTTCACTTGCATCATTGGGATGTTGCACCCGCGAATCTTGAGGTATCGCAAATCGCATTAACAGTTCCTTGGTGGCCAATAATAAAGTCCATTCGCGGTAGCGCGGCTTGAAGGCGATTTCTTGATCGCGCACAAGAAGGTCTCGGAGAAGACACTATAAGTCTGCGAAACACTGGGATAAGAACACTTTATTGATTAAATAAATTAAGAGTTTATTTGAGAATGTAAATTAATAAAGTTTAAAGAGTTTACAAATTTATGACATACTTTAGGGATTGAGACTAAACAAAGAGCGGGTTTTCAAAATAGCGGTAGCGGTCTTAAACAAGCGGAGACGAAATTGCGACTGTCTCGAGGTACCGTACCTTTCGATATTTTAAAAATATCTGACCAATAGGGTTCCTAGATTTGGTCTGGTTGCATAGCAACGATAGAATTCTAGACGTTTTCCCTCTCTCTCTCACTTGAAAATTATCTCGATTTTGCATTTTATTTGCAGACAGTTTCTTATAACTAAATTGAATAAAATAATTCGGAAATACAAAATATTAAAGTTTAACACACTTTATTAATTTAAGAACTAAACATACCGGCGGCCTTGAATCAACTGAGGGATTGAACTAACATTACATTACAATTAAAGATATTCTTAATCTATTATTTACAATGATAGTGTCTTAGATTTTAACTAGTTTGCAAGGAATGGCAGTAAGAAAGCCTTAACTGCCGGCCGAGTGAACGTACCATTTTTAGTTTTGAGTTCTACAACGCGCACTATATTGTCGAATCCTGTTGTCACTCTAGTCACTCTTGCCAGTGGCCACACAGAGGGGGGAGTGTCTTGGTGTAACAAGACCAAATCTCCTACTTCGAGGTTTTTTGTGGGTTTATTCCACTTAAGGCGTTGTTGGAGTGTTTGGAGGTACTCCCTACTCCATCGTTTCCAGAGACGTTGTTTCAAGGCCTGAACAAGCTGCCAGTGAGTTAGGCGGTTGTCTGGTTTGTCACTCAGACATGGTTCTGGTACCGCAGTTAAGGGCGAACCTATTAAAAAATGTCCTGGTGTTAGAGCTTGGACATCATTCGGGTCATTGGAAAGAGCGGTTAATGGGCGCGAGTTAAGCATTGCTTCCACTTGACAAGTAAGTGTCGAAAATTGACTTAGAGTAAGCACATGAGTACCCATGACACGGTTTAAGTGATATTTGGCACTTTTTCCCATATGCCGCCTTGATGCGGAGCTGCTGGAGGGTTGAAGTGAAACTTAATTTGGTGGTCGGTGGCAAAGTCTTGCACCTGCTGTATTCCAGTAGAGTGAATGAGTTTTTGTAATGCATTATTAGCGCCTACGAAATTGGTAGCGCAATCGCTGTATATGTCAGTACATAAGCCACGTCTGGACACAAAACGTGTTAGAGCTGCAATGAAAGAGTCAGTAGAGAGGTCTGTCGCAACTTCAATGTGGACAGCCTTAGTCACAAGGCACACAAAGATGCATATATAGGCTTTGATATGACGTATGGAACGCAAATTGTGCACTTTTATGGTAAAAGGACCACCATAGTCAACACCGGAAGACACGAACGGTTGAGCTGGAGTGATTCTTGGTTTTGGCAAATCGCCCATCAGGGGGAAAGTGTTCCTGGGTTTTTGCTTAAAACATGTCAAACATTTAAAGATGCGGGAACGCACTACACTACGAGCAGAGAGTACCCAAGCATGTTGGGAGAGGAGAGACAGAGTCAATTGTGGCCCGGCATGTAGGTGTCGAACGTGTATAAAGTCGATAAACAAATCAACGACGTGATGCCTTTTGGGAAGGAGACATGGATGTCTGACATCTTGAGGAAGGTCCGAGTGTCGAAGTCTACCACCAACTCGTAGCAGTCCATCTTGGTCGAGAAACGGTGCTAAGCGTTGCAGTTTAGTAGAGCAGATCTTTTGATCCCGCAAACTTTGGATGTCTGCGGTGAAGGCTTCCTGCTGTACCATCTTGAAGATTCGCAGTTGAGCTGTTTTCAGTTCTGCGATGGAGAGAGGGCCAGTCCGACAATCTTGCCGGCCGCCGTTGTTAATGAAGCGGAGGACGTACGCCGTCACATGCAACAGTTTTCTCCAAGACGAGAATTTAGAGAGAATATTCAATTGTGGCTGAGGGGTAGCAACAAACACTGTTAGCGGAGTTGACTTTACTTCGTCTAGATTTTCAATATTGGTTGGTGTAAAAATAGATTTCGGCCATTCGGTGGCAGGCATCTGTAACCATTTAGGTCCATGCCACCACAGGGGGTGCTCCACAAGCTGTGAGGGTAATATGCCACGTGACGCGCAGTCAGCGGGGTTGTCAGCACTGGGTACATGACGCCAGCTTTGTGCTGGGACAAGTTCTTGTGTTTGCGCCACACGATTTGCTACGTACGTCTTTAGACGGTACGGAGGAGTTTGTAACCAAGAGAGGGTCACCATAGAGTCGCACCACAAGTTTATGGAGTCAAGTTTAGGGTTAGGAGTCGATTGAGTAACACAATAATTAGCTATTTGAGCTAGTAAGTGAGCTGCGCAAAGCTCAAGACGAGGCAAAGTGATCTTCTTTAAGGGAGCCGCACGAGTTTTCGCTATTATTTGACTGACTCGCACAACATTGTCACGATTGGTACACCGCACATACACTACTGCGGCGTATCCGCTTTCAGAAGCGTCCGAAAAACCGTGCAACTCGCACAGGGTTGAGTTAGGGAGTGGAATTGCTCGGGGGATCGTTATATTAACGATAGAATTTAAGTCAGAGACAAATGTCTGCCATTTGAGAGTTAGTTCCGGTGTTAGGGGTTCATCCCAACTGACGCCGGAAGTCCAAAGTAACTGCATAATGCGTTTAGCGGTCATAAGGCAAGGGGCAAGAAACCCGCAAGGGTCGTAGATTTGCGCAATTAGACTTAATACCTTGCGCTTAGTAGGGGTCTCACAAGAGAAATGAATGTTATACTTAAAACAATCTGTTAGTGGGGACCAGTATATTCCTAAGATGGAGAAATGGGGATCTGCAGAAGGTTGAAGAAATACTGGAGATTCCTGATGAGTTGTGGGTAGATTTTGAAGTAGCTTTGGTGAGTTCGAAACCCATTTTCTCAGCTCAAAACCTCCAAGACGGAGTAGCTCGATGAGTTGGTTTTGAAGTTCTAGTGCTTCTGTCTCGTTGTCTGCACCGGCTATGAGGTCGTCCACGTAACTGTGATGGTTGAGGACTTCAGCAGCGAGAGGGAAACGTGCGCCTTCATCATCAGCCAGTTGCCGTAGCGTCTTGATGGCGAGGTATGGGGAACAATTCATTCCGAAGCTAACAGTTGTGAGCTTGAAGATTGACAAGGGGAGTGTAGATACATCACGCCAGAGTATTAACTGAAAATTTTGGTCATCTGGGTGGACTTTAATTTGGCGATACATCTGTCTTATGTCACAGGAGAAGACGATGTTTTGCTGGCGAAAATGCAATAGAATGTCGCAGATATTGTTTTGTAACTTAGGTCCAGTAAGTAGGACATCGTTAAGAGAGAGACCGGAACTGCTCTTTGAACTGGCGTCAAACACAACGCGGAGTTTGGTGGTACTACTGTTAGCTTTTAGAACACCATGGTGCGGGAGAAAGTAGTGCGGGGTGGCCATATCAATTGATGGGCATTTTTCCATGTGACCTAGAGCTTGGTATTCATGGATGAAATCCGTGTAGAGGTCCCGAAATTCAGAATTATTTTTGTTCTGAAGTTTTCTTTCGAGAGAGTGAAATCTCTGTTCCGCAGTAGGCCTAGAGACTCCGAGTTTGGTTACATCACTTCGAAAGGGGAGACGAACAACATATCGTCCTTGAGAGTCTCGACTATGTGTGGAGTCAAAAAACTCGTCGCACTGTAGCTCTTCTGTAGTTTTTTTGCTACAGGGTGGGAGTTCCTCTTGCATCCAAAATCGCTGCAAAGAGTTATGCAGATCCATGTCTGCAGTGGAGAGAAGAGAGACAGCAACATTAGAGACTGGAGCAGAGTATGGTGAACAGGGAGCTGTTCCCACAATTACATATCCGAACAGTGTGCCTAGAGCGAACGGCATGTTTTGACCCAAAGAGTGACGTTCATTCGTCAGAATTTGAGGATATAAAGCTCCTCCGATTAGTACATCAATTGGACCGGGTTTGTTGAAAGTAGGGTCCGCTAGAGTGCATGGCTTTACTTTAGAAAGCACTTCCGGTGACAATTCTACGCGCGGAAGATCAACAGAAATTTTTTCCAAAACATGGAAAGCGTGTTGTGTGGCAACAGCGTACCCAGAGAGGGATTCCACATCGAGTTTCAAGAGGCCCTTTGTGCGGGCGTGAGATTGAGAAAGGCCAACGACAGTTATAATGATGGCAAGCGACGAGTGCCTAATAGCTGAGCAGCACGTTCGCTTATAAAATCTGACATACTACCAGAATCTAGGAGAGCGCGGAATATATAGGTATTTCCATTTGAGGCTGTGAGCTTAACAAGAGCAGTACCCAGTAGGACAGTGAAGCGCTCATTGTGAGTTGTATGCTGTGAGGTGCAAGTGAGTACAGCGTCAGGTTGCTTTGTGGACGCAGGCGCAGGGACTTGAGCGCGCGGGCGGTCATCGTGCGTGCTTTCAAAATGCAACAGTGAGTGATGTTTTTTATGACAAGTCATACATTTGGAATTTGATTTACACTCTTTTATATGATGAGTCCCAAGGCAGGAAACGCATCTTTTATTGTCCTTTACCGTCTGGTACCGGTCCTTTGGGGATTTATTTTTAAATGTTGGACAACCATATATCTTATGGCCAGTTTGAGAGCAACCAAAACACGGATGATCTTTATTAGAAGAAGTTGAGGTGTTAGACGAGGCCGAGAGCATGGTTACATCCTTAGAGGCAAAATGAACCCTTTTGGTGGGGAAACTTCTGTGTTTAGAGGAGGTCGAGGGATATGATGCCTTTTTAACCTCATGAGATTGTGTATGCAAACTTGCGTCCTCAATTTGAGAACATTCCAGATTTAGAAATTTAATTATTTCAGTGACTTTCGGTAAGGAGTGTGGCTCTGTAATGTCACCTTGATTAGAGCGATAGTGTTCGAGATTTTGGATTGTTTTACCATCCAATTTGCGCAACAGATGTGCTGCAAGAAGAGGATTGCCCTCAGTGACGTCACAACTCAAAGCTTTTAACGCTTCAGTGTGTTCATAGAATACAGTAACAAAGGCACGCATTTGTTTTGGTGCGTTGTGAGCGAGGGACGGCAAATCTAAAATATGATTCAAATGAAGAGTAGTTAAGCGGCGTATATTGTGGTAATGTTCCCTCAGTAAGTTATAGGCTATCACATAGTTAGGGGCAGTTAAATTGAGAGACTTGATCAAGTTGAGAGGTTCGCCCGAAAGTACACTGAGTAAATACTGAAATTTAGCTACGTTAGAAATACTGGCATTTTTATGCACAGTTGTGTCAAACAAGTTTACAAAGGAAATCCATTTTAGCGGAGTTCCATCGAAAGTCTGGAGGTTAAGATTAGGTAGTTTTACGCCAACAGTAACTGATGTTGGAAGAAGGCTAGGAGAATCATCGCTGACCGAGGAATGGGGTGTCGTAGGCGTAGGGTCAGGAGTGGTGGCTACCTCGATAACACTAGATATGCGGACATATAAGTCATTAATTGCGTCTACGTCAGTTGACAAAGTGGCCTCAGTAGCTTACTCAGCTTCACTTTCAAGAATGCGGTTGAAATTAGCTTCGAAATCTGCCCGTTTCTTTCTGAGCTCGGCAAAAATAGTATTAAGTTGCCTTATTTGTACAGGAGTCAGCGGTGTATCGCCAGTTGCTATTTTGTTAACAGATTCCTCGAGTTTAGTAAATCGAGATACAATCAGATCAGTTGATTTTCGGTACGTTTCGTACTTAAACTCTTTAGGTGCCATGGCGAATAAAAATTATCTTAACAGTCAGAGATAAAATTAGAGAGCTCACTTCAAAGTAATTACAAAGAGACAATAGATGGAAAAATCTAGAAAATGCCCTTATCTAACGCTAAAAATAAGAGAGGCATTATGTAGTGGGCAATAATGGTGAGCGCTAGTTATATAAATATAGTGAATAAGTATTTCAGTTAGTTAATGAGACATAATAAAATAAGAGATAATGTTGAGAATTAAATTGATTCGTCAACAAAGAAATATCTAGTAAAGTCAGATATGTCTACACAATGTCTTCATTAAGTCTACACAAAGTACGACAAATGTTCTGTAATTAAATAATGATCAAACGTCAACAATGAGCACGGTATGTCAAAAATACAATTAAAAACAATACCTATTTAGGCATGAGGCCAAGAGACTAAGTTTATTTCTTGAGATTGTTGCTACTATAGGAATAGAAATATCACATGAATAAATCAAGAGTCGCAATATACCACAATACAAATTAGCCTAAAGTTGTATTTAAATATAAGAGATTATTTTGAGACCTTCACAAAAGGCAAAGTAAACAAGAGTTTGAATTACGATATTTTACCACACAGTTAATAACTAACTATTGTCAGAAAATTATATAATTACATAAAGACCACCGAGGGTATAGCAAAGCTCTGATTATAATGGCCTAATTATTAAAGAAAACACGCCAGAATAACACTAAACAAAAATGGTTTAGAAATATATTAAATTTAAATTAATCTTATTTGCAATCACTTTCTATTAATTATCAAAGACAAAACAACAATATGCCATGTAGTTAAAAGAAAATTATTTACAAAACAAAGTTTTAAAAATCAGAGTTCACTGTTGTTTGACAGAACGGATGCAGACCGTTAGATTCCACGAACATCAATTCAGCTGAGAGTAATGTTTACATCTATTGAAATCTGAGAGAGAGGGAAAGATAGTGACGACATCCGCTCTGATGTCACTGCGCGTTGCATTTAGATTCAAGATCAGCTGTTTGCGTCCCAGAGTGCAAAGCGTATGGAAGGGGGGATGTCACATGACTCACGTGGCCAAGGGACGCCTTTGGCCAACGAAGAAGAGATGGCCAATTGTAAAGTGACACAAAGATGGCGTCGGGCATAAAAACACAAAGTATACGAACTGCAAAAGATAAAGTCGGTAAAAACAGAGTTTATAAAAGTTCCACAGGACTATTTTCAAACAATCCGGCTCGAAGGACCAAATGTTGGGTGCGGTGGGAATTTATTATTTTTTAATAAATTTCCCTACAAAAAGGGCGTGGCCGCCATTTTGTTAAAAGCGCGGCCTGTGATATAATGGACTCGAGAATTGCAATTAATTAATAAATAAGCAATGGACGAAGGTCCTGAAAAATTAACAGTTCATAACAGCACTGAATTAACAAATAACAGTTTAAAGGGATCACTCACCCGATAATTAGAGGAATGTCCAAGAAGCCGCCATGAGAGTGCGGCGCGGCGTTGGCGTGGCGTCCTACATGGACCCCGGGCTCTTCGGTTATTTTAACAGCGGGAAGTTCACTTGCATCATTGGGATGTTGCACCCGCGAATCTTGAGGTATCGCAAATCGCATTAACAGTTCCTTGGTGGCCAATAATAAAGTCCATTCGCGGTAGCGCGGCTTGAAGGCGATTTCTTGATCGCGCACAAGAAGGTCTCGGAGAAGACACTATAAGTCTGCGAAACACTGGGATAAGAACACTTTATTGATTAAATAAATTAAGAGTTTATTTGAGAATGTAAATTAATAAAGTTTAAAGAGTTTACAAATTTATGACATACTTTAGGGATTGAGACTAAACAAAGAGCGGGTTTTCAAAATAGCGGTAGCGGTCTTAAACAAGCGGAGACGAAATTGCGACTGTCTCGAGGTACCGTACCTTTCGATATTTTAAAAATATCTGACCAATAGGGTTCCTAGATTTGGTCTGGTTGCATAGCAACGATAGAATTCTAGACGTTTTCCCTCTCTCTCTCACTTGAAAATTATCTCGATTTTGCATTTTATTTGCAGACAGTTTCTTATAACTAAAGTGAATAAAATAATTCGGAAATACAAAATATTAAAGTTTAACACACTTTATTAATTTAAGAACTAAACAATAGGTGATAAAAGTTATGTTTGACACTATATAAGATAGCAAGGACAACGTTCTGCCTATTTCAATCATGATACAGTAACGCTATATGTTACAGCCCACGAATGGGAATGAGTAATAAATCAAAGTATGGGAAACAAAAATAATTTAACATATGCTTGCGGATCTTTGCGAAGCTCCCTAGTTTTATAATTTATCAATTCAAATTTTCTCTAAGTATTTTTAAATACAAGTATACTGTTGAAATCATTAGTGTTTGTACTCGTACATTCACACATTTGTGATACTTCTCTGTCAGATTACAATATAAACAAATTATAATTATTTAGGTATGTTGCATATGGTCTAGATACTTGTTGACCTACTGTAAAAGTGTTTGGCTAAAAAAGGCTAAAAAAAGTTAACAAAGCTAAATAAGTAACAAGTCTATTCAAATATATCTTTCAACATTCAGTCATTGTTCATCCTCTAACGGAAAGAATGAGCGTACACCTAGTTATTAAAAGTATTTATTAATTTTTGTTTGGAATTTTCGGCCTATGAAACCGTTTAATAAATCCTGAGCAAAATCCTGAGAACATTTGGTGAAGGTTCGATACTGGATCCAGCTGCCATTGGCCATTGGGCTATTAATTAATGATCCTGCCTAAAGAATCAGTCGGCCATAGTCAGAAACAAGGCTACGCAAGGCAGCTCACCCATTCTACACTCATCATTCATTCATATTCGCCTTAAAATACGCCGACGTTGCATTGGCGTCTTAAAAATATATTAAGACATTATGTTGTGTACGTGTTTGGTATCAATCAAAATCATTTACCCTAGAGATGTGTATTTTGCGTAGTATCTAAATTGTGTAATTGTATAATAATCTAACTCGCTTCGCTCGCTGGGGGCTCCGCCCCCAGACCCATTCACCCCAGGTATCTGTTTGGCCTTAGGTTAGCGAAGCCAAACCTCATGTTCCTGGCTCAAGTAGAAGTGGTGTCATATCAAGTGGCGCGGAACCAATATGTTACTACTACTAATACTAAGAAATCTGACAAATCGGCAGTTTTAATTTGAGATGATACATAATTGAAATAGTAGGTATTGGGAATATTTTACGGATATTTAAGGGTAGTGGTATTAGGTACTTGCATACTAAATCTCACGTTCCTAGCTCTACAGTAGTAGAAATAAGGATAATTTAGCAGATGTTAAGGTTTTTAGTTTTCTGATTGGTTTAAACTATGAAAACTGATCATATGACTTCTGCTACATACCAAATATGTATAATTCCGTAAGCGAATCGTATAATAACCTAATTTCCACGTATATGGTTGGTTCTTCTGAATAAATATAAATTTTAAATTATCAATTGATAATCATGTAATTTAACTCAAATCAATAGTCGCAAATACGTCCTTAGTAAAAATAAAAACAAAACAAAAAACAATTAAATTAAACCTAACAAAACTTTAATAACTGTTTATACAGATTTTCAAACGTAAATAAATGTCAAAAAAACCAATGCACGATTTTAATGCCTACTGTTTCTAACTTCCTTTTCTGATGTCTAGTTGCATTTTGTTATGAAGTTTCAAGTTCAAGTTCTACTGCGCACATAACGAAGTCACTGAATGTGAACCTTTTCTCGTCGTCGGCGTATCGCGCCACCAGACTGCTCAGGGTGCTACTGGACACCGGGTACCCTGCTTTAATTAGAGCCTGCCTCAACTCTGAAGTCCTTATGTAATCTGAATCACCACTACACTGTAGGAAAACAGACTCCCACTGCCGTATCTTGTCCCAGAGAACCTGAAACTCCTCGAAGGACAACTTTCCCGAACGGTTAGTGTCCAACATGGAGATAAGGGAGCGACACTCGTATTTTGGAAACTTTGCTCCCATCGAGAGAGAGAAAATCCCTATGTTCGGACTCATTGCAAACTGTAGCAGTGTCTGAAGTCCTTGCCAACCTATCTCTTTCTCTTTGCCAGCTGTTCTGTCAAAAAAAGCCTTTATCTCGAGGTCACTTTTGTATACTAACTTCTTCGAGTGAACCGGTTCACTCTGACGTAGACTATCGTCTTGTGGTGTCATCAAATCGGGGTTTAAATCGTAAATTTCCTCCATTTTGGACGGTCTCTCTGTAAATACTCTCAGTAGAAATTGACCTTCATCGTTTACGTTTTTTGTTGAAGGCATTATGCAGTATTCTCCCGGCGACCACTTATAACGCACTACAATCTCTCTCGCGTGCTTGAAGTTTGAACTCTTAGCGTTCGTTAAATTATCAATCCCCAACAACTTACCAAATACTCCATCTAATGCAGTGTTGGACTGGCCAATTGGTAACGTTGTAAATCCTATTCTATGCCAAACCTTCCGCGATTTGTTCTTTTGCATCAATGCTACTATCAAAGTGCACAAATTCTCGTCATCATCGTCTGTCTCGTCAAGCGTGAGTCTAAACTTCGGGTTCATATGGATTGTTTGAGGAGAGGAACCACCAGCATTTACGTCTGCAATCCACTCGCCCCTGAACGAATGTTCTACCCAGTGCTGTTGTTGTTGAACCCCAGCGTCATTTTCGTTGTGGTTAGGGCGGTTACTTGTTCAAGAGAGACCACTGATATCTTCGTCTTCAATCCATTGATCCTTTAACAAATATTGTTCCCAGGGTTTTTTTTGCTTTAACCTTATCGACATTTTGGAATAAGGAAGGACTTAAATGGCAAATATCGATGGATTCGAAGTTATCTGCGAAATCAGAAACAGACATCCAAAATTCACCGTCGTTTTCATTTACTAATCCTATTCTTTTTTATCTTTATCATCGATATGGTTCCATTCTTTTGAAGAATCGCTCCAAGTTCCATTCCATTCAATTTTCCCCCATGGATTTCTCAGTCTTATTAGCATCACAGTTTCCTTGGAAGAATTAAACATTAAAAATTGGAAGGAGCCGACATGGGTCACACTGGTTACCTTAGTGACGCTATAAGCATGACCTTTCACCAACCCTTTGCTGGTTCTGTCTTCTTCTATCAAAGGATCTTTTTTCATAAAAACGCACATAAAATAGCTTTTATTAAACGAACTGAAAAGAATTCGCTCCAAGTTCGAAGGTTCAGGCGAAAGATTGACGGTCTCCATTATGCCTCCGGTAAAATCCACCATAGCCTCACCAAACCATCCTCCCGTTAGTTGGGTGTAGGACCCATACAGTTTAGCATATGCCTTTTCCAGCAAGCAACTCCAAAACTCGTTTTTCTGCTTGGAATGTGCAAACAACGGCTGTTCTTCTTTTGTTGGAAGCCTATCGTCCACTACGACTTCAACCCACTGTCCAACCTGCCATATCCTGAAACGAAACATACCAGTATAATTTTCTGTGAAAGATTGATCTGCTGGCACTACATGGTTGAAAAGAGTTTTGTTCATAGTTAGATTGGCCATGGCTACAACCATCCAGCAGTTTCCCATTTAGTCCAGGAGCTGAGGGGGTTTGAGCATGCATAAAAGTATAACGCAATATTTTTGCAGATTGTTGTAATATGGACCTTGGTGATACCGGAAACACATGTCGTCACTTTCCCTGGTGGTCGATAACTTGGGGGGAGGGGGGCAAAGATGGCGGGGGGCGCTACGCGTTAAAACGCCGATATCTCAAAAACGGTAAAAGATAGAACATCGGTTAAACCGTCGTTCTTTTTGTAACAATATGGGAAATAAAAAAGGATATTTGGTCTGAAGTCGTATCTCTATTAATAAAATAGTTATGGAATAAAACATGAGAAAATGGGATATTTAGGTAGATTTTTTAACGACTAGATTAAGTTTATAAGTATTGCATGCAAGTATAACCAAATATAATTACGTATTATTGTTATATGTAGTGTTTTGATACCGGAAACGCATGTCGTCACTTTCTCAGGTGGTCGACGACATGAGGGGAGGGGGGCAAACATGGCGCGAAGCGCAATGCATTCAAACGACTGTATCTCGTCTACGGAATGAGATAGAACAACGAAGAAAACGCTATTTTAATCACAATAATTAGTAAAATAAAAAAGGTTATGTGGTCCAAGGTCGTATCTCCTGTAATAAACGAGTTATAACAATCATGTATTTCAAAAATTAGTGTTATTATCATGATTTTTAACGAAAATCACGATTTATTTTTATATTGTCGGTTGAAATTAATAATAACGGCAACCCCTGTTTACTAGATACATTTTAAAACCTAATAGAGTGTATTAATGCATAAATGGTCTCTTAACAAGTAAAACAAGTTATGTTAGTTACGCCCAGTAAATGAGATCGCTGCACCATAGGGAGATAAATAACTACTTATACGTAATAACTACTTATACGAATAACATTTTAATTTTAATCGTAATATTATATGAACTTACATTTTTTATTACGTGATTTTATTTAGAACAAACAGTGTCAAAATCTAAAGAATTGTATACAAACATTGTATGTTTAATACCTTTAAGAGCTAATATGACCTTGGTAATTGGCGACGATCGCTTATATAACCTTTATACCCTTACTTGGTTTGAGTCCATGTTCTTAACAAAAATAATTTTCTTCTGTTTATTAATAAATTCTTCTTTTGACCTGAAATGAAAAACAACACGTAAATTCCTTCGCAAATTTTATATGAAAAGTATATCCATGTTTAATTTTGTATATCGTTAAAATAGCCACAGTTGATTAATTGGAATTTTTATATTTCCATTTCCGGTGAAATGTGTTAGTCATAAATTGTAATACCCTTAAATATAATACAATTTGTTTCGCTATAATTAAGATCAATGACAGGCACGCGCTTGGTGTTTGCAATTTTGGGGTTTTGATATCTCTGAGGCAAATTTAAAAAAATATTATCAAAACATATGAAAATATTACAGTACTTGCCACACATTTTTATAAACATGATAAGCTTAATCCATGGTTTAGATTTGAGGATATGCGATAACTTTTAATTCGGTTATGACTAATTAGACTTTCAATTAAGATAGATACTTACATTTATACTTAATTTTAATTTTCTGTTAAGCATGCGGTAACATCCTATAGTAACCTTAGTAGTGGTGAAATGCGGGGGAGGGGCCACAATCGGCGCTTTTTTCCCATGTTATTCTTATGGGGAGCCGTTTTTGCGCCGAAGCCAGCTCCCGCCTTACACAAGTTTCCTTGTTGGCCTATATTAATACCCAACCCTTGCCTATATTAAATGTATTTTCCCAATCCCCATCCCTCCTCTATATTTTTTAAAATTAATTTTCAAATTCAGGCTAAAAAACTATCTTTAGTGTTTATAGTCCGATTTGTCTGCAATTTGGATATGTTACTGTCCTAGGCAAGTGTTTTAATAAATTCCACTTACATTTCCCAAATTCACTATAACGGTCAAATTAAAAAATATTTTTGAAAAATACTATAGTGCCAATTGCCACCTTCTTTATTAACTGTCCGATTTGTCTTCAATTTGGATATGTTATTGTCCTAGGCAAGTGGTTTAATAAATTCCACTTACATATCCCAAATTCACTATTACGGTAAAATTAAAAAATATTTTTGAAAAATACTGCCAATTGCCAACTTCTTTATTTACTGTCCGATTTATTTAAAATTTGGATATGCTATTGACCTAGGCAAGTGTTTTAATAAATTCCACTTACATTTCCCAAATTCACTATAACGGTCAAATAAAAAAATATTTTTGAAAAATACTATAGTGCCAATTGCCACCTTCTTTATTAACTGTCCGATTTGTCTTCAATTTGGATATGTTATTTTCGTAGGCAAGTGGTTTAATAAATTCCACTTACATATCCCAAATTCACTATTACGGTAAAATTAAAAAATATTTTTGAAAAATACTGCCAATTGCCAACTTTTTTATTTACTGTCCGATTTATTTAAAATTTGGATATGCTATTGACCTAGGCAAGTGTTTTAATAAATTCCACTTACATTTCCCAAATTCACTATTACGGTCAAATTAAAAAATATTTTTGAAAAATACTGCCAATTGCCAACTTATTTATTTACTGTCCGATTTGTTTAAAATTTGGATATGTTATTGTTGTAGGCTAGTGTTTATGCACCATCCACATTTTACAAATATTGCGGTTAAATTTTAAAAAATTTGGAAAAATACTGCCAATTGGCAACTTCTTTATTTATGGTCTGATTTGTTTAAAATTTATATATGTCATTATTCTAGGCTAGTGTATATGTACCATCCACATTTGACAAATTAACTATAATGGTCAAATTTAAAAAATATTTTGAAAAATATACTAACAATTTCAAACTTCTTTATTTACTGTCTGATTTATTTTCGGATATGTTATAGCTCTTATATAGGTAACAAGACCACACTACCACACGTTCCATTACCTCCTACAATACAATATTTTGTCTTTTTTGTTTGTTTATTTTGCTGTAATCCCAAAACTGACTTTGCTGTTTATTGTCCGATTTGCCTACACTTTGGATATTGTCCTAAGCATTTATTGTCTGATTTATTTTTGGATATGTTATAGCCCCCAACTATTATATCTAAAATTACAATATTATTTCCACCTATAATACAGTTGATGTGTTGTTTGTTTTGCCACAACCTAAAAACTAACATTGGTATTTGTGTTTTTACAAAACTATATTTTGTAAATTACTTCCAATAACTCCTTTATTTACTTTTCGACTTGTTATATCCCCTTATATCTAAATTTACCGTATATTTTTTCCCTAAATACCCCATTTCCAAATTCAATATTACGGTTGGATTAAAAAAAATAAATGCAAGCTTATTATATTTGCCACAAGCTTATTATATACATCCAGCCGTTATATTTGCCACATTTCCAATATTGTTGTGACCCTCTCAACTACCTCTCATTGTAATATAATAAGTAATCCACAAAATATTTATGGTCAGAACTGCCTAAATTTTGGATATGTTTTAAGCCAATGTGATAGCAAAAAATCAATTTTTAAAACCTAAAACAACTAAACACAAAACACTAATCTTTCTTTGTGCTTGTTTGGAGTAGTCTTTATTTTATCCAACTTAATTTTAATTTTGTAGTTAAAATCAAACTTCCCACATTCTAGCTCCCTTTCCAGCCAGTGGTTGGAGACATAAAGGTTACGAATATTTTCAAACTGTACAATATATCTTTTTCTACCCCTATGTTGGACTTGTTTAATAGCGCTTATTAATAATTCCGCACCATATTCCAAATCCTCCAGTCTACTACATTCTTTAAATTTAACATTGCCTTTAATATCTTGCATCTCTATGTCTTCTTGTCCAACATCATCCCACTCATTGTTACGGAAACTTAGGTTTTCTATTTTTGGAAAGGAATTGCCATAAAATGTTGCGGTTCCGTTAGTGTTAAAGCTTGCAAGTGGCTCGTTGGTAGGTAGATAAATAATGTCCAAATCACCACTGTATGGCAACACGCTATAACCTTGCCTATTCTTATTTATCTCTATAAATACAGTTTTACAGACACCTTTAACATAGTATACACCCCTCCGTCCATCCTTTTCTGCCAACACTCCCACAAACTTGTTGTTTACTACAAACGCATACACTATATAATGTCCATAATGCTCTAGATCCTCCCAACGTCGCAGGAAGTAATCTTTTAATTTATCCTCTCTTTCCCTTCTTTCTTGTTCTTTAGCCAACTGTGCTTTGTATTCCTCTGCAACAGTATTTTCCACATATTCCAATTTACGCTTATTACTGTCAATGTCTTCTAATTCCAATTTCCTCTTTTTGGAACAACTCTCTAAGAAAGGCTTGGAAAGTGGCTCTATTTCTTTAATAGTGTATGGGTACAGTTTATTGGTCCGGCTTCTTAAAACGTAGGGAGTAAGGTTAGGACTTTCCACTAAGCCTAATTCTTCTAAATTGATGTGTTTAGGTATAGTGGAGAAAGGTGTATTTGATTTTGTAAAACATGTGCCCCCAGATTTGATGTAACACTTATGCTTTACACTTATGACATCAGGAAACTCCTCTATTACCTCTACATAGTTAGTTGGTAAACAGTTAAAGCTAAATGCAGATAGAGCATACTTTATTAACTTTTCCCTTTGTGTACTATCTTTTGGCAGTTTTAGTTGTTGTACTCCAGTTATCTTCTTCGTATTACTATTACCCCAATATGCGTATTGTAATAAATCGTTAAACACTAAACAACAACTGTTTTGTAATTGATTGGCAACTTTCACCCACATCTTATGCAGAGGTACAGCATAGAATGGAGCATTTTGAAAGTACCGTTTGTTGTCTTCTATTAGACTTAAACAATCTCTTAAAGGTTCAAACCCTTTACCAAAACCTCTACAATAGTTACAGATTGTTGCCTCTAACCTTGTTATTCCATTCTCTCTAGCTAGTTTAGACGAGAACGTTTCTTTTAGTCTCGCATCTGGACAGTTTACAAAGTTTATTATATGGTTTCCTATACTTTTAATTACTCCAGGGCTTGTAATCTGGCATATAAATTTATTATATATTTTTACCCTGCTATTTACATTAAACCATGTTAAACAGTCTTTACTAACATTATCTACAATAACATTATATCCATTCTTGTACGCCCCTTGGTAGCAAAAGTTAAAGTTTTCTGTAAGATATTGGCACATTTCCTCTTTATTAAATATTCCAGCCAAATCTAGTGTTATATCGAAATCCATAAGATAGTACATTTCTTTTTCCAGATCTTGCAGTATCTTTGGAAGATCTTCCAACAAATCCTTAATTTTAACATTTGCAAGCTTTATTTTATAGGGAATTGCTATAGGATCATCATACTTTTGTTTAATTTGGTCAATATCTTTCTTTATTATTTGTAACACACCCTCGCTTTGGACCCCAGAGGACCTCTCCAAGGAGAATGGTAGTTTGGCCACAACACCATGTCGAGCTAAAGAGAACTTTTTAAATATTCCTCGTAAGTAGCTATTAAACGAGCCACATATTTTCTTCTTAACTTTAAATTTATTCCGAACGTCCCCATCACAATCCGTAACATTGGTTATCTTAACTAACATTATGTTATCACAAAACGCATCCGTTATAGATGTTAAGTTATTTAATTTTGGTTCGCCCTCGCAATAGTTTATATTACCTATGTCTGTAAGAAGGTTATTATTACGTAGATTTTCTAATAAAAACCATATACCGAATCTTTCGTTAGTAGGTTTAATACAATTTCCCAATAAATGGCTAACAGAGTACATTTCTTTTATACAAAAAAGTAGCGGAAACATGTAAACAGGACAGATTACACTATAGGCATATATGTGTTGTAAATATATGGATATTGTATATAAACATAGGCGAGCGGTAAGTGTAACATGTAAGTGGACACCCACATGCAAATATGGAATACCCACTATTAATATAATTCCAAATTCGACTAAATAAGTTTATAGTCTCAATATAATTAACATATTAACTAACGGTGCCATCCCGCATTAGTACCCAAATTTCCGAAATTCTATAATTCTATTCTTAGTCCTTGTATTAGGTTTTGTACTATTAAACCCTACATTCTTATCCTGTGCAGTAGAGTAATATATGCATGTTATTTAATACGCACATTCTACAAGACCTATACATAGATCTGTTGTATAAGCAGCAGAATAGACGTCTCACCCATTGTGTTGTTGTAAAGTAAAACATAAATGTAAATTGTGCTGGATACAACCGGCCAAATATTAGACAGGAAATGTGTTGGAAGTGTATTGCCAAATAGTAAGACAAATCACATAGTGCAGCATGTACGCAATCCATTACTATTTAGACAAAGGTCAGTATTGGTACAACATCCGATATATTAGCGAAACCCAGTCCAAACATTGTGTCCTCAAAATGTTATGATTGTGTTAAATTTGTTTATATTACATATATTTCTTACACAATTTACAAACTATTTTTTGTGTCAGTTGACAGAACCTGTAAAGTTGTGTTAAATGGCTTCTTATTTTTATTTTAGCCTATACGTTGGTTGCCAAATTCTTATTTGATTTTCTAATTAGTGTCTTACTTAATTATAATTCTAAATTGTATACTCTTAACTAATTGTTTGCTCGGATGTGCTCAGGAAAAGTGGATATAAACAGTGATGCTATCGGGATCTGAGGGCAATGGCTGCCATGTGCTAAGCCTAGCTTCTCTTTGCAAAAATGAGTGTTGTTGCTTACAAAATTCCCTAGGCTATTTAAATATAGCTCACAAATGATCTTCTTTGATTTGATAATAAATATACTTGTACTTGTGGTCTCCTTTACTTTATTGTAGTGAGTAGAATGTATTTGGTATTTATTCTGGATGTCAACAAAAGGTAGGTGTACACTTTCTAAGATTTCTTTAACTATTTGAATAAATACAAAGTTACAGAGGAACAATACAATATTTATTTATCTATTAGTACAATGACGTTTCAAAAGGTTCTCAATTGAAGGGATTTACAATAATATACAACTCAGGGGGAACAGTTACAATGTGTGGCCTAGCCTAGAAGATAAATGACAAATATACTGGTAGGCCTAAAACTAAATGTTCATATTTTGGGTTCTAAATGGGGTTTCTTTACAAATGAGGGCTCTTTTTCTCAGGGGGGAAGTGTCGTGCTACTTGAATAACGTTTGGGATGATATTTGAAAGAATATTAAGTCCAAATTAAGCTGATGTGTTGAAAAATTACAACAATGGAAATTTTGGTTGTTGTCTAAAAGGAGAGTCCAATGGTTTCACTGACTTTATGAATGGTTAAAATACTCAAAATTAAATTTGGAAAGATAGTTCAATATAAAAATACTCTCTTGAGGTTACTTTAACTTTCAAAACATTAGGCTTGTTCTATTTAAATGTCTGTATTCTTTCCAGTCCCTAAATAGAATACAATGGAAGGAGTTTACCAATCTGCTTACAAATGTTCTTCGCTCAAATACCAGTTTTTTGGGGAAATCAAATAAAAAGGAGTGAATTTAAAGATGGTATTAATTGAGCAGTAAGTCCCTAATAAAATGAGCACCAAGCAATGCAAAACTTAGGCCATACTGGGAAATTTAAAATAGGAACTGTGTCCTTCACAGATTCTAGGTCTTAACACTATGGCATCTGGAGCAAGAAGAAAGATCTAGTAGAGATGAGGTCTGGAAGCATGGTCCATTGTTGAGAAGCACATGTTCACACAATTGTTGACACTGGTCACTGTAATTTAGATTCCTTAAGGACTATTTTTGAAAAGTATATTATATTAAATTTTAATTTTATTGCAATCCTCTCACATAACTTATATCTAAAATATTATTATTAACAAATATATTAAATTAAGTGAGTAGGCTATTATATGGGGATAGGCTATGAATAATTATTGGTGATTAAATTAATGAAATACATATTATTATACAATTGCACAGATAAATAAACATTAAATATATAGAGGGGAATGGCTTTCTGAGGAGTGATGATAATGATGATTATTATTAGGCATGGACATAGGACAATTAACACAAACAACACATTTAGGGGAAATTAATTAATTAGTACATTTATAGGGAAACATAAATATAAAATAACACATAATAAGAAAGTTTATTACTAAATGATGAATGAATGACATGTAATACTATAATTATCTCCTCAGAAATCTGTATGATATGAAATTAAAGACAGATTTCGATCAAGTATGAAATGGAATACATGAATTATTTAGTATGAAATACATTTACAGCTAGTTATGAGGTACATTAAATGATTGATGTTGGTTGGTGATAGTATACTTCTTATTCTAAATTTACATTAACATAGGGACAATACATAAATGGGGAATATGGGATGAGGGATTAGATAGTTCATGACCGCACAGGGGAAATTAGGATTAAGGGAACATTTAATATAACAATTGTTTATTGGCATGGGGATGAAGTTCTTCACTCGCATAAAAACACTTTGGTTTATACACTGTTTGTTACAAGGGCAAAATTCACTGTTTATAATCATCGCATTGATAAATAAATTGTTATTCAACACTGTTTTGGGGAATAATCACACTGTTCACTTGGGAATAGGGGAAAGGGTACGCACTCGCGGTTAAGGTTCATGATGATCTCCTCATTTAAAATGATTACACTTGATAGATGATGATGATGATGAACTATTTACACTGTTTTAGGAGTTTATGTTGTCAGGGTCTTCTTCACTATATACATTATCCTCTTCTATTATCGGTTCTATGTATCTTTTTAATGCAGATATGTGATATGGTCCAAATAAGATGTCTTCGTTTTCTCTGGTTACATGAAAAGTAGATTTTCCTAATATTTGCTTGATGACGAATGGTCCTTCGTAAACCTCGAAAAGCTTTGCAGTTTCTCCATAAATAGCTCGGGAGAGGGGATGTGATTTTATTAGCACTTTATCGTTTATCTTTAATGTTTGTGGTTTTCGATTCTGATTTAACTCTGCTGATCTTTTAATTCGTTTGGCATCTAACCTGCGTTTAGCGATGAGTAACTTCTGTTCTATTGGAGTATCAATTATGAATGGATTTTCAGACAAGTATTTTTCCCAAAAGCGGTGGTCTCGAACGCCGAATTGTAGTTCGTTAGGAGTGAATCCGGTCGATTCATGATATAATTCATTGAGGCATGCATTAATATCAGGAATATATTTCGCCCACTTCTTGTGTTGACGGGAGCAATAGGTGCGTAGACATCTCTTAACTTCTCGAATAGGTCTCTCGGCAAGGTTGTAGCATGGGTGGTACACTGGATTGAAGATTAATTCGATATTATTCTGCTCCATCTTCTGGATGTATTCTCCGCTCTTGAATTGTGTTCCATTATCAGACTGGATTCTTTTAGGGTATCCATAATTTGGGAAGTGTTGAGTGAATAATTTATTTAATATTGTTTTAGTGGTGGCTTTTTGCATAGGATATAACTTGATGAATTTGGTGAAGATATCGATGACAATAAGTATATATTTAACGTTTGATACACTGGTAGGAAGAGGTCCGATGATATCAATGGCTAGCTGTTCGTCCTTTCCTGTACATAGCACTCCTTTTGCTGTGGCCACTAGCGGTCGGTTGCTGATCTTACATTTCTGGCAGGTATCGCACGTAGCTAAATATTTCCTTATGGTTCGATTCATGTTTCGAAATATGAAGGTTTCTTGTAATAATTGAAAGCATTTCTTGGCTCCGCAATGTAAGTAGAATAGGTGACATTCCCAAATGAGGTCTTGAATCATGCAGTGAGGTACAGCAATTAACCATTTATTTTTCAATTTTTGATAAAGGGTATTGTTATGAATGCGGAAATTATATGATAATTTTTGTGCGACTTCTGAATCTGGTTGTTCTTCTAATGTTTCAATGATGGGTTGGAGTTTGGTATCTTCTCGCTGGAGTTGGGGTAAGTTTCTTAATGCGCTCTTCAGATTTTGATCGGGGATATTCTCAATGTAATGGATAGTTAATTCTCTTGGATTATTGTATGAAATAGCGGATTGATCGATGGAGATGCGACTTAGCGTGTCTGCAGTGATGTTGTCTGTACCTTTACAGTGGACAATTTTGAAGTTATATTCCTGTATGGTGAGTATCCATCTCGCCAAGCGATTATTCAATAATCGGCACGTTTTTAAGAAAGTGAGCGCGTGATTATCTGTTATGATGGTTAATTTCGTTCCCAGGACAATGTATCGAGACTTTTGTAAACAATAAATGATGGCAAGGAGTTCCTTTTCAGTGGTGGTATACCTTTGTTCGACTGGTTGTAACGTTCTCGACATAAACATTATGGCAGCTTTCTCACCATTTTCTCGTAGTTGATACAAATGTCCGCCTATAGCATAGTCAGAAGCGTCAGTTTGTAAGAAGAATTCTTTAGATGGGTCTGGGTGTTTTAAGACGTTGGTTTCCAGAAATAGTTGTTTAATCTTCATAAAGGTGACATCATCTTCTTTAGTCCAGATAAATTTGTTCTTCTTTGAAGTTAATCGCATTAATGGTTGTGTGGTTGCAGAGAATTTATCTATGAATTTATTATAATAATTTATGCTGCCAAGGAAAGCTTTAAGTTGAGTTCTGTTTTTTGGTGTAGGGAAATTTAGTATCGGTTCTACTTTGCTCTGGTCCATGTGGAGTCCATCGTTAGTTAAGGTGTATCCCAGAAATGGTACAGAATTTTGGCAAAACTTTGATTTGTTAAATCGAATGGTCATGTTGGCTTCTTCTAATTTGCTGAATATGTACTCTAGATGTTTCATGTGAGACTTGAAATCGGGTGAAATTATGCAGATGTCGTCAACGTAGATTGCAGTAAAATTCTCAGCTTCAGAATCGAATACATTGTCTAGCGCTCGAACTAAAGCAGCTTGTGATGTAGAGATACCAAATGGTGTCACAGTGTACTGGTATATTTTACCTCTGAATTGGAATGCCGTATATTGTTTGGAATTTTCTGTTAATGGTATTTGCCAATATGATGCGGTCAGGTCGATACTACTTATAAATTTTGCATTTTTGCATTTTCCAAGGATCTCATTTACACTTCTGTTACATTCAAAATCAGGTATTATAATTTCGTTTGCTTTTCGGGCGTCAAGGCATAATCGTATTTCTCCCGTCTTCTTAATGACTGGAATTATCGGGTTGATAAAAGTGCTTTTACTCCTCTCAATTACACCTAAGGATTCCATTCTGTCGATCTCTTGTTGTACTGCATCTTGATATTGTTGTGGTACAGGATAAGTTGTGCTTTTAAAATGTTGTGGATTATCTACTCGTAACTCATGAGAATATTTGTTGCATATGCCTGGTTGTTCGGAGAAAACATGTTTATACTTATTTAATAACTGACTTAAAATTGTTTGTTCTTCTTTCTTGATATAATCATTTGATGCTAAAGATGTATTAATTTCTTCTTGTGTCAATGTGCTGTCGTTGGTTGGATTTGTTTGTAATTCGTTGAAGTTGTATGCTGTGCTATCATATTTATCATATATTAAATCATCATTGTACTCATCGTACATCATATTATCAAAATTATTATTCATATTATTATTTGGCCTATGGCTATTATTAATTATTATTTGACACAACTGTCCTTCATGATGACACATATTAAACTTCATTATAACATTATCATTATTGATTTTCATATTTATTTCGTTTGTGTTGAAATTTAAATCCATTTTGAGGGCAGATAGAACATCGACTCCGAGAATTATGGGTTTTATTAAATGTGGCACTATCAAATATTCAATTAGCATCGTATGTTTATCAATGGTAGTGGGAACATATATTGTGCGGGAAACACGTTTAGACTTTTCTCCAACAGCTGTTTTGATAACGGTGTTGTTCACTGGTAATTCTTCAAATGGTTGTAGCTTCATTTTGTTTTCATTGAACCAAGCTTCGGCTATGCAAGTTACAGAAGAACCGGAATCAATTAAGGCATTAGTGCTGATATTGTTTAATGTTATATTGATTTCTGGACAGTTAATTTGTGTATAATTTGAATTGACATCATTTTCGTACTCATCTTCTAAAAGGAAATTTTTATCACATATTATGTTGTTGGACTACTGCATAAGATTTATAGAGTGATTGATAGTTTGACCGAGGATAGTGTAAGTAGGCGCTGTATTTAATTGGTAATCGCATGACAACATAACCCTTTCTCGGCCGTGGTCTACAGCGCCGAGTCGTTTCCCTGTCTCGTTTGAGACGGTGAGGAACGTGGACTAGCAGTATTGTTGTTACTTGAATGAGGGCTCATTGGAGATACAGTTGGAGCATTAGGTGGATTGGGGTTCTGTCTAAATATGGCGCAGAGTTGATTCTGTTCGTTGGTAGGGTGTTGACGATCATTTTTGTAGTTTTGTTCATAGTTTCTGGGATGATATTGCTCACGTTGATACGGCTTGTTGTCATGATGACTTCGATGGTATTGCTGGTTGTTGTTACCATTATTCCTGTAATTTTGTTGATTTCGATACGAGGAGTTGTTTGAAGGGTATTTGTTTTGCTGGTAACTATGGTAATTGTTCATTTTTGGTTGATAGGCCCGTTGGTTAGCATATCGATCGTTGTAATTCTGTTGGTTCGAAGTGGTTGGACTGACTGGTCGGTTGCTTTGCTGGTTGTTGTGGTTCCTGGCTTTCTTAGGTCCATCTTTTATGTCTTCTTTCTGCAGTAGTCTTTCCATCGCTCGGATCGTAGTGATGTTCTGTACGCTTATGCTGTCTTGGATTATTGCGTCAAATCGCTCCGCCATAAGAGTCACTATCTCCTCTTCACTTAGGCTGGGTGTCATCGATTGTAGTAGCAATACTCTTTCTGTCAAGTACTCCGTCCGGCTTAACGTTCCGTTGGCTCTATACTTCTCCGATTCGATTTTTGCTTTAATTCCTCGTTGGACTGCCTGGCTCCAGTATTTGAGTTCGAATTCTCTGGCAAAATGTTCCCAATCAATAATTTCACTTTTTATCAGCTGTAGCCATCGTGATGCTGGTCCTTCGAAGGATGTCTCAAGCAGGTCTTTCAGGTACTCAGTTGAGTCGCAACGTTGATTCCTTTCGATTCCTCGTTCGTAATACCTTCTCAATTTGTATAAATATTCATTTGGATTGCAGCTCCGTCCATTAAATTTCGGCATTAGACGATCATTGGCTTCGCTTCCACTGCATATTACTTTGATTTGTCCGGCCATTCCGTTTAATTGATTTGCTTGCTTCAGATTGGTTACTTCAGTTTCACATTTGTTTAAATTTTGATTCAAGGTTTGGATTTCGATTTGTTGTGCCTCAATTAGTCTTGTTTGCAATGTAATTTTGGGGATAACTTCATTTTTCAGTGCCGTTAGGTTTGCTTTTGAATTACGTTCATTATCCAATTGAGTTTTAGCCGTTAGTTCTTCTATTTTCAGATCAAAATTTTGCTTGTGCTCTTCCAGATGAGTTTTGACAGTAGATATAATATTTTCCTGATATTGTTTATTTTCAAATTCGGCAGCGGTTTGTTGTTGTGAGATACTGTCCAGCACGAATTTCCTCATTTGAGTTTGGGAATTTTCAATTCTAAGTATTAATTTGTCAGTTAATTTGGCAGTTTCTTCAGATTGGGCATTTTGGGTCATTTTGATGGCATTAATCTCTGATCGAATTTCGATTTGGTTTTCTCTTGTTTCTTGTATCTGGGATTCGAAAGCGTTTCGACAGGCTTGGATTTCCTGTTGAGTTTCATTTGTCTTATCGTGGATAATTTTGGTCAATTCGGTCTTGGTTTGATTTATTTGTTGTTGGAAATTTGCATTAATCGTCTGGATTCCAGATTTAGTTTCTTGTATTTCGGATTTTAATTCAAATTTTAATTCAGCATTATTCTGTTCGATTTTAGCGCTGGTCTGTTCAATTTTCGTATTCAAATCGATACTGGTTTGTTCAAATTTGTTATTTAAATCAAGACTAGTTTGTTCAATTTTCGTATTTAAATCGATACTGGTTTGTTCAAATTTGTTTCCCAAATTAGTCATAAGGGTGACAAGCATATTCATATCGATTGCAGGTGTCGGTGTAGTCGGGTTTGTAACGTTTAATCTGCTAGTTGCGTCGTCTGTGTGTGCATCAGTCAGCGGGCGCGATGAATGAATCAGCGTCGACTTGTTCAATGAGCTAGCGATACGTCCTCGTTCATTCTGATCAATGAATCCAGTTCGGGAACCTTCGGGTGTGTCCGTCAGCGTTCGGATCGGTCGGCTGGCGATTTTTCGTTCTGGTGTTGAGAAAGCAGAGTTAGCGTCTAAGGGCAGGCTGAGAGAGAAATCTCGCGTAGAGGTTACGAAATCGACGTTCTCTGATTGGCTGATGGGGTCAGTGTAGGTTTGGCGGTCTTTGCTTTTGGGCGTTTCGTTCTCGTTCTGCGCAACATGGCGGCTGCTGGTTTCATCGTCGCTCGAATCGGCGTCTGCTGCGGGGTAGTTTCGTGTTTTCCGTAGATTGTATTTATTTTCTGCCATCGTGTGTTCGTTTTATTATAATATGCGAGATAGTTAAATATGTGATGCTTTTGTACACAGTTATTATTGGTGGGGAGGGAAACAACTACGGGAACTTAATATTAAATATGGTCTTATTCTAGGCTTACTCTAGTTGAGGATTGCAATGTTTATCAACTGTTATTCAAGCCAGTACGTTGGGTCGCCAATTCTTATTTTTATTTTAGCCTATACGTTGGTTGCCAAATTCTTATTTGATTTTCTAATTAGTGTCTTACTTAATTATAATTCTAAATTGTATACTCTTAACTAATTGTTTGCTCGGATGTGCTCAGGAAAAGTGGATATAAACAGTGATGCTATCGGGATCTGAGGGCAATGGCTGCCATGTGCTAAGCCTAGCTTCTCTTTGCAAAAATGAGTGTTGTTGCTTACAAAATTCCCTAGGCTATTTAAATATAGCTCACAAATGATCTTCTTTGATTTGATAATAAATATACTTGTACTTGTGGTCTCCTTTACTTTATTGTAGTGAGTAGAATGTATTTGGTATTTATTCTGGATGTCAACAAAAGGTAGGTGTACACTTTCTAAGATTTCTTTAACTATTTGAATAAATACAAAGTTACAGAGGAACAATACAATATTTATTTATCTATTAGTACAATGACGTTTCAAAAGGTTCTCAATTAAAGGGATTTACAATAATATACAACTCAGGGGGAACAGTTACAATGTGTGGCCTAGCCTAGAAGATAAATGACAAATATACTGGTAGGCCTAAAACTAAATGTTCATATTTTGGGTTCTAAATGGGGTTTCTTTACAAATGAGGGCTCTTTTTCTCAGGGGGGAAGTGTCGTGCTGACTTGAATAACGTTTGGGATGATATTTGAAAGAATATTAAGTCCAAATTAAGCTGATGTGTTGAAAAATTACAACAATGGAAATTTTGGTTGTTGTCCAAAAGGAGAGTCCAATGGTTTCACTGACTTTATGAATGGTTAAAATACTCAAAATTAAATTTGGAAAGATAGTTCAATATAAAAATACTCTCTTGAGGTTACTTTAACTTTCAGAACATTAGGCTTGTTCTATTTAAATGTCTGTATTCTTTCCAGTCCCTAAATAGAATACAATGGAAGGAGTTTACCAATCTGCTTACAAATGTTCTTCGCTCAAATACCAGTTTTTGGGGGAAATCAAATAAAAAGGAGTGAATTTAAAGATGGTATTAATTGAGCAGTAAGTCCCTAATAAAATGAGCACCAAGCAATGCAAAACTTAGGCCATACTGGGAAATTTAAAATAGGAACTGTGTCCTTCACAGATTCTAGGTCTTAACACTATGGCATCTGGAGCAAGAAGAAAGATCTAGTAGAGATGAGGTCTGGAAGCATGGTCCATTGTTGAGAAGCACATGTTCACACAATTGTTGACACTGGTCACTGTAATTTAGATTCCTTAAGGACTATTTTTGAAAAGTATATTATATTAAATTTTAATTTTATTGCAATCCTCTCACATAACTTATATCTAAAATATTATTATTAACAAATATATTAAATTAAGTGAGTAGGCTATTATATGGGGATAGGCTATGAATAATTATTGGTGATTAAATTAATGAAATACATATTATTATACAATTGCACAGATAAATAAACATTAAATATATAGAGGGGAATGGCTTTCTGAGGAGTGATGATAATGATGATTATTATTAGGCATGGACATAGGACAATTAACACAAATAACACATTTAGGGGAAATTAATTAATTAGTACATTTATAGGGAAACATAAATATAAAATAACACATAATAAGAAAGTTTATTACTAAATGATGAATGAATGACATGTAATACTATAGGCTGTAAACCAGTATCTGTGCCTGTGTCGTAATGTGTTGGAGTGTGTCATTTATTGTGTCTCTGCATTTGTGTTGTTTTATAAACTTTAAATATTACTATGTCCTTATACTCTTACTATTTCTGTTACTATAATATTAATTTTTTACTGTTTGTTTTCCAAGTTTGATTGTGGGTTTCGCTAATATATCGGATGTTGTACCAATACTGACCTTTGTCTAAATAGTAATGGATTGCGTACATGCTGCACTATGTGGTGTTTGTCTTACTATTTGGCAATACACTTCCAACACATTTCCTGTCTAATATCTGGCCGGTTGTATCCAGCACAATTTACATTTATGTTTTACTTTACAACAACACAATGGGTGAGACGTCTATTCTGCTGCTTATACAACAGATCTATGTATAGGTCTTGTAGAATGTGCGTATTAAATAACATGCATATATTACTCTACTGCACAGGATAAGAATGTAGGGTTTAATAGTACAAAACCTAATACAAGGACTAAGAATAGAATATAGAATTTCGACAATTTGGGTACTAATGCGGGATGGCACCGTTAGTTAATATGTTAATTATATTGAGACTATAAACTTATTTAGTCGAATTTGGAATTATATTAATAGTGGGTATTCCATATTTGCATGTGGGTGTCCACTTACATGTTACACTTACCGCTCGCCTATGTTTATATACAATATCCATATATTTACAACACATATATGCCTATAGTGTAATCTGTCCTGTTTACATGTTTCCGCTACTTTTTTGTATAAAAGAAATGTACTCTGTTAGCCATTTATTGGGAAATTGTATTAAACCTACTAACGAAAGATTCGGTATATGGTTTTTATTAGAAAATCTACGTAATAATAACCTTCTTACAGACATAGGTAATATAAACTATTGCGAGGGCGAACCAAAATTAAATAACTTAACATCTATAACGGATGCGTTTTGTGATAACATAATGTTAGTTAAGATAACCAATGTTGCGGATTGTGATGGGGACGTTCGGAATAAATTTAAAGTTAAGAAGGAAATATGTGGCTCGTTTAATAGCTACTTACGAGGAATATTTAAAAAGTTCTCTTTAGCTCGACATGGTGTTGTGGCCAAACTACCATTCTCCTTGGAGAGGTCCTCTGGGGTCCAAAGCGAGGGTGTGTTACAAATAATAAAGAAAGATATTGACCAAATTAAACAAAAGTATGATGATCCTATAGCAATTCCCTATAAAATAGAGCTTGCAAATGTTAAAATTAAGGATTTGTTGGAAGATCTTCCAAAGATACTGCAAGATCTGGAAAAAGAAATGTACTATCTTATGGATTTCGATATAACACTAGATTTGGCTGGAATATTTAATAAAGAGGAAATGTGCCAATATCTTACAGAAAACTTTAACTTTTGCTACCAAGGGGCGTACAAGAATGGATATAATGTTATTGTAGATAATGTTAGTAAAGACTGTTTAACATGGTTTAATGTAAATAGCAGGGTAAAAATATATAATAAATTTATATGCCAGATTACAAGCCCTGGAGTAATTAAAAGTATAGGAAACCATATAATAAACTTTGTAAACTGTCCAGATGCGAGACTAAAAGAAACGTTCTCGTCTAAACTAGCTAGAGAGAATGGAATAACAAGGTTAGAGGCAACAATCTATAACTATTGTAGAGGTTTTGGTAAAGGATTTGAACCTTTAAGAGATTGTTTAAGTCTAATAGAAGACAACAAACGGTACTTTCAAAATGCTCCATTCTATGCTGTACCTCTGCATAAGATGTGGGTGAAAGTTGCCAATCAATTACAAAACAGTTGTTGTTTAGTGTTTAACGATTTATTACAATACGCATATTGGGGTAATAGTAATACGAAGAAGATAACTGGAGTACAACTAAAACTGCCAAAAGATAGTACACAAAGGGAAAAGTTAATAAAGTATGCTCTATCTGCATTTAGCTTTAACTGTTTACCAACTAACTATGTAGAGATAATAGAGGAGTTTCCTGATGCCATAAGTGTAAAGCATAAGTGTTACATCAAATCTGGGGGCACATGTTTTACAAAATCAAATACACCTTTCTCCACTATACCTAAACACATCAATTTAGAAGAATTAGGCTTAGTGGAAAGTCCTAACCTTACTCCCTACGTTTTAAGAAGCCGGACCAATAAACTGTACCCATACACTATTAAAGAAATAGAGCCACTTTCCAAGCCTTTCTTAGAGAGTTGTTCCAAAAAGAGGAAATTGGAATTAGAAGACATTAACAGTAATAAGCGTAAATTGGAATATGTGGAAAATACTGTTGCAGAGGAATACAAAGCACAGTTGGCTAAAGAACAAGAAAGAAGGGAAAGAGAGGATAAATTAAAAGATTACTTCCTGCGACGTTGGGAGGATCTAGAGCATTATGGACATTATATAGTGTATGCGTTTGTAGTAAACAATAAGTTTGTGGGAGTGTTGGCAGAAAAGGATGGACGGAGGGGTGTATACTATGTTAAAGGTGTCTGTAAAACTGTATTTATAGAGATAAATAAGAATAGGCAAGGTTATAGCGTGTTGCCATACAGTGGTGATTTGGACATTATTTATCTACCTACCAACGAGCCACTTGCAAGCTTTAACACTAACGGAACCGCAACATTTTATGGCAATCCCTTTCCAAAAATAGAAAACCTAAGTTTCCGTAACAATGAGTGGGATGATGTTGGACAAGAAGACATAGAGATGCAAGATATTAAAGGCAATGTTAAATTTAAAGAATGTAGTAGACTGGAGGATTTGGAATATGGTGCGGAATTATTAATAAGCGCTATTAAACAAGTCCAACATAGGGGTAGAAAAAGATATATTGTACAGTTTGAAAATATTCGTAACCTTTATGTCTCCAACCACTGGCTGGAAAGGGAGCTAGAATGTGGGAAGTTTGATTTTAACTACAAAATTAAAATTAAGTTGGATAAAATAAAGACTACTCCAAACAAGCACAAAGAAAGATTAGTGTTTTGTGTTTAGTTGTTTTGGGTTTTAAAAATTTATTTTTTGCTATCACATTGGCTTAAAACATATCCAAAATTTAGGCAGTTCTGACCATAAATATTTTGTGGATTACTTATTATATTACAATGAGAGGTAGTTGAGAGGGTCACAACAATATTGGAAATGTGGCAAATATAACGGCTGGATGTATATAATAAGCTTGTGGCAAATATAATAAGCTTGCATTTATTTTTTTTAATCCAACCGTAATATTGAATTTGGAAATGGGGTATTTAGGGAAAAAATATACGGTAAATTTAGATATAAGGGGATATAACAAGTCGAAAAGTAAATAAAGGAGTTATTGGAAGTAATTTACAAAATATAGTTTTGTAAAAACACAAATACCAATGTTAGTTTTTAGGTTGCGGCAAAACAAACAACACATCAACTGTATTATAGGTGGAAATAATATTGTAATTTTAGATATAATAGTTGGGGGCTATAACATATCCAAAAATAAATCAGACAATAAATGCTTAGGACAATATCCAAAGTGTAGGCAAATCGGACAATAAACAGCAAAGTCAGTTTTGGGATTACAGCAAAATAAACAAACAAAAAAGACAAAATATTGTATTGTAGGAGGTAATGGAACGTGTGGTAGTGTGGTCTTGTTACCTATATAAGAGCTATAACATATCCGAAAATAAATCAGACAGTAAATAAAGAAGTTTGAAATTGTTAGTATATTTTTCAAAATATTTTTTAAATTTGACCATTATAGTTAATTTGTCAAATGTGGATGGTACATATACACTAGCCTAGAATAATGACATATATAAATTTTAAACAAATCAGACCATAAATAAAGAAGTTGCCAATTGGCAGTATTTTTCCAAATTTTTTAAAATTTAACCGCAATATTTGTAAAATGTGGATGGTGCATAAACACTAGCCTACAACAATAACATATCCAAATTTTAAACAAATCGGACAGTAAATAAAGAAGTTGGCAATTGGCAGTATTTTTCAAAAATATTTTTTAATTTGACCGTAATAGTGAATTTGGGAAATGTAAGTGGAATTTATTAAAACACTTGCCTAGGTCAATAGCATATCCAAATTTTAAATAAATCGGACAGTAAATAAAGAAGTTGGCAATTGGCAGTATTTTTCAAAAATATTTTTTAATTTTACCGTAATAGTGAATTTGGGATATGTAAGTGGAATTTGTTAAACCACTTGCCTACGACAATAACATATCCAAATTGAAGACAAATCGGACAGTTAATAAAGAAGGTGGCAATTGGCACTATAGTATTTTTCAAAAATATTTTTTTATTTGACCGTTATAGTGAATTTGGGAAATGTAAGTGGAATTTATTAAAACACTTGCCTAGGTCAATAGCATATCCAAATTTTAAATAAATCGGACAGTAAATAAAGAAGTTGGCAATTGGCAGTATTTTTCAAAAATATTTTTTAATTTTACCGTAATAGTGAATTTGGGATATGTAAGTGGAATTTATTAAACCACTTGCCTAGGACAATAACATATCCAAATTGAAGACAAATCGGACAGTTAATAAAGAAGGTGGCAATTGGCACTATAGTATTTTTCAAAAATATTTTTTAATTTGACCGTTATAGTGAATTTGGGAAATGTAAGTGGAATTTATTAAAACACTTGCCTAGGACAGTAACATATCCAAATTGCAGACAAATCGGACTATAAACACTAAAGATAGTTTTTTAGCCTGAATTTGAAAATTAATTTTAAAAAATATAGAGGAGGGATGGGGATTGGGAAAATACATTTAATATAGGCAAGGGTTGGGTATTAATATAGGCCAACAAGGAAACTTGTGTAAGGCGGGAGCTGGCGTCGGCGCAAAAACGGCTCCCCATAAGAATAACATGGGAAAAAAGCGCCGATTGTGGCCCCTCCCCCGTATTTCACCACTACTAACCTTTGATTTTTCCTTCTTAAACTTCGTCAAATAGATCATTTCGAACAGTCTTGCAAGATTCCTTGCAAGTACAATACGAACAGCAAGATATCCCATTGCCAATACATATACAACTTTTACTTGAACAGTTTCGACATTTGCAAGGCTTGGTAAGTGATTCTGGTAACGGAGACTTCAACATTAACTTGGAACGTAGTTTTTTCTGTTCATCCATGTAAAATCCATACTCTTGTAAATTCAGTTCTTCTATGGTAGGTAATGTTTCATTTACTTGCTGTTCGTATTGTACTTGCAAGGAATCTTGCAAGAGTGTTCGAAATGATCTATTTGACGAAGTTTAAGAGGGAAAAAAAGGTTACTACAGGATGTTACCGCATGCTTAACAGAAAATTTAAATTAAAAATGTAAGTATCTATCTTAATTGTCTAATTAGTCATAACCGAAGTAAAAGTTATCGCACATCCTCATATCTAAACCATGGATTAAACTTATCATGTTTTTTAAAATGTGTGGCAAGTACTGTAATATTTTCATATGTTTTGATAATATTTTTTTTTAATTTGCCTCAGACATATCAAAACCCCAAAATTGCAAACACCAAGTGCGTGCCTGTTATTGATCTTAATTATAGCGAAACAAATTGTATTATATTTAAGGGTATTACAATTTATGACTAAAACATTTCACCGGAAATGGAAATGTAAAAATTCCAATTAATCAACTGGGGCTATTTTAACGATATACAAAATTAAACATGGATATACTTTTTATATAAAAGTTGCGAAGGAATTTACGAAGTGTTTTTCATTTCAGGTCAAAAGAAGAATTTATTAATAAACGGAAGAAAATTATTTTTGATAAGAACATGGACTCAAACCAAGTAAGGGTATATAAAGGGTATATAAGCAATCGTCGCCAGTTACCGAGTTCATATTAGTTCTTAACAAAGGTATTAAACATACAAAGTTTGTATAATACAAAAGAAATTAACAATTGCGAATCATCAGTGTGAGAATATAAAGAACAGTGACTCAACTGATCTTTCAAATCTGCTATGAATATAAGAAAGAGAATTGGTCCTAAACAATTTTCCAGGGGAACACCAACATATTTAGGAAGCCCCGTTGATAACTGCCCGTTAACCTTTGTGCGCTGAGTTCGCCCAGACAAGTAAGATGAGAACCATCTAACCGAAATATCGTCAAACTGTTGGAATCTCAGCTTTTCCAGCAATACCTCAAAATTCACCGAATCAAAAGCCTGGGAGAAATCAAGAGAAATCAACACACTCTCTAGCCCCCATCTTTGGCTGAAATCAGTACTTCAGTCACATTGAGAAGCACTGAGCAAGTACTAAACCCCTGTCTAAATCCTGACTGGGTTTCAGGGAGTAATCCTTCAGATTCCAAATAGGAGACCAATTGTTCCGACACAACTTTTTCAAGAATTTTGGAGATGACAGGAAGGATTGAAATAGGTCGGAAATCAGAAACCAAAGAAGGATTAAGGTTTTTTTTAAGAGGAACCACCACACTCTGCTTCCAATTGAAAGGGAAAATGCCAGTGTTCAACGATACATTGATCAGGTGGGTAACTGCCCCAATGCAAAAAGGGCTCAACCCCTAACAATTTTTATCAATATTCCATTCACACCAAATGAAGCACTTGTGATATTGTTCATCAACTCTTTTACCTTACATTCTGAGACAGGGGAAAAAGTGAAAGAAGAATTTATCTTTGCACATTTATTACTACTAAAAATCTCAATTTTGTCCGTGCATACTCCCCATGGTTAAAAATTAATAATTTAAGTCTTCAGGCCCAAGAGAATGGTCTTTCACTTCATCAGAACCCATAGCGCCACCAGCCCGTAACGTAGCCAGAAAGTCCCAGATTATACACAATGAAGCCCACTTCACTTCTGATGTTCTAGTGCTCTCCTACCTGACCTTCAACATATTTTAAGAATCTTTTACCTACTATTGTGCTGGTGGAGCTGAAATTAGAAAGATAACTGAAGTTCAATGCAGACATAGACCTACTTCAGACAAAAATATACTTTAGGCCACTGTCCCACTGGCCTTTAATATAAGTATGTTAATCTTCACACGCTGAATCGATAGAGCTGAAATTTGGCAGATAAATACATAATACACTAGAATCTTGCATAAACATTACCCAACATTCGGAAACCATTACCACCACCACCAAACTGGCATTTGAAATTATATTTACCATATCGTACTTATTACCACTTGACTGATGGAGTTGAAGTTCGGTAGAAAGGTACTTTTTTAAAATAGAAAGCAACTAAATACAAACTGACTAATGAACTTTTTTGACAAAGAAGGGCAAACCATTAAGGCGGTCCCACACTTCTCGCGAACACGCCCAATCATTCGGGCGAACTCCGAATGTTCAGAGTATTCGCGAGAAGTGTGGGAGCTGCACGAACTCTTGAATACATGCAGGAACATACGGGAGCGAATGTTCAGTAATCATTCGGGAGAATGTTCGGCCGAATGTTCAGGCGTGTTCGCGAGAAGTGTGGGACCGCCTTTAGGCTTTATAAGAGTGCCGTCTTAGACTGCGTACTCAGCTGGGCTTGACAACAGCAAATATTATTCCTAAGAAGCGCTTTTATTATTCACAAATCTATCGTATACACTTACTTGCTGTTAATCCCGTGCTTCGCAACGGGGAAACACATTCAGAGTAGAACAACTAAGCAGTTATGTATCCTGCATTCTGTGGTTAGCCCATGGAACTACTACGAATCAAGATCAGCTGTTTGTATTTTCTACAGCTCAAACAAAAATGAATATCTATAAGAATAACATAGGAACTTGGAAGTCCCGGGATAGAGCCCTAAGAACTTTTAAAAACAAAAATAGGCCTATGTGTTAATTTGGTATATAAGGAAAATTCCTGTAAATTTTCATGCCAATCGATTCAGTAGTTTTTGAGTGATTGAAAACAGACAGACAGACACACGCCATCCCATTTTTATATATTGGTAAGGATAAGGATATTAGTATGATAAATTAAACAATATACATTATCCGCCTGTTTTATTTTCTGCGAAGTGAGTAAAAGTTGTCACTTAGATTTATTTTAATGCTGTCAAAGAGCATATATTTGGTGAAGTCGATTGACTGATTTTAAAAAACAAGTAAAGGTTGGTAAGTAACGAAACATTAAATGAATAAATAAAAACGAATACCTTAGGGATTGGTGTTTTAAAATTATTTTGATTTTCCACATTTGTTATCTTCAAATTGTCAATTTCATAAGCTATCAGTTTAGAGTTTACTGTGCACATGGACTTGGAAAACTATAGAAAACAGTTAAATTGGTCTAAAAGATTTAGAAAGCAATGTACGGTTGTATCTATTTCAGTAGTGAATGTTGTACAATAACTCCAATATCTCTCTTCCATCCCCTAAAAACGTTCTGGATGCCACAACTCCCCCCCACCACCACCTTCCCAACACCAGAGCCGCTGAAGAGGTAAGTTATCCTAGAATATACTTTAATATAAGCAGTATTTGCGTGAAAAAAGGATTTCAGAATTCCGTAGACTGATTTTGTTGGTTTAGAAAATATGGGGGTTTGGGCCTCATAAATGGGGGCAAAATATTATTTAACTCCAGGATAAAGCCAATTGTACTAGACAACTAATTTGAAATTTGAAATTTTATTTTTTGGCTTGTGGAATTTCAAATCATAACAAAGTCATAATAGGTGATCAAATACAACCAGTGAACTATCAAAGTATCAATAAGTGATTTTCCCCTTAAGCAAAGTTTGGCCCTCATGAACTCCCTCATAATAAGTTTGCCCCTCATAATAAGTTTAATAACAGTTCAAGATCAATTTAAATACATGGGTTTTCGTAACAAAAAACCACGATAAAATAACGTTTCAATGATTCGCATTCAAGTACTGGAAAGCAGAGGACTTTTGTTGCCATCTCACACTTAATCCGCCAGCCGCAATTGATATGTATTCATTTGCTACCCTCCCGGTGCACCCTCTCCCCTCTCCCCTGCTAATGTCACCCCTCGTGTCGACACAACTGTGACCAGTGGACTAGTAGCGCACGCGCCGCGTCTGTGAGATAGTTCGTTGGTGGATAGTTCCAAGCCCCGGTTCCACGGGAAAGGCTCGGTGTTCGTGGGAAGCGTGTCTAAGGGCAATCCACGTATGCATTTATTGAATGCAGCATAATTGATGACCCAGCTCTACCATTATTCTATGTTTAAAACACTAGTTTTGGAATGCTGAATGTAATCGAATGGGAAACCGTCGTGCCAGAATTGAAGATGTTTTCGTGATAAACGGTAATGCGTAATGCGTATCACAGTAAGATTGGTACATATATGTAAAAATTAAGAAAATTACCACTCCATCAGGGCTTCGCCCGTTTGGCCTTTCAAAGTACATGTGGCAACTATGAATTTAGCGAATTTCCCCTATAGGGAAGAAGCTATTACCGTAGTCGGCATGGTAAGACCTAGGCCCGGGACCATGATAACTTTTCGTTTTGAGGTCCCCAGACCCCAAAAACCCCATTCGTTTGAAACTGTATATATATATAGATGTGTGTGTGTGTGTGTGTCCGTGAGCACGATAACTCTCGTAAAAATTATCCGATTTTGATGAAATTTTGTATAACCATGTAAAGCGACATTTATGACTTTAAGTTCGAAAACCAGCCAGATCGCTCTATCCAAAGGGGTATTTTGGGGGGATTTTGTACCCCAAAAATGGGTTTTTCGAATTTTTTACATATAATTTTGGAAATAGTCAAATTTTTGTTTTTCCCATTGGATTCAACTTAAAAAAACACACAATTTGGTATATTCATCATTTCTCTACGTCAATTGGTTACCAAGATATTGAAACTGCTTAACACAGTACGTTGTCTTATGTTATTCTTATGGAGGAAAATACAAATTTTATATCTCGCTTATTTGTGAACGAATACTGACGAAACTTGGTATACGGCTTCATCTGGTTGTGGACCATTGATATTTGCTCAAAAAAACTATTTTTTACCAAAGGCTCCCGTAGGAGCAAACCTGCATACTTAGCCCCATGTTATTCTTATGGAGAATAAGTAACTTGTTATCTCCCTTCATTATGAAAATAAATTAATGAAATTTGGTATGTGGCTTTACCTACATGAGTTATATTGATATTTGTATAAAACCCCATTTTTTGTGTTCATTGCTTCAGCAAACCTGCATACTCAGCCGCCATGTTATTCTTATGGAGAATAATTAAAATGTCATAAATCGTTTATTTATGAATGTATATTGATGAAACTTGATATGTGGCTTTATGTGGTATTAAGATACATATATATGCATTGGAAATTCGCTGAGTACGCAGGTTTGCTGCTACGGGGGTATTATTTAGTCAGAATATTATAAAACATGTATAGTCGTAAAAGAGCAGTTTCTCCACAATGTGCAGCACAATGTTTATCGCTCTCCATGATATTTACAGTGTAACTAGGGTCGTTAGGCCTTGATAAATTTAATCGGAGAAATAACCTAAAGTTCAAATTAATAGGGTTCAATATTAAAAGGCAGGTACATTTTAATTGTTTTCAAGGCTATTACGAGTAGCAACAATTTAAGAAAACTATATCTACATATTTAATTCCGTAAGCGAATCGGTCCCCACGTAATATCTCGAGCTAAGAAGAAGTTAGGTTAGGTTATGAAGATTCATTTTAAAGCTTGAGGGCCAAGGACGTTGGGAAAAATATAAGATATGTCCAAAATTACGTGGGCTACGCCCCACTGGACTTCAAAGATCCAAAGATTTTCTTATGGAAATATCACTACAGTGTTTTTATTAATAATCAAAATGTACTAATGATCAGCTGTGATTATCCACTTACACAAATCCCATATGTTAGGAGTTATAGCCCCTGTAAGCCACTAATTTGTTAACCGTGGAAGGGGACGAAGACTATGTCACTAAAATAATCTTAACTGTGTAAATTTATCTCTGTAAACATAACAATTTATTTTATCATGAAATAAATGAATTTAAAAAAACTATTTGATAAATTGTTAAAATCTAACCAAAAAATATAACAATAGTATCCATTGACAATAAATACTGAAGTAGACTTCTAATTGCCATTGTAAAATGTGTCCCTAGTTTTGTGTATGCCAGGATTGAAAGAGGTCGTAGTTTACAATAATCACCAACAGAGTATACTGCTGTCAACTATTACTTATCCTCTCAAGGAGGGGATAATACAACAGTTGGTGTGTCAGGAAGCAAACATAAGTTGATTATCACTTGCTTTTTGGTTTGGAAATATTTTAAAAGTTAACATAAATAACTAAAGTAAAAAGTTGACAGCAGCACAATCTCTCGGTGACCCAATCAAACTACTTCAATTTTAAATTCTATCATACACTAAAAGTGGGACAGCTGAGCCATATGGATGGGATGTCTCCTTCAGTATTTATAGTCAATGATATTATTAAGACGCAATTTGGATTAGGGAGTTATTCTAAGAAGTAACTTCCATTCATAACATTTTTAGGCTCATACAAGTGCCAGAATACAAGTCCTTATACAAGTGCTAGGACCAGAATTGAAGTGAGTTAACAAACAGTTGAGATACCTTTTAAGAGTTTGGGGGGGGGGTTGGGAGGGGGTACCAGTCACACAACGTCCCGCTTTTATAACTGCTTCACCCAAAAGGCCAAATTTAACTTTCCTTCTTAACGCATTATCCGATATTTTATGATTTAGGGCCCGTTTTAGGGAACCCAAAACTACCTTTTAGTTCTTTGGTTTCGATTTCTTAAATAATAATCGTTAAGTAAAATTATGCTCATCATTTAAAATTGATGTCTGCGATCTATTGGTAATATCGAATTTCCGCTCAATGCAATCACTAGGTGGAATCACTAGGTAGGTATTTGTTTTTATCTTTAAACTAAACCAAAAATCAAAAATGTTGGCGTCAGTTACGCGAGATTCAGTTATGAAGCTCACTCTTAAAAACATATTTATCCAACGACATCTATACATAAAGCCTCATTTACCCAGGAACTTTTGAGAGAACCATAAGTCTGGCACCCATCACCCCTGTACTTTAATGAAGGGTCTCGGCGAGCAAATTGGGGGAAAATATTATTTTTTTTACACATTTTCCCTAAGGGCTCAAATATAAAGAAAAGGGATGAGTTTAAATACACTTAAAGGTATTTCATTTCCAACAGCTGAAACATTTGTTTTTATTACAGCTGTACACATTCTACTACTGTAGTTCATTGAAATAAGATAAAATACAAACGAGTTCGCACGCAGCACGCTGACGTGAGGGAAGTGAATTTCCACATAAAAACTTGTAACACTCAAAATAAATTTAAAAACATAAATTTTTCAAATTTTTATTGAAATCTGAAAACATTGTTTTTTTGGCTGTTCTGATACTCCTGGTTTCATTTACTTGCAAAGCTGAGAATACAATTTTGCGCATTATAAGGTTAGGAGAAGGTCCAGACAGGCTTGAAAGTAGGCGTGAGGTTGCTGGACATCCCCAGCAACCTCACGCCTACTTTCAAGTAAAAGTACTCTAACAAAGGAATAACAGGCTTTTCTAGTGTAAAACCCCCATAAGACAACGTACTGTGTTTAATCGATACACATTTTCTTTAATAACTCGGTAAATATTTATGCTAGAATGACGAGAGAGGGCTTAAAACTTTCGCCTCACTAATTCCTATCTTTATACATGCATTGATTTTACATCTGGGGCTTTTATGACCCTTTTTGGGGCCACAAACTCGAAATTTGAAAGATTAATCCCCAAAAAAAGGGTTTAGAGTTTTCCGATTGTTTTGCCCAACGAACTTGTCCAACTGATTATAGAAAGGAACGTCCCTACCAAATTTGAAGTAAATCGGACAAAAAATGTGACCGCTAGAGTGCAAACACACACACACACACATATATATATATATATATACCTATATATATATATATATATATATATACATATAAAATTTTGAACGACCCCCCAAAACGTGTTCAGGGGGTCACGTTAGAAACTTCTATGGTGGTCCCGGGCTTAAGTTTCACCGTGCAGGTCATGCTAATAGTTCACTTTCCAAAGGAAATTCACTAATAAATATGCTCCAATTACTTCGAATATGCTCTCTGGGGGTAACGATGAAAAACTCAATGCTTGCCTGTTTGATCTAATTATTCCGCCTAAGGCCCATAATTGCTTCATCGCCAAAGTTTCTCATAAAACCAGAGAACCACCTTGGCTCTCACGCGAATCAGCGTGAGACCGTTTAAACGTCTATGGGGGGAGGGAGAGAGGGGCGTGGCGCGTGGCGGCGCCCCACCGCGGGTAACGGAGTGACACTTACATCTTACATATTACATCCGGCGTCTTCTCCACAATCCAAGGAATTGGGGAATCGTCAAGTTCTCTTCCCTCGGTGGGGCTTCGCGAAGTGATCTAAGTAACTAAGTGATCTAAGTAACACTTCAGCCAAGTAACCTCCTTTACAGCTAATAAACATACAGGTAATTAATCATTTGACCATATTAAATCCTCGACTCCATTATATCCACACTAGATTCACTCAATAGCAGCTTGCGCTTTGAATCACCTATTTTTAGTTAGTTTAACTTGTCGGTATAAGATGGTGTTAAATAAATACGTGAGAACCGCCCATCTAAATTATATTGTATGTGATTTTAAATTGTTTTCCTGTTTTTTCCCATTTAGTGGTGAAGGTAATCTTCAACATGATGGCTCAATTAATGGTTTCGATGAAGTATCAAGGGATATATAGGGGGTTGTTGCCCCTACGAGCCACTAGTTATTCATAATTTGACGGTGATATGGTAAAACACCATATTATGGAGCATTTAAAAATATTCTTTACAGTTCCTACAAGTATTAAAACCCTCAAAACTACTGAAAACCCCGAAGGGTCTCGAACTATTGGTCTTTGCAGTTTAAATATTTATATAATATTTCTTAAGGGTCTTTTGTTTTGTCTGTATACTATATCTCCCTTGATACTTCATCATTGAGCCATCATGTTGAAGATTACCTTCACCACTAAATGGGAATACCCCGTTGCAGCAAACCTACATACTCAGCGAATTTCAAATGGTACTTCACTAAGTCATGAAGCCACTTACCAACTTTAACCAAAGCATACTAATAAATAAGCGAGATATGGCATTTTATTTATTCCCCATAAGAAAAACTTAGGAAAAACTTAGGACTAAGTATGCAGGTTTGTTGCATCAAGGACCCCAAAATCTGGTTTTTATGCAAATACCAATGGGTCACCTTCAGATTAAGCAACATACCAAGTTTTATCAATTTATGTTCATAAACAAGCTAGATATCACATGTTTATTATTCTCCATAAGAATAACATTATAGCTGCTGAGTACGCAGGTTTTCTGCCATGGGGACCACAAAAAATTAGTTTTGTATGCAAATAGCATTAAAACCCAACCATATAAAGCCACATACCAAGTTTCATTAATATATGTTCATTAATAAGCGAGATATACAATTTTACTTATTCTCCATTGGAAAACGTACTGTGTTTTGCACTCTCAGTATCTCGGTAACCAATTGACGTAGAGTCATGATAAAAATACCAAATTGTTTGTTTCTTTAAGCTGAATTTAATGGTAACCCAAAATTTGGGTTTACAAATAATTACATGTATAAAGTTCAAAAAACCCATTTTTTGGGGTATAAAACCTCCCCAAAACCCCCCTTAAAGTAGAGCGACCTGTCTGGTTCTCGAACTCATGAAACTCACGCTGCCTTACACGTTTATACCAAATTTCATCAAGATCGGACCATTTTTACGAAAGTACGGACACACAGACACACACACACACACACACACACACACACACACACACACACACACACACACACACACACACACACACACACACACACACACACACACACACACACACACACACACACACACACACACACACACACACACACACACACACACACACACACACATACCTATATTTATATATATACGTATATATGAATTTAAACGAATGGTGTTTTTGCCATTTGGGGGCCTCAAAACGAAAAGTTATTATGGTCCCGAGCCTAGGTCTTACCATGCCACCTACGGTAAAAGCTTCTTCCCCATAGGGGAAATTCGCTAAAAATAAGCAAAAAATTCAAAATCACATACAATATAATTTAGATGGGCGGTTCTCACGTATTTATTTGTCAACGATGGTTGCACCATCTTACAGCGACAAGTTCAACTAACTAAAAATAGGTGATTCAAAGCGCAAGCTGCTATTGAGCGAGTCTAGTGTGGATATAATGGAGTCGAGGATTTAATTTGGTCAAATGATTAATTAACTGTATGTTTATTAGCTGTAAAGGAGGTTACTTGGCTGCAGTGTCACCCCGTCACCCGCCGCCACTCGCCGTAAGCCCCCCTCCACCCCCTCACCATATATGCGGAGATAACATGTGACCATCTTGATTTTATTAAGGAAAAGTACATAATATATTTTTCATATGTATAAACTAAGGTTAACACTAATATTCTCAGACCTTATTTTCCGTGGCTGATTGATTATGCATACATTTTCCCATCAATGTTGTGTCCCATAGTAAGAAGACACCAACATTTCCTCATAGTGTCGTTTGTTAGCTCATCCCATTACACGATAAAAGATTAAACCTTTAATAACAATCAATTTATTTTTTCCCCTTCATGACAGCTAATGGTAAAGCGTCCTGCAGGGTTCTTGATTTGTTTTTAGTACTGCGCATAACAACGCTGACAAACCTGATAAAGAGTAACTACAGAAAAAAATAATCACACCGGGTATAACTTATAACACCTAAAACAAAACATTTAAGAGTTACCTCGAAATAACCAATAAAGTCACTTCGTTCTCTTTTGGCTTTGACACGCGTTTCGTAACGCCATGTCATCAAATAAGCCTTAGGTTTGAGTCTACTATGCTAACTTCGGGAGTAAAAATGATACCATAGTGCTAAAACCACCATTTGAGAACACTAAAACCTGGAAAACTAAATTCAAAATTCAAAACAAACTTAGACTGAACCATATATACAATTCTTACGTAAAGTTTAAAATCAATATCTCAACTTATTCCTAAGGTATACTAAGCAAATTAAAAAAAGAACAAACAAACAGATGCGAAAGATTTTTCTAGAAAATATTTAGGTTTATGTCACTTTCCGGGGAGAGTTGGCCGATTAGAAACAGAGGCTCATTACGAAACGATTAGGAATTCGATGATCATGCGTGAGTTTTTTTATAGCTCTAAACGTAAAGTTCTAATGGGTCAAAGGTTTTTGAAAGGACCCTAAGTTAAAACCAAAACCTCAAAAAATAAAACTTTCCTATCCAAACACAAATAGCTTGCCTATTTCTCTTATATAGCAGCTTTTTCTCAATCTATCATCGTCAAATAATAACTGGATTTCATGTACATTATTGATTGTATAAACGCCCATAAATAAAGTAGTTATTTTCTAAATTTATCTTATTCATACAAAAATAACTGGATTACATGTAAATTGTGAAATATATAAACACCTGTAGAAAGGAGAAAAAGAAAGGAGGTGTTTTTTAACTGCATTGCCTATATTCTTTGGTTTGCCAAATGTAAATGGACATATGTTTTAAGTAATCATCTGATGTAAACAAACTTCCTCCATAAGATTATTATGAGAACTTTAGGAGCCACTGGGGCGAAGCCTATTGAAGATATGTTAGTTTGGACGGGAGATGACATAATTACTACCTATCAGTTAACAAAGGAATCATGAAAATCAGCCCAGTAGAACGGTCTGAAGGACTGGCCAAAGTTTTAGCAATTTTTAAAATATATATTAGCAAACCATATGTTTGTATCTTTAATCCCACCTTTTCTTCTTCTTTTGTTTTTATTTGCTGCTCAATGTTATTTAAATGGGCCAAAACGGTACTTTGAGGGCTTCCCAAGGGTTTCTGGTTCCACGCACCCCCAAAAGGCATATCTAGACGTTAAGGGCTTTCAAACGACACGTAAATCATCAAAATCGACCCAGTAGTTTGGCCATAATCTTCTGCACAAAAATCGCCTTATTCTTTTAATTGATGAACGAAGTGAATCACTGTATTGATGAAGAAGTTTCAGTGGCCGTGTGTGGGTGTGTGTGTGGGTGTGTTATCGAAGTACTAAATAACTATAAAACATTTCTTAATGAAATTTTGAAGGAGTCATTTGGGATACCAAAGGGATGTTTTAACGCAGCATTTGTATTTTATTTTGGATTATTAATAATTATTAAAACTAATTTTAATGTTTGATATTCAGTAGTTGAATTGGTTTTCGTAGTAAGCTATTGACTATGGTTGTCTTTAAAATGTCAGCTGGGATTTATCTGTGTTTCACTTGAGGGATTTTTATCCCATATATGGGATATTTTGACTGCTTGTGGGATAAAATGGAATTGTGGGATAAAGTGGGATTTTTTGGAATCGGCATTTCGTCTGCTAGTTTGCTTACAACTTACGACCAGAGCACCTTAGCAGTAGCACTTCTAGTGGATTTTCTCGCCGTACTGGCAGTTGCGGGGTTTCCCATTTTTTAACCTCGCTGTCCGCACCTATTATGATTTTATAAACGTCACAGAACGAACACTGAATCACGTCAATGTTGCTGACCGAGCCATGTTGGAATTAACAAGCAAACTATTTGCCATTATTTAATACCTATGTCGTACTCTTTAGTACTGCCATTAAAAATATTAGTACCTCTCTCGTAAATAAATTATTTAATTTAGATAATTCACCGTATCATTTAGCCTATGTCGCATTGCTCAAAATCCTTTGAGGTACTAAAATGTAAAATACGGTACCTATAGGTAATTAGTAGATCTAAATAAGCTCTATCTAACGGTATAAATATTTTACTAATACATTATTCAATAATCATATAATATTTAACATTAACTGTGTTGCAATGTTTAACAAATCAGTGGGAAAGTGTGGGATATGACGAGGGATACTATAAGGGAGAGTCTGGGATCTAGTGGGATTTTTTATCAGTGCGTGGGATATTTTTACCGTAGAGTGGAAACACTGTGTTTATAAATCACTCAAATCTCAAATGTAAACAAATTTCAACTACAGTTGGAGTTGGTTATGTTTTGTTCCATCAATTTTTTTTATTTTGAAATAGTTTAAAATGTGAGTGTTATGTAAATTAATGGTGTTTTTTCGTGTTTAAAACAATGCTTGTATCTATTTAGATTTATTATCAGTTTATTTTGTACTGGAAAACTTCGATGTAAAAGCTAAGTGTTTGGACTAGTGATGATAAATTAATACAATAGGTTTTGGAATTTTTGAATTACTGGGACAGTATAACTCCGTAACACGGCTGACTGTGATTGATAATCAAGAGTGTTGTAGACCTATAGTAGTTTCTTCACATTGTGAACAAATTACTTGATGGCAAACTTACTAAAACGATCATACGTGCAAACTATCTTTATTACATGTAATGTACCAAATAAGCCTCACTGTCACCTAATGACATGGGATTAAAGTTTTGTAATCTACCGGTCAGTAAAATAGTCTGGTTACAGTTTATATTTGTTTGCTTTTTCTGTGGTTAATATTGATTTTCATAAACAATGAAGATATCCAAAACACCGTAATCCCAACCGTCTACATTGTTCAACTAATTACGATGTAGACAGATTGCCCTCCTGAAAAATTGTCATTAATGTAGATGTTGGATTTTGCTTTTAAACCTCTCGTGCTGTGATTTCAGTAGCTTGTGTATTTAAATTCAAACTAACATACCGGTATATTAATGATGTAAACATTTTTAAATTTAAGGTATGAATTTTATAAGATACTGTTGTATAAATAAATCATTGAATATCTTTTTTACATTAAATGGGTTTAAAACAAAGTATATTTCTGTATGTTTAACCCCCTGATTTTGGAGCTGGAAATTAATAGGTCTAATAATAATTGGCAACTTTTCCCTCAGGTGATATATTTAAAACTTTTCGAAAACCATCTGGTGCCAAAAATATATTAAAGTAATTGGCCGAATCGTAAAAAAGCGTGAACAGGCCTGATGGCCCTATCTAGGACCTTTGACCAAATAAACGCAATCAGCTTAATCTAATTTGCTAGGTACACACAGGGGTTTTAAGAGGTTAATTGCTCCACTTCACCCTCCAGGGTTGGATGGAAACGTATTCCGCATATTCTCTATTCATTGTTGCTGGATTAGGAAAACCCAGTATAGCTTCTATAGGCACGTTTTCCACAAGCGGGAATTTTGCGCAGGTGTACCTGAAGGTTAGGATATAGCAAGAAATGAAAGGGTGGGAAATATTACTCCAAGTCATGTAAACAAACTGACTGACCTTCCCCCGAGCAAAGCTTGGCCCCCAGGTACTGTAGTGTTAAAACGGATAAGAGAAAGGCGTTACAATTCCAGTAATCAGCAGCCTTTTTATATATGCCCGAAACCTCTCCACCTCATCCTCACCACGTCTCTCATCCTCCCTCCCCTCACAAACAGGTTTAATTAGTTTAATGTGGAATTAAAACCGATAAGATAATGGTGTAACCATTCCAGTAGTCAGTAAAATGTTTTATTTATGAATCATCTGTTCTTGCTGTGGTCCAACAAATTTATTTAAATAACACAGCTGCTTATTAATGGAAATGAAAATTATAAACAAATACGAAAAGCAGAACACATGTTCCCATAAGGATAACATGTAAACTTTGAAAGTCAAAAGGGCATAGCCCTACACGCCCAAATACAAAACTATTTACATTTGACTCATCTCCTAATAGCACTAAATAAGTGTGTCAAGTTTTATAATTTCACGATGCCGCGCATCCGAGAAATCGGTACCACAAAAATTCCCTTAGCCGATTAATATAAAGATCTATATGCAACAGGTACGATGCTACAAACGGTGAAAAACATCATGGGAATCACTTGTCTCAGTTTTCCAAAACAATGGGAAATATACATTAAATATCTAACATATTTTAACGAAACATTTGAAGAATCAAAATCTATACAAACTTGCATTTGCGAATGTAATTTCCATGAGTAAATAAAAACAAACATTTATTTTCTTCTAGCAAACACCTAAAATATGGTGACCAGTAACAAAACGCAAACTGGCACTTTAGGGCACATGTGTTTGTTTGCTATAAAGCAATGTTTGGTCAAAGCTGCCCCGTCATTAGCCAGGCAAGGCGCTACTGCTCTATGGGTTTCCACTAGCCCTAACAGGTGTCACTATAGTCCTAAAGCTTCTTTAATTCGACTATAGTATAACTAGCGTTACCCGTTGCGGTTTCCACGCCCACTAAATAGCGTTAGTAAGATATATGTTAGCCAACTAAGAGTCGTGTCAAGGCAGCAATTTCAAAGACGCCCTACGTATTTCTGGTGATCGTTTGCTGCCTTTGGACATAGACCTTACAGCAGTAGCTCGTGTGCGAGCTTCAGCTTCCTCAATAGTTTATGTAGATTACTGATCTGCCATAGTGCCATTTCAGTTACTTTCAAATTGAGCCTGCCGCTGAGCTTGCTCTTCACGTTGAAGTTGCTCTGTTCTTCTGGCGTTTCTCTGTGTCCTGCCTACCGTAAAGCTTTCTGTTTGTGTTTTAAGTTGTTTGACTTCTAACCACTTTAATAAATTGTGCTTTTTCAATCTTTGAGACAAACTTTATTTACGTTTCCGCGGCATTATTGTGATACAGGTACCCTCGTGGTTAAAGGTGCAAAAAAAATGTAAACCAAAATATAAAATACAGAACACCTGTTTTAGTTATAATCTGATCCAGTAAATGTTAATGCCTATAAGATTAAAATGGGAAGTTTAGTAGCCATTGAGGCTAAACTATAAAGGAATTTCAAAACGTGAATAGGCCTATATGTTACATTAGGATATTAGCAATCTTCCTACCAAATCAGTTCAATCGGTTTAGTAGTTAGAGCGTGATTGAGCCAAAAACTAATAAACAAACAAACAAACTCATAAACTTTCAGCTTTATAATATTAGAATGATTAGTATGATAGCTGGCACTTCAAATTTTGTCGGTTGTATCTTATCTCTTAAATCTGTAACATATTTTAGTAGACACGTTAACGTATGCTTGCGGACCTTTGCAAAGCTCCTCAGTTTTATAATATGTCAATCCAAATTTTATCGTATTTTTAAATACAAGTAAACTGTTGAAATCATTAGTATTTGTACTCGTATATTCACACATATGTAATCTTTCTCTGTCAGATTACAATATAAACAAATCCTACACTCTAATATGAGTAAGGTTTGCTTGCTTGCGACACGGATCTCAAAAACGGCTCCAACGATTTCCTTCAAATTTTCGAAATAACTAATTTCTTGGATAAAAATAAGTTCTAGACAGGCCTCATCCCTAGAAAAAATCAAATAATGAAAAAAACTAAAATGCAAAGTTAAAAAAATTAACATTGGGCTTATGGAGTTTCAAATCAAAACAAAAGAATTGTAACAGCTGTTCATAATCAACCAGGGAACTGTCAAAATAATACTGATGTTGTTTATGATTAAAATATTTGAGTTAAGATTAAATATATAGAGTAGTAAAATAAATCAAAGGGACATTGAGCTATAAATAACAACTGGAAGGACCTTAAAAATGTAGAAAAGAGGCAAATGAATAATACAATCTTATTATCAGTAGGGGGAATTGGTGAAATATTACTCCGAGTCATCCAAACAAACTGACTGACCTTCCCCCGAGCAAAGCTCGGCCCCCAGGTACTTATAATTATTTAGGTATGTTGCATATGGTCTAGATTTTTGTTGACCTACTGTAAAAGTGTTTGGCAAAACAAGGTGTAAGTTAGCAAAAGCTAAATACGCAACATGTCTATTCAAATATATCTTTAAAATCCAGTCTTCGTTCATCCTCTTACGGGAAGAATGAGCGTACACCTAGTATAATGATGATGATGATTTCATGAGAAATAAATTGTTATGTTGTGTTGTTTACAGAGATAAATTTACACGGTTAAAATTCATTTAGAACACGACATAGTCTACGCCCCCTTCCATGGTTTTTAGCCTCGGAAATTAATTTAATTTAAATTGTTGCTACTCCTAATAGCCTTGAAAACCCTACAAATTTACCTGCCTTCTAGTATTAAACTCTATACCAATTCGAACTTCAGGTTGTTTCCCCGATTAAATTCAACAAGGCCTGACAACCTCAGGAACACTGTAAATATCATGGAGAGCGAAACACATTGCGCTGAATTTTTTGGAGAAACTGCTCTTTTAAGACTGTACCATCCACATGTTTTATAATCTCCTGACTAAATAAAACATCGTTTGCCACATATACTTTGAACGGCCAAACGGGTGAAGCCCTGATGGAGTGGTAATTTACTTAATTTTTACATATATGTACAAATCCTACTGTGATGCGCATTACGCTGGACGTTTATCACGAACACTTCTTCAAATTTGGCACGACGGTTTCCCATTCGATTACATTCAGCATTCCAAAACTAGTGTTTTAAACAGAGAATAATGGTAGAGCTGGGTCATCAATTTTGCTGCAAGTAGTGTGGGTTTGCGGGTTTTGCGCCGGAAGTGACGTCATCCGGTCACGTGACCGGAAGTGCTGAGTCATGAAAGATGTTATCTGGGGCTGAGCCAGTGACGTAGGCGGTTTTGTGACGAAATGAGTAAAAGTTCAAAGTTCAAGGTCACGGGGAGGTAATTTTAAAAAAGTACTACCTCGCACGCGTAAAATCCGATTGTGATTCGATAGTTTTAATTCGATAAAATATCGAATGAAAATTATCGAATGAAGCAATCGAATGATACGAGTGCGAGGTAGTACTAATACAAATATTACTTTATTTTTATTTACAATAAGTTATGTTTACAATAATTCATGTTTACAATAGTTCCCCGTTGTTGGTTGTCATCGATGTTGTTGATCCGGACGAGTTGCGGCCATCACTTCGCTTTCTGAATAAAGACGGTATATACTTCGATTCCTGCGCAGAGTCCATGTTGTTTTTTGATGCGTAAAGTTCCAAAGATAAATCGTAACCGGACGCAATGAGAAGTCTTAACTCTTCATTAAAAACCTCGAGGTCTTGGAAAGTCGCCAGATGAATAGAGTCATAATGAATACACCTAATTTTAATGGACATTTTAATACAATGTTTTACGTTTGTGAAGAGCACTCGATGTTCACCAGTCGAGAGCCGGAGGTGTACTGACTATTCGCTAGCTAGCGTTCTGGTATCAAACAAAATGGTGGGGCGGAGAAGATGGCGGACAGCAGATAGCAGGCGGCAGGTGGCAGCTGGTTGCTACTACATTCGCCGCCACAGTAATGCAATCCTTCGGCGTAATTCTTGTAGTTTATCTTGTCGGTTCATTTGATACGTTTTACATCTACATATGCAATAGCTGAAACACTTGCACTTACGACAAGCTTTCCCGTCAACTTGATCGCCTGGTATTTTAAAACATTGTAACTCGCAACAATATGTCTTCAAATTGTTATCGAAAAATAAATTTTTCATAGGTGACACCGACATGTTAGCTGCAGCGTGTGTTAGACAAGACTGAGACTAACTTCACTGCTCCCTCTCTTTTATACCTCTTCATAAGTTAACCCTGAATGAAAGTTCAAGGTCATCCATTTGAATTTTAAAAAAAGCAACACAGCAGTATATAAAATAATATACTGCTGTGTTGCTGTTTTTATTTTTTTTTATTTTATTTTATTTTATTTTTTTTTATTTTCTTTATTAAACAAACATCTTACAATACAATAAACTTAAGTTTAACATTGATAACTAGAAATACAAACAGAGACATTATGTACAAGGATGCGTGATGTGCAGAGTGAGTTCCGTCGAGTTGTTGCCGCTTACACCGTGTGATACCAAATACAACGTCCCCGGTTGAATATCTCGCAAATCTTCATTTTGTAGCAGTTGAACAAATCGTTTTGGAAGAAATACTTGAAACTTCGGCTCATCTCCTGGAGAGAAAGGTCCTTCGCTCAATGAAACTAGAATTGCTTCTCCATGTGTGGTTTCCACTTTCTTGATGTTATGAATAATGTAGTGTTTTTGTTCTTTTAGTTCTGAACACTTTTTAGTTAGCAGAAGGTCGGATTTTGAATGAGTGTTGAATTGATCAACCAGTGTTTGTAGAAACTGTTGTGATGTCATCTTCGTCAGTGGTGTCTTCTGTGATGTTGCCTCTTCGGAGTCTCGAATAATACTCGTGCTGGAGCGGTGCTGTCTCCTCGTATTTATAGGCCCCGCTACCCCCACCACATTTCTGTTCTCCACTACCCCCACCACATTCCTGCGTTTGTTTCAAGTAAGCAGCCAAACGATACGCGTTGTACAATGCACAGTTTGTTTGGCCGTGTTTAAGATCTTTTGCAGCGACACAAATATTACCGAGATTAATGTTAAAGTCCTTACTGATAGTTATATCGAAAACATCACCGTGCGTGTACTTTTGTATCCAGTTCTTTTTTTCTAATCCTCTTGTGTATATATGTGAATATTGTTTGCAAAAGTTAAACATAATACTGTGCAGATTACTGTAGCTTATAAATCCTTCATACCAATGTATGTGATGAAAGTAGTTTGTTATCCATTTGTTTGTACTTTTTGCTTTGGTGTTAAGTTTGTTAAAAGAAAAAGGAGCATCAAACGTGAATGGGTAGGCTACAAATGTAAGCAAGTCTAAAATTACTAATTCCTTGATAATAAACCTATCATCATTATTTCGAAATGCTTGAAATTCTATTACACAAGGCTTTACACTCACTTCTTCATCCCCTCCGCTCATCATGGCACCTAGCGATCAACTAAACTGTTTTCCACACCACGGTAGGTTAAATACCAGGCCGTACAGTTGCAGGCGCGTTGGTGTATATTTAACGTGGGCACCGTCCCCAATAGGCCTACCCCACGTGTGTTCTTCTTTACTAAGTCAAACTTTAGTCTTTTTTAACTTCTTCTTCTTGTGTTTCGTTTTCTTCTTCTTCTTGTTTCTCCGTTTCTTCTTCCTGTGTTGTTTCTTCTGTAGCTTCTGTAGCGATTTCTACAAGTGGTTCAAAATCCTTTAACTTTCTCCACATGCAAACTTCATGAGGTATTCTATTAAAAATAGATGTATCCACAGGTCCGTACACGATGGTGCTATCAGGTTGTTTTTCCAAGGTATCGACCAAATATTCTTTAATAATAGCGCTTGCAAATACCAACTGTCTCATGTACCTTGTAATAGGTTCTGTTGCGTAGTTTAAAACGTAGAATTCTTCATGTGACAGTAGAATCTTATTTTCATGTTGAGTCAAGTCTCTAATTCGCACTTGTAGTTGTCCACGATGTTTAACAATATCGATTTCATTGTCACAATCCAAAAGTCGAATATGTGTTTTCCTTCCACACAAACTGTTAGTTAAATAACATTCTATTAAATGTACATGTTTCAAAAATGACTCCCAAGCATTTTGCGAAAATAAAACCTTTTTTGTTCCATGGTGTAGTATTACTGTAGGGGAATAATCCAATGACTTCATCAATCCAACTGATACACTTTTACTGATGCATGCTGAGATGGGGTAAAAGATTCGCAAAAAAACTTCAGTTAAAATGTGAGGAGGAATATTTTCTTCAACTTTCTTCTTCCTCTTTGGTACTACCTTTGATGGGTCTGCATTACTTTCCTCCTCTCTATCTCTTTTACCAAACTTTAAAAATGCAGTTATTTCCTTGATGATTTTTTCTTCACTAGTATTATCACGTTCCAATAACGGTGCTACCTCTGCATCACCTTGTACAACAGATGGAGAACTCATTTTGTAGAAGATGTTGCCCATGCGATGATAGACGATCAACTGAAGACCTGCATTGTTGCTCCGCTATTTATAGGTTAGCGACAGTGGCGGTGCCGGTGGTGGTACAACGTTTTACAATACCGTCTTTACGATACCAGTCAACGGTGTGTATGTAACAATTTTATCGTGCAAAATTAAACAATACGCAGATGTATTTGCAGGTACGTTTTCTTGAAATTCCATTTCTATTTTTATATCAACACTAGACGATTTTACAGATTCGTTTTGTTTGGAGCAATCAATTACAACAATCGGAGATTTCGATTCAAACTGTACGGGAGATAGTAGAGGTGTGTTTGTTTTGCCGTAATATGAATTTTGGAACCTAGCGTACATATCGTATAAAACACTGTACCTTTTTTTATCAAAAGAGATATTAAAGTTGTCGTAGGGAAAGAATTGTGAATTCAGGAACACTTTACAGTTTGTTAATTTACAATGGTCAAATTCACCAGCATTTTCAGTTAATATACTTTTTTTCTTTGTTTGTAATCCAAAGATTACATATCTCGCTTTTTCCAAATGAGTAGAAGTTTTTACAGTCCATGTATGCCGTTGTGTTGAAGGTAAAACGGGGTATTCATGAAACTCCCAGCTTCTGAATGGCATTACAATGTCTCGATCTGATTTTAACTTTCTTAATAATGTAATCCTGTGTTCATCATTTAGTCGCACATGTGGTACTCTCCAAACAATCTTGTCTAATGTTAGTTTCCAGTCTAAATTGGCTTCAGTTGTTCCAGCAGATGCTTTAATAATATCATTATCGTTTGATGACCTTAATAAAACTAGTTCTTGTTTTACATTTATTATTATTCTTCTGTAATCTTCAGCAAATCCTAAAAGTAATCTTAAAGGTACGTAAAAATCAAAGTTTCCCGAAGCGTCAGGAGTAATTATACTTTTGTCTGGTGCAACCCATCCTGCAACAGCTAACAGATTCTTCTCATTTGGTGTTAAAGACGCTAATCCTTTTAAGGTACTGGAAATTCCAACCTTTTTTGTTGAATCGACTGTAACTCCTGAAATTTCATATCTAATCTCGTCAAACAAAAATGCCATAGGATTATTTATGAACGGAACAGTGGTTCCAACAGTACCGTCAGCTTTTGTTACTTTTCCTTCAATATATAAATAACTTTCGCATGGAAGAGTATAAATGTCTTGTTGTTGTATAGGAATCCTAATTTCATCGTTATTGTTTAATTTGGACGAAGCGTAAGGGTTGTGCGTGTGATATTCCTTTTCCCATAAGGTCTCGTCGAATGTTGGGCCCTGCGCTATATCCAGTATATCCATTGTTAATGACCTTTAATCCAATTTCTTCTAGAAAACGAATGTTGTCACTTGTTAATCCTTCTACAGCTGATGAGCTACTGACCTCTTTGCTGGTTGGCTCTCTCTTTTTAAATGATAACCCCATTATCTAAGCGGATGATTTTATATGTATTCTTACAGTAATAGCTTCTCCTCGAAAGTCAATAAGGTTTCCGTCTTGATCCACTATGTTCAGCACGATGTCTGAAATGAAACTGGTGTTTAACGGTAGGTACACAAGGTTTTGAGGCTTTTCTACTATCTTGAAACCCGGTGCGACTGATGGGTAGAATGTGTGTAATATATGCCGATTTTCTCCATCTCTGTAGGATCCTTGTATAATGTTACATGTAATGTCTATGCTGTTTACTTTGATGATCGTCACAGTTCTATTCCCAGAATGAGTTGTATTAGGTTCTAATACCTTTGTTTCCTTAGAAAACCCTAATAAACTACCAATTGAACGTTCTTGGCCAAAATCAATATAATACTTAGAAGTAATTTCGGCTTTCATTGTATTGTTATTGCCTTTTATCGTTATATTTTCTTTTCCCATATGTTTTTGTATAACTTCATTTATATTATCAATTTCATAAGCTCCTGTTGGTAAACTGAATTCTTCCAAAGCTGAATATTTTCCTTTATTATCTTTTGTCTTGTAATAATGTATTTTGTTATTAATTCCTTCACTAACGTTTGGAATAGAGTTATATGTTGTTAAATCCAATAATGCGGCTTCCCATAGTCTTCCTTTTTGCAAACGTAGCGCTGGAAACAGAATACTGCGCAAAGTACATGAGTTACCGGTTAATGACACTGTATACGAAGACATCTTAAAGTTGACTAACACTTTTAGCTAAAAAGTCTAAACATAAATGACCGCAAATGGATGTATCATCAGGTTGTTTTCTTGTATAATTGTAAAAAACATTTTCTGCCGCACGAAAGTATTGTTGAAGTTCTTTCGGTGGTGGAAGGTTTCCAAAACTGTCGAAATAATAAATCGTTTCACCAAGTTTCTTGTAACACACCCAATGAGTGCCTAATCCTTCACTATTATCCAAATTTACTATACCAGTCTCATTTTTCCACATTTTAACCGGTAATTCATCTTTCATAAATACTCCTCTAAAAAATGGGATTTTCAAACAAGAAGCATATGTAATCAGTTCTTCATTGGTTAATTCTTTGTTTTTAATTATTAATTGCTCTTTCTTATTTAATACACACGATACGGTCTTAGGTATAGTCCTCCTCCCTTTTTTATCATTGACCATATTGTTGGTTTCTTTTTACCTTTACCACTAGTAGATCGACGTTTTCTTCTGATATTACCTCCTTGTTTCTTAGCGGGTCTTTTCCCACGCCTTCTTCTCTTTCCTCCTCCTCCAAACGTAGTTTTTGCTTTCATTGCTGCTGTTACTGCTAAAGACGCTGCTTTTTCACCAATACTCGCGTCACTAGATTTTACTCTTTGCCAAGCTTTCTCAGAAAGTGCTCTATCTGCTATTGATCTATTTTTTGTATCACCAAATTTGGAATACGCTATATCGTGCTGTTTACAAGCCTGATCAAGCTTATTTATTCCAGGATCTCCTCTAGCAAGCCGTTTCTCTAATTTGGTTCCAGGACCACAATATTGATATCCTCCAGGTAAATGTAATTCCACAGGTAATAAATCAATCGCCTTGTTAACTATAGCTCCAACCGGTTTACTTAATAGAGAAAATGCTGTTGATGCTATTCCCCTTCCTCTCTGTAATCTCTCTCGATTATGACTGATGCGTTTAGCCCTCGGCATGACTATTTATAGCCAAACTTACAATCAGTAGGTGCACTCTATAAATGTTTTACAATGAATGTAATATTAGTCTTGGCTTCTTGTATTATATATACTGTTTAAAATCCATTTATTATATAGAAATGGATTAATTAATTAAATGTAGATGCTTTATCCCTTATCATGGGTATTTAAATTCTTTTTTCTCTTATATAATCTTCATCGTTTTCTGTTGGTTCATTAATCACATTCACTTTATCCCCCTTTCCTAATGTCTTGACTTTAGAAGGCTCAGACGGTTTATCTAATTGATTAGGTTTTTCTGGATTGTGTATCTTTTTCCAGTCTAAATAATTGTGGCTGTCAACATCTGAAGCTACAGCTCTTCCTGAAGCCCGATGGATATAATTAAATAAAGCTGCACCAAACCTTTCCATATGTTTTTCATATTCTGTAGTCCATTTCTTGTGTACTATATCAAATATTTTCTTATTTACAGCGTCTCCATCCTGCTCACAATCACCTACATTTGACAATTTTAATTTTTTTACATCATAGCTTGTATCAGTTTCATTCTTTTTGTAAATCGTTAACAATTTTAAAGTCGCTAAATTTACTGCTTCACCATCATAAATGGGATGTTTTATATTGCTTAACCTTTTACCGGAAAATCCCCAATGGTCTTCGTGTACAATCGGGGTTCTTTTATCCATGTATTGTACCGTAACCGCATCAGAAGACAAAAGCGGATCACCAACATTTTGAATTACTTTTCCTTCAAAATTATAATTACCATCAGGTGTTAACGGAAACCCAGCTCTTTTTTCACTATATCCAGATTTTACTCCAAACTCGGAATACCGTCCAAACTTGTCCACACTCATGATGTAACTGAATCGCTATCGTTTAGGTTCTTACTATATATATATATATATATATATATATATACGTCTACTGAACAATTATTTCTCGTTTTCGCAGTTCATCAACCAAAGCTACCCATTCGTTTTCTAAACCAGTGTGCCCGGCTTCCATAGCTTCATGTAATAACCTCATTCGATCAACTAACTTATTTATATCGTTGTAATATATTATATTGGTTTTATACAAATTTTTTAATAATCCCCTTCCAGATGTAGTAGGATCAGTTGTTTTTCTTTTTTTATGCAAAACATTTAATTCAGCAGAAGATAAAGCTCTTGTTTTAATTGGAGCTTTATTTGATTTCGAGGGGAAAAGACTAGATATAATGTTTGTGTATTTTATTGACCTGTTTCTATGAATAGGTAGTTCTTTGGAATATTTTTTTCTATGTGCATTTGTATACTCTAGTATATTTTTAAACAATTGTAAATCCTTTTTAGTAAATTTACCAGGATTATTTTTAAAGATGAGTTCAAACAAACCTGTTGTGCCTTTATATTTCTTATCACCAATAACTATATCATCATTTTCGTTTATATCTAACTTTCTATCTCCAATCATTAATCCTTTATCCTCTATTCTAGCTCCATATGTATGATAATTTCGATTAGCATGTGTGCCATGTAACATTTTTAATGTATATTTTCTTCCAAGTGTTCCTTTAAACATAATATCTGTGCCTAATTTGCTTAAGTTGGATGGGTTGATATCCTCTTCTTCTGCTCTTGTATCTTCCGCACTTGTATCTTCTGTACTTGTATCTCCTGCAATGTTCTTTTCCCTTAAATCTCCTATATCTCCGCTTTCTTCATACTCGTCGCTTTCTTCAGATGTTTGTAACTGGTCAGAACTTTCATCATTCTGAAATTCTTCTTCATATTTGGAAATTGGTAGCATTTTGTCTCCTTCGAAGCGAAATGAAGGTCTTTCCATATTTTGTGCTAATCGCTTTAAAGGTTCAGTAACAGGTTTGAATGTTGTTTCTAAAAATTGCTCTCTTTCATTTATACCTGATTTTAAAGCTCGGTTTTTTTGTCTAATAGAATCACTAAGTGATTTTATTTCCTTTAATAGCTTTTCCTGGTTAACCATCTTCACACCTTGACGACTTGTACAGTAATACCGCTAATCAGTGTATTAAAACGAATTTATCAAAACCTATTCTATAACGACCATCTTTTATAGCTTGATCTTTCATAATAACCAAAAATCCATACTTTTCCGCCCATGCTTTTCCGCAAAGCTCTTTAAACTTTTCAAATGGCATATCCGCATTCACATGATCGTTATATATATGTTTTAGGTTAGTATCATCTTGTTTGAATACAATTAGAATATTTGCATTATCTCTGATAAGTTGTTTTGGGATTTTGCTATAAGTTTGTCCTATATATATGCTGTCGATGTTATTATGTCTTCCCATGGCAAAGTAGTTTCTAATAGTATCCTGATTTTCACAAGATACATCGTCAAATATAAATACAGAATACGGTTTCGCTTCGTTTGGTTGCATAATGCTATCACTAGCGTTAAATTTGTAAAAATTAACATCAGACACATCAGATAGGATTTTATCCAGCAATTGATACTTTGGTTGATGTAGAGACTTTGAAAAAATATATAGGTTACTAAACCTTAATCCCTGCGGATTAGTGATCAAATTAAAGACAACATTGGTCTTTCCACAGTTTGAGGGGCCACTTACTATACATCGAACAGTGTTTGGAAGTAAACTACCGTGTTTACCATTGTTGATTTTAACGTTATCCACAGTTAAATCATCTATGTTATTAATATTGAATCGATCTTTATGGTGAATAATCTCCATCCTGCTCAAAGGTTAACGATGAAATGAGTTGCTTGTATTAAACCAAGTCCTTTATAGGTATCCATGAATCCTCAGTTTTGTTAAACCCTAACCACCGCACTTTAACTGCATCCTTTTTTCTTTGTAACACTTTTTCAACAAGATATACATCACCTACTGTTGACTTTAACATTTCATGTCCATAAAATGCACCTTGCAACAAATCTCCTTTGTTATCTTTTAGGATATACGTTTCAGGTACAGTCGGTTGCACTTTATACACTGTAAAAACTTCATTCGTCCAATTGGGAAGGTATTTTTTGGTAAACACTCCCTTATATTTACTAATCCGTACTTTATCACTTACATTAAATTTTCTTGGCTGCATTTTTTCTACTTTAGGCTTTGTATTTTTCTTTATGCGTTTTAATACATCTTTTGCATTTCTTCTATTTACTTTGTTAGGTTTCATACCAATAGTTCTATGAAACCTGTTGTTATAATCATTTATTAATTGTGGTAAAACATCATACCATACGTAAGAACCTCTTTTTGAAAATTGTTTATACAGTGCTCCTTTTAAGGTTCTATTAAATCTTTCTACAATAGCAGCTTTTTTCTCTGAATTTGTAGAATAATGATTTATTTTATATTTATTCATTAACTGTGCAAAGTTTGTATTAAAGTATTCTGTTCCATCATCAGTTTGTAAATGTTTAATTTTGTTTTTATCTCTTTTTATGGCTATTTCCATGGCTTCTGTTACGCTTTTACCAGTCTTGTCCTTTAGAGGCAAAGCGTCTGCAACTTTTGTAAAACAATTAATAATTGTGAGTATATATTTAAATCCTTTGTTTATTCTGCTATGCGGTCGCATTTCAATTAAATCCGCTTGATATAGATCATTTATCCCTTTTATAACAGTATTTCTTCTTGGAAACTTTATTCTTGCAGGTTTGTGTAGTTCATTAATAATCTTCTCCTTCAGGTCTGACATGATGGTTTCACGAAGGCAGCTGATATGGTATTAAATATTCTTTTGTATAAATCTGCTTATATATATATATATATATACATATAGTTCAAGGTCATTCAAAACTTGTGTAAAAAAAGGGGAAACACAGCTTAACATTGCTGTGTTTCCCCTTTTTTTACGGAAAGGAAAAGGATAGAGGATCTAGGACGATGAAAGGGTTATTAGTCAATAGGGTTGAGGGAATAGTGACCGAATGGTAAAGTGTGGATGTTGTCTGGAAGGGTTTGTCTTTTGTCGTCATTACAGGATAGCGCCTTTTTAACTTCAGTCACGCTGTACAGCTGATGGTTAAAACTTCTGATGGTGTTGAATTTAGCTGTAATGATGTTATCCTCAAATAAGCATTGCTTGTAGTGTTCAAAATGCACTTTCTTCTTTAAATATAAACTCTTTACACCTTTAGCTTTCTTAATATAGCTATTCTTCTTTTCTTCTTCTTCTTTTTCATTATAGAGTTTCAAAGAATATAGTTTAGACATCAGTGCAACAATCTCTTCAAGCAGAACACCATTAGCCTCATCCTTGAATTTTCCTAGTACTTTTTTGTGTCTGTCATTGTCGTAGTTTGGATGATCTTTTGGATAATCGGAGAAATCAAAGTCGTTCTTGTAAATAAATGTACGTAAATCTTTATACATGTCCAATGTTACTATGCGATATATAAAAGCGTCAGTGTCCATATATGTAATAGATATATTTTCTCTTCCGTAGAACGCCACCATTTTGTTGTAGTGAAAATCGTACATGTGTGTTTTTGAGATGTCCAAGATTGACATGCCTATATACAAAGGACGATCCATCTTCACACTCGTCTTCTTCATGGACACTGCTACAAGTTTTTCATTAATAATTATAGATGTTCTAAAATTTGGCTGCTGTACTAGTTTCTGTAATTTTTTTGCGTCGGTAACAAGTTTAACATTTTTGTGTCTTCTTTTGTTTTCCAATGTTTTTCCAAATATCGCATTATTCATTAATTTAAAGAAATCTTTTTGAAAGTCTGATGTAGCTGCTGCTCTTCTGTAGGTATTTGAATCAATGTAGGGTTTCAACCAGCATGATTGAGAAAATTCCAAAACTCTATTAATTTTTGTTAGACGTAGTCCTAATTCGATAGCTTGTTGAACCACCCAAAAGTGAGCCACGTAGCGTTGTTTATTATTTAATGTCATCATTAATTTGGGGTGTTTTCCAATTGGTGAAATTTCTGTTTTAGCAAGAAGTGGAAGGTCATAATGAAGATCATGTAAATTTTCTGGGTATTCAAAATCGCAATCCAAAATATATCCAGTGTCACCATGTTTCGGAATTCGTAAAATATCGCCAATAGAGTCGGGATTAATCCATTTAAAGTTATCAAAAGGAAGTGGGTTTGACATTGCCCATCCGTACAGGTTATTTGCATCGAAATATCCTAAATAGGTTGACGGTTTGGTTTCATCGTAATCGGGTAGGTATTTGTTGTTGGCTTTGACATGTCTGGTAACACTTTGGGTCAATCCGCCTCTTACTCCAGCTTCAACCATTAAAACCATGTCAATGTCTGTTAAAAGTTGGAGTTTGCATTTTGTTTCTTTTAACATGGCTTGCCAAGCTAATCCTGGTGAAGTATACGAATGTAGAGGGTCCAAACCGTATGCAGCAAAACAGGTGTTTCGGAATTCTTCCATTACATCACAAAGAAGAGTTACATCTAGTTTGACATAAAAGTCCGAGTAATCTCCTAAGGTCTTCATATCTAACTCGTTCCATACTCGACGTGCGTGTTGATAGTCCTCAAGTGATATTTCCGAATCATTAAGTTTGTTTTTGAAGTGTTCTGGTGAAGGTAGTGATGTTTCATCAAATCTATGCAGTCCATCGATGTAATCATAGGGGAAGACTCCTTTTCGAAGAACCAAATCCATTTTACTATTGGGTACAATTTTGCTTGTTTCTATCAAATCTGTTCTTCTTAGATTTTCAGATAATTTCATGAGGCTTGAAGGCATAAATCTAAATGAATCAACAAACCTTAATTTAATTTTACCCACCTTTTTTGAAAAGCTTATAAATTTTTCCATTGTAGTAGCCAAAACGTCTATTGCTCCATTATCTCTTCCTAGTTCGGGGATTATGAAGTGCGAATCATAACCACTCAGATTGTGCAGAACTACGGGGATAAAATATGGTAGTTTGTAGTTCAAGTTGCAAGCGTTACAGGCTGCACCTCTGTACGCTCCCGTAAGATGATCGTGGTCACGAACTTTAACGTTATCCAGTGTAAAGGTGTTATTACACAAATAACACGTTGTTGTTGAATCATAATGTTGAAGTTCTTCTTCTTCCATAGGTGACATGGGTACCTTTGTTCCATACAGTTCTTCTACCTTTGCAGCTATGTCATACAAATCATCGACAAAGTATTTGGCTGCTTCTTCACCGCGATAAATCTTTGGAGAAGATGATAGTCCATATTTTTGAAGATGGTCTTCAGTCAACGTGGATTTAATTAGTATGCAATAACTGTTTGGTGAATGAAGTTGGTATTTGCTTCTTCTTGTAACGTCCTCTTCTTGTTGTTCAATCGGATGTAAAGAAGACTCGAAATCAGCGTAAACAACAACAGGTACACGGTATTGTTGTATTACTTTGTCAAATTTTATCTGCGCTCTGCTAGGATGCGGCAATTTAATTCTTACTTCATAGTTTCCATTACATAACCGCTGGTGTTCTACTAACCAATCAGACCCTCCCCTTCTTAGTTCTTTGTTCACGTGACAAAAACATCTTTTGCAAATTGTCATCTTTCTTTTATGCTTAGATAATTGATTAGAAACAAGACTTTCAAATTTTTTGATATACACAAAGTGTGAAATATCACCTTTAGTAATTAATAACAAATCGGTATGATCTCTGCGCTCATTTGGTGTTATACGCAAGGGGTACAAATTGTTTGTCGAATCCAATCCGAAGAGGTTGACAGAAGCTGAAGGATTTTGTTTTTCAAATTTTGAAACGTCTGTTATAGCAACAGGGTAAGTCATCCCTTGGAAATTATATCTATGTTGTACTTCTTCATAATAGTGACTTGGTCTTTCCGGATGAATTGTTACATATTTGGCCAACATAGCATATTTAAAACACTCAGTATCTTGATTTTGTACGTTGACGCAGGATAAGGTATTTCTAATCTTTGTTGGAAGAGGAATGTAGCTACTTCCTCGAATTCCATAGCCGTGTTTGTGTACTCTTAAGTCTAGCCCTGTGATGCTTAACAAATTCCATCCAGAGCCTCTTCCTTCATGTTCTTGTATTTTAGTCATTAGCTCTTCAAAACATTCAGATACGATTGAATCAATATCTGACGAAAACATAATAGTTCGGTTTTTTGTTAAAAACCCTCTCGGTGAAGTTTCATTTTGAATGTTTGTAAATAAAGCATCCATTAATAGTCCAAATTTAATAAAATTTAATCTTTTTAATTCATTTTGCAAAGTGTTGCTTACCAATCCTTTTGCGTTATTTAAAAACTCTTTGAGTTGTAATTTTGCATTGTCAATTTTGAAGTGGGTTACTACATTACCCGGAAGTGCTCGGGCATGTAGTTCTACATTTACTGCTGTTGATGCTGAAGGACGGTGAAGTGTAGACAGAGCATGCGTAGAAGTCGATGCAGCTGATGATGTTGAAGGATGATGAAGTGTAGACAGAACAGGCGTAGAAGTCGATGCAGATGATGATGATGATGTTGAAGGACGGTGAAGTGTAGACATAGCAGAGGTAGAAGTCGATGTTGATGGTGCATATTGAATAACACTAGGTCTGGAATTTTGGTGTTGAGCTAACATTTGATCTATTTCTTTCAATTCTTCTTCTTCATATTCTTCATTTTGGTTTTTGTTATGTTTCAGTTCTTTATGTATCATTAAAATAAATTCATCCTTAAATGAAGACTTGCAAATATCGCAGCGATGCATAATGTAGGTGCGATCTCCACAAGGGTCTAGGCAATAATGAACAACACTGCAAATACCCCTCTATTTATACCCTAGCAAAAGTAATGGGGGTACGTATTACGTTAAGTTTACTATTTTTTTTTTGCATTTTATATTTACTATTGTAGCTGGAGGCTACAAATTTCTGTATTTAGGTCAAGGTCATTGAACAAATTTGCCAAAACGGGGAATAGATTAGTAAATGATTTCATATTAAACCATAAACTGATCTATTCCCCGCTCTGTATTTAACTAAGACAATTTTCTCCAACAGAAACATTTGATAAATTTTAAACTCGGATGTGAAGTTGGATTGTACACATTGCATCTTGATCAACTAAAAATTTCATAAAACAATAGGGATCTTCAGTTGTAGATTCATCTTTAACATATTCAATAGTCAACATTGCCGAACGAAGATCTTGTGGAATTACGTCGACTTTTATGAGTCGCCTTTCGAGTTCGAACCGTTTTGTTATTATGAGGGGAAAGCTGTAGCAAACGGAGTTTCCTGGTGGGTTCATTATGCCTATATGATAAATATACACTGTTGCATCGTCTTTAAATAGACGTTCCCCCACCATTAAATGTATAAGTTACCCCACTTTTTTAATCATGTAAATGGGTCAAGGTCATACAACGATATTACCAAAACGGGGAATAGAGCAGTAAGTGATTCTCACTATAACCACAAACTGATCTATTCCCCGCTTTGTATTTAAAGTAAACTATTTGAAGACAACAAAAACTTATTCAGATTCTTCCGATGATGATGATGATGAGCTCGTATCACTAAATAAGCGACGACGAACACAAAAGTTCCCTGTGACTGGATCTAGAACTACATCATCGATATTAATACTGCTTGGAGGGGTTTCACTATCAACAAGGTCCATTTCCTCCAAGCAAAGCAACTGATGATGAAATTCCGGTTCATTATTATCGACATCGTCGTCGTCAGTCAACAGCTCCAACAGCTCCATCTCTCCAAGATATGGTTCACTGCTAGCATACTCACTCAGTAGTTCAAGATCACTAAATAGTTCAAGATCACTAAATAGTTCACCTTCCATCTCTGAATCGTCTTCGTCTTCATCTTCGTTTAAATTTAATGGAATATTTTTAATCAATTCTAGTATAGTCTTCTTAGAAGGGAAAATGTTATCTCTGGGCGACATGATTCCGAGTAGCAGACTGATTTACCACTAATACTAAACCACCTTTTATACATGATTTCGGTGGTGGTGGGGGTAAGTGTTGAAAGTGCAAGTGGTAGGGAAAAGTGATAGGGAAGAGGTATTATTGTAACACAAATGATTAAGTCCTGTAAGTGGGTCAAGGTCACCTTATCCTATTACCAGAACGGGGAATAGAGCAGTAAGAGATTCTTATTCAAACCTCAAACTGATCTATTCCCCGTTCTGTATTTCCCCCCCCCCCTTTGGCGTTTTATTTAGTTTATGAGGTTGTGTAATAAAGGCACAGTGTGTAGCCTTCTTGTAATAATTGGTCAATTTTTTTCTTCAAAGGGATTGGTTTTACATCTATTTTTACTTCTTCTGTTCCACGAATACCCAATCCTTTGACCTGAACATAATGGTACTCCGTTAACAGTTGGTAAACACGCTGGATAAAAGTATCCGCTTTAGCAGTAGAGTCAATATAGTGGAGGTATACCATGGTAGGTGCTCTCTTGACGCAATTCAGAACCAAAGTGATAATTGTCTCTGTAACATCGGGCTTATATACCCATCGTTTTTTTTTTGTTTTTTTTTTGCTTTAATTACAGGTTTGGAACAATATAAAATGTTATATTAATGTTCCATCCATTATTGACTAACCTTACCATATTACCAAAGATTTTATATAACTTTCTACTGTAGTTTATTTCAAATGCTTCATTTTCACTACTATAAACTTCACCTGTTGGTCTCCACATGCACAATTGACAACTAACCTCTATATCAAGATACCGTAGCAGTAATCTCCTTACAGCAAGCAACTGATCAATGTTTTCGACCCGTCTGCTAACTATTATAGTTGCTGCAGAGATAGAAGTAGTGGATGCATTCATTTTCAGCAGAGTACTAATTTTTACCAGCGATGGAGAACCTCCTTTATACTTAGTTTAAGTAGTGGTGGGGGTTAGGAAAAGATATTGTTGTTGTGAGAAATAAGAAGATCTTTCATTATTTTTTATCAAACGAATATTTTCTAAGTCCCAAGGTCATTTACACCAGTTGCCAAAACGGGGAATAGAGCAATAAGAGGTTCTCACTTTGACCTCAAACTGATCTATTCCCCGCTTTGTATTTCAAAGGACTTTAGTTTTTTAAGATAGTTACTCGTCCTGATCTTCATCCATGAGGAAGATTTGTTTGTAAGCTGAAGGTTCTTCAGCGAAGAAATGTTGGTCCGCTAACTCATCCTCTTTAAGAAAAACAGCTTCAAAAGGTGGAGGGTTGTGTAAATCTTCTTTGTGAATTAAGGACGGTTCTTGAAGCTGCGACTGAAGGTTTGAAATGTATTTTATTGACTTTTGTATAGTGGTTAATTTAGAATCATACGGATTGGAGGATGGTAATATGCGTCTTAATACTTTATAACAATCAGCGATCCTTGTTCTCATTTTTCTAGAACTAGCATTGTTTCTCTCGGTTTTGAGAGATCTCGAGTTTAAGTTTGGCGAAGTATTACTAGTCTCTGGAAAAATGTTGGATAGAATCATAGCCTGGACAAGTATCGATGGGGCAGCAGAAGATGAAACAGTACAAGAAGAGGCGTCAGAAGTTGGTTTTCTGATGTGCTCCATGGTGTCTGAGGTGGGCGAATACAAGCAGCAGACTAATTTTACCATCGATAAGGTGTCTCTTTTATACCCAATGGAAGTGGTGGGAGTGCAAGTTTTAGGGAGGGGATGTTTTTGTAAGAAATATATATTTCAATATTTTTTTTTTTTTTTTTTTTACCAAACAAAATTTTCTAAGTCCCAAGGTCATCTGAACAAATTGCCAAAACGGGGAATAGAGCAGTAAGTGGTTCTCACTTGGACCTCAAACTGATCTATTCCCCGCTCTGTATTTCTTAAAGTAAACAATAAATCTTCACACTATTGAGCAGCCTTTGCTCTTTGAAGCTCAAGTTCTAAGTCTGCAACCAGGCGAAAGTCTGCATCGTGCTCCTCCCATTGTTCAGGAGAACGCGGTTGTCCACACCACTTTGTAAAGGCGTACCTCATTGCCTCATTATACTCCTCCAGGATAACATGATAGGGTCTTGGTTGCTGCGTTGTAGACCGCATCGATGATGTAGTTTGTTGCGGTTGTGACTGGGCATCATTCTCCGCAACCTTATCAATCTTAGAAACCTCGGTAATTTCAGCAGCCTCAGCAATCGCGTACAACTCCTCTTCGCTAATTTCCTTTCCCCATGTGTTGCTGTTGACGCTCATGATGATACAACTAATAATTATATTCCGAATCGCTTGCTTAAATACCCGCTTACCCCCTCCCTTCTTCACTGTTGAATAATATCTTTAGTATAATATTTCTCCTTTTTCCTTTTACGTTTATCTTTGTCTTAGTGTAAAATATCTAAGTCCGTTATCTAGGTCAAGGTCGTTGTAACATTGTAAAAAAAAAAAGTGTGGACAACCTATTTACACTCTGCAGCATATGCTACAATTTGTAAATAGGTTGTCCACACTTTTTTTTTTAATTTGGAAAAACTTTATTTAATTTGGAAAGAATGTTTTTTTTTTTTTTTTTTTTTTTTTTTTTTTTTTTTTTTTTTTTTACAATTTATTCCACACAGTGGTTCCTGAATCGGCTCGGATTAGATAGTGCTTTTTTGTAGGGTTTTTGGGATGACGCATGCCTTTAGGTAATCTTAAAATGTAAAGGCGGTCTTCACATTTTAACATGACCTTCAGGAATCCCATTATTTTTACAAAGACGTATTGTTTGTTTTTAGCTAGCCTATTAATCCGAGTCTTAGCCGGTTTCACTGTTGGATGTGGTGAAGAAGGAGAAGCGGTATTTTTTAAATGAAGATTGCACAGTTCTTCATTTAAAGTACACTGTTTTGCACAGCGTTCGCCTTTCTTTGCACCTTTTTTGAAGATATAATTACATAGTTGTGCAGGACGTATGCACCTTCTATGCAATGACTTTAATTGATTAAATTTCTCTGAAGGAGATTGAATATTTGTGCAAATTACTGAAGGTCTGGTTGAACTAGTGGAAGGTGAAATTTCAATTGGGGGTCTTGTAGATATTTTAGAGCTTGATCTCGAGGTGGAGCTTGATCTTGAGGTGGATGATGAGGAGCTCGAAGAAGACCTTGATCTCGAGGTAGATGATGAGGAGGAGGAGCTCGACGAAAACCTTGATCTCGAGGATGATGGTGAAGGAGAAGTTGGTCGATCCATAATGGGTGGTGAAGTTGTCTTCTCAGGGATGATAAGAGACATTAAAAGAGCCTGACGAAGAATTGAACCAGCAGCCGAAGTCAAGGGTGATGCAGAAGTCGAGGGTGATGCAGAAGTCGAGGGTGATGCAGAAGTCGAGGGTGATGTAGAAGTAGAGGGTGATGCAGAAGTCGGTAGTGATATCGGGTGTGACTCCATAGTTCTGAGTTGAGCAAGCACAAGCAGCAGAATGATCTTACCAGTAATGGGAAGCCTCTTTTATACCCAATATAAGTGGAAGGAGAAAGGGGAAAGGGGAAGGGGGATAGGCTATGGTTTAAAATATTAATTTTCCTATATGTAACCAGACAGAGGTTTTATAAGTCCTGTCAGTGGGTCAAGGTCATCTGAACTTGTTGCCAAAGCGGGGAATAGAGCACAAATTGGTGCTCTATTCCCCGCTCTGTATTAGGGGACAGGGAATTACAAGCAATGATTTTAATAACAAAAAATAAAGAAAAAAAAAACCCCAAAAAAAAAGGAAAATCACAACAGTTTCTCAGGCTAAGAAAGGTAATGTCAACCGGTTTACATGGCCGTATTGACAAGTCCGGTAGAGCACAAATTGGTGCTTTATTCCCCGCTCTGTATTAGGGGACAGGGAATTACAAGCAATGATTTTAATAACAAAAAATAAAGAAAAAAACCCTCCAAAAAAAAAAAGGAAAATCACAACAGTTTCTCAGGCTAAGAAAGGTAATGTCAACCGGTTTACATGGCCGTATTGACAAGTCCGGTTTTCAGGGCCGAAACTTATTGTCAGGGGGTTAGGAAAGGGATGAGAAACAAATTACATTACTTTGAAACAAACTGGTCAGTTAGAGTTAACGTTAATTTTACAAAGAACAATCAGTATCACTGAAACCCGGACGGACGTAGATCACGAACGGGCGTCAGGATACTGCGGTCAGTTTAACAAGGTCACAACAGCAACACTGAAACCCGGACGGACGTAGATCAACGAACGGGCGTCAGGCTACTGCGAACCAATGTTTTGACCAAGGTAGTTTACAAAGACCGGCATTTAAATTACTTTGATAACAAACCCCACGGATATAAAGACTTTACCCAAGGATAAGGATCTGTAAGAAAGGTACATATTTCATCATTAAATATTTACAAAGACCGGCATTTAAATTACTTTGATAACAAACCCCACGGATATAAAGACTTTACCCAGGGATAAGGATCTGTAAGAAAGGTACATATTTCATCATTAAATAAAACACTCAAAACCAACACCAACATTCATTAAACTAACTACATTAATTAGCAGCAATCTACAAGCAATAATCTAACAAACAAACTACCATGCTTAACAAACTACCATGCACATGCAAAGGCGCGGATCTCTTAATTGCGCGTCGGGCCCAACGCACACTTAAAAGACCTACGCTGCAGCAGAATGCAACCCGGACGGACGTAGATCACGAACGGGCGGCAGCCTACTGCGAAGAGACTGCGGACTGCTCCCGCTTATAAAGGCGGCGGTCAGTGGTGGGAGGTGACTAATGGGAAGCCTCTTTTATACCCAATATAAGTGGAAGGAGAAAGGGGAAAGGGGAAGGGGGATAGGCTATGGTTTAAAATATTAATTTTCCTATATGTAACCAGACAGAGGTTTTATAAGTCCTGTCAGTGGGTCAAGGTCATCTGAACTTGTTGCCAAAGCGGGGAATAGAGCACAAATTGGTGCTCTATTCCCCGCTCTGTATTAGGGGACAGGGAATTACAAGCAATGATTTTAATAACAAAAAATAAAGAAAAAAAACCCCCAAAAAAAAAGGAAAATCACAACAGTTTCTCAGGCTAAGAAAGGTAATGTCAACCGGTTTACATGGCCGTATTGACAAGTCCGGTAGAGCACAAATTGGTGCTTTATTCCCCGCTCTGTATTAGGGGACAGGGAATTACAAGCAATGATTTTAATAACAAAAAATAAAGAAAAAAAACCTCCAAAAAAAAAAGGAAAATCACAACAGTTTCTCAGGCTAAGAAAGGTAATGTCAACCGGTTTACATGGCCGTATTGACAAGTCCGGTTTTCAGGGCCGAAACTTATTGTCAGGGGGTTAGGAAAGGGATGAGAAACAAATTACATTACTTTGAAACAAACTGGTCAGTTAGAGTTAACGTTAATTTTACAAAGAACAATCAGTATCACTGAAACCCGGACGGACGTAGATCACGAACGGGCGTCAGGATACTGCGGTCAGTTTAACAAGGTCACAACAGCAACACTGAAACCCGGACGGACGTAGATCAACGAACGGGCGTCAGGCTACTGCGAACCAATGTTTTGACCAAGGTAGTTTACAAAGACCGGCATTTAAATTACTTTGATAACAAACCCCACGGATATAAAGACTTTACCCAAGGATAAGGATCTGTAAGAAAGGTACATATTTCATCATTAAATATTTACAAAGACCGGCATTTAAATTACTTTGATAACAAACCCCACGGATATAAAGACTTTACCCAGGGATAAGGATCTGTAAGAAAGGTACATATTTCATCATTAAATAAAACACTCAAAACCAACACCAACATTCATTAAACTAACTACATTAATTAGCAGCAATCTACAAGCAATAATCTAACAAACAAACTACCATGCTTAACAAACTACCATGCACATGCAAAGGCGCGGATCTCTTAATTGCGCGTCGGGCCCAACGCACACTTAAAAGACCTACGCTGCAGCAGAATGCAACCCGGACGGACGTAGATCACGAACGGGCGGCAGCCTACTGCGAAGAGACTGCGGACTGCTCCCGCTTATAAAGGCGGCGGTCAGTGGTGGGAGGTGACTCCGCCCCGTGACGTCGGGGGGGGGGGGGGCATGACCCAAATGGGGGGGGGGGGCATGACCCAAATGGGGGGGGGGACATGACCCAAATGGGGGGGGGGGGGACATGACCCAAATGGGGGGGGGGACATGATCCAAATGAGGGGGGGGGGGTGTCATGAAGGGAAGGGGAACCGGTTCTTAGCTTTCTACCCGTATATGGAAGTGTCAAGGTTACACTTGGCAAGCCGCCAAAAACCTAATCAACGAGATAAACCGTCTGACCCTTCAAAAGTCAAGACATTAGGACTCATTCCAGCTTTGTCTCTCGAACTAAAACTACGTGCCGATCAGCAGCGCTACGATGACTTCCCCTGTGAACCTTGAGAAACTGCGACGTCTGAAGGAATCCCTGAAGGAGACGGTTGAGAGAAGAAGTGGTTTTAAGAGACCAACTTCTTTCAAGGCCACAATAAGAAGAAATTTTAAGAACCATCCGCTCTACTTCAACCAACATCCGTCATCTGAGCATCGACCTTCGACTTCGACTACAAGTCAGCCTCGACCTTCAACTCCACCTCTCACCGTGGATGAGGTGATGGAGCGGACGAGGGTGTTGAAGGAAGAAGAATTAGTCACTCCTCTAAACTTCAAATCACTTAAATTTAGAAAACTAAAAACAAATATCAAATACAAGTTTGTGGCAAGGCTCAGCGGAAACAGCTATATTTTACAACATGAAGATTTTCACTTCAAGGTCCAACTGCCTCATTCCCTGCCGCAACCGCCTAGAATCCCATCCAAAAAGGAACTGTTTTTCGTCAGACAAGAGGGCAAGGCGCATTGGTTAATTAAATAAATTGTCACAGCCCTTGTCCATTTCCTCCACCTCGACTAACCGCAACTCCTTCAGGACTCCTCTTCATGGCATCAAAAACGGTCCTTTTCAGGACCACCCTAAGCATTTCAAGTTAGGGACTTGGCCTGTACATAGGCAGGAGACTGTTAGTCTTATGTTTGTGTGCAGCCCACTTTGTAAAAATTTCGAAGTCCCAAGGTCCTTGACCTTGACCATGACCATGACCCAAGGGGGGGGGGGGTATAAAGTTTGTGCAAAGTATGTCATGTGGGTACTCAAATTACGCGGATTGATCGGACGAACAAGTTGGTGCAAACAGAATTCAGATCCGACAAAGGGTATAGAAGCAACAGCGAAAAAACTACTATTTTCAAGGATAAACCTAAATAACTTCTTTATTTACGGTTTAAAGTATATTAAGTGGGTACTCAAATTACGCGGATTGATCAGACGAACAAGTTGGTGCAAACAGAATTCAGATCCGACAACGGGTATAGCAGCAACAGCGAAAAAACACCTATTTTCAAGGACAAACCTAAATAACTTCTTTGTTTTTGGTTCAAAGTATAACATGTGGATACTTCAATTACGCGGCTTGCCAAGACAAACAAGAAGGTGCAATTTAAATTTAAATCTAACCAACAGTATATCATCTGTAGCGTAAAAACGATGGTTTGAAGGACAAGGTAACGTTGTGGTGGGGGTTAGGTGCCTATCATACATGATAACGCTCCATCATTATTCTTCCAGCTCTTGACGGATGAACATCTACCTAGAGGGTCTGAAAAATGTCGCAGTTTTACAGGAACATGAGGAAGGTGACCTTCAGTAGTCCCCTTGACACTACTTTCTACTTCCCTGACAATGAAGACAGAAGGTCTACACTTTTAGTGGACAATGAGCGGTTTCGTCGAAGAATAATCGAGGTTGAAACACTTTTAGCTAGTTGTTTGCTTCGCAAAAAGAACCATATGAATACATGCACCGGTTTAGATCATAGTAGCTGTTATACTTATACAGAGTTGAAGCGCAAACATTATTGAAGTTTTTAGTTACGGAGCTAAGGTCTTGACAGTCTAAGAGCTAAACCCTAACTAACACATGTAAACTAGTTATTGTGCGATGTAAAACTCGGTGGGGGGACTGGTGTAGTGGGGGACTGGTGTAGTGGGGGGACTACCATCTGCCGCACACTTGCCACCTGCCGCCTGCCGCCTGCCACCAGCCATCTGCTTCGTTCTACTACACTTTTACCCCCACCATTTTGTTTGATACCAGAACGCTAGCTAGCGAATAGTCAGTACACCTCCGGCTCTCGACCGGTGAACATCGAGCTCTCCGAGACGCTCTTCACAAAATAACAATATCATTTCACTCAAGGTCTGATAGATGTTTCTATTTCATTGCCGTCACGTATTATTTCCTCCTGACAGCAATGAAATGCAAACACCTAACAGAACAGATAGGTGTCAAAAACACAACATGGACTCTGCGCAGGGATCGAAGTATCTACCGTCTTTCTTCAGAAAACAAAGTGATGGCCGCAACTCGTCCGGATCAACAACATCGATGACAACCAACAACGGGGAACTATTGTAAACATGAATTATTGTAAATAAAGTAATATTTGTAATATGAATTATTGTAAATAAAATAAAGTAATATTTGTAATTGTTCTACCTCGCACTCGTATCATTCGATTGCTTCATTCGATAATTTTCATTCGATATTTTATCGAATTAAAACTATCGAATCACAATCGGATTTTACGCGTGCGAGGTAGTACTTTTTTAAAATTACCTCCCCGTGACCTTGAACTTTGAACTTTTACTCATTTCGTCACAAAACCGCCTACGTCACTGGCTCAGCCTCAGATAACATCTTTCATGACTCAGCACTTCCGGTCACGTGACCGGATGACGTCACTTCCGGCGCAAAACCCGCAAACCCACACTACTGCTGCATTCAATAAATGCATACCGGTACGTGGATTGCCCTTAGACACGCTTCCCACGAACACCGAGCCTTTCCCGTGGAACCGGGACTTGGAACTATCCACCAACGAACTATCTCACAGACGCGGCGCGTGCGCTACTAGTCCACTGGTCACAGTTGTGTCGACACGAGGGGTGACATTAGCAGGGGAGAGGGGAGAGGGTGCACCGGGAGGGTAGCAAATGAATACATATCAATTGCGGCTGGCGGATTAAGTGTGAAATGGCAACAAAAGTCCCCCGCTTTCCAGTACTTGAATGCGAATCATTGAAACGTTATTTAATCGTGGTTTTTGTTACGAAAACTCATGTATTTAAATTGATCTTGAACTGTTATTAAACTTATTATGAGGACCAAACTTATTATGAGGGAGTTCATGAGGGCCAAAATTTGCTTAAGGGAAAAATTACGTATAATACTTTGATAGTTCACTGGTTGTATTTGATCAGCTATGATTACTTTGTTATGATTTGAAATTCCACAAGCCAAAAAATAAAATTTTAAATTTCAAGTTAGTTGTCTAGTACAATTTGCTTTATCCTGGAGTTAAATAATATTTTGCCCCCATTTATGAGGCCCAAACCTCCATATTTTCTAAACCAACAAAATCAGTCTACGGAATTCAGAAATCCTTTTTTCACGCAAATATTGCTTATATTAAAGTATATTCTAGGATAACTTACCTCTTCAGCGGCTCTGGTGTTGGAAGGGGGGGGAAGTTGTGGAATCCAGGACTTTTTTAGCGGATATTGGTGTTATTGTACAACATTCACTACTGAAACAGATACAAGCGTAAATTGCTTTCTAAATCTTTTAGACTAATTTAATTTATATTTTCTATAGTTTTCGAAGTCCATGTGCACAGTAAACCCTAAACAGATAGCTTATGAAATCGGCAATTTGAAGATAACAAATATTGAAAATCAAAAGAATATTAAAACAACCAATCCCTAAAGTATTCGTTTTTATTTATTCATTTAATTTGTCCTTACTTACCTACGTTTACTTGTTTTTTTTTAAATCAGTCAATCGATTTCACCAAATGTATAATCTTTGAGAAAATTATAATAAAGCCATGTAATTTTTACTCACTTTTCAGAAAATATAACAGCTGGATAATTTATATTGTTTACTTTATGAGTGTATAAAACCTAAACCCTTTGTTGATATAATAAGTGATACGTGAAATGTTTTATAAAAGGGAAAACATTATTTTGGGCTGTATCTGATGAGTAGGTTGTTTAGTGATGACGTTATGGAAGGATGATGTTTTAAAACACCTCATCTTCTCCACCGCCTCCCCCATAGTCATTACCGCAGGGCTTCACAGGGGAGGTTCGAGTGATGCAACGTCTCGGGTGGGACCTAAGGTGGATTTGAATTTCATATTTCCTCACGTGTAATCGAGTTGGTGCTTAACTCTTCAAAGACAGTCGTATTCGAGGAAATAAAGAACATGTTCGCATTTTTGTTGGACATTACGATAGATTTGTGAATAATAAAAGCGCTTCTTAGGAATAATATTTGCTGTTGTCGAGCCCAGCTAAGTACGCAGTCTAAGACGGCACTCTTATAAAGCCTAATGGTTTGCCCTTGTTTGTCGAGAAAGTTCATTAGTCAGTTTGTATTTAGCTGTCTTCTATTTTCATAAAGAGAAAAACACATGTGTATTTTAAAATATATCAAAATGAATACTTGATCTAGAACCTTAATGAACTTTAATGATCGTCTATATTTAAAAAAATCCTGCTTTTTGTTTACTCACTTCCTGAAGTTAATAAAACCGATTTTGATGATTATTTTTTTAAATTTAAAACATACTTCCAAGTCGTAAGTCGCTGTGAAGTCAGAATTTCAATTAGGCCCCAGGGCACCGCCCCACGGGACTTCCAAGTTCATATGGAGGAGATTTATTTCAAATGCGTTTTTTTCAATAAACAACTGTTATAAGGATTATAACCGCAGATTTTTTCGGGGGGATCAGCTCGTATTATTAAATTTTCAGGTTTTTAATTTTTGTTAACGGATTTCCCCCCTTGAAGAACGTTGGTAATTGAAATTCCATGGAAAGAATCGTTTTAAATCCAAATAAAGGAAATATACATGTTTTCCGTAATGTAAGTAATAGGCTTATGTTTGTTTAAAAACAATAGGATATACATATCAGAACATAAACTAAATCATAAATTGAGGAGCTTATCTGTCATTACTATAACTTCCAATAAATAACGTTGATCAACATAATTCTATGTTGTTTGAACAATAACATAAATAGTAGACCTATTGATCAAAGGGAATAATGTTATTGTGACAAAAGGATGTAAATAAATAATGAATCTTTAAATACGGCTTTGTATACAACAAGCCGTATTCAGTCAAGCATACTTTTGTTGTTTGTGCAGGGCCAATAATTCTCATTATGCTGCTTTAAACACATTGGACAATGTTTACCGGAACAGCTTAGGCAAGTCTGTGAAAAAGCTTGTATCCTTGTATAATAAGTGTGCATAATATTATTACAAGCTGATTTAGTCAATGGAAAATATTGTTTGAATTCAAATTAAATTTCATCGACTGATTTACACGAAGCAAAAGTTAATTATATTGTTTTTATTTTACAACTGTTACTGTTAGCATAAATGTTGATTCTTCTGGTAAAAATGAGAAAAAACAAACTTCTTGAAGATTTATACTGTGAATAAAAGACGGTAGCCTATTTTAGTTAGAATTAAAATATGGGCAACCACATAAACTCAAGACTTAAACTAGGACTACAAAATAAAATAAACATTGAACTTTGAACATTCTTTAATTTATTAACAAATAATACTACTAATTTTCACTGTTAGCTGAGTTAGCTGAACCTCTAAAAATAAATTGAAAACCTCCTAACAATTATTTTTCCCGAAGACAAATGTTATTTTGACCAAATTTCGTGTACTTTTTAGTTACCACTGATTTGTTTAAAGGACGATACTGAGTTCAGCGTAAAGTTCCCATGGAAAGTATGTTCCCATGAGACTGTCATGAAACTCTCGGCCAACGAACTCTCTCATCGGAACCCCGGCGCGTGCCGCTCCGGGCTCGGGGTGTCGCCGACAGAGGGTTGTGAAGTAGGGGTTGTTAGGGGCGACACGTGCCCATTGTAGCACGGCCTGGTGGTTTGAAATGAATACAGGTACAATGTAGGTGTCGGTTTCATTGTAGTTTCATAGCCTGTGACTTAGGGAATTTTCTAATATCTGTCGAGTTAGTAAACGTGTTTTCATATCATTAGTTACATAATGAATAATTCTGTGATTACTTAGTACTTAAACCTGCTTACATAGATTTTTTGAAATGTACTTGAAAGTTTTTATGTTATTGTATGTTATACGTCAAAGAATAGCTATTCGAATTCAATTTTGTAAGCGGACTAATTACTTCAGAAAAGTTTAAAGTGTCGTAATTTCAAAGTTTAGTTAAAATGGGTATAGAACTATACAAAAACCTCCTAAATATAAGGATCACTTGTGAAAATGGGTATAGAACTATACAAAAACCTCCTAAATATAAGGATCACTTGTGAAAATGGGTATAGAACTATACAAAAACCTCCTAAATATAAGGATCACTTGTGAAAATGGGAACCTAATAAAGAGAACATAACAACTTTTCAACAGACATAAATAAATAGTGAAATCTTACCCAACAGTGAGATACAAAGTTGATAATTGTCTAGGATATAAAAATGGATAAACCTATTCTAAACTAAATATGTTCACGAAAATCCTTAGAGATTAACCAAATCAGACAAAATAAATCAGGGTGACAGAGATGATAAAAACCTTACGACGTGTTAAAGTCAAAATCTCACAGAAAAATCTTCAGGGGTGTTTTTAGTGGTTATGGTGGGTGGCCCAGAGGGTGAAATTATGAGATGGAGAGCGAGAGAGAGAGAGTAAGGGTTCGGGAATTAATACCATGCATTATTCATTCTAATACTTTAGAAAATTCCACCCCTGATAAATAACAAATACTGGAGAACCCGTGCTGCTCTGCAGCATCAGTCAATGTTTGAACGTGACGTAATTGATGAGTATTGCCTAATCAAATTAAAATATTATTGCAGTTTAAACATACATCTTCCCATGAGTTGTATTTACGTAAATTTGTCCACTTCCACATCACGTTAACAGTTGAAATATCACATTATTTCAACATAATAATATAATTTTAAATTATATAAACTCCGTAAGGCAACATACAAAACAAAATGATTGTTATAGAAACAGCTTTTAAATAAAAATTTGTTTTAGAATTAAAGAAACTAACTTCAGATTTATACTATGTTTATTTGCAAAATAAAAAAGTAACAAAGTTTCGTTTAGCGGCATTTCTTTCAAAGGTGTTGTGAAAATGATGTGTAATTGTTACCTTAAACCATTTACCAGGGTAATTATAAATAAATATAACGTTCTCTTTAACCTTAATGGCGTAAGCTCTAATATGTTTTCTGCTAGAGTTCAGTTGCAGAGGGTTTAAATGTAATGTAACAGCTGTTTTGTTTCATTACCAGTTTATCTGCTTAAAACAGTTATGAGGAGATAACATGTGACCATCTTGATTGTTTTATGGAAAAGTACATAAGATATTTGTTATATACATAAACGTAGGTTAGCACTAATATTCTCAGGTCTTCTTTCCCGGGGCTGGTTGATTATGCAAATATTTTCCCATCAATGTTGTGTCCCATAGTAAGAAGAAACTAAAGTGTCCTCATAGCGTCGTTTGTAAGCTCATCCCATTACACCATAAAAGATTAAACCTTTAATAATAATCAGTTATTTTGTTTTCCCTTCATGGCAGCTAATGGTAAAGCGTCCTGCAGGGTTCTTTATTTGTGTTTTGTCCAGCGCATAGCAGTGCTGACAAACTTGATAAAGAGTAACTACAGGAAATACTAATCAACCGGGTTATAACTTATAACCTCTGAAACAAAACTTTTAAGAGTTACCTCGAAATAACCAATAAAGTCACTTCGTTCTCTTTTGGCTTTGACACGCGTTTCGTAACGCCATGTCATCAAATACGCCTTAGGTTTGAGTCTACTATGCTTACTTCGGGAGTAAAAATGATACCATAGTGCTAAAACCACCATTTGAGAACACTAAAACCTGGAAAACTAAATTTAAAATTCAAAACAAACTTAGACTGAACCATATATACAATTCTTACTTATGGGAACTTTAAGAGCCACTGGGGCGAAGCCCATTGACGATATGTTAGTTTGGATGGGTGATGACATATCTAGACATAATTACCCATCAGTTAACAAAAGAATCATGAACATCGGCCCAGTAGAACGGGTCTGACGGACTGGCCAATGTTTTGGCAATTTGTATATATATATATATATATATATATATATATGACCAGTGGCTTGAATGGGCCATAGCCCCAAACCTTTCTCCAATACTATGCCTCATGAGATTTTAGCGAATTTCCCCTATAGGGAAGAAGCTGTTACCGTAGTCGGCATGGTAAGACCTAGGCCCGGGACCATGATAACTTTTTCGTTTTGAGGTCTCCAGACCCCAAAAACACTATTCGTTCGAAACTGTGTGTGTGTGTGTGTGTGTGTGTGTGTGTGTGAGCACGATAACTCTCGTAAAAATTATCCGATTTTGATGACATTTGATATAAACGTGTAAAGCAACACTTGTGACCAGCCAGATCGCTCTATCCGAAGGGGTATTTTAGGGAGGGTTTTGTACCCCAAAAATGGGTTTTTATGATTTTTATAAATATAATTTTAAAAATAGTCAAATTTTAGTTTCTACGATTAGATTCAGCTTAATAAAACACACAATTTGGTATGTTGATCATTCCTCTACGTCAATTAGTTACCGAGATATTGAACGTGCTAAACACAGTACGTTGTCTAATGTTAATCTTATGGAGGAAAATACCAAATGTATATCTCGCTTATTTATATACTGACGAAACTTGGTATACGGCTTCATCTGATTGTGGTCTATTTATATTTTCTCAAAAAAACAATTTTTTGCTAAAGGCTCCCGTAGTAGCAAACCTGCGTACTCAGACCATGTTATTCTTATGGATAATAATTAAATGCTGTCTCCCTTAATCATGAACATAAATGAATAAAAACTGATATATGAAGTCACCTAGATGAGTTATATTGATATTAACATAAAACCCATTTGTTGTGTTCCTTGATGCAGCAAACCTGTGTACTCAGACCCAATGTTATTCTTATGGAGTATAATTAAAATTGTATATATTGCTTATTTGTGAATATATTTTTATGAAACTTGGTAAGTGGCTTTATGTAGTATTAAGACTCCATTGTAAATTCGCTGAGTATGCAGGTTTGCTGTGACGGGGGTATTTTTGTTAATCTTTTCCAGCTAAGGATGAAAATAGAACAATATACGTAGGAACAATATATCAGTCAAAGACCTTAAGGATGATTCTACAAGCTCCATGGTTTGTCACAAACAGAGTAATCCATAATGACACCAAAATTCTAACTGCGAAAGAAGAAATTACGAGGTACAGCAAAAAACATCAAACAAAACTAGAAGTGCATCCTAACCACCTTGCAGTCAATCTATTAGACAACAGTCAATCTACATTTCGCCTTCAGAGACACCACATTCTTGATCTCAGTAGTACTCGATTCCAGTGAAAACTATGTTTTATTTTTATGTTTTCCCTATGTTAGTGCGAACACTGGTTTGTTTCTAACTCATGTGATTTAATTTTATAATATTTACTTATTGTTCTTTCTGCTGAACAGATTGTAAATAAAAATATGTTACACAAAAAAACGTAGGAACACATGTCAGTTCGAAAACGAAGTAAACTCTTAACAACATGGTTTATGTAAACAAAGCAGGTGTTTTTAAATCCCCATGCTTTTCTTATGGGGGATGTGTTACTTATTATTTGTTTGCTAATAACTTTTTAAAAATACTGTTATTTTTCCCAAGTCCCTGGGATCAGACCTTTAATTTGAGCCATCTCCCATGATCCTGCAATTTGCCAAACTCCCACAATTTTGATTTAACAATTTCGTTTGATAAAACAATTCGTACTATAGTTAGTTTTTCTTGATTTTTTTAACTGTAGATTTTAGCGAATTTCCCCTATAGGGAAGAAGCTATTACCGTAGGTGGCATGGTAAGACTTAAGCCCGAGACCATGATAACTTTTTGTTTTGAGGTCCCCAGATGCCAAAAACACTATTCGTTCAAATTTATATATATGTATATATATATATATATATATATATGTATGTGTGTGTGTGTGTGTGTGTGTGTGTGTGTGTGTGTGTGTGTGTGTGTGTGTGTCCGTTACCGCGATAACTTTTGAAAGAAACACCCGATTTTGATGACATTTGGCACTAATGTGGAGAGTGGCATTTATGACTTTAAGTTCGAAAACCAGATCGATCGGTTATATGGGGGTTTAAATTTTTCCAAAAATCAGTTTTTTAACTTTTTACCCTAAAATTTTGAAAACACTAGATTTTGGTTATAGCCATTTTGTAGAGCTTAAAAAACATACAATTTAGTATTTTGAATCATTAAGCTAGGTTTAGTAGTTGTGGAGAAAAGTCAAAAAATGTGTCCGTATAATTTCCCATGTTAATCTTATGGGAATACGGTTTTTAGATTTTCCTCAGATAATTTCACTAAAAACTCCACATTTCTTTCTACCAATCTGTTTTGCTCTACAAAACAATCATTTTGGCGTTTTAATTGTTGTTAACGTCCAACCGTTGCAGTGATATTCAAAGTGCTAAACACATTACGTTGTCCAATGCTATCCTTATGAAGAATAAATAAAATGTTATATTTCGATTATTTATGTATGTATATTGATGAAACTTGGTATGTGGCTTCAACTAGTTGTGGTATATTGATAATAGTACAAAAAAAGTTCTTTGTTGATTTTTCCCGGTATCAGCAAACCTGCATACTCGGCCCTCATGTTATTCATATGGAGAATAAGAAAAGTTTTATATCTCCCTTAGTTATGAACCTAAATTAATAAAACTTGGTATGTAGCTTCACCTGGTTGAGTTATATTGATAATTGCAACAAAAAAAACCCTAACTTATCTTCCTTGTTGCAGCAAACCTGCGTACTCATCTATAATGTTATTCTTATGTAGAATAAATAAAATGCTATATATAACTTATTAATGAATGTATTTTTGTGAAACTTGGTAAGTGGCTCTAGGTAGAAGTGATACCCATATATTTGCATTGGAAATTCGCAAAGTACGCACGTTTGCTGCGACGGGGGTATTTTATTTTTATTACTTTAATTTGTTTAACACCACATAGTGGATGATTGTTGGCCAGCTTGCTCGTAAAACAAGTTGCGATTTACAATCTTTACGATTTAAATCACTAGTGTTTTCCCTTTCTATTTTATACACCTAACCCGCCAGTCCCAACTAACACATTTCATTTGAGCTCTCTCCAATCATCCTTTGATTTCCAAGCATTTTTTGTTGTGATCTTTGCAGAGTTGTATATACAAAACATGTTATGGCTATTATTCTGTATCTGACACAAACAAAAACTTAGAAAAATAAGATCATACAATTATTTTACTGTTATTTTTTAAAGTTCCCAGCAGACCGCCATGCGGCTCCAACATTTATGAAGCCATTAAGAGAATATGGGGTTTAAAACGACTCGTCTTTTCCCATTATCCTCTCCCCCACACAGTTATTACCCCAGGCTATCATGCATGAGGGGGTGGGAGGGGACCAGGTGATGTATCTCCTTGGGGTAAAGCGGTAGATTTGAATTTCATATTTCCTCCTCAAAATAGCGTAGAGCTTATATTTTTAAGAAGAGAATCTCTTGCTAACAATTTAAAACATGTTTAGAAGATCTATTTTCATGAAATCCTTACTAAATTCACATAGCAATTTATTTGTACATTGGATATAAAATTCAACTCACTTTTTATAAATGAACAACTTTTGTAGGTTCTACTTACTGAGGTCTAGGTAAAGAACCCGTCCCCGACTAAACCGCGCTGCCCTCATTTGTCAAGAAAGTTCATTAGTCAGCTACATTTTACAACCACCCATTTACTTAGGTGAGAATACACGAACACGTTTGCTCCCAAAATGCAAGTTCAGAAATATTCAAGTTAGTTTAGAAAATGTGTACTTAACTCGAAACAAGTTCCATTGGCTTTTAATATTCCATCACAAATTATGTAAATAAAGTCTCACGTTTTTTTAATTATAACAACTGTTGTTAATTTGTTCTTCCCAAAACTATATTTTTAATACACTACTGATAGATTGATAAACATGGCTGAAAAACCCCCAAAATGAAATCTAGGCAGTATCTAAACCATCGAGATTAAAAGTTTCAATGTTAACCTTGTCATAAAGTTGACTCGATTACGTGATTACTCTAGCAAAGTGTTTATTAAAGATAGTTCATTAGGCTCACCACAATTTCAATTAGCAAAGCGATCTTTTCTCTAAGAAAATATGGTGAAGTCATGGGGCAGTTGTGTGTTCTGCATTCTGATGAGAATTTTCAACGCTTTTGTTTTGTGTGCTGCATTTTGTTGATGACACGCAACAGTTGTGCATGCTGCATTTTAGGGAGGATGTTCAACGCTTTTGTGTGCTTCATTGTGTGCTTTTGTGTGTGCTGCATTCTATAGAGGATTTGCAACACTTGTGTATTCTACATTCTGAGGTAGATCTTTTGAATTATCTCGATTTGAAAATTTGTTTAAATTATCAATGTTTGCATAACTGAATCAGAAGGTTGACATTACCTCATCGCACTTTGGTCACAGAAAACTAAAACGATTGGTTTTCTGTGCTACTGTTTACCATAACAAAGTGACTAGTAAACTAACTAACACACTACTTTCGCTTGTCAATATATTTCAGCCAGCTGTTTGGATTTTATCAAATAACTTCACCCGCAAACACTCAAATCCAGACCTAATAGGGTCAAATACGCGATTTTGTGTCTAATGGAGCAACTAACAAAAACCTATTCAGATTTAAATTTATGTTTATAATTTACAAGTAACAAGTATAACGAAGGGCATTTCATGCCAAACTACAATAACAACTACAACTCTGAAAACTCCGTCTTTAGACAATTTAAGTCCCTCTTACAATTTCAGCCTAAATGGTCAACTTACTGATTAGATTTTCCCACCAGAGCGTTGTTCCCACGGGACCACACACTATCCCACAGGACCGAGAAGTGAGACGCGTGCCGAGGTCCTGGATAAGGGGAGCGACACGAGGCTGCCGCGGTACACGAGAACAGGCCCTCTCTGTGAAACTGACGGGCCAGATATGTTGTAAGGTTGATTAGTAGGGGATATTAGTACACATCTGAATGTAAAGTTAGTAATTTTTATGAACCGAATCTCTATAGTTTCTGTTCATTTGCTGTTATTGTAAAAAGCTATATAATAAACACTCCTTTAACAAATTTGTTTTAGTAATTAACTGATAGCCTTAAAAATAATGGCTCAGATGAGTAATGGAAAATGGCCAACTGGACATAACGCCGAATTAAGTTTCAGAAGAAACAAGTAAAATGCATGAACCGGTTAAGACTTTGGATGGTTGGTATAAGATTTAATACACAAGAACAATAATTAAACAACGATTTACAGCATTTTGGTAATTAGTTTAAATTTTTAGTTATACCATCTATATCTATAATACGCTAAGCCGATTTTTGTAAAAAGAGCTCCTCCGTCATTTTTGAACCAATTACGATGAATGGCAAAAAAAATGGCCCAGATTCATAGTTGTGCAAAGTAATTTTCAATTTCCAATACTGTTATGCTGAAGGGCACAGGACAACCTCAAAGTTCAATCTTTTCCACAAACATAACATGGAGAGTAGTTTTAATTCATTGCATCCTAAAACAGGTGATGATACAGTTAACAGAAAGAACAGCTGATAACTGACATAAAAATGGCCCAGATTCGTAGTTGTGCAATAGTATATTTCGCACCAAGGGCCGAAAGTGGGGTTTTGCTGGCCCGAGATCGTGTTTTATCCTTCGAGGGCTATGCAAAACCCTTTCGGCAGAGGTGTGAACACTATTTTTCACCATACTACAATTATTAACGGGTGTGATCGGTCATAAAACACGAGCGGCCTCATGCAATCTCGGACTAAAAACAGTTAACAAATAAAATAAACGGTATCAGGAAACTGACACATACTTTCTCCCTTTTAGTCCAACTTTAATGAATAAATTACTTTTTATTTACCAAGTATAGAATAGAAAGCACGGTCGAATGTACAGAAAATTTTGTAAACAAGTTGTTTTAAAAAACATCCACCCAAATCCCTGCTTTGGAGGCACTACAGAATCCAATGCTACACTCGTGGTTTTAAGAGGGGAAATGCCCTCTATCCCCCCCCAGAGATATTAAGGGGCAACATATTTCAAATTTCCACTGTTGGCCAATGCTAACTTGACAAGCATATCAAGTTTGAATGAAATTTATCAGTATATAAGAGAGAAATAGTAATTTTTGTATTCCCCATAAGAATAACATTGGACAACGTACTGCGTTTACCGCAAAATTAAAATTCCAATTTTCTCCGCAACCAGCAATCGTAGAATAGCAATTAAAAATACTAAATTATTTAGTTTTTTGAGCTCTTTTTAATGGTGAATAGTAATATTTTTTTATATTTATGTATTTTTAAGAAAAATCCAAAAAACTGAATTTTTTATGTTTTAAGTCCTGTAATTTCTAAACCCGCATTTTTACAGACATGCGGGTGGTGTCATTTTCTTGGAAAACTAAAGTTCTACAAACGACCAAATTTTAATAAAAATCGTTAGAGCCGTTTTTGAGAAATTGTGATTTTTCATGATTTTTGGTGGTTTTTGGGGGATAATTACCCTTAAAAATCAAAAATTCAAAAAAATGAAAAAACACCTGGAGATATCGTGGATCAGTACCTACATACCAAATTTCATAAAAATCGGGCCATTGGTTAGGGCTCTAGCTCTGTACACATCCACACAGACACACACACACACACACACACACACACACACACACACACACACACACACACACACACACACACACACACACACACACACACACACACACACACACACACACACACACACACACACGGACACGGACACACACACACACACACACACAGACAGACATCACGTAAAAACCACTTTTTTGGGTTCAGGGAGCACCAAAACGAATATTTCCACTAACAACTCAAATTCGAAAATTTTGACGAAAACAATACTTTCTCCATATACTATGTATAGGGGGAGAAAGTAAAAATTATCAATAGCACAATTTTTTGAATTGTATTGTCATTTTTCCAGTGTTTCCACCAAAGAACACAAAATAGTATGCACCTATTAACCAGGTAACGTCGTCTATGCTTGAAAACAAGTTGGCAACACTGGCTAAATAGAGCAGCTGACTTTCAGCCCTTGGGCGGAAAAACTCTACTTTCGGTATTCAAATGACGTTCCGAAAACAGGTGATTACAGCGTAGTATGGTGAAATAGTATATTACGTTACTAGCCCGGAAGTGGTGTTTTACCGTGCGAGCACGACAGTTCCCGCGCGAAGCGTAGCCGAGTGCGGGATTTTCGTGCGAGCACGGTAAGCTTACCGGGCGAGTAACGTACGATACTTTACATCATACTGCACAGAAAAATTAGTACATTTTAACTCATAACACAATTTTACAAAACTGTTCGTATTGTTTCTCATACCTGTCTCTTGACTTTCATGACAGCAAACTCGCACTTACTTCTTGAGCTTCTTTTAAAATAAAATCTGGTATATCAGGTTCATTGTATTCCTCACTGAAATGCATTTTCAAAAGTTTCCTTTAGTATCAAATAGAATGGTTTGTTCTCTCAAAATGTGTTTACTATTCAACACTCGTAATTACTCGTGTGGTTTAACGTTGTATTGTTGCAATCAGCTGTTTATTTCATCAGCTGACTAAGTGCACGGTAAAAAGCTTTTACCGTGCAGTGCACGGTAAAGTAATTTTCCGTGTGTATGCACGGCAAAGGGAAACTTTCCAGCCTATCAATACGGATGGAAAAGTACCAGTTTCTGTGTAGTATGATGTAAAGTAATTTTCAATTTCCAATACTGTTTTGCTGAAGGGCACAGGACAACCTCAAAGTTCAATTTTTCCCATAAACATAACATGGAGAGTAGTTTCAATTCCGTTGCATTCTAAAACAGATGATGATACAGTAAACAGTAAGAACAACTGAAAAGTGACATAAACAAGAAAGTTTTTTTTGCTCGATTTAGAGCAACAGAGCCACTAGTTACCATATATACCATATACAGGGTGAATCTCGTAAGTTGTCCAGTATTGATTTCAGACAAACCGTTGGTCCTACGATGATGAAATAAAATTATTTCCCACTAAACCAACCCCAAGGAATAACGTAAAAATATTTTTAACGATTTTTAAATACAGGGTGTACCAGAAACTGAGGGTCACTAGTCCGAATCTACGAAATATCAAATACAAACGTATACCATGTTATACATCAAATTAAAGCTCTTTTCAATCCAAACCATTTGGCGGAATCGGATTTTGATTATTATTGATTCATTTCAAAATGGCGGCTGTTTTTGTGAAAAAATTAGTATTTTTTTGAATACCCTGTATTTTTCTTAAAAATGCAGATATCTTGATTCTGATTCAAATATCACATTCCTTATGAGCTAAGCTTTATTTTGATATGCAACACTTCAATATTATCTCAAAAACAAAAAGTTTCAAAAATATCAGTTTTTGAAAATATGTACATAGCCAAAACTCAAAAATTTCAAATAGCACCATATGTCAAATAGCATATCATTTTAAAGGTATTGAAATTCTAAGAAACTTTCAAATTTAAACCTTATGCGTATCTATTTTGGTTTTCGAGTTATCAACAAAAAACATGTTTTTCCACATTAAAACGCATGTTATTTGTTAAACATGGTGGTAAGAACTATGGTCCAGCCTTTACCACCATGTTTAACAAATAACATGCGTTTTAATGTGGAAAAACATGTTTTTTGTTGATAACTCGAAAACCAAAATAGATACGCATAAGGTTTAAATTTGAAAGTTTCTTAGAATTGCAATACCTTTAAAATGATATGCTGTTTGACATATGGTGCTATTTGAAATTTTTGAGTTTTGGCTATGTACATATTTTCAAAAACTGATATTTTTGAAACTTTTTGTTTTTGAGATAATATTGAAGTGTTGCATATCAAAATAAAGCTTAGCTCATAAGGAATGCGATATTTGAATCAGAATCAAGATATCTGCATTTTTAAGAAAAATACAGGGTATTCAAAAAAATACTAATTTTTTCACAAAAACAGCCGCCATTTTGAAATGAATCAATAATAATCAAAATCCGATTCCGCCAAATGGTTTGGATTGAAAAGAGCTTTAATTTGATGTATATCATGATATACGTTTGTATTTGATATTTCGTAGATTCGGACTAGTGACCCTCAGTTTCTGGTACACCCTGTATTTAAAAATCGTTAAAAATATTTTTACGTTATTCCTTGGGGTTGGTTTAGTGGGAAATAATTTTATTTCATCATCGTAGGACCAACGGTTTGTCTGAAATCAATACTGGACAACTTACGAGATTCACCCTGTATACTGACCATATATACTGAAGTATTTATCGTCAATGGTTATACTCTTTGGTTTTGCACGTAATTACTAAAACTAATGATGACGACCCAAGTTATTAGCTGACATCTGATATATACTACTCAATAAATCTGCAAATATTCTCTAGTGTAGAATTAAGTTGTCTTTACCATTCAACCTTTCCGTTCTTGTGTTTCAGGAACCGTTGAAGGAAGCGTGTCGGTATGGTATGTGGTTCAAAATTACTTAACCAGGATAAAACCTTGCTACAAACTCGATACCATCTGGTAAAACAACTCTGAACTTTCAGCTGTTAGTCTTATAATACGCTAAAAAGTTCTCTATTACATGGAGTCCTCTATTTTTTATTTTATTTATGATTTTCAATGGTTTTCACAAACACATAGATTTTTTCTTCGTTTAAAATTCATTGTTGATAATGCTGCGTTTATGTTATTTATTTGTTACGTTACTCCCACGTTTTAGGTATTTTTCTCACCTGAAAACGGAATCAGACACTGGATCCCGAAACGTCGTAAAACTTGTATTTACTAATCAGCGGTGGAAAATATTCACAATAATTTCTTAAATAACACATAGATTTGGTTGTTACTTCAATATTTAACATTTTATTATGAAGTTAATTATTTAAATTTACATTTTACTTATATAAACGACATGAATGAATGTGAAGAAACACAGTGGCAGGTTTTCTCCTATGACTAATCTATATAAATAAATCACATACCTTTTTTTGACGTGACTCCATAACTCAAGAACGTGTGCACCAAATTGGACGATTCTTTTTTTGTTGTGTTCCTTAATGCCAGGGGAAGGTTTGTGTGAAAGAAAATTTTTAATCCACCCAACCATTATTTAGTAATTTATAGTATTACATGTCCATTCATTCATCATTTAGTAATAAACTTTCTTATTATGTGTTATTTTATATTTAAGTTTCCATATAAATGTGTTAATTAATTAATTTCCCCTAAATGTGTTGTTTGTATTAATTGTCCCATGTCCACGCCTAATAATAATCATCATTATCATCACTCCTCAGAAAACATTCCCCTCTATGTATATAGTGTTTATTTATCTATGCAATTGTATAATAATATGTATTTCATTAATTTAATCACCAATAATTATTCATAGCCTATCCCCATATAATAGCCTACTCACTTAATTTAATATGTTTGTTAATAATAATATTTTAGATATAATTTATGTGAGAGGATTGCAATAAAATTAAAATTTAATATAATATACTTTTCAGAAATAGTCCTTAAGGAATCTAAAATTACAGTGAACAGTGCTAACAATTGTGTGACCATGTGCTTCTCAACAATGGACCATGCTTCCAGACCTCATCTCTACTAGATCTTTCTTCTTGCTCCAGATGCCATAGTGTTAAGACCTAGAATCTGTGAAGGACACAGTTCCTATTTTAAATTTCCCAGTATGGCCTAAGTTTTGCATTGCTTAGTGCTCATTTTATTAGGGACTTACTGCTCAATCAATACCATCTTTAAATTCACTCCTTTTTATTTGATTTTCCCCAAAAACTGGTATTTGAGCGAAGAACATTTGTAAGCAGATTGGTAAACTCCTTCCATTGTATTCTATTTAGGGACTGGAAAGAATACAGACATTTAAATAGAACAAGCCTAATGTTCTGAAAGTTAAAGTAACCTCAAGAGAGTATTTTTATATTGAACTATTTTTCCAAATTTATTTTGAGTATTTTAACCATTCATAAAGTCAGTGAAACCATTGGACTCTCCTTTTGGACAACAACCAAAATTTCCATTGTTGTAATTTTTCAACACATCAGCTTAATTTGGACTTAATATTCTTTCAAATATCATCCCAACGTTATTCAAGTCAGCACGATACTTCCCCCCTGAGAAAAAGAGCCCTCATTTGTAAAGAAACCCCATTTAGAACCCAAAATATGAACATTTAGTTTTAGGCCTACAAGTATGTTTGTCATTTACCTTCTAGGCTAGGCCACACATTGTAACTGTTCCCCCTGAGTTGTATATTATTGTAAATCCCTTTAATTGAGAACCTTTTTGAAACATAATTGTACTAATAGATAAATAAATATTGTATTGTTCCTCTGTAACTTTGTATTTTTATTCAAATAGTAAAGAAATCTTAGAAATTGTACACCTACCTTTTGTTGACATCCAGAGTAAATACAAAACACATTCTACTCACTACAATAAAGTAAAGGAGGCCACAAGTACAAGTATATTTATTGTCAAGTCAAAGAAGATCATTTGTGAGCTATATTTAAATAGCCTAGGGAATTTTGTAAGTAATAACACTGATTTTTGTAAAGAAAGCTAGGTTTAGCACATGGCAGCCATTGCCCTCAGATCCCGATAACATCACTTTTTATATCCACTTTTCCTGAGCACATCCGAGCAAACAATTAGTTAAGAGTAAGCAATTTAGAAGTATAACTAAGTAAAAACAATTAGAAGAACAATAAGAATTTGGCGACCCAACGTACTGGCTTGAATAACAGTTGATAAACATTGCAATCCTCAACTAGAGTAAGCCTAGAATAAGACCATATTTAATATTAAGTTCCCGTAATTGTTTCCCTTCCCCACCAATAATAACTGTGTACAAAAGCATTACATATTTAATAATCTCGCATATTATAACAAAACGAAAACACGATGGCCGAAAACAAGCACAATTTGCGGAAAACACGAAACTACCCCATAGCAGACGCCGACTCGAGCGACGATGAAACCAGCCGCCGCCATGTTGCGCAGAACGAGGACGAAACGCCCAAAACCAAAGACCGCCAAACCTACGCCGACCCCATCAGCCAATCGGAGAACGTCGATTTTATAACCTCGACGCAAGATTTCTCTCTCAGTCTGCCCGTAGACAGTAATAATGCTTTCTCAACACTAGAACGGAATAACGCCAGCCGACCGACCCGAACGCTGACGGACACACCCGAAGGCTCCCGAACTGGATTCATTGATCAGAATGAACGAGGACGTATCGCTAGCTCATTGAACGAATCGACGCTCATTCATTCTTCGCGCCCGCTGACAGATACACCCATGGACGATGCAACTAGCGGATCAAATGTTACAAACCCGATTACACCGACACCCGTAATCGATATAAATATGCTAGTGACCCTTATGACTAATTTGGGAAACAAAATTGAACAAAATAACATCGACTTAAGTGCTAAAATCGAACTAAATAATGCCGAATTGAAATCCGAAATACGAGGAACTAAATCCGAAATTCAAACGATCCATGCAGACTTCCAACAACAAATAAATCAAACCAAGACCGAATTAACCAAAATCATCCATGATAAAACCAACGAAACACAACAGGAAATTCAAGCCTGTCGAAATGCTTTCGAATCCCAGATACAAGAAACCAGAGAAAACCAAATCGAAATTCGATCAGAAATTAATGCCATCAAAATGACCCAAAATGCCCAATCTGAAGAAACTGCCAAATTAACTGACAAATTAATACTTAGAATTGAAAATTCCCAAACTCAAATGACACAATTCGTGTTGGACAGCATATCACAACAACAAATCGCCGCCGAATTTGAAAATAAACAATATCAGGAAAATATTATCTCTACCGTCAAAACCCATCTGGAAGAGCATAAGCAAAATTTTGATCTAAAAATAGAAGAATTAACTGTCAAAACGCAACTGGATAATGAACGGAACTCAAAAGCAAACCTAACGGCACTGAAAAATGAAGTTATCCCCAAAATTACATTGCAAACAAAACTAATTGAGGCACAACAAATTGAAATCCAAACCTTGAATCAAAATTTAAACAAATGTGAAACTGAAGTAACCAATCTGAAGCAAGCAAACCAATTAAACGGAATGGCCGGACAAATCAAAGTAATATGCAGTGGAAGCGAAGCCAATGATCGTCTAATGCCGAAATTTAATGGACGGAGCGGCAATCCAAATGAATATTTATATAAATTGAGAAGGTATTACGAACGAGGAATCGAAAGGAATCAATGTTGCGACTCAACTGAGTACCTGAAAGACCTGCTTGAGACATCCTTCGAAGGACCAGCATCACGATGGCTACAGCTGATAAAAAGTGAAATTATCAATTGGGGACATTTTGCGAGAGAATTCGAACTCAAATACTGGAGCCAGGCAGTCCAACGAGGAATTAAAGCAAAAATCGAATCGGAGAAGTATAGAGCCAACGGAACGTTAAGCCGGACGGAGTACTTGACAGAAAGAGTATTGTTACTACAATCGATGACACCCAGCCTAAGTGAAGAGGAGATAGTGACCCTCATGGCGGAGCGATTTGACGCAATAATCCAAGACAGCATAAGCGTACAGAACATCACCACGATCCGAGCGATGGAAAGACTACTGCAGAAAGAAGACATAAAAGATGGACCTAAGAAAGCCAGGAACCACAACAACCAACAAAGCAACCGACCAGCCAGTCCAACCACTTCGAACCAACAGAATTACAACGATAGATATGCTAACCAACGGGCCTACCAACCAAAGATGAACAACTACCATAATTATCAACAGAATAAATACCCTCCAAACAACTCTTTGTATCGAAAACAGCAAAATTACAGGAATAATGGTAACAACAATCAGCAATACCATCGAAGTCATCATGACAACAAGCCGTATCAACGTGAGCAATATCATCCCAGAAACTATGAACAAAACTACAAAAATGATCGTCAACACCCTACCAACGAACAGAACCAACTCTGCGCCATATTTAGACAGAATCCCAATCCACCTAATACTCCAACTGTATCTCCAATGAGCTCTCATTCAAGTAACAACAACACTGCTAGTCCCCGTTCCTCACCGTCTCAAACGAGACAGGGAAACGACTCGGCGCTGTAGACCACGGCCGAGAAAGGGTTATGTTGTCATGCGATTACCCATTAAATACAGCGCCTACTTACACTATCCTCGGTCAAACCATCAATCACTCTATAAATCTTATGCAGTCCAACAACATAATATGTGATAAAAATTTCCTTTTAGAAGATGAGTACGAAAATGATGTCAATTCAAATTATACACAAATCAACTGTCCAGAAATCAATATAACATTAAACAATATCAGCACTAATGCCTTAATTGATTCCGGTTCTTCTGTAACTTGTATAGCTGAAGCTTGGTTCAACGAAAATAAAATGAAGCTACAACCATTTGAAGAATTACCAGTGAATAACACCGTTATCAAAACAGCTGTTGGAGAAAAGTCTAAACGTGTTTCCCGCACAATATATGTTCCCACCACCATTGATAAACATACGATGCTAATTGAATATTTGATAGTGCTACATTTAATAAAACCCATAATTCTCGGAGTCTATGTTCTATCTGCCCTCAAAATGGATTTAAATTTCAACACAAACGAAATAAATATGAAAATCAATAATGATAATGTTACAATGAAGTTTAATATGTGTCATCATGAAGGACAGTTATGTCAAATAATAATTAATAATAGCCATAGGCCAAATAATAATATGAATAATAATTTTGATAATATAATGTACGATGAGTACAATGATGATTTAATATATGATAAATATGATAGCACAGCATACAACTTCAACGAATTACAAACAAATCCAATAAACGACAGCACATTGACACAAGAAGAAATTAATACATCTTTAGCATCAAATGATTATATCAAGAAAGAAGAACAAACGATTTTAAGTCAGTTATTAAATAAGTATAAACATGTTTTCTCCGAACAACCAGGCATATGCAACAAATATTCTCATGAGTTACGAATAGATAATCCACAACATTTTAAAAGCACAACTTATCCTGTACCCCAACAATATCAAGATGCAGTACAACAAGAGATCGACAGAATGGAATCCTTAGGTGTAATTGAGAGGAGTAAAAGCACTTTTATCAACCCGATAATTCCAGTCATTAAGAAGACGGGAGAAATACGACTATGCCTTGACGCCCGAAAAGCAAACGAAATTATAATACCTGATTTTGAATGTAACAGAAGTGTAAATGAAATCCTTGGAAAATGCAAAAATGCAAAATTTATAAGTAGTATCGACCTGACCGCATCATATTGGCAAATACCATTAACAGAAAATTCCAAACAATATACAGCATTCCAATTCAGAGGCAAAATATACCAGTACACTGTGACACCATTTGGTATCTCTACGTCACAAGCAGCTTTAGTTCGAGCGCTAGACAATGTATTCGATTCTGAAGCTGAGAATTTTACTGCAATCTACGTTGACGACATCTGTATAATTTCACCCGATTTCGAGTCTCACATGAAACATCTAGAGTACATATTCAGCAAATTAGAAGAAGCCAACATGACCATTCGATTTAACAAATCAAAGTTTTGCCAAAATTCTGTACCATTTCTGGGATACACCTTAACTAACGATGGACTCCACATGGACCAGAGCAAAGTAGAACCGATACTAAATTTCCCTACACCAAAAAACAGAACTCAACTTAAAGCTTTCCTTGGCAGCATAAATTATTATAATAAATTCATAGATAAATTCTCTGCAACCACACAACCATTGATGCGATTAACTTCAAAGAAGAACAAATTTATCTGGACTAAAGAAGATGATGTCACCTTTATGAAGATTAAACAACTATTTCTGGAAACCAACGTCTTAAAACACCCAGACCCATCTAAAGAATTCTTCTTACAAACTGACGCTTCTGACTATGCTATAGGCGGACATTTGTATCAATTACGAGAAAATGGTGAGAAAGCTGCCATAATGTTTATGTCGAGAACGTTACAACCAGTCGAACAAAGGTACACCACCACTGAAAAGGAACTCCTTGCCATCATTTATTGTCTACAAAAGTCTCGATACATTGTCCTGGGAACGAAATTCACCATCATAACAGATAATCACGCACTCACTTTCTTAAAAACGTGCCGATTATTTAATAATCGCTTGGCAAGATGGATACTCACCATACAGGAATATAACTTTAAAATTGTCCACTGTAAAGGTACAGACAACATCACTGCAGACACGCTAAGTCGCATCTCCATCGATCAATCCGCTATTTCATACAACAATCCAAGAGAATTAACTATCCATTACATTGAGAATATCCCCGATCAAAATCTGAAGAGCGCATTAAGAAACTTACCCCAACTCCAGCGAGAAGACACCAAACTCCAACCCGTAATTGAAACATTGGAAAAACAACCAGATTCAGAAGTTGCACAAAAGTTATCATATAATTTCCGCATTCATAACAATACCCTTTATCAAAAATTGAAAAATAAATGGTTAATTGCTGTACCTCACTGCATGATTCAAGACCTCATTTGGGAATGTCACCTATTCTACCTACATTGCGGAGCCAAGAAATGCTTTCAATTATTACAAGAAACCTTCATATTTCGAAACATGAATCGAACCATAAGGAAATATTTATCTACGTGCGATACCTGCCAGAAATGTAAGATCAGCAACCGACCGCTGGTGGCCACAGCGAAAGGAGTGCTATGTACAGGAAAGAACGAACAGCTAGCCGTTGATATCATCGGACCTCTTCCTACCAGTGTGTCAAACGTTAAATATATACTTATTGTCATCGATATCTTCACCAAATTCATCAAGTTATACCCTATGCAAAAAGCCACCACTAAAACAATATTAAATAAATTATTCACTCAACATTTCCCAAATTATGGATACCCTAAAAGAATCCAGTCTGATAATGGAACACAATTCAAGAGCGGAGAATACATCCAGAAGATGGAGCAGAATAATATCGAACTAATCTTCAATCCAGTGTACCACCCATGCTACAACCTTGCCGAGAGACCTATTCGAGAAGTCAAGAGATGTCTACGCACCTATTGCTCCCGTCAACACAAGAAGTGGGCGAAATATATTCCTGATATTAATGCATGCCTCAATGAATTATATCATGAATCGACCGGATTCACTCCTAACGAACTACAATTCGGCGTTCGAGACCACCGCTTTTGGGAAAAATATTTGTCTGAAAATCCATTCACAATCGATACTCCAATAGAACAGAAGTTACTCATCGCTAAACGCAGGTTAGATGCCAAACGAATTAAAAGATCAGCAAAGTTAAATCAGAATCGAAAACCACAAACATTAAAGATAAACGATAAAGTGCTAATAAAGTCACATCCCCTCTCCCGAGCTATTTATGGAGAAACTGCAAAGCTTTTCGAGGTTTACGAAGGACCATTCGTCATCAAGCAAATATTAGGAAAATCTACTTTTCATGTAACCAGAGAAAACGAAGACATCTTATTTGGACCATATCACATATCTGCATTAAAAAGATACATAGAGCTGATAATAGAAGAGGATAATGTAAATAGTGAAGAAGACCCTGACAACATAAACTCTTAAAACAGTGTAAATAGTTCATCATCATCATCATCCATCAAGTGTAATACATTTTAAATGAGGAGATCGTCATGAACCTTAACCGCGAGTGCGTACCCCTTCCCTATTCCCCAAGTGTGAACAGTGTGATTATTCCCCAGAAACAGTGTTGAATAACAATTTATTTATAAATGCGATGATTATAAACAGTGAATTTGCCCTTGTAACAAACAATGTATAAACCAAAGTGTTTTTATGCGAGTGAAGAACTTCATCCCCATGCCAATAAACAATTATTATATTAAATGTTCCCTTAATCCCAAATTCCCCTGTGCGGTCATGAACTATCCAATCCCTCATCCCATATTTCCCCATTTATGCATTGTTCCTATGTTTATGTAAATTTAGAATAAGAAGTGTACTATCACCAACCAACATCAATCATTTAATGTACCTCATAACTAGCTATAAATATATTTCATACTAAATAATTCATGTATTCCATTTCATACTTGATCGAAATCTGTCTGTAATTTCATATCATACAGATTTCTGAGGAGATAATTATAGTATTACATGTCCATTCATTCATCATTTAGTAATAAACTTTCTTATTATGTGTTATTTTATATTTAAGTTTCCATATAAATGTGTTAATTAATTAATTTCCCCTAAATGTGTTGTTTGTATTAATTGTCCCATGTCCACGCCTAATAATAATCATCATTATCATCACTCCTCAGAAAACATTCCCCTCTATGTATATAGTGTTTATTTATCTATGCAATTGTATAATAATATGTATTTCATTAATTTAATCACCAATAATTATTCATAGCCTATCCCCATATAATAGCCTACTCACTTAATTTAATATGTTTGTTAATAATAATATTTTAGATATAATTTATGTGAGAGGATTGCAATAAAATTAAAATTTAATATAATATACTTTTCAGAAATAGTCCTTAAGGAATCTAAAATTACAGTGACCAGTGCTAACAATTGTGTGACCATGTGCTTCTCAACAATGGACCATGCTTCCAGACCTCATCTCTACTAGATCTTTCTTCTTGCTCCAGATGCCATAGTGTTAAGACCTAGAATCTGTGAAGGACACAGTTCCTATTTTAAATTTCCCAGTATGGCCTAAGTTTTGCATTGCTTAGTGCTCATTTTATTAGGGACTTACTGCTCAATCAATACCATCTTTAAATTCACTCCTTTTTATTTGATTTTCCCCAAAAACTGGTATTTGAGCGAAGAACATTTGTAAGCAGATTGGTAAACTCCTTCCATTGTATTCTATTTAGGGACTGGAAAGAATACAGACATTTAAATAGAACAAGCCTAATGTTCTGAAAGTTAAAGTAACCTCAAGAGAGTATTTTTATATTGAACTATTTTTCCAAATTTATTTTGAGTATTTTAACCATTCATAAAGTCAGTGAAACCATTGGACTCTCCTTTTGGACAACAACCAAAATTTCCATTGTTGTAATTTTTCAACACATCAGCTTAATTTGGACTTTATATTCTTTCAAATATCATCCCAACGTTATTCAAGTCAGCACGATACTTCCCCCCTGAGAAAAAGAGCCCTCATTTGTAAAGAAACCCCATTTAGAACCCAAAATATGAACATTTAGTTTTAGGCCTACAAGTATGTTTGTCATTTACCTTCTAGGCTAGGCCACACATTGTAACTGTTCCCCCTGAGTTGTATATTATTGTAAATCCCTTTAATTGAGAACCTTTTTGAAACATAATTGTACTAATAGATAAATAAATATTGTATTGTTCCTCTGTAACTTTGTATTTTTATTCAAATAGTAAAGAAATCTTAGAAATTGTACACCTACCTTTTGTTGACATCCAGAGTAAATACAAAACACATTCTACTCACTACAATAAAGTAAAGGAGGCCACAAGTACAAGTATATTTATTGTCAAGTCAAAGAAGATCATTTGTGAGCTATATTTAAATAGCCTAGGGAATTTTGTAAGTAATAACACTGATTTTTGTAAAGAAAGCTAGGTTTAGCACATGGCAGCCATTGCCCTCAGATCCCGATAACATCACTTTTTATATCCACTTTTCCTGAGCACATCCGAGCAAACAATTAGTTAAGAGTAAGCAATTTAGAAGTATAACTAAGTAAAAACAATTAGAAGAACAATAAGAATTTGGCGACCCAACGTACTGGCTTGAATAACAGTTGATAAACATTGCAATCCTCAACTAGAGTAAGCCTAGAATAAGACCATATTTAATATTAAGTTCCCGTAATTGTTTCCCTTCCCCACCAATAATAACTGTGTACAAAAGCATTACATATTTAATAATCTCGCATATTATAACAAAACGAAAACACGATGGCCGAAAACAAGCACAATTTGCGGAAAACACGAAACTACCCCATAGCAGACGCCGACTCGAGCGACGATGAAACCAGCCGCCGCCATGTTGCGCAGAACGAGGACGAAACGCCCAAAACCAAAGACCACCAAACCTACGCCGACCCCATCAGCCAATCGGAGAACGTCGATTTTATAACCTCGACGCAAGATTTCTCTCTCAGTCTGCCCGTAGACAGTAATAATGCTTTCTCAACACTAGAACGGAATAACGCCAGCCGACCGACCCGAACGCTGACGGACACACCCGAAGGCTCCCGAACTGGATTCATTGATCAGAATGAACGAGGACGTATCGCTAGCTCATTGAACGAATCGACGCTCATTCATTCTTCGCGCCCGCTGACAGATACACCCATGGACGATGCAACTAGCGGATCAAATGTTACAAACCCGATTACACCGACACCCGTAATCGATATAAATATGCTAGTGACCCTTATGACTAATTTGGGAAACAAAATTGAACAAAATAACATCGACTTAAGTGCTAAAATCGAACTAAATAATGCCGAATTGAAATCCGAAATACGAGGAACTAAATCCGAAATTCAAACGATCCATGCAGACTTCCAACAACAAATAAATCAAACCAAGACCGAATTAACCAAAATCATCCATGATAAAACCAACGAAACACAACAGGAAATTCAAGCCTGTCGAAATGCTTTCGAATCCCAGATACAAGAAACCAGAGAAAACCAAATCGAAATTCGATCAGAAATTAATGCCATCAAAATGACCCAAAATGCCCAATCTGAAGAAACTGCCAAATTAACTGACAAATTAATACTTAGAATTGAAAATTCCCAAACTCAAATGAGACAATTCGTGTTGGACAGCATATCACAACAACAAATCGCCGCCGAATTTGAAAATAAACAATATCAGGAAAATATTATCTCTACCGTCAAAACCCATCTGGAAGAGCATAAGCAAAATTTTGATCTAAAAATAGAAGAATTAACTGTCAAAACGCAACTGGATAATGAACGGAACTCAAAAGCAAACCTAACGGCACTGAAAAATGAAGTTATCCCCAAAATTACATTGCAAACAAAACTAATTGAGGCACAACAAATTGAAATCCAAACCTTGAATCAAAATTTAAACAAATGTGAAACTGAAGTAACCAATCTGAAGCAAGCAAACCAATTAAACGGAATGGCCGGACAAATCAAAGTAATATGCAGTGGAAGCGAAGCCAATGATCGTCTAATGCCGAAATTTAATGGACGGAGCGGCAATCCAAATGAATATTTATATAAATTGAGAAGGTATTACGAACGAGGAATCGAAAGGAATCAATGTTGCGACTCAACTGAGTACCTGAAAGACCTGCTTGAGACATCCTTCGAAGGACCAGCATCACGATGGCTACAGCTGATAAAAAGTGAAATTATCGATTGGGAACATTTTGCGAGAGAATTCGAACTCAAATACTGGAGCCAGGCAGTCCAACGAGGAATTAAAGCAAAAATCGAATCGGAGAAGTATAGAGCCAACGGAACGTTAAGCCGGACGGAGTACTTGACAGAAAGAGTATTGTTACTACAATCGATGACACCCAGCCTAAGTGAAGAGGAGATAGTGACCCTCATGGCGGAGCGATTTGACGCAATAATCCAAGACAGCATAAGCGTACAGAACATCACCACGATCCGAGCGATGGAAAGACTACTGCAGAAAGAAGACATAAAAGATGGACCTAAGAAAGCCAGGAACCACAACAACCAACAAAGCAACCGACCAGCCAGTCCAACCACTTCGAACCAACAGAATTACAACGATAGATATGCTAACCAACGGGCCTACCAACCAAAGATGAACAACTACCATAATTATCAACAGAATAAATACCCTCCAAACAACTCTTTGTATCGAAAACAGCAAAATTACAGGAATAATGGTAACAACAATCAGCAATACCATCGAAGTCATCATGACAACAAGCCGTATCAACGTGAGCAATATCATCCCAGAAACTATGAACAAAACTACAAAAATGATCGTCAACACCCTACCAACGAACAGAACCAACTCTGCGCCATATTTAGACAGAATCCCAATCCACCTAATACTCCAACTGTATCTCCAATGAGCTCTCATTCAAGTAACAACAACACTGCTAGTCCCCGTTCCTCACCGTCTCAAACGAGACAGGGAAACGACTCGGCGCTGTAGACCACGGCCGAGAAAGGGTTATGTTGTCATGCGATTACCCATTAAATACAGCGCCTACTTACACTATCCTCGGTCAAACCATCAATCACTCTATAAATCTTATGCAGTCCAACAACATAATATGTGATAAAAATTTCCTTTTAGAAGATGAGTACGAAAATGATGTCAATTCAAATTATACACAAATCAACTGTCCAGAAATCAATATAACATTAAACAATATCAGCACTAATGCCTTAATTGATTCCGGTTCTTCTGTAACTTGTATAGCTGAAGCTTGGTTCAACGAAAATAAAATGAAGCTACAACCATTTGAAGAATTACCAGTGAATAACACCGTTATCAAAACAGCTGTTGGAGAAAAGTCTAAAAGTGTTTCCCGCACAATATATGTTCCCACCACCATTGATAAACATACGATGCTAATTGAATATTTGATAGTGCCACATTTAATAAAACCCATAATTCTCGGAGTCGATGTTCTATCTGCCCTCAAAATGGATTTAAATTTCAACACAAACGAAATAAATATGAAAATCAATAATGATAATGTTACAATGAAGTTTAATATGTGTCATCATGAAGGACAGTTATGTCAAATAATAATTAATAATAGCCATAGGCCAAATAATAATATGAATAATAATTTTGATAATATAATGTACGATGAGTACAATGATGATTTAATATATGATAAATATGATAGCACAGCATACAACTTCAACGAATTACAAACAAATCCAATAAACGACAGCACATTGACACAAGAAGAAATTAATACATCTTTAGCATCAAATGATTATATCAGGAAAGAAGAACAAACGATTTTAAGTCAGTTATTAAATAAGTATAAACATGTTTTCTCCGAACAACCAGGCATATGCAACAAATATTCTCATGAGTTACGAATAGATAATCCACAACATTTTAAAAGCACAACTTATCCTGTACCCCAACAATATCAAGATGCAGTACAACAAGAGATCGACAGAATGGAATCCTTAGGTGTAATTGAGAGGAGTAAAAGCACTTTTATCAACCCGATAATTCCAGTCATTAAGAAGACGGGAGAAATACGACTATGCCTTGACGCCCGAAAAGCAAACGAAATTATAATACCTGATTTTGAATGTAACAGAAGTGTAAATGAAATCCTTGGAAAATGCAAAAATGCAAAATTTATAAGTAGTATCGACCTGACCGCATCATATTGGCAAATACCATTAACAGAAAATTCCAAACAATATACAGCATTCCAATTCAGAGGCAAAATATACCAGTACACTGTGACACCATTTGGTATCTCTACGTCACAAGCAGCTTTAGTTCGAGCGCTAGACAATGTATTCGATTCTGAAGCTGAGAATTTTACTGCAATCTACGTTGACGACATCTGTATAATTTCACCCGATTTCGAGTCTCACATGAAACATCTAGAGTACATATTCAGCAAATTAGAAGAAGCCAACATGACCATTCGATTTAACAAATCAAAGTTTTGCCAAAATTCTGTACCATTTCTGGGATACACCTTAACTAACGATGGACTCCACATGGACCAGAGCAAAGTAGAACCGATACTAAATTTCCCTACACCAAAAAACAGAACTCAACTTAAAGCTTTCCTTGGCAGCATAAATTATTATAATAAATTCATAGATAAATTCTCTGCAACCACACAACCATTGATGCGATTAACTTCAAAGAAGAACAAATTTATCTGGACTAAAGAAGATGATGTCACCTTTATGAAGATTAAACAACTATTTCTGGAAACCAACGTCTTAAAACACCCAGACCCATCTAAAGAATTCTTCTTACAAACTGACGCTTCTGACTATGCTATAGGCGGACATTTGTATCAATTACGAGAAAATGGTGAGAAAGCTGCCATAATGTTTATGTCGAGAACGTTACAACCAGTCGAACAAAGGTACACCACCACTGAAAAGGAACTCCTTGCCATCATTTATTGTCTACAAAAGTCTCGATACATTGTCCTGGGAACGAAATTCACCATCATAACAGATAATCACGCACTCACTTTCTTAAAAACGTGCCGATTATTTAATAATCACTTGGCAAGATGGATACTCACCATACAGGAATATAACTTTAAAATTGTCCACTGTAAAGGTACAGACAACATCACTGCAGACACGCTAAGTCGCATCTCCATCGATCAATCCGCTATTTCATACAACAATCCAAGAGAATTAACTATCCATTACATTGAGAATATCCCCGATCAAAATCTGAAGAGCGCATTAAGAAACTTACCCCAACTCCAGCGAGAAGACACCAAACTCCAACCCGTAATTGAAACATTGGAAAAACAACCAGATTCAGAAGTTGCACAAAAGTTATCATATAATTTCCGCATTCATAACAATACCCTTTATCAAAAATTGAAAAATAAATGGTTAATTGCTGTACCTCACTGCATGATTCAAGACCTCATTTGGGAATGTCACCTATTCTACCTACATTGCGGAGCCAAGAAATGCTTTCAATTATTACAAGAAACCTTCATATTTCGAAACATGAATCGAACCATAAGGAAATATTTATCTACGTGCGATACCTGCCAGAAATGTAAGATCAGCAACCGACCGCTGGTGGCCACAGCGAAAGGAGTGCTATGTACAGGAAAGAACGAACAGCTAGCCGTTGATATCATCGGACCTCTTCCTACCAGTGTGTCAAACGTTAAATATATACTTATTGTCATCGATATCTTCACCAAATTCATCAAGTTATACCCTATGCAAAAAGCCACCACTAAAACAATATTAAATAAATTATTCACTCAACATTTCCCAAATTATGGATACCCTAAAAGAATCCAGTCTGATAATGGAACACAATTCAAGAGCGGAGAATACATCCAGAAGATGGAGCAGAATAATATCGAACTAATCTTCAATCCAGTGTACCACCCATGCTACAACCTTGCCGAGAGACCTATTCGAGAAGTCAAGAGATGTCTACGCACCTATTGCTCCCGTCAACACAAGAAGTGGGCGAAATATATTCCTGATATTAATGCATGCCTCAATGAATTATATCATGAATCGACCGGATTCACTCCTAACGAACTACAATTCGGCGTTCGAGACCACCGCTTTTGGGAAAAATATTTGTCTGAAAATCCATTCACAATCGATACTCCAATAGAACAGAAGTTACTCATCGCTAAACGCAGGTTAGATGCCAAACGAATTAAAAGATCAGCAAAGTTAAATCAGAATCGAAAACCACAAACATTAAAGATAAACGATAAAGTGCTAATAAAGTCACATCCCCTCTCCCGAGCTATTTATGGAGAAACTGCAAAGCTTTTCGAGGTTTACGAAGGACCATTCGTCATCAAGCAAATATTAGGAAAATCTACTTTTCATGTAACCAGAGAAAACGAAGACATCTTATTTGGACCATATCACATATCTGCATTAAAAAGATACATAGAACTGATAATAGAAGAGGATAATGTAAATAGTGAAGAAGACCCTGACAACATAAACTCTTAAAACAGTGTAAATAGTTCATCATCATCATCATCCATCAAGTGTAATACATTTTAAATGAGGAGATCGTCATGAACCTTAACCGCGAGTGCGTACCCCTTCCCTATTCCCCAAGTGTGAACAGTGTGATTATTCCCCAGAAACAGTGTTGAATAACAATTTATTTATAAATGCGATGATTATAAACAGTGAATTTGCCCTTGTAACAAACAATGTATAAACCAAAGTGTTTTTATGCGAGTGAAGAACTTCATCCCCATGCCAATAAACAATTATTATATTAAATGTTCCCTTAATCCCAAATTCCCCTGTGCGGTCATGAACTATCCAATCCCTCATCCCATATTTCCCCATTTATGCATTGTTCCTATGTTTATGTAAATTTAGAATAAGAAGTGTACTATCACCAACCAACATCAATCATTTAATGTACCTCATAACTAGCTATAAATATATTTCATACTAAATAATTCATGTATTCCATTTCATACTTGATCGAAATCTGTCTGTAATTTCATATCATACAGATTTCTGAGGAGATAATTATAGTATTACATGTCCATTCATTCATCATTTAGTAATAAACTTTCTTATTATGTGTTATTTTATATTTAAGTTTCCATATAAATGTGTTAATTAATTAATTTCCCCTAAATGTGTTGTTTGTATTAATTGTCCCATGTCCACGCCTAATAATAATCATCATTATCATCACTCCTCAGAAAACATTCCCCTCTATGTATATAGTGTTTATTTATCTATGCAATTGTATAATAATATGTATTTCATTAATTTAATCACCAATAATTATTCATAGCCTATCCCCATATAATAGCCTACTCACTTAATTTAATATGTTTGTTAATAATAATATTTTAGATATAATTTATGTGAGAGGATTGCAATAAAATTAAAATTTAATATAATATACTTTTCAGAAATAGTCCTTAAGGAATCTAAAATTACAGTGACCAGTGCTAACAATTGTGTGACCATGTGCTTCTCAACAATGGACCATGCTTCCAGACCTCATCTCTACTAGATCTTTCTTCTTGCTCCAGATGCCATAGTGTTAAGACCTAGAATCTGTGAAGGACACAGTTCCTATTTTAAATTTCCCAGTATGGCCTAAGTTTTGCATTGCTTAGTGCTCATTTTATTAGGGACTTACTGCTCAATCAATACCATCTTTAAATTCACTCCTTTTTATTTGATTTTCCCCAAAAACTGGTATTTGAGCGAAGAACATTTGTAAGCAGATTGGTAAACTCCTTCCATTGTATTCTATTTAGGGACTGGAAAGAATACAGACATTTAAATAGAACAAGCCTAATGTTCTGAAAGTTAAAGTAACCTCAAGAGAGTATTTTTATATTGAACTATTTTTCCAAATTTATTTTGAGTATTTTAACCATTCATAAAGTCAGTGAAACCATTGGACTCTCCTTTTGGACAACAACCAAAATTTCCATTGTTGTAATTTTTCAACACATCAGCTTAATTTGGACTTAATATTCTTTCAAATATCATCCCAACGTTATTCAAGTCAGCACGATACTTCCCCCCTGAGAAAAAGAGCCCTCATTTGTAAAGAAACCCCATTTAGAACCCAAAATATGAACATTTAGTTTTAGGCCTACAAGTATGTTTGTCATTTACCTTCTAGGCTAGGCCACACATTGTAACTGTTCCCCCTGAGTTGTATATTATTGTAAATCCCTTTAATTGAGAACCTTTTTGAAACATAATTGTACTAATAGATAAATAAATATTGTATTGTTCCTCTGTAACTTTGTATTTTTATTCAAATAGTAAAGAAATCTTAGAAATTGTACACCTACCTTTTGTTGACATCCAGAGTAAATACAAAACACATTCTACTCACTACAATAAAGTAAAGGAGGCCACAAGTAGAAGTATATTTATTGTCAAGTCAAAGAAGATCATTTGTGAGCTATATTTAAATAGCCTAGGGAATTTTGTAAGTAATAACACTGATTTTTGTAAAGAAAGCTAGGTTTAGCACATGGCAGCCATTGCCCTCAGATCCCGATAACATCACTTTTTATATCCACTTTTCCTGAGCACATCCGAGCAAACAATTAGTTAAGAGTAAGCAATTTAGAAGTATAACTAAGTAAAAACAATTAGAAGAACAATAAGAAATTTGACTTTAAAAATTGTAAAAAATGCCTTTAAATTAACATTGGTGGAAAATGCTTTTATTAAACTGTGAGATACAAAAGAGATAATTTCCAATTACAAAGAAACTATCATGATTAAATATCAATCAAATACATTTCATGAAACATAACGTACTTAGTATATAGTGAGTTTTCCCCAAATGAGAAAAAGGGTTTATATTTATAATTTGTGAACAAATAAATCATTAATATAAGAATTTGAGGGACAACGTTCTCCTGTAGACTTATCCCAAACCATTAACATAATTTATTAACATAATTAACATAATTTATCCCCTAGATGGCAGCACCTGATATTTGAAAATTTCCAATGCCATTTGGTTTGATCATATGTAATCAATACTAAGATTTGAATGAGTTAAAAAACATGTGTTTATTTGTTTACATTTTGGTTTTTATTTTGTCAAGGATTTAGAAATTGTACTTAGTTCAAAGCTTTTTTAATAACCAAGGTAAAAAGTGTTATAATTTGAGCTGGAATCTTTTCATTTAACTGTGCTATAATGTGAACCAGAATCTTTATATAACTTTCAAGTTTTAGTTTTGTAAATATTTGTTGTGTACAGTCGTTTTTAACCACAATGACCAAAAGTGGATTGGTGACATACAAATCTGTTGATTCTGTTAATAACCAAGATGATATTGTTAATTATCCAACAGAGTTTTTAAATTCACTTGAATTGCTGGGATTACCACCTCACAATCTTCAATTAAAAGTGGGGTCGGCAATCATCATGTTGAGGAACATAAACCAGCCACGCCTTTGTAATGGCACTCGGCTTACAGTAAAAAGTTTAATGAACAATGTCATTGAAGCCACAATATTACAAGGAAAGTACAGAGGCGAAGACGTGTTGATTCCACGGATCCCTATGATTCCAAACGACATGCCATTTGACTTTAAAGCGGTTGCAATTTCCAGTACGACTTGCACTTGCAATGTCGATAAATAAATTGCAAGGGCAGTCGTTGACTGTTTGTGGCATCAATTTGGAAAATCCATGCTTTTCACATGGCCAACTCTATGTCGCCTGTTCCCGTGTCGGAAACCCATCAAACTTATTTATTTATGCGCCAAAAAACAAGACTAATAATGTTGTATACCAAAAAGCATTACAATAAACGAGTTTGTTTTTTTATATATTTATTGTTATTTATTCCATTTCACATTTAATATTCACATTAAAGACAGGACAACGTCTGTCGGGTCATCTAGTTATAAAATATGATCTAACGTAGCTGCTTTAAGGTTTAATTGGGGGACGAGGCATTTCTATAAACCTCTTATTCTTTAGCTTTTCAGATGGAGACCGAGACCGTTTGTCAAGGGACGAGACAGGATGTGTTGGGATTGGTTCCACCTGCGCCATATGACAGTCCTCACTGTCTCAAAGGGACCGACTTGGCCGGTCCCGGGGGAGGGGGGATTAGAGACATCTGAGGTTAAAATGAAAATAAACTGTTTCTTTTACCGTCTGAGAGAGACTGAAAAATACTATTTTCCTACCACGCGTAAAGTACTTCTTTACGCTCTAAACACACATCGTAAAACAGCTGTTTTCTGTTTAGCAAGCGAAAAAGTCTGTTATGCTTCCAGCGCCTTACAAGCTGATTCAGTCTTCAGCGCCTTCAGCTGATTTGATTTGGACCAAACTGACTCAGTATTTATAATATCAATATCTGGTTCAGCCAAAATGGATGAAAGTTAATTGTTGTATATTGTGTAGTATCTAAAATTGCTGTTGTAGAAAACAAATTATGTAATACAAGTGTGAAGTGTTTTTACGCTCTAACGCACAAATAATAATTATTTTCAACTATTAGTTTATTCGCTCAATGTAAATTAATTTTATGATTTTCACATAGTATGTACTTCTTGAATGTTCTTGATTTATATATAACTCAAAAAATAGTTTAAGGAAGTTAACCCACTTTTGCCCTCCACCAAAACCATAGACAATTATACATAGGAATCAGCTACTCACGGAAATCGACAACAGATTTATCAGGAAAATCTAGAGTATCAATGTAATCAAGTCTGTTAAACCTTTCATCTGATTCAATAATCTCAGCTGATCTCTGAGTTAACCCATTTACTATGTGTATATAAAGCCAAACCGTGCCAGGGCATTTAAAAAACACAAGCCTCTCACCCATAAACTATAAACCTGAATGAAAGGTCTCGGTGAGAAAAATGGAGAAATTATATTAGCTTCTAGAATCAACCCCTCCTAAGAAGATAAATTACCGTTAAAACACATTGTTAAATATTGGAATTTGATAATCTGTGTAATTTTATTTCAGTACACAACTTAAATTAAGGGAACGAGAGAAGCTGTTGGGAAAAGCTAATTGTCAATAAACGTTCACCAAAGATAAGTTTTCCTTTGAACCGACGACCCCGCAACTGCACCCAGACGAACTATCTACTGGAAAGCGTGCTCCTATAGAGACGGGGCGAGGGGCGGCTCACAGCCCTACCTAATATCAAGGAAGGCCGTGGAGGAAGAGTTCAAGAAAAAACTTACTGTTGAGAGGCACTAAGCTGTAATTCAATTCAAACCACAAATACATACACAATGTCGCAACATCATTTCTCAGGTTGCATCAGTCACCACCTTTCCTCTAGTATACAAATTTCAGACTGAATTACAAACAAATTCTAGTTAAAAATTTAATTAATGATCAAGGTAGCAAACTACTAAAATTTTTTCAAAACTTTAAATTCTACCAGAAGTTTAATAGTTCCAAAATAAAATAATTGCATGTGGTTTTTTTCAATTGAAATTATCAAATGAATTAATAAATAACCAAATACAATCAGAAGATACATTTAAAATTACAATAGACGACGATAAGACAGTAACATTTAGCTTGGATATATTTTGTTTTGCAGGGGCCCAAAAATAAATAACGAAGAAATAAAAACTGTGACTTAAAACTAGATAACAGCAAATAGAATTTGTATAAAATTAACAAGTCCTTTAGTGCATGTCTTCAGGTCAGCACATTAATTAGAAAAAGGAATAAATAAATAACTATAACATTTCTATAACTTGCAGGAGGCGTTCTGGATGGGTCGATGAACAGAAGACCACCGGAGGACGAGGTAGCAGGTCGGAGAGGGCCCCAGATCCAAGTTGGCAGGCTTGGGGGGAACACCCCCTAGACGTCCTCTCCAGCACCCCAAGTTGAAAGAGTCGCTTCGCTCCGGGACCCTATTTGACTTTTAAGGTCCGCTTAGCTCTCCATCGTCACAGAATCTTCACACAAAAATAACAAACACAAAACATATAACTTATCACAAAAATCAACAACAAAGATGCGTGAGAGGTTAGCGATCTGACAGCCACGGTCCTTCTGGCGAGGAAACCGCATAGCGAGCGAAACACAGATAGGGGGGTCACAAACAGGACGCCAAAGGCCACTGAAACGAGGTTTCACTTTTCCGGTGTAGTGTCAGAGTATTGACAGAAACACTAAACATCACTATATGAAATCCACAGCATGAGTCGTGACATCGCGCGGTGGGACTTTGTCACGGCTCACCTTATTCGTAGGTTTTAATAATAATTTGATAAAGTACAAATTTTAATTACTATAATATTGGAGATAGCCTAGTAACACATTCTTTAGACAATTTTTTTTATTTTTATACTAAGGAAGCTATTAAATAAATAGCGCAAAAATAATAATCTGAAATAACAATTAATACATTAGAACGAAATATAGGTCAAAGATGAATAAACGAAACGACCAATTTGCGGTTTTTTGTAGCAGTCATTTTTTAATTTGTTAAGTGATTTGTATGAATTAAAAGACATAGTGCTAGACTTTTGTGTAAAAAATAAACAAATATTTAAATTAATATGCACATTTGTAACCAAACAATTGTTCGCACTTGTTCTTTGAATAACTTTCCCGTCATTGTCATTGTATTGCTTATAGTTTTTTTTTCAGACATCTAGAAGGTTTTTGAGAAAGCTAAAGTGAAATTAATTTTAGTGTTACGATCACAAAAGTGATCAGTTTACACTAGCAAATCCAGCTGCTCGAATTAAAAAAATTCTATTTTCTGATTACCAAGCTCATATCCAGTCATATTAGTTTATATTATGATGACAATCCAAGAGTTAGTTTGAAACAGCTGTTCTTGCCTCTATACTGCGTTTTGTTAGTATCAACAGCTGCTGTTGAATCTTCGATTAAATTGGTTTATATTCATCCATAAAATTAACATTGAAACTTTGAAAGCCGAGGGGGCAGAGTCCTGCAGGTGGATGTTTTTAAATCAACAAAAGGCACATCTAGACATTATAGTTTCGCCCATAGCCTGCTCACAAATATCGTCTTTTTTAATAAGTTGATCATGATTTAGTATACAAAGTGCATTATGAAGAAAGTTTCAAACGTTTAAGAACAGTTTATATTTCTTCATAACACCATATACAAATATTATATATACATATATATATAATAATATCTCAACATACCCTAAGTAATCGAAGATAATCATTTCACCCCACCAAACACCCTGTTAAACAATTACCGAGCCACGCGCCTAGGGGAGCCTTGGAGGGCGGTTCGCCCCTCAGTCAGTTAACAGGTCCATAGCCAGTTCCCATGGATCCTAACGTCCCACATACTTCCCGTGGGACCCAATAACCGTCCTATGTACAAGTCTCTAAACGGATTTTCCATTCATTAAATAAATTAGTAGAATAGTATTGCAGCAAAACAATTTTTTTAATGTTTATTTCCGTATTAAATTGCTTTAAAATATGGTATATATAGTTTATAAAACTTATTGAACGATTACAATTGTTTAGTAAGAGTTGTCAGCTTCTCTATTCAAATTTAAGTTTTTGTAAATGGGACCAAGAGCTCCGCTTGTTTACTAGATTTAAGATTTGAAATAAAACCTTCCCGAGGAAATGCGTACAAATGCCAACCATGCCCCTCTGCCTCGACGCTGGAACAGCAGTCGTCTTAATCGTAACACATTCACAGAGCTTATCGCAGACAAAACGGTCGTGAATCCTACATGTGCCGAAGATCTGGCCACATCCACGATGAACCTTATTTCCATGGCGTGTGAGCAGTCGATGCCCGGAGTGTCATCCCGCCACGGGAAGAAGCCAGTCTACTGGTGGACTTCCGAAATCGCGGACCTCCGGAGGAAATGCCTTGGTCTCCTTCGAGCAACTCAGTGTGCCAGAAATCGCCCTAATGCAAATGTCATATCGGCAGAGCACAGGGCAGGTGAGAACTCCGCGGCGCCATCAGCCGAAGTAAGGTTAGGTGTTGGAAACAATTGTGTCAGGACGTCGAAAACGACCCCTGGGACACAGGTTACAAGATTGGAACCCAGAAGCTAGAGGCCAGATCACCACCTGCGGTCATGGATTCACCTGCCATGCCTGCTGTCGTCGACACATTGTTTCCAAAGCACCAAGTGCGATCAGTTAGGGAATTCGGGGATGTGGGCGCGTTCCCTTTTGGGAGGAGGATCTTTCTGCCACCGTCCAATCCATACGGAAAATAAGAGTACCCGGTACTGATGGTATTCTCGCGGAAGCACTCAAGCTCGTCACTGAGATAAATCCAAGGCTTCTCTTGGAAAGTGGCCCGCCTTGTTCTGATCCCCAAGGCGAATAGCAACCCAGGGACTCCTTCTTCTTTTCGTCCCCTGTGTATGCTCAACACCACCGGTAAAGTGATCGAGAAACTCCTTCGTGTCAGACTCACCGAGGCGATCGTCTCTGTAGGTTATCTGTCTCCGCAGCAGCATGGTTTCAGATCTGGTCATTCGACCATAGATGCAATCCAGGAGGTGGTCGAGGCTGTGGGGAGAGCGGAGGATCACAACCACTGGTCACGCCGCGTGGTCCTCCTAGTCACGCTCGACGTGAAGAATGCCTTCAACTCCACCAGGTGGAGCGATATGCTGTGGGCGCTCGAGCAGACGTGCCGCGTTCCTGCGGATGATCGAGGCATCTCTGACAGACCATGTTCTGCTTTTCGACACCACCGAAGGCAGTGGCATATTTCCGTCACTTCCGGGGCTGCACAGGGGCCGATCTTTGGAATGTGCCTTTGACAGCTTTCTGTGAGTTGACATCCCCGACGAGACAAAAAATACCCCCGTCTTGTTGGCTACACCGATGACGTTGCCGCCTTGATTGCAGTAAGGAACGTCGAGATGTCCAAATTGAGGCTTGGGCGTGTGATGCTCAGTCAACGAGTGGATGCGGGTCACGGATTGCCACTGGCTCTCAGCAAGACCGAGATGGTGGTCCTGACTAAGAGGAGAATTCCTGTGCAAATAGGCGATGCTCAACTCGAGACTAAGCCTGCCTGGTGCCTAAGTACCTTGGTGTCATGGTCGACAGTAGGATGACTTTTGGGGAGCAGATTCAGCAAACAGCCGACAAAGCCGCTAAGGGAGTGGCTGCCCTTAGTAGGCTTATGCCCAATGTCGGTGGACCGCGCGACTGCAAACGCCGCCTGCTGATGTCTGCTGTCCAGTCAGTCCTCCTGTATGGAGCTGAGGTCTGGGCCCATGCCCTAGATAAGCGAGTTTATCGATATCGGCTATCCCACGTCCAGCGCCGAGGGGTCTTGCGGGTCGCATCTGCATACCGCATGGTTTCCTAACCGGCAGTGATGGTGATCGTCGGCCTCATCCCCAACTTCTTTCTTGCGAGGGAGCGTCAGGTGATCTACCGGAGGAGGCCGAGGTTGGCAGAGAGACCGCTGCCAGTGAAGAGCGAGACCGCAGCTTCGAGTGCTGGCAACGCGAATGGGATGCCGAGTCTCGAGGACGATGGACCGCCAGGCTCATTCCAGGCACCCGACCATGGGTCGAACGGCAGCATGGCGAGGTCGATTACTTTGTGACCCAGCTTTTATCGGATCACGGGTACTTCCGAGCCTATTTGCACAGGATGGGGAAGGTTGCTAGTTCAGGCTGTCTGTTATTGTCCCGGCATGACAGACACGGCCGAGCACATTCTTCCACTGTGACAGGTGGCACGCCCGCCGAGTCTCGCTTTCGTCCAAGATCGGCGTGGTCATCACTCCCGACAACATCGTTGGAGCTATGCTCCAGGGAGAGGACACCTGGAACTGTGTTAAGCGCTTTACTGAGGGCTTACTTCGTGCGAAAAAGGTCGATCTGGATCGGCATTAACTCCCATAATACCTCCAGGAGGTATTTTTTGCCCTAGAATACAAAAAAGGGCTAGCCCGAAGTAATGTGCTAAACAGTTCCAGGCTAGTGTCCTAGGAGATGTGGGGTTTTCTTAGCCGGTAGTCCGCAAGCCAACGAGCTTGCAGGAGTCACTATTGATAGGACGAGTGTATCAGTGTGTGTAAATGCATTTTAACCTACTCCCCTCCAAAAAATATACATATAAATATATATGAAGCGTAAATATGTCCAATGAGCTCCAAGATTTTAATAAATTTTATAGAAAATATGTTTTTAATCTTTCAACTCCTAGGAAAGAAAATGTAAGTTTTTTACAAAACTAGTTCTTGGGAAGTGGCGGTTGGGCAATTTATATTTATATCTTATTATTTTAGCATATATTTTACTCTGAAGATAATGCGTGCTCATATTTTAGTGTGGCATCAATATTGTTGTAATAGTAAAACCATTGACTATAAATACTTCAGTATTTTTAGTCAATGGTTTTACTATTGCAACAATATTGATGCCACACTAAAATATGGTAAATCTGATTTCCTAATTCGGTTTTAAACGCTATGATAAGCATATTACAGTATTTTCTATTGATAACAATAATCAGCTGTATATAGAGACTTTTTCCCATAAAGAAATCCTATAGACAGTGCCTAGTTCACAGAATACCTAGACAAGTATAATCATAGCCTACAAGTCAATTTTGTAAATCCTGTTTTAGTATTAGGTAATCAATTTTTTAGATATTAAGGATAATTCCCAACAAGTATATTTTACAAAGAAGTAATAACCTTTATATAATAAGCATTATATTAATCGATGTACTCACAGAATTATGTTAATCCAAATCATCCATTGGCCTATCTCAGGATACAAAATTTAATAACCATGACAAGGTTAAATGTTACAAATTGGTTCCGGTACGTTTATTTATTTTTATACCAGAACAAAAGAATTTTGTAATAGGATATAAATAACCCATGTCATTTGTAAATAATATCGTAGAAAGATTTAAATTCATTATGTACGACTATTTTTCACAACGGAAATAACCTTTCTAACACTGCACCTTTCTGAGAAGATTAGCACTATTTCGAACTATATAACCATAATGATTGGAATTTAAGAGTAAGTAGGACACTTCTCCTATCCATTTTAACTATAAGATTTACACACAAATGTAATTGAAAACGAAATAAATGTAAATAGGTAAACATACAACACCATTCTCTTGATCCACGGAAGCCATCTTGTTGAACGAATGTCGTCCGTCACTTACCACACAGCCGGTCCATTTAGTGCCGACACCTAGTGGATAAACTCTGAACTACTACCGTATAAATTTCCACACAGCACATTGTATCCTATCGCTATTTTTAAGATATTATTTTACATTTTTAAATTCAAGTGTACATTATAATGAAAAGTAAATATTTTAACAATTGAACTAAAATTAATTGTAAACTTATGGTATAGGAGAAATAACCTAAATATGTGAAGAAATTAAGTGTTTAACCAAATATTGTAAATATTGTGAAACTTGTGTGATTTCCCTAAACAGCTGTTTTTTGACATGGTCATTGTAGAAATGCAATTATGAGTATTTTAAGTTGAATTTAATATATTTTAGTAACTATTTCGATTCTTAATCATATTTTCTAGTTTTGAAGACCTGAATTCCTGTTTTTCCAAATTCAATTATGTAGAGAATGATTTTATAAATTCAGTGAAGTGTACAACCAATTAAAAGTGTAGTTTTCAGCTGATAGCCAATAAAAAAATTAGACAGATCCTGGATTATTGGCAAGCGATGCTATTGGATAATTGGCCTTCTTCTACAATTTGAACCAAGAAGTGAAGGAGTTGCCTTTGGAAAGTCTTAGGGCAAGGAGCATGTCGCTCTAACCCAGAAATTAGAAGAAGAGAATTTGTCCAGTTTTATTTATTTAGTGCGGTTTAACAAATGTAATAAAAGTTTCCCCCAGCTGTATTAACCCACCTGAATCTTTTTTATCTTTTTATCGTTTTTCCTAGGCAATCAACAGGACTTTGGGTGAGATCACTCCATCTTTTCAGAACTAACCTTTTCAGCTCCATTTAGAAGAACTTTATTGTTTTTAATAGGAACTTTTGGACTCATCTAAACTACTAATTAATTATTTTATTAACTATTTTAATTCAAGAAAGGAAAAGTGTAATACAATCTCAGCAATTTTTCGAAAAGCCTTTGAACATTGTTCTTTTTCAAAATTTAGTATCTCTACATAATATTTTGCACTGAATATTTTAATTTAATCATTTATGATAACTTTTGTTAACAAGCCAGAAGCATTTGAACCCATGAATATAAATTACCCCGAGTTATAGAGACATTCTGAACATTTTTTTTGTGAATACTATTTTATATGTTTTGTAACTGATGTATAGTTTTTCATAAGTGAGTAAATTGATTTTCTTTGTTCATTGTAACTAACAGCTGTTCTTTATTTCTCTCATAGAAATATTTAAATTAAAAAATAAAATATAATAAATAATAAATGGCGCAACAACGTGGTGGCTTTATGAAACAAAAGTTATCAACAAAAAAAACAAACTCAAAACTCATAATTGCATCTTAGTTAAGATATTTAATTAGAATAAGAATCTTAGATTACTTGTACCTAAGATAAGAATATCCCCAGTAGGAAACTCAGTAGGAAACCCAGTAGGAACCCAGTAGGAAACCCCGGTAGGAAATTCCCCCCATTTTTTTTGTATCCCCATTATTTATGTAGGACCTATCCCTATTTTTTGTGTATTCCCCAAGAACAATGACATCTCCTTATAACCTTAGAAAAAATCCCCGTAAAAGTGCCAAGTTAGTGGAAGGCGGCGAAGACGAAGACCTTACATATCCCATAGAAGAACTGCAACACTTACAGTTATTAGAAGACTACACAACTCCCAACATGAACACAAACACTATAGACACCACAAACACTCAAACAGAAGAGAATAGGCACGACATAGCTGTAGGAGGAGAACCATTAATACCTAGCCTAGACAAATACAAAACCACAGAAAATCTAGACCCTTCCAACATAAACCCTATAGAAACCGAACAAACAGAGCTCAAGCACTTAATCTTACAAATGACTACCCAACTGACAAACCTAGTAAACACTCAAATTGGTACAGTCAATTCTAAAATCGAAACTCAAATTGGTACGGTCAATTCTAAGATCGAAAATTTCAATACCGAGTTGAAATCCCAAATCAACTCTGTCCATTCTAAAGTAGAGACATTACAAACAGACCTAACTCAACAAAATATAAACCTAGAAAGTAGCCTAACTCAAAAAATGACTGAAAATCTAAACATGCTTGAAGATAGGATGAATGATAAAATCTCTAAATTGGAACTTAAAACTCACACACAAAACCTACAAATGAAAAACGAAATCTTAAAACAAGTTAATATTAATTTTGAAGATCAAAACATCAAACAGGAAACTCGCATTCAAGCACTTGAAGATCAGCTACCTAATCAAATTCAAAAACAAACCGAACAGCTCCTACTAAAAACTAGTGAAAAATTAGAAGAATATATAGATGACCAAATACACACGGTCAACCATCAATTAAATACCCACATCAAGCAACAAGAAACTTACAATGAAATAATTAATGAACATACAGTAGTCCTATCCAAACAGAACGCTACTTTGAGTCAAATTGAGCGTGAAATAACTCCGATTAAAGAAACACCACAATCCTCACCTCAAAACATAAACTTATCCCAACTGCTTGAAATAATCGTAAATTACGTTGGTGAATATACAAATAACCTAACCACTAAAATACCTCACTTTCATACAAAAACTAAAAATCCACCCGAGTTCATAGAGCAGTTTGCGAAATACTATGAAGGCTACACTAAACGAAATTCCCGAGATTGTCTCAGTTATCTGGAAGTAATCGAGCAATGTTTCGAAGGCACATCCGCAATGTGGTTTCAGATAATCAAATCCGATCTTAAAAACGCAGATGATTTCAAAACCAAATTCCTCAAACAGTACTGGAGTTCTGATGTTCAAAGATCCATAAGGAAACGTGTCGAGATGGAACATTATCGACCGGACGGAAAGATGACTATGACCGAGTATTTTATTGATAGAACCATAACCCTCAAATCTATGATACCTCCTATGGAAGATGCCGAGATAATCGAAACCCTAGCGAATAATTTTAACGAACAGATCCGAGCTTCAGTAGCCGTACAAAATATACAAACCTTTGAAAGATTCATAGAACTGCTAAATCGTGAAGACATGCACAATAAAACGGAACGGGTCAGAAAAAATTCAAACGAGTATAGGCCTAACTTAAACCAGTCACACAACAACTACCAAAATCCTCACACAAACAGACCTAATCGGCAGGATAATCACTATGATCGATATAATAAATTTGTTCCCTCAAGACACCACCCATATCAACAAAATTACCACTCAAATCAGCCCAAACAAAACCACAATCTCACTTACAAACCTCAAAACAATTACCATAATAATTCACCACAACACAACCGACCGAACACACCATATGGTCAGAGAGGACAGGAATACCACTACAATAACAGACGAAATTACAACGAACCGCGCCACCAGCTGCAACACATTCAGGTCGACCAACATAACCGAAACAATAATCCCAATCGCTATCCCACCACTGATCAACGGCAGTGGACACAACAGCTGTCGCCCGCCAGCAACGAACAAACACGACAATATCCGAATGTGCCCGAGTACAATCGAAATCACCCGGAGCCAGCCGAAACACAATCTGTCAGTTCCCACGGTCGCCAACAGCCGTCGGAAAACTAAAACGCGTTGATATTATGAGTGCAGAGGAGGGACCTATATGCTTTACTAACCACGTATCACACTTCCATACATTTGATACAGATAACATTTTATCAACGCTTACATCGAATAAAATCGGAATGAATAAGGTCCGAGATAATAAAATAAATAACCATAATCTAACCTTAACAAACAATTTAATAGGTACTACGTACTGTGATAGAGACTTTTTATTAGAAGAAGAGCAAACTAAAACAAATAGTAATAAAATATCATGCCCTGAAATAAAAATAAAATTAGGCCAAGTTGAGACCGATGTATTATTGGATTCCGGAGCATCCATCAGTTGTATGTCAGAACAGTTTTTCATCCAAAATAGTAAACATTTCCATAACTTAGAAATATTCCCCTTAAGTAACATAAACATCACAACTGCTACAGGTCAAAGAAGTAAACAACTAAAGAAAATAATATTTACTGAAATCAATACAAACGAAATCCGTACAATTTGTATTAGTTCCGAATCTCATACGCAATGTAATTATAGGTGTGGACATTTTAAAACAAGCAAAGACTTGGATGGATTTCAATAATGAAAGAATTATTATTTTCAATGATAAAACTATATCCTTGTGTGATGACTTCGTCAATTTTGTGCAGGATACCTTTATGTTCAGCCACAATGATAATATCAATACAAATAATGATAGGCTATCATGCCAATGTAATGTCAAGCATTTTGAAGTAATAACGTATAAAACTACTATAGTAACAGAAGATAACTGTAACCTAATAATTGAACATTTAAATTACACCACTGACCAACCACATTCAAATGAAATAACAAAAAAAACATCCAAGGAAGTATTTTCAAAAATAAATGACATTGTAAACCAATTAGACTCATTAGATAATACACAAAAGGGGCAATTAAAACATTTACTTAACAAATATACCCAAATCTTTTCTGATAAGCCAGGATTATGCAACAAATATGAGTATGAAATTAAAGTAAAAGAAGATAAACCGTTTAAAGGACCATACATCATCCACGAGAAGCTAGGACGAAATGTGTTTAACCTTAAGAAAATAGCCGATCATAGCATCATAGGACCCTTCCACACCCAACTGCTACGCAAATATAATGACCCTGTAAATATTAGATAAGCGACTTGATCTTTTATTAATTTCATGTTATATTTAGTTAAACAATTTAGTTAGGTTACGTTTTAAATGTTCATCCCTTATTCCCATGTATTTCATTTCAATGTCTTGTTACCATTGTGTTTAATGTTAGGTAAGTCATGTACAGTATATGTATTGAATTGTTAACTGTAATTTTTGTTTGGACTCATTTTGAACTGAACCATTCGCCAAACAAAAAGGGGCTTTATTACAGTATTTTCTATTGATAACAATAATCAGCTGTATATAGAGACTTTTTCCCATAAAGAAATCCTATAGACAGTGCCTAGTTCACAGAATACCTAGACAAGTATAATCATAGCCTACAAGTCAATTTTGTAAATCCTGTTTTAGTATTAGGTAATCAATTTTTTAGATATTAAGGATAATTCCCAACAAGTATATTTTACAAAGAAGTAATAACCTTTATATAATAAGCATTATATTAATCGATGTACTCACAGAATTATGTTAATCCAAATCATCCATTGGCCTATCTCAGGATACAAAATTTAATAACCATGACAAGGTTAAATGTTACAAATTGGTTCCGGTACGTTTATTTATTTTTATACCAGAACAAAAGAATTTTGTAATAGGATATAAATAACGCATGTCATTTGTAAATAATATCGTAGAAAGATTTAAATTCATTATGTACGACTATTTTTCACAACGGAAATAACCTTTCTAACACTGCACCTTTCTGAGAAGATTAGCACTATTTCGAACTATATAACCATAATGATTGGAATTTAAGAGTAAGTAGGACACTTCTCCTATCCATTTTAACTATAAGATTTACACACAAATGTAATTGAAAACGAAATAAATGTAAATAGGTAAACATACAACACCATTCTCTTGATCCACGGAAGCCATCTTGTTGAACGAATGTCGTCCGTCACTTACCACACAGCCGGTCCATTTAGTGCCGACACCTAGTGGATAAACTCTGAACTACTACCGTATAAATTTCCACACAGCACATTGTATCCTATCGCTATTTTTAAGATATTATTTTACATTTTTAAATTCAAGTGTACATTATAATGAAAAGTAAATATTTTAACAATTGAACTAAAATTAATTGTAAACTTATGGTATAGGAGAAATAACCTAAATATGTGAAGAAATTAAGTGTTTAACCAAATATTGTAAATATTGTGAAACTTGTGTGATTTCCCTAAACAGCTGTTTTTTGACATGGTCATTGTAGAAATGCAATTATGAGTATTTTAAGTTGAATTTAATATATTTTAGTAACTATTTCGATTCTTAATCATATTTTCTAGTTTTGAAGACCTAAATTCCTGTTTTTCCAAATTCAATTATGTAGAGAATGATTTTATAAATTCAGTGAAGTGTACAACCAATTAAAAGTGTAGTTTTCAGCTGATAGCCAATAAAAAAATTAGACAGATCCTGGATTATTGGCAAGCGATGCTATTGGATAATTGGCCTTCTTCTACAATTTGAACCAAGAAGTGAAAGAGTTGCCTTTGGAAAGTCTTAGGGCAAGGAGCATGTCGCTCTAACCCAGAAATTAGAAGAAGAGAATTTGTCCAGTTTTATTTATTTAGTGCGGTTTAACAAATGTAATAAAAGTTTCCCCCAGCTGTATTAGCCCACCTGAATCTTTTTTATCTTTTTATCGTTTTTCCTAGGCAATCAACAGGACTTTGGGTGAGATCACTCCATCTTTTCAGAACTAACCTTTTCAGCTCCATTTAGAAGAACTTTATTGTTTTTAATAGGAACTTTTGGACTCATCTAAACTACTAATTAATTATTTTATTAACTATTTTAATTCAAGAAAGGAAAAGTGTAATACAATCTCAGCAATTTTTCGAAAAGCCTTTGAACATTGTTCTTTTTCAAAATTTAGTATCTCTACATAATATTTTGCACTGAATATTTTAATTTAATCATTTATGATAACTTTTGTTAACAAGCCAGAAGCATTTGAACCCATGAATATAAATTACCCCGAGTTATAGAGACATTCTGAACATTTTTATACTTATTTTATTAAATACTGCTATTTTTCCCGAGTCCCTGGGGTCAAGACCTTTAATTTGAGCCCTCTTACATCATCCTGCAATTTGCCAAACTCCCAAAATTTTGACTTAAAAATTTCGCTTGCAGAATTATACATAAAGATATTTATAATTAAGGGAAATATAAAACTTACTTATTCTCCATAAGAATCACATTAGGGCTGAGTATGCAGGTTTGCTGCTACGGGGATAATCAACAAAAAATCAATTTTTGTGCAAATATCAATCAATACTACGTGAAGCCACATACCAAGTTTCATCAATAATTTCATAAATAATGGAGATATCAAATTTTATTTATTCTCCATAAGGATAACATTGGACAACGTACTGTGTTTAGCACTTTGAATGTCTGCAACGGTTGGACGAAGAATCACAATTTAAACACCAAAATGATTGTTTTCTGGAGCTGAGTTGATTGGTAAAAACAAATGTGAAGTTTACATTAAAATTAACTGAGGAAAAGCCAAAAACCTTTTTCCCATAAGCTTAACATGGGAGATTTTATGAGCAGGTTTTTTGGATTTTCTCCGCAACCACTTAACCTAGGTTAATAAATCAAAAAACTATATTATTTGTTTTTAATCTCTATAACATGGCACAAACCAAAATTAAGTGTTTAAACAATTGTAGGGTAAAGAATGCAAAAAAGTGATTTATGGAAAATTTAAAACCCCCATAAACCCCCCTTCTCATAGTCCGATTTTTCTGGTTTTCGAACTTAAAGTCATAAATGTCACTTTACACATTTGAGCCAAATTTCATCGAAATCGGACGTTTTTTTACTGAATTTATCGCATTTACGGACATATAATATATACATTTGGACGAATAGTGTTTTTGTCATCTGGGACCTCAAAACAAAAAGTTATCATGGTCTCGGGCTTAAGACTTACCATGAGACCTACGGTAATAGTTTCTTCCCTATAGGGTAAATTCGCTAAAAATAAAACTGTCTTTATTAATTACATTTTGACAGTTAGAAAAAGTTACATCCTTTACCGATTTTTTTATGTCATGGGTTGGCAACAATTAATAAATTACTTGACTAATCTAGAATCAATAACCTCCAACTCTTCCAACGGTAAACCACAATGTAAAACGCAGGTAGCTCCCATAGGTTTTTCCCGAAAAAACCGTTACCGGTCGTGGGAGAGGACAGTTGAGCTACTTCTTGTCAAAATTATCGCCTTCTCGAGGGAGCCCCAGGTAACGTAGTCTCTCACGGCAGCTGTGAGAAACCCCGTTGGCTCGTGCCCACGTCTGGGGCCCGACCCTACTGCAACGACACGTGGATGTTGTTGGTTTAGGCTCATCAGTAATTGATTAAACACCATATTGAGATGTATATTTAAGAAAACGTTGTTATGGTTTGATCATTGTATAGTCATCTTCATTTTGAACAAGGATTAAGGAACGTAAGAGTAGGTTGTGGAAATTTCATTCGATGTCAATTAGGTGTTAATTGGAATCTGTAACTATCGAATTTGTATATTATAGACAAGTCAGAACATACAGTTATAATACAGTAATATAAATTTAAGAGTAGGCTCGATGTCCTGCAATAAACATATCTTAATATCTCAATATCACAATATCTCTTTTAAGACCTATACGCAACGTAGGCGTATTTTAAGGCGAATATGAATGAATGATGGGTGAAATATGAGTGTAGAATGGGCGAGATGCCTCGTATAGCCTTGTTACTGACTAAGACCGACTGATTCTTTAGCCAGTCATTAATTAATAGTCCAATGACCAATGGCAGCTGGATCCAGTATCGAACCTTCATAGAGCTGAAAACACGTGTAGCAAGAGATTAGATTGTAGGTAATCTCAACACAGTCTCAGTAGTACTGTGATTTCAGATTATTCTTTTACAACTCAGATATCCCGACTTTTAATAGGTTTTCCTAATACTGTAATGTAATATAATTTCTCCAGATTAACCTACGCAGACGGAATAACCGTAAACCAGTTAATGCTAGTTTTGAGGGCTTTTATTATGAACCATATACAAGTGAACCACTACTCCTAATGGTAAAAAAGGAAACAATAAACTTTACATAGCTTAAGTGTGATAAAGTTTATAAGAAATTTAAAGTTGTCTCTTACGTTGGAGCTTTGTTATCACCCCGAGTTGTCTGTAACGTGAACTATTTTATTACTGTAACACTGATAACACGTTGTCAGTGTTATTGAACTATTTTACTACTACTTGGTGATAGTCAGGACACAGAAAACTACTGTTTTAGTTATCTGTGGGCAGGAAAACAGTATTTTAAATATTTGCAGATTAACATTTAATTTAGATTTTTTATATTCAAAAGTATTTATAGTTTTACGCCATTAAATGATGGCTATATCACAAAGCTCATCAATCACTTTTCTTAGATTACTAGATTTAACAGCAGTATCGTGTGTTTGGAAAATTTCGCACTGAATATAAAATGATCAAATCTGACTCAGGTTTGAAATAAAAAATCAATTAAATAAGGTTTCGTATTGATACAAATTACAAAATGGTAAAAGTTAAAACTTGAACTCTCTACACAGACGGGTTGAACGATAAATCAAAGACTTTCATAATATTAATATTAATTGATATAATAAAATAATACCTTGTTAAAAATTAGATTCATTCTCTTACGGAGAGTATCGCTAGATATTTCCTCTCAATAAACTACTCGAGATCCATTACCAGTGGGGAAGCTCCCCCAACACGAGGACAGGGGCATTATTGTTTGGACAATTTATATTGTTTCCTGTTACAGAAACCCTACTGTTCCCGGAGGTTGGAGTTTATTTAGTTTCTTCTTAGAACCAATTACATTCTGGTATTTATAGCGTTGTTTGACTACAAACTTGTTTGTGAAAGTTAAAAGAAATAACGTAAACACGAATACCTACTACACGAATATTTTCTGTACATACAGGGGTTCAGGTAAAAGCTTACTTTGAATCGTTAACTTTTAATATCTTAAAAAATGAATTTTTATTTTATTTATCGTACGATTTTAAATTCCTTTCTGTTGCAAATATACGTACAGTAGTATTTACCGAAAAACATTCATTATTACTTCATAAATTCATTCTATTGATAAATTTTCCCCTTTCATATTTTTATGGTCCTTTATTTTACTAGGCTTTCTCGTGTGGTTTCAAGTGCCGACAAACTGTATCAAGGGATTTTTCCGAGAGTCACATTACAACCATTATTGTCTCAAGGGGACCGACGACATCGCCAAGTCGTGTAAAGGGTGTGAGGTTGAAATAAAAATAAAAACATCTTCGTTTAGAGCCCGAAAGACTGCAAAATTATTGTTTACGCCGATCTATTGTTTGGTATGCCTAATATATACATGGTAACATATTTAATCGTAGCAGTGTGCTTCTCTTTCATTGGTAATAATTTTCTTACAGTAGTTTGTTGACTTCTAAATTAATATTTATATTGGTTTTAGAATAATCAATAATAACAATAAATAACCTCATGTACCAGTACACAAGCTTTTTTATAAGATTGAGACCTAAGGGACTACTGAACCGATTTTTATTAAGCTCGATGTCTTGTGTCAATTAAAAGAGGCCAATGTGCAGATTCCATATACATTTCATTAACATTTTCATTTAGGGCTCTGCTTCACAGGCATTCAAAGCTTCAATGTAAATCTTAGGGAAGAACATAAATCAATTGAACTGAATATTTAACGGTTGTTGATAAATTTACAAATCACAGCTCATCAGCAATAACAGATGTCACATAACATTTAATATATAATGACTACTGGAATTAGAAAACAATATGCACAATATTACAAGTTTGAGTAGGAGGCATACTAGTATTAATGACTGAGAAAGTTATAAATGTAGGAAATAATTGTAGTGTGGTAAATAAAGTAATTCTTTTCAAGACTCAGTGTTTGTCTTTTCCTTCTAGTTTAAAGGAAAATTAAAGAACAAAAAAGTTTATTTCAATGCTTTATTTTTATGAAAAAGCGCACTTTGTATTTCACTAGGCAATAAAAGTCCTCACGTTTCCCTAGATAGGAAATGGAAAAAAGATCGAGAGAAGTATTTGGCGAGTATGGATTTGCATAATTCATGAAATTTTCACAAATTTGAGATCGTGGGAAAGGAGAGTTGAGCTACTTCTTGTCAAAATTATCACCTTCTCGAGGGAGCCCCAGGTAACGTAGTCTCTCACGGCAGCTGTGAGAAACCCCGTTGGCTCGTGCTCACCCCGCCAACCACTGCCAATAGCGGCGCGTGGCTATTGTTGGTAAAGCCCCATGTATGTAATCTGGCACATTAGAGGGGACGTATGATAATCAACTAAATATTATTGGGGATATCTGAATACCATTAATGTTGTTCTTTGCGGCTCCCTTTTTCACACACCATGAACAAAGACCGTATACTTACCAAGTTTTCTGTTGAAACGGAATTCAAAATATCAAAACTTGTAAATTTTAAATTCGAATATCAGTTAACTTTCTTTTATTTCACCTTTTAAATTGTAAATGTATATAATCCAGTCATATGTTTCTAAATACTTTTAAAACACTTGACATATTTATTTGTGACGATATGAATTTGCCGTGATATTTTGGTAATAAATTATTTTTTTAGCACTCATCGAACATAAATTAATAATATCTAATTTCTATAAACATTTATTGTTCATTTTGATCCTAAGTTTTCTGAATTTCACTGCTCCCATAGGACTAAAGTTATATATTAAATTTTGCCCTAAAATGTACAAAATATGTTTTTTATCATCGTGTTATTTTATTGTTAAACACACCAGTAAAACGAATCAACAAATGATGATACAATTGGGAGGAAAAAATGTTACATTCTAAGGAAGTACGTAATGTAAGTGGAATGGCTGAAGAAGTTCTGGAATGATCGGATGCGTTAATTGGGATTGGATTGTTTGTTGAATTCAACCCCTTGTTCAAGATCTGGGCTAAGACCTTCTTACTCTATATTCTTAAAAGGGAGATACCAGTAAGCTTTAACTGTATTCAGGTTCGAGAGAATTTCGAAGTGTTCTATGTTGCAAAATGAGAACATTTATTAGGAGTTAGTACACACAACTTCCCAATTTTATGATAATTTTTAACATTTGTCGAAAAGTAGTTCACATGCAGTTCGGTAGTATAGTAACATATAGATTATAAGTAATGGCAACGACCAACGTTCAATAGAATGTGTATATTGCCAAGAAATAAAATGATGATGATGATGATGATGATGATTTTGTACAAAATAATATTTTCATTCTATTAGTAAAAAATATCTTAGAAAATCAAAAAGAGCGTAGGTTTGTATTTTGGCATAAACATGCTAAAGAAGTTAAGGAAATAGTGTAAAAGATCCCATAAAATTGCAACCAAATATTATTTGACTTTAGTTCAATAACACCCCGTCGTTGAAGTAAATAAGGAAAATTAAATAAGAAAACACTTAAATAAGGTGAGAAGTGAGAAAGTGTCGTTTATCTTCTTGTTTATTGATTAAATAAATGTTTTGCATTTCCCTAAATATGCCGCAGTGGAAAATATATTGAGGAAAGTATTTGGCGCATGTGGATTTGCATAATTCATGAAATTTTCACAAGGCTGAGATGTGGGAGAGGACAGTTGAGCTACTTATTGTCAAAATTATCGCCTTCTCGAGGGATCCCCAGGTAACGTAGTCTCTCACGGCAGCTGTGAGAAACCCCGTTGGCTCGTGCTCGCGTCTGGGGCCCGATCCTACTGGCACGTGGCCAGTATACAGTCATGGTGTATCAAAATGATCGTTATTGTTTTTCTCAATAAGTGGTAGCAAATTTTCACAATCATTTCTTAAATAACATTAAAATAGTGCGTTATGAAATATTCATGGACAACTACTTACCAAAATGTTGTGGCTACGTTGGCCCGTCTTTACCTTTGATTCCCTTTTATGCCACTAACTTTAATTTCCCAGTGTGTTGAATGGGGGAAGTAAAAAATTTCATTAAATCTTTAAATGCTTAATTTAAAACCATCCCTTAATGTCTTTAATATAAGATATCAGTAGAAGGGTATACCAAATGCAATTTTATATTTATGCTTACAAATTTTACATAATACAATGTTAATGGAAGTATGAACCACGAAACAACGTCATACATTGTCTTATTAAAAGTGGCAAACATTTCTCGGTTTCATTACAGCAAACCAGAACTACATTACGACCAACTTGGGATAGCTATTCCAATATCTACGTGGATCGCAACCGTCGGTGATTGGCCTTTGAGGCTCGATGAACCGCAGCTCATGACTGCGCAGTGTCGGGCATTCAGTGTGTTGCTGGTTGAATCGCTGAACAACATTTAATTAAGGGTGCGCCCTACCCAGATTGAATTAATTGTTGTTTAGCGCCGCGCCGGCGCCGCCAACAAGCAGGGCCATGCATATTTACGCTTGAAGACCATTTTGTTCTCCTCGATCGCACTGTTATTTTACAGATTTCTACCAAACTATTTGCAGTTTCACACTTTTCAGATTCCAATCTAGGGATCATACGGTTCCTTTTCTCCAAAATAATTGTTCTCCATACGTTAGGAATCTTTAGAAAACCGCTTAATTTGAGAACATTACTAATGGCCTACCACTTATTTTGAATTAAAATCACGATTTTTAAATCGTATGATCTCTAGATGAACATTTATTGAATTAAATAACATCAAAATATTTTTAATTGGTTAACAATTTAGCCTACAATGAGGGAGATGCAAACCCCTTACTTGAGCGTGCGGAAGGGAGGTACGGCGCACCCTTAACTTCTACCGCTGGAAGTAAAATGTTTGAACGTTTTAAAACCAGTATCGTCCAGAGTTTTTAGCGAATTACCCTTATAGGAAAGAAACTATTACCGTAGGTCTCATGGTAAGACTTAAGCCCGAGACCATGATAACTTTGTTTTGAGGTCCCCAGATGTCAAATCATTATTTGTTCAAATTTATATATATGCAAATGCCGTTGACACGATAACTTGAAGAAAAACGTCGATTTCAATTAAATTTGGCTCAATTGTGTGAGGTGACATTCATGACTTTAAGTTCGAAAACCACAAAAATCGGACCATGAGAAGGGGGGTTTATGGGGGTTTTAAATTTTCCTAAAATCAGTTTTTTGCACTTTTCACCCTAAAATTGTTAAAACACTCAATTTTGGTTTTGAGCATTTCATAGAGCTTAAAAACAAATAATATAGTATTTTAAATTATTAACCTAGGTTAAGGGGTTGCGGATAAAATCCAAAAAACCTACTCATAAAATCTCCTATGTTAATCTTATGGGAAAAAGGGTTTTGGCTTTTCCTCAGTTCATTTTAATGTAAATTTCTCATTTGCTTTTACCAATCAATTCAGCTCTACAAAACAATCATTTTGGTGTTTAAATTGTGATTCTACGTCCAACCGTTGCAAAGATATTCAAAGTGCTAAACACAGTACGTTGTCCAATGTTATCCTTATGGAAAATAAATAAAATTTGATAACTAGATTATTTATGAATGTATATTGATGAAACATTTTATGTGGCTTCACGTAGTATTGGTATATTGATATTTGCACAAAAATCTTTTTGTTGATTATACCCGTAGCAGCAAACCTGCATACTCAGCCCTAATGTTATTATTATGGAGAATAAGTAAAGTTTTATTTCTCCCTTAATTATGAACATAAATTAATAAAACTTAATATGTAGCTTCACCTGGTTGAGTTATATTGATGATTGCATAAAAACCCATATTTTGTATTCCTTGTTGCAGCAAACCTGCATACCCAGACCTAATGTTATTCTTATGGAGAATAAATAAAATGCTATAGATCACTTATTAATTTATGCATTTTTATAAAACCTGCTAAGTGGCTTTATGTGGTAGTGAGAATCATATGCATGCATTGGAAATTCGCTGAGTACGCAGGATTGCTGCAACGGGGGTATTAGTTTATTTTGTTGCGATTCCTAAACACAGAACTTATTTGGTGCTTACTTATCGAAAATAACATTGTTTGTACATTTTCAACGAGTTAAATTCTTTATACTTGCAATCTATATCTATAAAAGGCAAAGCCCTGGCTGACTGACTCACTCACTCATCACTACCCATGTAGGTAGAGAGCTGACATTTTGTACACTGATTCTTTAGGCATAAAATAGGAAAACTAAATGGTTTTCATACTGATCTGATCTTAGGACTCCGCCAGAGATCCCGACAAAGGTCCATGTTTTTCTCATGGACATTCATTTTTGTTTGAGCTATGAAAATACAAACAGCTGATCTTGATTCGTAGTAGTTCCACGGGCTAACCACAGAATGCAGCACACACAACTGTTATAGTTTTTAGTGAATTTCCTTTGGAAAGTGAACTATTAGCATGACCCGCACGGTGAAACTTAAGCCCGGGACCACTATAGAAGTTCCTAACGTGACCCCTGAACACGTTTTGGGGGCTCGTTCAAAATTGTATATATTATATTATGTGTTATATATAAAATTATATATATGTGTATGCACTCTAGCGGTCGCATTTTTTGTCCGATTTACTTCAAATTTGGTAGGGACGTTCCTTTTAATCTGTTGGACAAGTTCGTTGGGCAAAACAATCGGAAAACTCTAAACCCATTTTTTGGGGATTAAGCTTTCAAATTTCGAGTTTTTGGGCCCAAAAAGGCTCAGAAAAGCACCAGATGTACAGTTAATTCATGTAAAAAGATGGGAATTAGAAAGGCGAAAGTTTTAAGCCCTCTCTCGTCATTCTAGCATAAATATTTACCGAGTTATTAAAGAAAATGTGTATCGGCTTAACACAGTACGTCGTCTTATGGGGGTTTTACACTAGAAAAGCCTGTTATTCCTTTGTTAGAGTACTTTTATTACTCCCAGCAACCTCACACCTACTTTCAAGCCTGTCTGGACCTTCTCCTAACCTTATAATGCGCAAAATTGTATTCCCAGCTTTGCAAGTAAATGAAACCAGGAGTATCAGAACAGCCAAAAAATCAATGTTTTCAGATTTCGATAAAAATGGACAAATGTATGTTTTTACACTGATTTTGAGTTTTAAAAGTTTTTATGTGGAAATTCACTTCCGTCACGTCAGCGTGCTGCGTGCAAACTCGTTATAAATTACTAGCTGACGTACCCGTTCTTCGCACAGGGGTTTTCTCTGCCCGTTCTTTAGTCAATGCAATTTGCATTTTAGTAAGCTTGAAACGTCTGTTCTTGCTTCTGCTCTTTAAGCTGTCTAATGGAAGTATCCACAGCGGTTCGCATTACAGTTTCTGAATGTTTACTTTATTCTGAAATGTAAACAGTGAAACTTAGGACGTTCACGGGACGTAGTCCGAGGGAATTTTAAGGAAGTGAATAGGCCTATGTGGTGCATGGGTTCAAGATCTATCTACCTTTGTGCAAAGATTCAGCCCAGTCGGTTCAGTAGATTTTGCGTTCACCCGGAACATCAGACAGACAGACGGACAAAAACCACCTCTTCTTTATAATATTATAGATAGATTTTCGGGGCGAAGCCTGCGGGAACATCTAGTTTAATATATGACACATTATTAAATCAATACCAGTTAGTGTCCCGTTCTCTGTACGGGAATCTCGCAGGTAAATGGTCAAATGTTTTGAACTTTTTACCTGTTTCAAATTATTGTTTTATGGGCCTAAAATTTCCGAACAAAAATTTACTAATTCTTTTAATATTATAGAAGTTAGATAGATGTGGCCACAATCAAAAGTAAATTTTAGATTCCTAGAATGTTCTCTATGGAAACTAGTCAATTTATAAAATAATAAGGAAAAATTTTGTCTATGGTAGGGGATGTGGGGTGAGTACCGACCCACATCATAGGTTTCAGATTCATCTGTTGCCCCACCCCGGCTTGGGGCGTGGCAGCCATAACATCCGCAGGGAACTGTTGGGAGGGGTACACACCTGATGCGGTTCAATTGATTATAGCTAATTTTAAAGCCATAAATATCAGACGAATGGTGTTTTTATATAAGATGTTTTATATATTTGTTTTGTATCAGACAAATAAAGTTGTAAATAAATGTTTGACAAGTCTATTTAAAGTTAGGTGCTATGAGGTCTAAACTTTAAAAAGTGAACATTACAAATATCAAGTCGTTAAAGTTTATTCACCTCTGTGTGCAGCAAGTAAAAACTGTTTTATTTATCCACCGAAAAATTAACGACGGTAAACAAAAATCGGTAACTGGGAAATGAGGACTAGATACTTTTAAATCAATCAATTTCACAAAGTAATAGCAGCTCAAATAAGAAGAACTATTATTCAAATATCACCATGAATATTAGGTTTTAAATATCAGATTATATTCATAAGGCCCCCCTCCAACAATAGCAACAGGCACGTGCCAGTAGGGTCGAGCCCCAAACGCGAGCACGAGCCAACGGGGTTTCTCACAGCTGCCGTGAGAGACTACGTTACCTGGGGCTCCCTCGAGAAGGTGATAATTTTGACAAGAAGTAGTTCAACCGTCGCTTCCCATGAACAAGTCTAGCTTTTTGGTGAAAAATAAAACTATGTGAACTAATGTGTTTACATTATGGTTTACCGTTGGATGAATTGTAGGTTATTGCTTTTCGATTAGTCAAGTAATACATTAATTGTTGCCAACCCATGATATATATATATATTCTAATGTAAATTGGTAGGCTGTAACTTTTTCTAACTGTGAAAATGTAATTAATAAAGACAATTTATTTTTTTTAGTTTATATACATACGAATTTAGTAAATCGTAGCTTAGTTAGTCCTATAGTTATTTCTTACTATTTATATAAATTATGATAAATATTAATTAAAAGGCCGGCATCTTTCAAGCTTAATTCTAAATTAATACTTAAGTGAGAAAATCCGTTTCAAGCCTTGTCCATGGGCCGGTTACTAATTCCCACGGGACGTATGTGGGATGTCGGTATCCATGGGACTTGTTAACCAACCTAGGGTGGCCTCCCCTACTATTCCCACCCTCCTAGAGCTCCTAGGCTAACTAATGGCGCTTGGCTCAACAGTGTGGTCGGTAGGTTGAATTAATTTGTCGGTTATAATTACTAGAAGTTAGTAATTAATGGTTTACAGTATTTATGTACATTAAAACATATATTTTAGAAGTTACGTGTTTTATTCATGACGATTCGTTTTTTGATCTTTTTATGAAACTGACTTTATGAAACGTAACTTCTAGTCATATCTTCTTTTAATCGTGGACGCTAGTCATTGACAAGTAAATAAATTAAACAATATTTTTACCTAATCCTAAAAACATGCAAAGACATTTTTAATTTAACAGCATTTAAATACTCAATACCGACAAAAATAAAAACTACACTGTTAATCAGCAAAGTTGATGATGAAATCATATTGTTTAGATATTGTTTGTGCCATGAAATGAAGCATAGGAAAAAATCGCTTTGACTTTTTTGTTATTATTATGGCTCCCTTGTGAACTAAACCGAAGGGGAGGTTGATGTGATGAGCGAATCACGTGGGGTTCAAAACTGTTGCTTCGGTCATATACTGTAATATTGTACCAAAACAACTTTACTCGGTCTCGAATAAAAAGCCTTCTAAACTACCATTTATTACTCATGGATGAATTCCCTGACTTTTTGGGTTCAATAATACAGCGTTGACATTATATAAACCTAAACAATCCCTAGTCCTCCTTCACCTCAAGACCGGCCATGTCGGTCCCTTTGAGACAGTGAGGGCTGTCATACGGCGCAGGTGGAAATAATCCTAACTTATCCTGCCTCGTCCCTTGACAATCTGCTTATCATAGCGTTTAAACCCGAATTAGGAAATCAGATTTACTTTTAATTTAATATCGATGTCGTACTAAAATATGAGCACGCAATATCTTCAGAGCAAAATAAATGCTACAAGAATAAAATAGAAATATAACATAGTTATCAAAACCATTTTAGTTGCAATTTAAACAAATATGTCATAATTTAATGGTATGTTACCAGCTCCATGGGTAAATTAGAAAAGTACAACTTTTTATGAAGAGGATATATTTATGTTTTAATTTTAGAGCAGTACAAAATATTTAAACATTACAGATGGAAGATATATAGGTATAGCAGTAGGGCGTTTGCAGTCTTTTACAAGAAACTAAATGAATTGTCCAAACAGTAACGTCCTGCTCACGTGGTATTTTTTCCATCATCCTTGAGCTAAGGGGAATCTTTTGACATCAACCTGACCTCTCAACGTTCAGTAGTTTACTCTGAAAAGGTTGAATTACATGTCGCCACTACAAGCTATTATTATATAGGATTCTGTTTTAATCATATTTTACGCGGGCAAAGCCGCAACGGGACTGCTGGTAGTCTATATTTGTTACTATTTTTTTTTTATAGGGGCTTCTTGTTCGAGACGAAGCAAAGTTGTTTTGGCGATATATTACAGGCTGTGACCGGAGCAACAATTTTGAACCCCCGTGATTTCCTCGTCACTTCAGCTTATCCTTCAGTTGAATACATACTGTACAAGGGATCCAGAACAATAACAAAATACCCCGTCGCAGCAAACCTGCGTACTGAGCGAATTTGCAATGCATATATATGTGTCTCACTAATAAATATAGCCACTTACCAAGTTTCACAAAAATACAATCAAAAATAAGTGATATAAAGCATTTTATTTATTCTCCAGAAGAATAACATTAGGGCTGAGTACGCAGGTTTGCTGCAACGAGGAAGATACAAAATTTGTATTTTTGAAATTATCAATATAACTCAACTAGTTGAAGCTACATACCAAGTTTTATTAAATTAGATTCATAACTAAGGGAGATATACAACTTTACTTATTCTCCATATGAATAACGTGGGGGCCGAGTATGCAGGTTTGCTGCTACAGGGATAATCAACAAAAAACTTTTTTTGTGCAAATATCAATATACCACAACTAGTTGAAGCCACATACCAAGTTTCATCAATATACGTTCATAAATAATCGAGATATCAAATTTTAAATATACTCTATAAGGATAACATTGGACAACATACTGTGTTTAGCACTTTGAATATCTCTGCAACGGCTGGACGTAGATCAACAATTAAAACACCAAAATGATTTTTTTGTAGAGCTAAACTGATTGGGAAAAAGAAATATGAAGTTTTTAGTACAATTATCTGAGGAAAATCCAAAAACCTTTTTCCCGTAAGATTAACATGGGAAATTTTATGGACGGGTTTTTTGACTTTTCTCTACAACCACATAACCTAGGTTAATGATTCAAAATACCAAATTATTTGTTGTTTTTTTAAGCTCCGTAAAATGGCTATAACCAAAACTAAGGGTTTTTAAAAGGGTTTTCAAAATATTAGGGGAAAATTTCAAAAAAATGATTTTTGGAAAATTTAAAAAACCCATAAAACCCCCTTTATAAATATGAATGAATAGTGTTTTTGGCATCTGGGGACCTCAAAACAAAAAGATATCATGGTTTCGGGCTTAAGTCTTACCATGCCGCCTACGGTAATAGCTTCTTACCTATTTGGGAAATTCGCTAAAAGTAAAAGTTATTATCCTACGCTTCATTTCATGGCACACACATTATCTAAGCATTATGATTTTATTATCAACTTTGCTGATTAACCGTTGTTTTTATTTTTTCTGTATTGAGTTTTAAAATGCTGTTAAATTTAATTTTTGTTTACATATTTTTAGGATTAAAAGTTTTGTTTATGATTTATTCGCTTGTCTATAACTATTGTCGTGTTATGGTCCGCGATGAAAAGACAAATTGACTAGAAGTTAAGTTGCATATAAAGTTCAACAAACGAATCGTTATGACTACAGAAAGTAACCTCTAAAATTATAGGTTTTAATGTTTAAAAAAACTGTAAACTCATGTTTAATAATTTAAACCGATAATTACAACTAATTCACCCTACCGACCAATCACCACCCATCACCGAGCCACGCGTCATTAGTTAGCCTAGGAGCTCTAGGAGGGTGGGATTAGTAAGGGAGGCCACCCTAGGTTGGTTAACAAGTCCCATGGATACCGACATCCCACATACGTCCCGTGGGAACTAGTAACCGGCCCATGGACAAAGATTGAAACGGATTTTCTCACCGAACAATTTATTGAAAACTAAGCGTTAAACAATACGGCCTGTTAAAAGAATTTTGCATAAATAATATAGGACTGATATTTACTTCTACAGACGATAGATTAGTATGGAACATTAGGGCCCTTAAGATTAGTATGGAACTTACAGGACCAGTGGAGTGGGGCCCTAAAGTTGGATATAGTCATTTTTTATAATATAATAAGTAAGCTATGTTCACGCAAAATATTAGCAATCGGTCCCGTAGGTTTTAAGTGGTGGAAGTTTACATATCCATCCAACCATCCACACATACCTCCAAACCTTCACATTATTATTAGTGAAAATAAGCGATGATTTAAATTTGTATGATTATAAGTATAAGCTGGGAAACATCTATTTCAAAACTTTTTATTAATTACAAGTTTGCAATTATAAAAACCTACCCATTTATCTTTTAACAGTTAAAGGGTTGGAAAAACGAATTAATCACTTTACTATTGACAAGCAATCCCTTAAATTCCTCCGACAGTAAGCCATAATGTATAGCACAGGTAGCTCCCGTGTGTTTCTTTCTAAAAAAACAACATCAAAACAGAATCGTTCGTGGGAAAGGACAGTTGAGCTACTTCTTGTCAAAATTATCACCTTCTCGAGGGAGCCCCAGGTAACGTAGTCTCTCACGGCAGCTGTGAGAAACCCCGTTGGCTCGTGCCCACGTCTGGGGCCCGACCCTACTGGCACGTGCCTGTTTTATACAGAACTTATAATAAAATAAAATAAGTATCAAAAAGAAAAGTAATCATGTTTTTAACTAAGTATAATCATAACACAACTGAGAACCTTGTTTACAAACATCACATACAGTCATCTGATTACATCTGATTACATCTGAATTATTAATAACATTGTTGCCAACTTATATATATTACATCTTCCTCCTTTGGAAATAAAAATTAAAGTAAACAAATAATTATTTACAACAGTCACCTTCCTGCTTACAAGAATCTGGCTGGTATCTTAATTTTCCTTTTTGGTCTCTGTTGCTTTAGATCTTCTTGTCCGTGAAACCCTGGGACGTCATTAGACTTTGTTATTGATGGTTTCAGGTGACGGCGATTCCTTCTTAATTCTGCACCATTGTCACCTTTCACCCAATAACTTCTCGGGGTAGGGCCTGAATCAATGATCTTGCCTGGTTTCCACCTTCCATCTTTTCTATATACCACCCTTTCTCCATTAATGACATCCCGAAGGTCTTTGGCTGATATATCATAATATTTTTTCTGAATTTGTTGTCTTGTCTTTAACCTTTCTTGTACATTTTCGTTTATCACAGGCTTCAGTAGTTCTTCTGAGATTGGGATCGTAGTTTTACATCTGCGTTGGAACATCAACTGTGCTGGGGAATATCCCAGATGCTTAACTGGCATGTTCCTAAGTTCCAACAAAGCCATTTTGAAATCCTTGCCATCAGATTCAGTTTTTCGAAGTAACTCCTTTGCCATCCCCACTGCTTTTTCAGCAAGACCGTTTGACTGAGCATAGTTCGGGCTTCGCGTCACAATATCAAAATTCCATTCACGAGCGAAACCCTTCATCTGTGCACTGTTATATGGGACATTATCAGCAACCATAACATCTGGAGGTCCGAATCTGCTGAAAACTTCTTTGCTTGCAGAGATTACCGATGCAGTAGATTTGTCTTGCATTCTTATAATCTCCAACCAGTTAGAATAAGCATCCATCATCACTAAGTAACTTTGTCCTCCGAACGAAAATATGTCACATCCAATACGCTGCCAGGGTCTTGTAGGTAAAGGATACTGCATAAGGGTTTCCTTGGCATTGTTTCGTGAAAACCTTTCACAAATCCTACAACGGGACACAAAATGTTCTATGTCTGTTGCCATTCGTGGCCAATAAAGGATCTGTCGAGCCCTGGCTTTGCACTTTTCTATTCCTCCATGAGCTGCATGGATTCGCTGCAGCATATCTTGCCGGAGCTGCTTTGGTACAATCAATTTATGGTTCATGAACAGTAAGCCATCTTCTTCTGAAATTGTATTTCTTTGGTTCCAGTAATGTCGCAGGATTTCTGGTGTGTCTTGCTTCCTATTTGGCCAACCATCCTTGCAACATTTTTTCACTAAGGCCGTTTCTAGATCCTCTTCAATATATCGCTGGAAAAGACTCTTTTTCTCTTCAGTCATTGGTAATGAACTTGATAGGGCATGCACTTGAAAATCTGATGAATCTGGTTCTTTACATCTTAAAGAGGCTCGTGATAAGGTATCAGCAATGAATTGATTACTTCCAGGCATAAATTTAACTTCCAGATCGTAGCACAAACATTTCATTCTCATTTTCTGAAGCCTACTTGGTACTTTGTGCAAATCTTGTTTGAAAATACTTACTAAGGGCTTGTGGTCTGTGTGAAGCGTCACTTTGTAGCCATAGATAAATCTGTGGAACTTCTCAACAGCGAAGACGATTGCCAGTGTTTCTTTCTCAAGTTGAGAATACCTTTGCTCAGTGCCAGTCAACGAGCGTGACATGAAGGCCACAGGCTGCCCATTCTGCAACAAGCAGCAGCCTAGTCCATCCTGGGAAGCATCAGTTTGAATCTCAAGAGGTTTACGTGGGTCAAAGTATGTAAGAACTTGTTCACTAGAAATAATAGTCTTTATCACCTTGAAAGCAGTTTCCTCTTCGGTTGTCCAGGAAAAATCTACATCCTTTCTTGTCAAGTGTCTGAGTGGTGCTGTGATTTTCGCTAGATTTGGTATAAACTTCGATAGGTACTTGAGCATTCCCAATAACCGCAACACAGCTTTCTTGTCAGTCGGAGGAGACATCTCCACTATTGCCTTCACATAATCTGGGTCAGGTCGAATTCCAGTAGCAGACACTATGTGGCCCAAATACTTCACTTCGTTCTTCTTAAATTGCATCTTGGCTGGGTTAAATGTAATACTATACTTAACTGCTGTGTCCAACACTGCCCTCAAATTCTCATCGTGCTCTTCTGCTGTCACTCCTCCAATAATTATGTCATCATGAACTATGTTTACCCCCTTCAGATCTCCAAAGCACTTAAAATTGTTCTTCTGACATAGTTCCGGGCCTGAACATATTCCAAAAGGAAATCGACAAAACTGGTATCTACCAAACGGGGTGCTGACTGTGCAAAGTTCCCGGCTCTCTTCATCCAAAACTATTTGGAAAAACCCATCCTTAAGGTCCAAAACTGTGAAAAACTTGTAACCGCTCAATGTTACAAGCATATCGTCAGGATGCGGCATTAAGAAGTGTTCTCTCATTACCACTTTGTTCAGTGGCATCGGATCTATACAGACTCTTAAAGATTTGTCAGGCTTTTCCACTATTACCAGGGGATTAACCCACGCTGTCGGCTTGTCGACTTTCCGAATCACCCCAGACTCCTCAAGCTGATCCAATTTCTCTTTTAGTCTCTTTTGTAGGCTATAAGGTACTCTTCGCGACTGCCGAACTTGTGGTATAGCGCCCTTTTGAATCTGTATATGATGTGTGTTAGGAAAAGCTCCCAAACCTTCAAAAACAGTTTTATATTTCTCTAAAATCTCATCCTTATCCCTAAAATCAGGCCGCAACGATGACACTCTTTTGATAAGACCCAAGTTTATGCAGTCATTCAATCCTAAAATTGGAAGTTCATGTTCGACACTAACCACTGCAAAGTCCACATCAGCAGTTGTTCCAGCTACGGTTTTACATGGTAATACAACATGACCAATTGGGTTTACCTTAAAACTTTTATCTCCCCAGGCAGAGAGAATTAAGTTACTACGTTTAACATGTGTTATATTCATTTTCTTGACATAACTAACTGGTAAAATACTGATCTCTGCACCTGTATCTAGCTTGAATTTTATTTCTTCTTCACAGACTGTCAGGTTTTCTATCCACGACCTTTCCTTCTGGTTGTTTACTCCACCAATACTCAAGCTAACTGACCCTAGACTAAATTCACTTCCATCAGAGTCACTCTTATTTTGATTTTCGTTTGCAACAACATAAGCGTTTCTGGTTTTCCTTCGACACACATTGGCAAAATGATTTTTGCCCTTGCATTTTGCACAAGTCTTGCCATATGCAGGACATTTTCCTCGGGTATGCTTATAACCACAAAAGTTGCATAGATTTTTCTGGTCTTCCTTATCACTAGCTTCTTGAGAATTGTTTTTGTGTCTACTATTTACTGCACTAACGCTACAAGGCTCCTTAACGACCGAATAATTCTTGGCCTGTTCTTGCTCTTCAATTGCTTTACTTTGATTCTTGCTGTTCTCTACAATTGTGCAAAAGTCAATTGCTTTTTTCAAATCAAGCTTTGTGTCCCTAAGTAAACGTTCCTGAGTAGCTTTGTCGCATATCCCCAGTACTATTCTATCCCTTATCATATTGTCTGATTCAAGAAATTCACAAGATTTAGCTGCTAATTTCAGCTGCTTAACAAACTGTCCAAAATCTTGTCCCTCCTCTTGCTTTATTTTATAAAACTTAAACCTCTCAAAGACGACATTTTTCTTTGGGCAACAGTATGAATCAAACTTTTCCAGGACACAGTCAAAACTATTCTCCTCGTGCTCTTCAAAATCAAAAGTATTGAACACATCTAGGCCTTCATCGCCTAACAAATTCAGTAATTGTGCTATTTTAACATCATCTTTCAATTTCTTTCCATGACAAGTGGCCACTAAATACAGTTCAAACTTCTGTCGAAACCTTTTCCAATTGTCACTAACATTTCCTTCAAAACTCATTGGCTCAGGCAACCTAAACGCTCCAGATCCTTCCATTTTCCTTCTAGGTTGATATAATTACACCTGACACCATGTTTTATACAGAACTTATAATAAAATAAAATAAGTATCAAAAAGAAAAGTAATCATGTTTTTAACTAAGTATAATCATAACACAACTGAGAACCTTGTTTACAAACATCACATACAGTCATCTGATTACATCTGATTACATCTGAATTATTAATAACATTGTTGCCAACTTATATATATTACAGTGCCTGTGTATATTGTTGGCGAGGGTGTCTTGTATATAATCTGATATTTAAAATCTAATATTCATGGTGATATTTTAAAAATAGATTTTCTTATTTGAACAGCTGTACCTTTCTGAAATTGATTGAAAAGTATCTAGACCTCACTCGATACCTGGTCACCGATTTTTCCGATTTTTGTGTACCATAGTAAATTTATTAGTGGAAACCTGAAACTATTTTTTCCGTACACTATACCTCAATCTTTCTTTTTTCGTGTGTCTATTTACGCCAGTGGCATTTTTTAAAGGTTTTATAGGGAACGGTCCAAACCCTGGTCTTGTTAGTGAATTTCCTATGGAAAGTGAACTATGTGCATGACCCGAACGGTGAAACTTAAGCCCGGGACCACCATAGAAGTTCCTAACGTGACCCCCTTATTTATTTATTTATATAATTAAATATGTATATTTATATATATTTTATATATATATATATATGGACATATACAGGGTGTCACAAATGTATACATATATATATATATATATATATATATTCCGATTTACTTCAAATTTGGTAGGGACGTCCCTTTCTATAATCAGTTGGACAAGTTCGTTTGGCAAAACAATCGGAAAACTCTAACCCCCTTTTTTGGGATTATTCTTTCAATTTTCGAGTTTTTGGGCCCAAAAAGGGTCAGAAAAGCCCCGGAAGTTAAATTAATGCTTAAATTAAGATGGAAATTAGTAAATCGAAAGTTTTAAGCCCTCTCTCGTCATTCTATCATAAATATTTACCGAGTTATTAAATAAAATGTATATCAGCTTAACGCAGTACGTTGTCTTATGGGGTTTTTACATTAGAAAAGCATGTTATTAATTTGTTGGTGTATTTGTATCATCCCCAGCAACCTCGCGCCTACTTTCAAGCCTGACTGTACCTTCTCCTAACCTTATAAAGCGCAAAATTGTATTCCTAGCATTGCAGGTAAATGAAACCAGGAGCATCAGAACAGTAAAAAAATCAATGTTTTCAGATTTCAATAAAATTGGAATAAATTTATGTTTTTACACTGGTTTTGAGTTTTAAAAGTTTGGAATGTGGAAATTCACTTCCCTCACGTCAGCGTGCTGCGTGCGAACTCGTTACTATCTAAGGCCGACCTGTTCTTAGAAAGCATCATTAATTAATAGCCCAATGACAAACGGCATTCTTAAACAGTTCTATGAATTATAAACTTGATATCTTGCGATACTTAATTGGTCTTAACTTTATGGAGTTGAGATAAGCTATATCTAATTGAACAGCAGCAGGTGTGTACCCCTCCCAACAGTCCCCTGCGGATGTTATGGCTGCCGCGACCAGGGCCGGGGTGGGGCAACATATGGACCTGAAACCCTGTGTTGTGTGGTCGGCACTTAACACTATCCTCAGGATCCCTTACTATAGCCAGCTGTTTCTCTTTTATTTTCTAAAGTAACTAGTTTGTGTAACCTACTGAATCTAAAACTTATGCTTGACTCTGGTCATATGCTTGACACATTGATTTAATAAAGTTTCTTATAGATCTACTAAAATTAAATGTGTAAAGAATTTAACTTGTTGAAAATGCAAACTATTTTACTTCCGAAAATTAAAGACTTCTTTAATGCTGCATTAAAGATATACTACAAAATAAACCTAAAACCACTGGAAAATAACGTTCAAACATTTCATTCCGGCAAATGTTCATTGATTCAACCAGCAATACAGTGAATGCCCGGCAATGAAACGCAGTCATGAGCTCCGGTTCATCGAGCCTCAAAGGCCAATCACCGACGATTGCGATCCACGTAGATATTGGAATAGCTATCCCAACTCGGTCGTAGTGTAGCTCTGGTATGCTATATCAAAACGAGAAATGTTTGTCAATTTTAATAAGACAATGTTTAACATTGTTTCGAGGGTATACTTCTATTAACATTCTAGTAACATTCTTCTAGTAACATATGTGAGCCTGTTTCAGAATGTTACCAGGCTGGCAGATTATTATTGAATGAGAACCTTTCAGAAGGTGAACTTTTCAGAAATCTGCATAGTTTGAGACACGAACTAACTATACAAATATTTGCATTATGTGTTCGTTGCATATTAAAAACATTAAGGGAATATCTTAGGATTTTACACTCAAACATTACAAGGACATTTTACTCTCCCCATTCAACACACAGGAAAATTTAAGTTAATGACAGTTGCATTGAAGAGCAACAAACGTAAAGACGAAGACCAAAGCCATCACATGTTGGTGATTATTTTGCCATGAATAATTCATAATGCACTTTCTAAATGTTATTTAATTTTCATTTTGATTGAGAAACACGAGTAGAAAATACTCACTTATATTTTACATGTAATATTTGAGCAAGTACTTGGCATGCATTGTACTGTTACTTTGTCTCGTCTTCGTCTCATGGGCTAGCATAATTTCGTAATATTTGTTTGTACAGTTAAGCTTACTATTGAAAATACTGTTCTAGCCCTTTTAAAATAACAAATACAGCTATTTTAAAATAATAAATAAATAAATAAATAATGCCTTTATTTACAAGTGTTCTTCAGTACAAACTGTTTTTTCAAGACAACTCAAGTCAATACAACACAAGAGAAAAATAAAACAGACATTACAGCAAAATACAAAAATACAGGTCAAATTATAAAAATAAACAAAATGCTCTTAACCTATGACTTCAACCTGGCCTTGAACGAGTTATAATTCAACGATTTCATGCTTGGAGGAAGGGTATTGTATGCTTGGGGTCCAAAGTACGAGAACCCTTTCTTCCCTAACTCAAGCCGATTTACATTAAATCGGTACACATCTGGTAATAATGTGGATAGCTGAGGCGTCGTGAAGGGGGCACGGGGCCCCTTAACCTTCAATAATTACCTGTTACGCTGCCATTCGGTCGAAATATCATGGTCCGGGAATAATTTAAGTCAGTTTTAATGTGAACCATTCGACGATTACAACCGATATTACGCGGTTAAATCTTAATTTAGGGCAGGTATTAAGTAATCTGATCATTAATTATGACCAACATTATGTCGATCGATCGCCATTTCGGCCAATACTTTGATTCCATCATCATTTCCTGCCGATTTGATGAGATCTGGACGTCATTTAGGCCCATATTACGCACCTGGGAGGCCAGATCGGTAACACAGTTTATTAAAGGGGTTTAATGCGAATCGGATACACGATTTTTACCAACTTACTCGATTTAAATTGTTTAGTCACTTTGAGTCGAATTTTATAAATTTAATATTAATATACAAATTTAACAAATAAACGCCTCCTACATATCCAACTAGACTTTTATTCTCAGCTATTGAAAACAACATCCACTTCATAGTGTAATTAAAAATAATAAGGACTTAATTGTTTCTCGAGACTCTCTTTTATAATGATTTGTTATTAAATATACCTAAACGAGTGAGATTTAAGATTTTTGTGAAAATTAACTATTATTTTTGTTATTATTAGGGGCCACTTGGACAATGCGATCCGCAAACATTTGGGTCACAACTATGACGCGTTATTGAACGTTCTGTTTAGACATGCAATTTTGATTTACATTAAATCTGTACACATCTGGTAAACGATTAAATAAATCATAATAAAAGAAATGAAAGAACGGTATTCAAATGAACGGAGCAGGAAAGCTCAAGGTTTCAAATGAATCGGCCTCGTTAGTCCGTGTAAATGCGCCCTCGTCAGCAAACCCCTCTGTACCGCTCGGCAAATGCTTCTCATTTTGTAATTCTTGAAAGGGTTTTCGTATTTGAATAACGTTTCGTAATACAAATTAAAACAATACTTTTATTTCCCATGATAAGGCGTAGACATTTTCAGGAAAGCTAATTTTATTTTCATGGAGAATCTATAAATACTCATTTTCCTCTTATTTACAAATAAATTTAATTCTGATGAACATTGAACACTATAGGATATTCGTAGTATGCTGTTACCCAGTCCTGAGAGTAGGAAGGAGGATTGTCCTTTGTGCAGTAAATTACTTATGAACTGCAAATCGGTTCCTTTTCCTCATTCAATGTATCTTTATCGGGTCACAATAATGAGATTCGATCCTAAGCATGCTAATGCTAACAGATAACATTCAGCTTTGAAGGTAGTAGGGGGCAATGGCCGATTCAACCCCAGCACAGAAGTGAGGATGCGAGGAATCCCCCCCCCCGGATGACCTTGACCTTGACCCCCAAGGTCACCCCCAAGGGCACGCCCGAGGGACCTCCCCCCCCCCCCGATGACCTTGACCTTGACCCCCGAGGTCACCCCCGAGGGCACGCCCGAGGCCCCCCCCCCGTCACATGACCCATTAACCTAACTTAAACCTGGCACCTGACGTGAGGATGCGAGGAAGCCCCCCCCCCCGACATCACCTGCAGTGAGGATATACCTGCCCCGCAACATAGCCTGACGTGAGGATTCAACTCCCCCCCCCCGTCACGTGACCTGGTGGAAACCTAACATAGGCTGGCGAGCACAGGCGTGAGAGTAGGAATGAGGAATCCCCCCCCCCCGGTCGTCTGCAGCACTTTTCGTGATGAGGAAAAAACTTTCGAAAATTAATAACTAGCCTATTTACCCACCGATTCCCACGGGACTTTTTCCAGAGTGTAGGCCTATCCTAGAGGAAGCGAATGACGTAAGAACCCCATAGATCCGCCATTAAACAAGGCCGCTATTAATTTCTAAACGCGTTTTCCTTAAGGGATCTCAGCTGTTTACCGGCCGATTTTGACGAAACTTCACCACATGTCGGGCGACGGCCTAAGTAAACCATCCCTTAAAGAAGATTGAAAATCAACCGTTAAACGGGCCCGCTATTAATTTTTAAACGCGTTTTCCTTATGGGATCTCAGCTGTTTACCGGCCGATTTTGATGAAATTTCACCACATGTCAGGCGGCAGCTTAAGTAAACCATCCCTTAAAGAAAATTGAGAATCCACCGTTAAACAAGACCGCTATTAATTTTTAAACGCGTTTTCCTCATGGGATCTTGGCTGTTTTCCAGACCCCTCACGATGGTTCAAAACTAGCAAAGGCGCGGTGAGGATGCAAGTCCCCCCCCCAACCCCCACCCGTGAGCGGCTTCGCAGAGTCACGTGTCGAGGCGCGTGCTAGGGCCTACGTGACCACCCGGGGCTGTTTACTCATCAGCGGTTCCGGGAACTGTTTACCGATTACATTCCACTGCGAACCTAACTTAAACCTGGCACCTGGCGTGAGGATGCGAGGAAGCCCCCCCCCCCGACATCACCTGCAGTGAGGATATACCTGCCCCGCGACATAGCCTGGCGTGAGGATTCAACTGACCCCCCCCCCCGACATCAACTGGTGTGAGGATATACCTGCCTCACAACATAGCCTGGCGTGAGGATTTACCTGACCCCCCCCCCCCCGACATCAACTGGTGTGAGGATATACCTGCCTCACAACATAGCCTGGCGTGAGGATTTACCTGACCCCCCCCCCCCCGTCAGCGATAGACTACCTCTCACGTTTCTGGAAGCTTCTAGAAGGTTCGCTGAAGCGTGCAACCTGGGTATAAAACCGAGGCAGAGCCGCGCGCGCGACCTCAGTGTTGTTTGAGACGTCACCATGAACGGAAACGGAGTCAGTGCAGCTGAAGTGGACCAAACGATCCGCTCCTTCCTAGAGGAGCTGAACGCAATGAATGATGAGAACGCCAACGCACCGCCAGTACAGCAGGGATGTGTGTCAAAGAAGAAATAGCTCGATGGGTGGACTGTAAAGAGGAAGGAAGTGCCTATCGATTCCCCGACACTGTGCTGGTCCGCTGGTGGATATCAGTACACTGTGAAGAACCCTACCAACAGCGGTAATGTACTGTTAAAGATGAACGTGTTCAAAGGAGGTCGCCCCACGTTCAGTTGTGGCTTGTACTTGGACGAGGAGCGAAACGATGAAATCTGCATATGCCTAGAGGACCTGCTATCCAGATTGCAAAACCTATGGCTGGCAAATAGCGAGACGGGAGAGTCAAGATACGACGGCATCACTAGAACCGCTTACTCCTCTACCTACCTGGCGAAATACCGATTGCGTCATCTCAGGGAAAACCAAGAGGAGCGTACACTCCAAGCGCGCTACCCAGTAAACGAGAGAGAGCGTGGAAACTTCCACTAAGCAGTTGATAACCGAGTCCCTTCAATATTAAAAAAAAAGCGAGAAAAGAATTTAGTTTTAAGAGCCGAGGTGGCGGTGCATGGCAGTCAGTAGACGCCATGGACTTGAGGTGGAAACACCCGTTCACCGCCATCGTGGCCGGGCCTTCGGGCAGCGGCAAGTCGCACTTCGTGGCTCGCTTCATAGAGCACGCCGACCGCATGTGCGATACGCGGTTCGCCCGTATCACTTGGCACTATGGCAGTGGTGGCGGCGGTGGCAAGAGCCGTGCGGACTCTGCCGTGCGCTACGTAGCCGGCCTGCCAGACCTGGACGACTACGACGGTAGCGAGCCCGCCCTGGTCATCGTCGATGACATGATGCGCGAGGCCGGCCCCGGCGTGGCGGACCTGTTCACCAAGGGCTCGCACCACCGCAACATGAGCGTGTTCTTCATCACGCAAAACCTGTTTCACCAGGGCAGGGGCCAGCGCGACATATCGCTGAACGCCCACTACATAGTGTGCTTCAAGAATCCCAGGGATCGCGCTCAGATCAAACACCTGGCCCGTCAAGTATACCCGGAGAACCCCAAATTCGTGGAGGAGGCTTATGCGGATGCCACGCGTGATCCGCACGCCTACCTGCTCATAGACTTGAAACAGTCCACGCCTGAAGAGATGCGCGTACGTTCGGCCATTTTCCCAGACGACCCGGTGAACTACGTGTACCTGCCTAAGAAGAAGTGATAAATAGGCCGAGCGCGTGCCAGCGTCAGTCATCATGTCACACCGTGTGAAGAAGGACGCGGCACTGCTGAGGGCCCTAATACACGCTACGCCCAAAGAACGCAAGGCCCTGTTAAAAGCGTGCGACAAGAGTCGCATCAAGTCATTGTGCGAGTGCGCGTATAACGTGCTACGCGGAAACGTACCGCTTTCCCCCTGTCTCAAACGCAAATTGAGCAAACACAAACAGGTGCTCAGACGGCTAGTGAAACGCGGCGAGGGTTGGACCAAGAAGCGACACTACCTCGTCCAACGGGGCGGAGGGATCCTCCTACCTCTGCTGTTGAACGCTGTTCTGCCCGTTCTAGCGCAGAAGCTAATCGGACATGGAGTACGCTAGGAAAATGGTGGTTGTACCGCAGGAGCTCATCGAGAGATTGCGAGAAGGACCGGGACCAGGGCCCGAGCCAAGAGGAGGAGCAGGTAGCGCCAATAAGCCAGCCAGCCTGGACGCTGAGATGCATCGCATATTGAGCGACAAGCGGCTGGACGATACGGAGAAATGGAAACAATATCAGCAGGTGTTACAGCGGTTCCTGCACTTTTCCGCGGCTAAACGTCAACCCATAGGTCTGTCAATCATCGAGGGTGAGCAGAGGGAGGAGGAAGCGGCGGGGGGTCCGAGTCAGATGAAGCGCGAGTCTAGCACCTCGGCGGAGGAGGACATTGTGGAATCGTTCTCAAAAATCTACAGGTCGGTGGCGCGAAACTTGTTGCGATTCATGACCCGGCAAGGCAGCCCCATCGCCTGGGACGCCAGTGGGGCGGTGTACGTGGACAAGGTGAAGATCCCCGATTCCAATATAGTGGACATCGCGCACAGCATAGTGAGAGCGCGAAGGGCGGACCGATTGCCTACCAGCTGGCATCAAGTGATGACCGCCTTGAAGGACATGAACGTGCCCAAAGAATACGTGAGCAATCCCACGGCGTTGCGTTACCTAGGCGTGGGGCTGGACTCGGCATCGAGCCCCTGGGGAGACACAACGGCCTCCTCAACACCCCTCTCACCAAGGTTGACACCGATACTGGATCGCCTGAGACCGCGACCCCCAGCGGCTAGGAGAAGGATAATAACCGAGGAACCCGACCGGGAATCGTCATTGGACAACTGGGAGCCGTTCACACCGTAATGGAGAAGTTGTACTACGACCCGAGCCAGCCCGGTTCCCTCGGTGGGGTGGCCGCCCTGGCCAGAGCCGCGCGCCTACCGAAACGTCGGGTAGCCGACTGGCTGCGCGCCCAGGACACCTACACGCTGCACAAGCCTGCGCGCAAGCGGTTTCCTCGCAACCGCTACGTCGTGTTCGGGCCTCGGGAGCTGTGGCAGGCGGACCTGAACGACATGCGCGGCCTGAGCCGGTACAACGACGGAGTCAACTACCTGCTGACTGTGATAGACGTATTCAGTAAGCGGCTGTTCACGGTATCACTGAAGAGGAAAAGCGGGCCTGAGGTGGCTGCTGCGTTCGAGGGAATATTCGCTGAGGCGACTCCCCGCTGCCTACAGACCGACAAGGGGACGGAGTTCACCGGGGCCGCGACCAAGCGAGTGTTCAAGAGTCACGGTGTAAACTACTTCACCACGCAGAACCCCGACGTGAAGGCGGCGGTGGTGGAGCGAGTCAACCGCACGCTCAAGAACCGCATGTGGCGCTACCTGACCTACAAAAACACGTATCGCTACGTGGACGTGTTGGACAGGCTTGTGGATGCCTACAACCGCAGCCCGCACAAGAGCCTGGGTGGCCTACGACCCGTGGACGCGGACAGCGGCGATGGTCAAACGGTGTACAAGGTGTGGCGTCACATGTATGGAAAGGCGATCCGGCGACACAAGCCCAGGTTCGAGCCTGGTGACACGGTGCGCATAGCCAAGGAGAAGGGCACGTTCGCCAAAGGTTATGAGACCAACTGGAGTAAGGAGCTGTTTGTGGTGGACCACGTATACGGGTCGCATCCTCTACCATTGTACGTGCTGCGAGACCTGAACGGGACGCCGCTGGAAGGGCGCTTCTACGAGCATGAGATGCAAAAGGTAACGATGGCCCCGGACCGCCTGTACCAAATAGATAAAATACTGGACACTAAAGGGCGAGGCTCCAGTAAGCGCTACCTAGTCAAGTGGGCCGGTTACGGAGAGGACTTCAACTCGTGGGTACCTGCATCTGAAGTGCAACAGCTGCGATGACGAGGCACGACCAGTTTTACCTGACGTTGCCCAGTAACAGTTCAATGAATTACTATCCCAACAACATGGTGACAAACTACACGACCCATCTACCCTCGACCGTTGATCTGTCAGACGGCGAGTGGGAGGTCGCTCTGGCGGAGGCGCACTACCCCTTCTCTTTTCTGACCGTCGGTGAGGGAACCTACATCAAACTAGTGCTGGGAATGAGGGACTCGAAAGGCGGGTTGGCCGTGGTGGACAAGTTGTTAATCAAAGTGGAGCCGGGCAATTACAGTAGTACCGAGGAACTCGTGCACGCAATCAACAACCACCCTCAAATGAAGAGTAACCTGTGCACCTTCTCGTATGACGAGAGGTCCTCCAGGGTGGAATTGATGTCGACGTCTTCAGCCGTTCAGAGCCTCAAACTGAGCCCCAGTTTGGCGCTACAGTTTGGCTACGAGGTGGATACGGATATCGTCAAGCGTCACAGGTCCGTGAGGCCGACTGACCTCTTCGCCGGTCTACCATCACACATGTACGTGTATTGCGACCTGGTGGAACCCCAACTGGTGGGCGACGCTGTGGCGCCACTACTGAAGATCCTCAACATCGACATCAGGAATTACACGTACGGTGCCAACACGACAGTGTATATAATAGACCCGCACTACGTGCCGGTGATTAAAACCTCATTCGAGAGCGTGGAAATCGATTTAAGGGACAACCAAGGGCGACACTTGCCATTCCACTTCGGGACCACGTGCATGAAGCTTCATTTCAGGAAAGAGAGGCAGCGGCAATGAATCCGAGCGATCCCTATCTGGCGTATTACCGCCACCAGCAGGCGGGCCATGGCGTATCCTCCGTATTCAGAGGAGCCGCTTTCCAACGCGGACACGGCATCGGCAGTTTCCTAGGCGGGCTGATGCGTACAGTGGTCCCGTTGATCAGATCCGGCGCATCGGCGCTGGGCAAGGAGGCGCTGAGGTCCGGTGTGGGCTTCTTGGGCGACGTGGCGGCGGGTACAGCCAACCCCCGAGTCGCAGCCAACGCCCGACTCAGACAGTTTACCGGGTCGCTGAAACGCAGGGCTGATGAAAAACTGGATCGCGTGCTGAGCGGTGGTGGTGCCTATAAGAGGAGGCGTGTACAGCAGGTTACTCCTCAGTCTCTAGCGAAACTCCTCGGAGCGAGGAAGAAGAGCGCTGCACCCAAGAGGAAGCCCGCAAAACGTGTCGCTAAGAAGAGGAGAAGCAAGAAGAGCAAGAGTACCGTGAAGGACATTTTTGGATAATGGCGTTTCTACATCAGAAGTCGTGCGAGTGTGTCAAGACCGAGTTGGACCTGTTCTCGCTACCGCCCACGCAGACCAGTATAGAGAGTGGTAAATGGGTGCAGTACAAGCCCATCTCCTCCCTGACAGACGACTCACCCGTTGAATTCATAGTTCCGGGTCATGGGGACGAGTACACGGATCTGTCACAGACGCTACTGCATGTGAAGGCTACCATTAGAACGGCTAATGGAGGCGCTGTAACGGGTGATCAAGCGATAAAAGAGGTGGGTCCGATTAACAACTGGCTGCACTCGCTGTTCAGTCAAGTGGACCTGTACCTGAACAACAAACTGGTGTCTCCTCAGAACAACACATACGCCTATCGCGCCTACCTGGAGAACCTGTTGTCCTATGGCGGTGATGCCAAGACATCGCACCTCACCGCGGAGTTGTTCTACGAGGACTATGCCGGGTACATGGACAATACTGAGGAGGATAATGCCGGGCTCAAGAACCGGAGGGAGTTTGTCAAGGCCAGCCGGTACGCGGACATGGTCGGACATCTGCACGTTGACCTGTGCAACCAGGAGAAGTTCATGTTAAACGGCGTGGAGATGCGCTTTCGCCTGATCAGGTCAAAGAACTCATTCTCCATCATGTCCAAAACCGTGACAGACTATAAAGTGGACATCGCCGAAGTCAACCTGTTTATGCGCCGCTGTAAGATCAACCCGAGCGTGCTGTTGGCTCACAGCAGGACGCTGGAGTCGGGCACAGCCAAATATCCCATTACGCGCGTGGAAGTGAAATCCTTCACACTACCCTCCGGTATCAGCAGCAAGACTCTGGACAGTGTGTTTCTGGGTCAACTGCCGAAACGCATTATAGTTGGCCTGGTCAGCAATCAGGCGTTCAACGGGGACTACAAGAAGAACCCGTTCAACTTCACCCACAGCCACGTGAACTTCTTCGCGCTGTACATAGATGGTGAGCAAGTGCCATGTAAGCCGCTTCAACCGGATTACACGTTCGGTCAGGAGTTGTGCGTGCTCGCCTACCACACGTTGTACACCGGCACCGGCATCAATTTCTCAGACTGCGGTAACGAAGTCAGTCGCAACGAATACCCCTACGGATACTGCCTGATGGCGTTTGATCTGACGCCTGATATGGCAGCCTCTCAATCCAGCCACTGGAACCTGGTGCGTAACGGTAACCTGCGCATAGAGATTGGGTTCTCCGAAGCCTTGGCGGAGGCGTTCAACTGCATAGTGTACGCCGAGTTGGACAACGTCGTGGAGGTGGAACGTCATCGCAACGTCACAGTCGACTTTGGCGGGTAAACGAGTTGCCGCGCGCTCAAGGTCACCGCGGACCGTGATGGCGGCGCGCGCACCCAAGGTTATCCCGCTAGGCGCGCTCCCGCCAGCGCTCAGTCTAGTTCAGTCAGCCGTACGGGATGGACGTGCCGCCACCGATCTATAACGAGCCGCCACCAGCGCGCTGTCATCACGGAAGCGTGGTGATGGATATGCAGTGTTTTAAAGACAGTGATAATGACTTTCTACTGAAAGAGGTTTGCGTGGTGGACGTGACTACCGGCACGCTGCTCCTACATCACATCGCCCGCCCACCCTTCAGTAAGGACCTCCTGACTTCCGAGAAACAGCACGAGAGCGTCTGGGTCACTCGCCACTGCCACGGCTTGGAGTGGGACCAGGGAGACATCGCGTACGTCGCCCTGCTGGACAAGCTGCGCTCCTGCCTCATCCACCGCCCCCTGGTCTACGTCAAAGGATCGCAGAAGAGGGACTTTGTACAACGCCACCTCATAACCGAGCCCGCCGCCACCACCGCTCAGGACATGGAGGATCTGGGCTGCGGGTCGCTCAACGGTCCGCCCACCTACCGGACCCTGCGCTGTCGCCACCATAAGAGCTCCCACAACCGTTGCGCCCTTCATAACTGCATAGTATTGCGGGACTGGCTCGTGGCTAACGACAGGTCGGACCCGTCCGTCTCAAGCTGCCTGTGCTGCTTCCGCCCACGATGAATACCGTCCAGATCAGAGAATGCCTGGTGAGGATCCCCGGACTGAGGAACGTTGCGGTCTACGCCTCTGACCAACTACCGGACGTGCCGGTCAAGCCTCTCACCGCCATCGTGTCCAACACGGTAGCTCACACCGAGGGAGGCGAACACTGGGTGGCGTTTTACTGCTCGGAAGAGGACAGACTCGAGTACCTGGACAGCTACGGAAGGCCGCCATACCAGGCCGACTTTCAAATGTTCCTGAGGCGCAATCCTCATCACCGCCACTATGTCTACAACAGGTATCGACTCCAGGGCTACGATACTTCTGTTTGCGGCTACTACTGCCTCACTTACCTGTACTGCCGGGCTGTTCTCCGCACGTCACTCAGCGACTACGTCCAGCTCTTCGACCCTGCCGCTCCCGCCGCCAACGACGCTCTGGTCCGCAGGCTCTTCCACTCCATATTCGCTTAAAACTAATTTGTAAGGTTTTTGTAGTATGTGTATGTAACCTTATTACTGTACAATACATGCCTCATAATGATAAAGCTTGTGTTTTCATTTCTCCTTTCTCCTTACTAAATTTAAAAAAATTAGCAAAACTGAGGCAGCGGGGCTGGACCTCAGGTTTATATACCAGCGGCGCGTGTCACTGGCTGAGCCCCCGCCAAGCGGCAGTGAAGGTCGCCAAAGAGGGCGCGTCACGAGACCCCTCGGACATCAGCAAACCGCTGAGTAATTCGAGGGTGCAACCTTGAGCGTCAGCAAACCACTTAGCAACTCCTTCCTGGGCAACTCCTTCAGGGCCGTCCCCGACACGCGCCGCCAATCGCTCCCGGTTGGCGGGGGCTTTTTAAGCTGCACGGCTCGGGCCAAACGGCCCATAACGCCTTTCCGAGCCTAACGGCTTGTGACTTTTGAGTAAGCAAAGGGAGGAAATAAACAACTCGGGTTCATGCTGTACATAAAGCTATTATATTTTCTTACAAATACTATTTACAATTTTTGTTTCTCTTATAACTAATATATACAACTAGACGGGGAATTCCTCTTCTTCCTCGTCTTCGTCCTGGCGCTGTCCCTCCTCCTCCTCACCATCCACTTCCATCCGCTGCGGATGTTCTCCTCTCCTCCTGGCTGGCGGTAGCGGCGGGACGTCCTTGTGTCCCCACGGCAGAGTGTGGATGCCGTCGGGGAGGACGCACCGCTTGTCGTCAGCTGGACTGAGGCTCAGCTTGTTCACTTCCACGGTGTACACCCGGTGCAAGTGGGACTGGAACCGGACGTTGGTGGTGTGCTTCTGGACCCCGTCAAACAGACACTCTCTGTAGTCGTCGGGGGTGAGGACGTTCTTGACAACGCCCTTCGCAACCCCCTTGGCTCGCTTGAGAGCCTTACTGCCGCCTGTCGCTGCGTCCTCGATGTCCATGAAGTACAGCTTGGACCGCAGGCCGAGGTACTCGTATAAGGACAGGCCGTTGCACTCGTCCTTAAACTTTCCGATGACCTTGGCGTTGACGGGGTTGTAGCAGGGGTGAGACCTCGGATAGCCGCTGGTGTCGAAGTCGTCCAGGTGTTCCTTCATCTCGGCGTAGACGTCCTGAGACACGATGTCAAAGACGAAGCTGTCCGTGTCCATGTAGTCCACGGTGAGGCGGTCACCGTAGCGCTCCTTCATCTTGCGCAGGAACTCGTACATGAGCCACTTGCTCAGCTCCAGGACTGACATGCCTACGTAGATTGGCTTGTCCAACACAATGTTGACCTTGGACAGATGCACCAGGGCCACGTCCTCCGTGTAGTACGTCCGGTCCAGGAAGTTGGATCTGGCGACGTACTTGGAAAACTTCTCCGGGGTGCACACCAGCTTCACGTTGAGGCGCTTCCGTACATTCTCGATGGTCTTGCCAAAGACCGCGTTGTTCATGAGCTTGAAGAAGTCCTGTTCAAACTTCGTTTTGGCCTTCTTCCGCAGCTCCGTGTTCATCAGGATGTACGGTTCCAACCACCGCGACTGGTGAAACGAGATCGCCCGATGCACCGCGACCAGCTCCAATCCGTTTTGCAGCGCCTGCTGCAAGACCCTGTAGTGACAGATGTAGTGTGTCTTGTCGTCCAGGGTCGTCAACAGTTTGGGGAACTTCCCTGTTGGCGGACGCTTCGTCTCGCAGCAGTAGGGAAGGTCCTTGTGCAGGTCGTGTAGGCGCGTGGGGTAGTGGAGGTCCACCTCCAAGATGTAGCCTCGATCGGCCTCCGCGTCCAGCGCGGCGACGTCCAACGCCTGGATTTCCTCACGGCTGAGCCACTCGAAGTCTCCGGTCGGCAGGCACTGGGACATGGCCCAGCCGTAGAGGTTGTTGGCGTCCAGGTACAGGAGGAAGCGCGTGGGCTCGTCCGGGCGGTAGTCCGGGCACCTGTCGTGGTTGGCCTTGGCGTAACGGGTGATGGCCTGAGAGATGCCTCCCCGGATCCCCTCCTCCACGAACAGGTACATGTCAAAGTCCTGCAGCGTGTCCAGCTCCACACCGCAGGTCTTGAGCATCACGTCCCAGGCGTAGGACGGCAGGGTGTAGTAGTGGGCGGGATCCAGCCCGTACTCTGCTAGCGACGTATCACGGAACTGCTCAAAGACATCGGTGAGCAGGGCGATGTCGCATCGCAGGTACTTGTCCGCGTAGTCCTTGAGGTTGTGACACTCAAAGGCTCGCCACACGTTGAGGGCGTGCTCGTACTCCTCCTCCTTGATATCCTCCAGGGTCATGGAGTTCCTGAACGCCTCCTTGGGAGGCAGCTCCCTGGTGGAGTACAACGTGTCGTACGACGTGACAAAGTCGTAGGGGAACACGCCCTTCCTGCGCACCAGGTCGAACAGCCGGTCGTCGGGGAAGCGCTTCCTCGTCTCGCGCATCTTGTCAGTGGGCAGTCCCGCTGCTAGGCTGGCCAGGCTCATGGACAAGAACCTGTAGGTGTCGAGGAACCGCACCGCGAAACTGCTCTGACGTTGGTTGTCCCCGGGCTGACCAAAGTGAAACCGCTTGGTGAAGGCGATGTAGCGCTCTTCGGTGTGCGCCAGCACGTCCACATCGCCGGGGTCGATGGCCAGCTCCCGCACTACGAAGTGGGCGTCGTAGTTGGACAGGTTGTGGAAGTAGCAGTTGATGTGTCGCTGCTCCCGGTACCTGAGGTTGCACGAGCGGTGGGCGGCTCCTCGGAACTCGTAAGGCGGGGCGTGGTTGTGGTCCCGCACCTTGACGTCCTGGTCCGTGAACTCCTTCCCGCAGAGGTAGCAGTGAGTCGCCACCAGGTACTCGTCCATCTCCTGCTGGGTCAGAGAAGGGTACAGAGATCTCATGCTGAACAGGAACTCCCACAGCGCCAGCACGTCCATCTTGAGCCTCTCCATGAAGACCTTGGACGCGTCAGCCCCGAAGTAGACGCGGGGCTCAAACTCCTCCAGGCCGAGCGAGTCCACGATCTGGTAGGCGGAGGCGTACGGGACGTGCAGTTGCAGGGGCCTCGTGCCGGGCGGCGCTTCCGCAGGGTCGGCAGCGACGGGCTGCAGAGCACACTCAAAGTCCGCGTAGATGCAGAACCTCTCCCGCCTAGTGTACTCGGGGTGGGTGAAGCGGATCTGCTGCTTCTTCGACATGTCCAAGCGGAGGGGAGCCTTGGCGGTGCAGTATCGCATGTGCTCCTCCAGACGCTCGGCACCGGACAGTTGCAGCTTGTCAGGCCGGTTGTCAAAGTAAGCGAAGCATCGCTTACACACGTGGATGGTGTGGCCGTGAGACGTCAGCTGAGGACGCACTAGCCTACTCATGTTTGCGATGTAGACGTAGTGACTGTTCCCGCCGGTGGTCACGTACAGCAGGTCCCGATGATCCTCCAACTCCCGCTTGCAGATCTTCAGCGGGAACACGCGGTCCTGGAACTTTGGCGATCCGTCGGGGCGTCTCCCCACTATGGCGCGCTCGATCCCGTACACGTTGACGCTGATGGCGTTCTTCCTCTCAAAGACCTTGATGTCCTTCACAGCCACGGGGAAGCGTAGGCCGGTCCAATCGTAGCGAGCCATGACGTCCGGTGTGTACGATGCGGGCCTCTCCGGGTGTCGCGCGACGAACTTGGTCAGGACGGCATACGCGAAGCACATGTCATCGAGGTTGTGCACGTTGATGACAGCGCGCGTCTCGCAGATGGTCTTGGGAAGCTGGACGAACCGGGCTCCGCGTTCTCCCAACGGGGTGTAGAGATTGACGCGGATCTCCAGGTCGCGTATCCGGAGATAGCTCCACCCGCTGCCCACTAGCAGGCACTGCTCCTTCTCTTCCTCCAGCTTGTGGAAGGACGCTGACAGGAAGTCCTCCAAGTTGGACGCGGCGGTGAGAGGTACGTTCTTCGTCTTGAAGGCCCGCAGACAGGTGGCTCCGTGGACGTTGGCGAATTCGCACTCCAAGAACATGTTGACCTTGGTGTTTGGGTGCCGGGACCTGACGTCAGTCAACAGGTTCAGGACGCTGTCAAACAGCAGCACCAGCGCGTCCTCCACGGACAAGAAGTCCTCCATGGGTCGAGACAGGCCGAAGGTCAGGAGGCGTCCGCGGAACCCCCGTTGGATGGTGCGGAACGCGGGCAGTCCACCGCCACCACCCACCATCCCGTCGGGTGCCTCGCTCGGTCCGGGCTGAGGCTCGCGGCTGGGTCGAGGCTCGCGGCTGGGTCCGGGCTGGGGCTCGTGGCTGGGTCCGGGCTGGGGCTCGTGGCTGGGTCCGGGCTGGGGCTCGTGGCTGGGTCCGGGCTGGGGCTCGTGGCTGGGTCCGGGCTGGGGCTCACGGTCGGGTCGGTGCTCGGGTGACAGGACGGGCAGGTGCGGCATCTCGTCCACAACGAGGTTCCTCACGACGGGGCAGTTTTCGGCCTCGTGCTGGTCCCGGTTGTAGCGCCGGGTGAAGCCTCGGTCGCAGTAGGCGCACGCGAACCTCATGCCACGGTGGGCGCTCGCCACGTGCTGCTGGAGATAAGCGACCCTGCGGAAAAGGGCGCCGCACTCGGGACAGCGGACCCCGTTAGCGTGCACCAGCTGCACGTGGCGCTGGAGCAGATCCTCGCGGGCGAATCGCCGCCCGCACGCGTCGCACTCGGGCCGTGGGTCTCTGACGGGTGGCGTTGCGGCGGAGGAGGAGGTCGAAGCCGACGGGATCGCACCGTGGACCGCTTCCATGTGATGGCGCAGATCCTCAGGGCTCGCCAGGGCGATGGAGCACAACGGGCACGGACGGCCTGCGAACAGGAAAACAAGTCCTATTAGTTACCTCGATAAACACGAGGGTGAGGAACTGGCGGCCTCTTCCTCATCTCGTTCGCCAGTTTGAGCCCAGTAAATACAAGGGTGAGGAATTGCACAGAGGTCTGACGACCTCTTCCTCATCTCGATCGTCAGTTTGAGCCCAGTAATACAAGGGTGAGGAACTGAACAGAGGCTGGCAGCCCCTTGTTTACTACTTGAATCTGTTTACTCGGCTAAAGCCGTTTACTCTCTCGAAAACAAGTCATTAGTACTGACGGTTTCTTGTTTAACGTAAAACCCGTGCCTGGCGCTTAATCGTGAGGAACTGCACAGAGGACTGGCGACCTCTTCCTCATCTCAATCGCCAGTTTGGGCCCAGTAAATACAAGGGTGAGGAACACACAGAGGCTGGCAGCCTCCTTTCTTGTTTAACATAAAAACCGTACCTGACGCTTGATCGTGAGGAACTGTATAGAGGACTGGTGACCTATTCCTCATCTCGATCGCCAGTTTGAGTCCAGTAATACAAGGGTGAGGAACTTTGGATGAGGATATCGGAGAAGAAGGCGTGCTTAACAAATCTACTGGTGGTTTCCTATTTAACTTAAAACCGTACCTGGCGCTTGATCGTGAGGAGTGGGAGGATGAACTGCTATGAGGTGACGTCGCAGGTTGTCGCTTCGCCCGAAGCGTCTCCCGCAGACGTTGCAGTCGAAATGGCGGTCCCTGTGAGCGGCTGCCGTGTGACGAGTCAGGTTTCCAGCGTTCGCGAAGACGCGACCGCAGACCTCACACATACGAGGAACAGCCATCTGATTGAAAAGCAAAACCTAATTTAATTTCGCTTAAAAATTTTTTTTTTTTTTAAAGAGTGGTAGTGAATCTATTTTGCTTTTTAAGTTTGATTCATTAATTTTAATCGTTATAAAACACAACTGTTTCAAGGTCATTACAATTCCACTCATCTCCATCGGAAAAAGACACAACGACAAGGCTCAGTGTACTGGGATATGTAAAAGATTAATTATTAATGTTAGCTAATAAGATTTTAGAGCATTGGTAAACTTGCTGATGAAAAAGTAAATTATATGTTACTTACATTTTAAGATATTCAAAGAGAAAGTCGTAACAGTCGCATAAGTAATCACCGCGATAGTAACGAAAATTAAAATAACGAATAATTAAAATAGAAACGCTAATTAATAAATATGTTGTTACTTACGTTGACTTTTACGGGAATCCAAAGGCAATGAACAGCAGGTTGTGTAGGTGTATCGCAGAGACAGCAATACTTCGTCCGCACAGTAAGAGCTCCAAAGACAAACTGACGAAACCCTTGAGGACGCGCTCATAAATAGCACTCCAGTCGGGAGGAGTAAGCGGTAAACAGTTCCCGGAACCGCTGATGAGTAAAGAGCCCCGGGCGGTCACGTAGGCCCTAGCACGCGCCTCGACACGTGACTCCGCGGAGCCGCTCACCGGGGGGGGGGGGGACGGGGGGGGGACTTGCATCCTCACCACGCCTTTGATAGTTTTGAACCATCGTGAGGGGTCTGGAAAAACAGCCAAGATCCCATGAGGAAAACGCGTTTGAAAATTAATAGCGGGCCTGTTTAACAGTGGATTCTCAATTTTCTTTAAGGGATGGTTTACTTAGGCTGCCGCCTGACATGTGGTGAAATTTCATCAAAATCGGTCGGTAAACAGCTGAGATCCCATAAGGAAAACACGTTTAAAAATTAATAGCGGGCCCGTTTAACGGTTGATTTTCAATTTTCTTTAAGGGATGGTTTACTTAGGCCGTCACCCGACATGTGGTGAGGTTTCGTCAAAATCGGTCGGTAAACAGCTGAGATCCCATAAGGAAAACGCGGTTATAAATTAATAGCGGCCTTGTTTGATGGCGGATCTATGGGGTTCTTTCGTCATTCGCTTCCTCTGGGATAGGCCTACACTGTGGAAAAAGTCCCGTGGGAATCGGTGAGTAAATAGGCTAGTTATTAATTTTCGAAAGTTTTTTCCTCATCACGAAAAGTGCTGCAGACGACGGGGGGGCTTCCTCGCATCCTCACGCCAGGTGCCAGGTTTAAGTTAGGTTAATGGGTCACGTGATGGGGGGGGGGTGATTCCTCGCATCCTCACGCCAGGTGCCAGGTTTAAGTTAGGTTAATGGGTCACGAGACGGGGGGGGGTTAGTTGAATCCTCACGTCAGGCTATGTTGCGGGGCAGGTATATCCTCACTGCAGGTGATGTCGGGGGGGGGGTGATTCCTCGCATCCTCACGCCAGGTGCCAGGTTTAAGTTAGGTTAATGGGTCACGTGACGGGGGGGGGTGATTCCTCGCATCCTCACGCCAGGTGCCAGGTTTAAGTTAGGTTAATGGGTCACGTGACGGGGGGGGGGGGTTAGTTGAATCCTCACGTCAGGCTATGTTGCGGGGCAGGTATATCCTCACTGCAGGTGATGTCGGGGGGGGGGGCTTCCTCGCATCCTCACGCCAGGTGCCAGGTTTAAGTTAGGTTAATGGGTCACGTGACGGGGGGGGGGGGTTAGTTGAATCCTCACGTCAGGCTATGTTGCGGGGCAGGTATATCCTCACTGCAGGTGATGTCGGGGGGGGTGGGGGGGGGTGATTCCTCGCATCCTCACGCCAGGTGCCAGGTTTAAGTAAGGTTAATGGGTCACGAGACGGGGGGGGGGGTTAGTTGAATCCTCACGTCAGGCTATGTTGCGGGGCAGGTATATCCTCACTGCAGGTGATGTCGGGGGGGGGGGGTGATTCCTCGCATCCTCACGCCAGGTGCCAGGTTTAAGTTAGGTTAATGGGTCACGTGACGGGGGGGGGGTGATTCCTCGCATCCTCACGCCAGGTGCCAGGTTTAAGTTAGGTTAATGGGTCACGTGACGGGGGGGGGGTTAGTTGAATCCTCACGTCAGGCTATGTTGCGGGGCAGGTATATCCTCACTGCAGGTGATGTCGGGGGGGGGGGGCTTCCTCGCATCCTCACGCCAGGTGCCAGGTTTAAGTTAGGTTAATGGGTCACGTGACGGGGGGGGGGGGGTTAGTTGAATCCTCACGTCAGGCTATGTTGCGGGGCAGGTATATCCTCACTGCAGGTGATGTCGGGGGGGGGGTGGGGGGGTGATTCCTCGCATCCTCACGCCAGGTGCCAGGTTTAAGTAAGGTTAATGGGTCACGAGACGGGGGGGGGGTTAGTTGAATCCTCACGTCAGGCTATGTTGCGGGGCAGGTATATCCTCACTGCAGGTGATGTCGGGGGGGGGGGTGATTCCTCGCATCCTCACGCCAGGTGCCAGGTTTAAGTTAGGTTAATGGGTCACGTGACGGGGGGGGGGTGATTCCTCGCATCCTCACGCCAGGTGCCAGGTTTAAGTTAGGTTAATGGGTCACGTGACGGGGGGGGGGTTAGTTGAATCCTCACGTCAGGCTATGTTGCGGGGCAGGTATATCCTCACTGCAGGTGATGTCGGGGGGGGGGGTGATTCCTCGCATCCTCACGCCAGGTGCCAGGTTTAAGTTAGGTTAATGGGTCACGTGACGGGGGGGGGCCCTCGGGCGTGCTCTCGGGGGTGACCTTGGGGGTTAAGGTCAAGGTCATCAGGGGGGGGGAGTCCCTCGGGCGTGCCCTCGGGGGTGACCTTGGGGGTCAAGGTCAAGGTCATCCGGGGGGGGGGGATTCCTCGCATCCTCACTTCTGTGCTGGGGTTGAATCGGCCATTGCCCCCTACTGAAGGTAAACCACTTTTGTTCATAACCAGTGATAAGGAAACTTAGGATTACTGTATTCCCATCATGTACGGATTTTTTCGTTTGCTAATATTTTAACAGTTCAAATTAACGATCCAATTAATGTATTTTAAATCATACCTTCTACGAGAGTACACCCTAGTTAGAACTGTTAGAATTACAAGGAGTATTGCTGTTGAGTGTAAGCGATAGGACTGGATGAGAGGGGAGGGGGGACCCCATTACATGAGTAAATGGCCTACGCTTTGGAATAAATGATCCTCATTAACTCTTGCGAATGCCGTAGCAACCGGCGGGCAAAGTCCAGTTTTGCATGTTACAAAACAATATCCTAGGACAGCATGCATTCCACTACTTCAACTAAACGATATATTACTATCCCTTCAAAGGTTTGTGAGTAATTTCACATAGTGGTAATTACTTGTTATAATTTATTTTTGTTATTTCGATATGGAATTGTTTTAGCGAATTTCCCCTATAGGGAAGAAGCTATTACCATAGGTCTCATGGTAAGACTTAAGCCCGAGACCATGATAACTTTTCATTTTGAGGTACCCAGATGCCAAAAACACCATTCGTTCAAATGTTTATAAATGTATATATGTGTGTGTGTGTGTGTGTGTGTGTGTGTGTGTGTGTGTGTGTCCTTATGCACGATAACTCTCGTAAAAAAGGTCCGATCTTAAGTAAATTTGGTAAAAATATGTAAAGCACCATTTATTTGAACGAGTTCGAAAACCAGACGAATCGCAACTTCCAAAGGGGGTTTAGGGGGGTTTTGTACTCCAAAAATGGTTTTTTTGGGGTTTCCACATGTAATTTTTATTTAAATCAAATTTCAATTTTTACCATTAATTCAGCATAAAAAACAAACAATTTGGTATTTTTATCATTGCTCTACGTCAATTGGTTCCTGAGTTATTGAAAGTGCTAAACACAGTACGTTGTCTAATGTTATTCTTATGGAGAAAAAGAAAAATTGTATATCTCGCTTATTTATGAACATAAACTGACAAAATTTGGTATATGGCTTCATCTGGTTAGGTTTTATCATTGTTTGCACAAAATACAAAGTTTCACGTATGGTTCCCGTAGCAGGAAACCTAGGTAATCGGTCCCCATGTTATTCTTACGGAGAATAATTAAAATGTTATATATCGCTTACTTATAAATGTATATGAATGAAACTTGGTATGTGACTTTAATTAGATGAGTTCTAATGATATTTGCATAAAAACCCATTATTTTGTGTTCCTTGTTGCAGCAAACCTGCGTACTCATCCCCGATGTTATTCTTATGGAGAATAATTAATATTTTTAATATCGCTCATTTGTGAATATATTTCTTATGAATCCTGTTAAGTGTTAATGTGTTATGTTATATATTCATTGGAAATTCGCTGAATATGCAGGTTTGCTGCAACGGGGGTATTTTAAATATACTTAAGATTACTTCGTTTTAACACAATACCTTTTAGTTACCTAAGACAACTTGTTAAATCAAACTAAACTGTTTTGTTGCTTGTGGTAAATATACGTGTGGTTAAGGTATTATGGGCTAAGCCTCCAACCCTATTCCCCTTTCTCCCCCCTCCAAATCTCTTGAGGGTAGTTAAGTGATAAGTCGTAAGCTATTCCTGCTAAGCCACCGTTTTATCATCATGCGAATATTTATATCCTGTTTTGAGTTAGTTGTTTGTATCCGTGGAGAGGCTAGTCACATTTATTTACTTTGGCACGTGCGTGTTATATTCACAGTTTGTACTCATTAAGGTTGAACAGCTGTTTTTGTATGATACTTAAAGTTTTTATTTAAGACTCCATAAACCCAATGTAACATTTTTGTAACTTATAAATTACTAGTTGGTGCCCGTTGAAATTCGACGGATAAAATATTAAGGGTGAGTAGTCGATGATAGGCTACGAAAAACACTACCAACAATGAAATATTTATAGTTTTTTTCTAAATTAGCTCAATTTGATGACTTCACTCCGCAGCTCCATGATATTTGTCATTTTTAAATTAAACATAAGAAACAGAACGGAATAAATCATTTACATAACCTGAAAAAAGCCGACTTAACAATGTTTAAAATTCCCAAGTCAATTAATTTAATTGAGCTATTTTATTTAGTTAGCTGATTACTTAAATACATGTTAAAAAATAAGTTCCAAGGGGAGTTCATGATTATCCTCACAGATTGCAGCATTCCAGGACATGAAATTTTCCATTCTTTGTAAAAAATTTGTTTATCTATATTTAAAAAGATAATTTTTGAGTGTATGTAATCAGATGATAAATCCACTGTGCCAAATTTGAAGGGGTTTTCTTGGAAACCCCCAAAATGATATACCCACAATTGCAGATAATTATCGTCGTGTGAAGACTTATTAAAATCATTCGACATAATCATGCTTATTGGATAGTTTTAGAGCGTTTACGGACACTTTAAATCCGGCAGAAAACTGGTCTGAAACTTTTGCCAATTGGTGCATTTGGTTTTCATGACGGTTTTCATGACGGGATACATAACCTGTTTATTCTGTTGTTTGATCGGTTGAATGAAGCGTCCCTCGTGTAGCCTCGAAGAAGTAATATACCTATGGACATCGGCACTATGTTTACTCTGAGCTCACGGGGCGAAACTAAAAATGAATAACATGGGATGTCACTACTTAAAGGGTTATGTATACATTGTAGACTGTGTCAATTGATACCGTAATAGTTGCAACATACGAGGAAAATTATTATCTTCTTCTGTGGTTCAGCTTGATGAATCGACTCCACTAATTTCAATATACGCGATACATTTTTGAAGGATACTGGCCACTAATGATTTTCTCTAAGCCAGCTGATTCCTTTTTAGCGAATTTCCCCTATAGGGAAGAAGCAATTACCGTAGTCGGCATGGGAAGACCTAGGCCCGGGACCATTATAACCGACCGATCGACCGATCGACCGATCCGATGGAGTATTTTGTGGGGATTTTGTACCCCAAAAATGTTTTTTAGTTTTTTACATATCATTTTTGAAAAAGTCAAATTTTAGTTTTGTCCATTTGAATTGGCTTAAAAAAGCGCACAATTTGTTGTTTTGTTCATTGCTCTACGTCAAATGGTTACAGAGTTATTGAAAGTGCTAAACACAGTACGTTGTCTAATGTTATTGTTATGGATAATAAGAAAAATTGTATATCTCGCTTATTTATCAACTTATCCTTATGAAACTTGGTATATTGCTTCATATCGTTGTGGTCTATTGATATTTGCACTAAAAACATTTTTTTGCCTATAGTTCCCGTAGCAGCAAACCTGCGTACTCAGCCCCGATGTTATTCTTATGGAGAATAAGTAATGTGTTATCTCCCTTAATTATGAACATAAATTAATAAAATTTGGTACGTGGCTTTACCTACTTGAGTTATATTGATATTTGTATAAAACCCCATTTTTGTGTTCCTTGTTTCAGCAAACCTTCATACTCAGCCGCCATGTTATTCTTATGGCGAATAATTAAAATGTCATAAATCCTTTATTTATGAATGTATATTGATGAAACTTGGTATGTGGCTTTATGTGGTACTAAGATACATATATATGTATTGGAAATTCGCTGAGTACGCAGGTTTGCTGCTACAGGGGTATTCTACAATATTTAACTATTTTGTTTGTTCTTAGATATACAATATACGGGTTTTAAAAATCAGCTGGTTATAGAAACTTAAAATAGTGATAAAATAGGTATTAAAATGCTATTTGTTATATTCTAAGTGAAATTATTTCAAAAATGTAAGTAAACTGTGTAAATTTAGAGGGACTGCTCTTTAATTTAAAACAAACCGCGTGTAAAACGGTTCAGTGGAAACCTCAGATGAACTGATCAAAGAGGTACAAAGTTGAAATGTTACCCCATGTTAAATTGCCATAAGAAAATTTGTAATTACATTTTTAAATAGTTACTGACCAAATACCAAAATTTAAGGCAAAATGTGCAAAAAATAGGGGTTATTCCCTTTCATTTACCACCCTCGTGTAAATCGGTCCAGTGGAAGTCTCACACGTTCTTCCGGAAAATTTTTATAACATTGTTTTTTATATATCTGATTGTATAAACAACTAGATATTTATTACAGTTAAAAATATTAACAATTGATGGAAAAGGCGCTTAAATCCCTAACCTCAAAAATTAGGCAAAATCCTTTTCATTTTGTACACAGACATTGCTCGTGCTAAAGCACTAAACCAGATATGTTATTTTTCCTTCCTGTCCTTCTTTACTACTATTTTTAAAATCAAACAAATCACCCGAAAATAACTATTTATCTCAAATACTAGCAATTAAATTCACGCACGATAAAAATATTGCAATGTCAATTGGTTAAGCTAATGGTTTTCTTTTATTAGGGATGGAATATTATCAAAAACAGGAAGAGGGTTCGACCTTAATATTTTTAAGTATTTTCCACTATCATTTATCTGAATTTGGACTAGAAATATATAGTTTATCCTGACAAAATAAATAGATATACTAAATTAGATGTTGCAATAACTAATCTAGGGATACTGTAAACAAACTATAAAAATATAAATGTTGTGTCATATGGCAAGTTAAATTGTTTTGAGTTTAAATAAAGAAGTGTATTTTTTCTTCAAATATGCAATATACAAACCCATTTAAAAGTGAATAAGGATAATCATCAAATTATTTTTTACCCGATTTTTATAAATTTTTTAACAGGATACTATAAGATTAATTATTTGTTTAAATAAAAACAGTCATTGGAATATTAACTTTTTATTACAATTAGAAACATTTCAAAACTGTTATTAGTATATTTCATAAAAACAGTCATTGGAATATTAACTTTTTATTACAATTAGAAACATTTCAAAACTGTTATTAGTATATTTCATAAAAAATTGTCCACAGTAAACATTACTTTCCACTGTAAACATTAGACACCTGTATGTAAGTATGAAATTTCGCAGGTGATAAACACATAATGAAAACAGCTTATCTCAAAGTAGTGCAGTGAAAAATATATCCTATACTCTTATATGAGCAATGTTTGCTTGATTGGTTGGTTGGTTGCATAAAATTATCTCGAAAACGGCTCCGAGGATTTCCTTCAAATTTTGGAAATTAACTAAATTCTGGTATAAAAACATGTTCTTGACAGGTCTCATCCCCAGTAAAAATCAAATAATTTTAACAAACTAAATTGAAAAGTTAAAAAAATTAACATTGGGCTTATAGAGTTTCAAATCAAAACAAAAGAATTGTAACAGCTGTTCTTAATCAACCAGGAAACTGTCAAAGTTATACTCATGTTGTTTATGATTATCAACATGTGGTTTCCTGAGAGCAGAGATTAAAAGATTTGAGTGAAGATTACATATATAGAATAGTAAAATAAATCAAAGGGACATTGAGCTATAAATAACAACTGGAGTGACCTTAAACATGTCATCCAAACAAACTGACTGGCCTTCCCCCGAGCAAAGCTTGGCCCTCAGGTACTTTACACTTGTACTGAACTTACAATACGATAAGTAAATGTATTCAGTATAAGTGCAAATATTTAGTAGTGTTATGAGACGTTATCGACTGCAACAATACGTATCATGCTGATCAAGAATGTAAATATTTGTGTTGTACTTTATTACCATGCCTCCATTAATGTTAATTTATTTTTACACTGAGATACAATTATTGAAAGAAAAGGTTTACGAGTATGCTTTCAAGACTCACATAACATGACTTAATGTAGCAAACACATTATATTCAGTGAAGCTGATCTCGCATACATAAATTAACAGATTTGATTACAACAATCCTACCTACGCCTAATTTTACGCCTAACAATCCTATTTACTCCGGGTAAATTCATAGTTAGCAAATTAAATTAATTCCACCTGTCTAAATAAAATCATGGTCTACCAAAGATAAACATTGAAACCTTTATCGTCAATGAGGCTCTGGGGGAATTTTGGACATTTTCTGAATGTTGACACACATCGGAATTTTAACGAACATTTGTATATAATTCATGATCGGGGTTTCTTATGATTTTCCCATTTGATTTCAGGCATTCCAAAATTAAGGTTTTAATTATTGATGTGCACCAACAACAAATCGTTTTAATAAACAAACAAATTGTTCAGTTTATTTTTACTTTATTTTATTTAGTTTATAAATACGTTTTGAATGAATATACTCCTTTACACACGCTCGTGACTGAGGTAAGTTTATAACGGATGAAGGGACTTATCAAGGTCGGAGGTTAATGAGGGTGATAAATCCGAAGCTTTAGAGACACTGACGTAAACAACTTATCTCCCCAACTGCCTCCGGGAAAGGATTATCGTGTGCGCTTAGCACTACGGTACTTAATAAATTTACAACTTTACTTCTGTTTTCACCACATTGTATTAGGTATGACATATTATATTGTGAATAAATACATCCCCTAATTCCAGTTTAATTGACTTAAGCGAATTTCCCCTATAGGGAAGAAGCTATTACCGTAGTCGGCGTAGTAAGACCTAGGCCCGGGACCATGATAACTTTTCGTTTTGAGGTCCCCAGACCCCAAAAACACCGTTCGTTCGAAACTGTATATATATATATATATATATATATATATATATATATATATATATATATATATATATACATATATGGGTGAGTAGTATATACATATATGTATATATATATGGGTGTGTCCGTGAGCGCTCTCGTGTAATAACTCTCGTAAAAATTATCCGATTTTGATGACATTTGGTATAAACGTGTAAAGCAGCATTTATGACTTTAAGTTCGAAAACCAGCCAGATCACTCCATCCGATGGGGTATTTTGGGGGGATTTTGTACCCCAAAAATGTTTTTTTTAATTGTTTACATATAATTTTTTTGAAAAAGTCAAATATTAGTTTTTACCATTGGATTTAGCATAACAAAACACACAATTTGGTATTTTTATCATTCCTCTACGTAAATTGTTTACCGAGATATTGAAAGTGCTAAACACAGTGCGTTGCCTAATGTTACTCTTATGGAGGAAAAGAAAATATGTATATCTTGCTTATTTATGAACGTATATTGACGAAACTTGGTATAAGGCTTCATCTGGTTGTGGTTTATTGATATTTGCTCAAAATAACAATTTTTGCCAAATGCTCCCGTAGCAGCAAACCTGCGTACTCAGCCCCATGTTATTCTTATGAAGAATAATTAAATGCTATGTCTCCCTTAGTTATGAACATAAATGAATAATACCTCCATAGCAGCAAACCTGCGTACTCCGCAAATTTACAATGCGTATATATGTATCTTATTACCATATAAAGCTACATATCAAGTTTCATCAATATGCATTTATAAATAAACGATTTATGACATTTTAATTATTCTACATAAGAATAACTTGGCGGCTGAGTATGCAGGTTTGCTGAAGAAAGGAACACAAAAAATGGGGGTTTATACAAATATCAATATAACTCAACTAGGTAAAGCCACATACCAAATTGTATTAATTTATGTTCATAATTAAGAGAGATAACACGTTACTTATTCTCCATAAGAATAACATGGGGGCTGAGTACGCAGGTTTGCTGCTACGGGAACTATCGATTACAAAATATTTTTTAGTTCAAATATCAATAAATCACAACGATATGAAGCAATATACCAAGTTTCATCAGGATAAGTTGATAAATAAGCGAGATATACTATTTGTCTTATTCTCCATAAGAATAACATTGGACAACGTACTGTGTTTAGCACTTTCAAAATCTCTGTAACCATTTAACGTAGAGCAATGATCAACACACCAAATTGTGCGTCTTTTTAAACTGATTACAATGGAAAAAACTAAAATTGGATTTTTTCAAAAATGATATGTAAAAAACTCCAAAAACCCATTTTTGGGGTACAAAACTCCCCTAAAATACCTTTTCGGATTGGTCGATCTGTCTGGTTTTCGAACTTAAGTCATAAATGCTGCTTTACACGTTTATACCAAATTTCGTCAAAATCGCATATTTTTTTACGAGAGTTATCGTGCTCACGGACACACACACTAATATATATATATATATATATATATATATATATATATATATATATATATATATATATTACTAAACAATTCACAGTATAGGGCTGCTATTATTATAAATATTAAAAAATAAAAATTCAACTGAGCACCCTTTTTAAAATCTTTTAATGAAGCTACATGTTTCGGCACTTTTAAGGCCATTTTCAAGCTAGACTTAACCTAAAATAATTTATTAATTTTCGTAAAGCTGATCAAATAAAAACATGCTAAATTATTTCTAAAATATCATATGTTTTTTAATTTTGAGGAAAGGTTTTTGGTTTTCTTTTTTTACAAATCCAATTTAATTAACTTTTCATATATGTCTAGCTTGAAAATGGCCTTAAAAGTGCCGAAACATGTAGCTTCATTAAAAGATTTTAAAAAGGGTGCTCAGTTGAATTTTTATTTTTTAATATTTATATTTATATATATATATATATATATATATATATATATATATATATACAGTTTTGAACGAATGGTATTTTTGGCATCTGGGGACCTCAAAACGAAAAGTTATCATGGTCCCGGGCCTAGGTCTTTCCATGCCGATTACGGTAATAGCTTCTTCCCTATAGGGGAAATTCGCTAAAAACTGGTATACGATTTCACCTAACTGAATGATATTGATATTAGCATAAAAACACATTTTTTGTGTTCCTTGTTGCAGCAAACCTGAGTACTCAGCCCCAATGTTATTCTTATGGAGAATAATTAAAACTGTATGTACCGTTTATTTGTGAATATATTTTTATGAAACTTAGTAAGTGGCTTTATGTAGTATTAAGACATTTATATCTCCATTGGAAATTCGCTGAGTATGCAAGTTTGCTGCGACGGGGGTATTAGATAATTACAAACATATTTAATTCATTTTTGATCATTTAAGTACACCAGTCTTCGGTAATTTTAACCACCCCGATATTATAATTTCCTATTCTTGATGGTAATTCGGTGTTACAACCCACTAGATACTGTATTTAATATTTGTGTAATCACTATCACAACATTGTTTATGTTACATTCACAAAACATTAATGCTAGTTCTTAAAAAAGTTTAAAATTAAAGACGCCATTTCACGTTTTAAAGGTCTGTCTCGGATTTTACATTTCAACCGCTGCGATGCTCTTAGATGGCAATCAAGTCGCTCGTCTCCACCGGAGCTGCTAATTGACAAGACGAATTACCTTAATTGCGAAATTACTCAAACGAGATGACGGTTAGTTAAGGGTTCAAAAACTGATTTATAGGAGCGATGAATAATTCTTTCGAGTGCCAGGTTGAAATTCTATAGTTTTTAAGCCAAAATGTCTTATAATGTAGGATTTTTAAACATCTATAAACTAGTTTACTTCCATGGTCACTTTTATTATTGTTAGAATATACGTGATTTTATGTCTTAATTTTAATTTTAATACGATAAATATGAATTGATTATATTTTAAGAGATCCGCCTTGGATGCGTACATATTAGGTTGAAAGTTGTTCGGATAAGACTTTATTACAATCTGTGGGAAAGCATATTACAACTGCTATGAAATTTCCAATCTCACAGTGCCAATAAATATATTATCTCGCACAAAGGGGCGCCAGCTACTGCACACTTCCAGCACGTGTCAATCTCAAACTTGGCTCCGTTTCCCAGGGGTTGGTTGCTTCATTCACACGAGAACTAGACCGTGAGAGCCACCCGTGAGAATACTCTATAAGGGATGCTGCACACCAGTTGTGTAATTAGGGGTGCATGAATTAACCCGCTGATAGTTATTAATGTTATGAAGTTTTTACACGATATTTATAAAGCTGACAATAATTCTTAACATTATCATATTCGGTATGTTTGGAATATTGAATGGGGTTTCGTAAAATCGTAACATTTGGACAAATTTGTTATACTAGTTGTCCACCACTAGTCAACGGACATTAGCCATCTCTGAATAGTTAATTTTTTCTTGACTTTATTCTAGATCCTTTTTTTTGTTATCATCAGCAACAAACTTCGTTTTGGGAGTTAGTTTTACCAACAGTGAAATAATGTAATGAGCCCGCTACGCTTTTGAAACTTCGGAAATTGTCTGATGTACTGCCTATAAGCTATAATCAAGAGTTGTGTAATCTAGCGATGTAAGAGCGATAGTTTAGGAACATCTCCAAGCTCCAGTGTCAGTCACCGGCACGCGTGCCAGGCACGGCTGGAACTGTGACGTCACCATGGAGTTGTGACGTCGACAAATTGTGGCGAAACACGCAATACGTGTGCGATACCGACCGATGGATAATGGAAGCCTGGATGCCTCCGTTGGCTCGTAAATCCTGAAATGAACAAAAATAATTCTAACAAATACCTTTCAATAAAGCCGAATGTTATATAGTTTGCAAGTTCACTCGTTTGATTATTTTTTTATAGAAAATTAGATTCTAGAGGTTTAAATTTGCTAGAGAGTATTTTTTTAAATTTTAAAAGGGTTTTATCGAACATAAAATTCAAATACGGTTGATAGGAAGTAACCATTTATAGGATTTATCTTTATGGGACTGAGCTTAAAGCGACGAAACAAACGTAGTTTACCTCAAATCAATACAATATTTAATAGTCCAGTCAAGTTATTCATTAAAAAGGGCCCTTGCATATGTAGTTCTATGTTGTTAGAGCCTATACCACAAGTAAGAAACCAAGTTTGCAGCTTCGAAAGACCTGTGATACTGGCGTAGTAGCCTAAAAACAGTCAATCTTTTGCACTTTTTAGTGAATATCCTATGGAAAAGTGAACTATTAGCATAACCCGCACGGTGATACTTAGGCCCGGGACCACCATAAAAGTTCCTAACGTGACCCCCTGAACACGTTTTGAGGGTTCTATAAAAACGATATATATATATATCTTTATATATACATATATATTTATGTATATATATATATATATGTGTGTGTGTGTGTGTGTGTGTGTGTGTGTTCGCACTCTAGCGGTCGCATTTTTTGTCCGATTTACTTCAAATTTGGTAGAGACATTCCTTTTTATAATCAGTTGGACAAGTTCGTTGGGCAAAACAATCGGAAAACTCTAACCCCCTTTTTTGGGGATTTTAATGTTTCAAATTTTGAGTTTTTGGGCCCAAAAAAGGTCAGAAAAGCCCCAAATGTACATTTATTGCATAGTAACTTATTTTACGTAAAAAGCCAAAGATTTTAAGTCCTCCCTCATCATTCTAGCACAAACTTACCGACAAGTACTTCTCTTCGGAAGTGTAACCACTAGCTTGAGTTTTAACCAGACAGTCTTTTGAAAGCTCCAATTGTTCGATACAATTTCTCTCTTAACATCATGAACAAACTGTCAAAACTAAAAGATTTGTCTTTAAAATATTGTAATCTTCTTTGACCACTTTTCTTTTACCTACAATACCTACAATATCCTACAATATCGAATATGTTTTAAGATATTTTAGATTAAGTTTCTGAGGTAAGTTCTTTGCATTAAATTAAGTTTATATTTGCTTTAACAGACGGCCATTGCATTGCACCTGTATATTGACTGGACCTATTTCTCATTTTGACCTAATGATGTGAATAGAGAAGTGCTAACAAGAGAATCATATCCTAATGAGCTCTCAAGAACAAGAAATTGGGTACCTGAATACACTGGAACCACAATTTCGATCACATGTGCATGTATAAATTCTGCAACCGCCCTCGTAAAGCAAGGCGTGCTGGAACTTATCATATTTCCTCGGCGGACAGACTAGTATTGCCATGTTAATATTTCCACACATCGCCGTAAGCTCGCAGGGTTTCTGCAAGTCTTGTCACGCGATTGCGTGTCAAGTCTTGCTCATTTATCTTCTACATTTTTATTTCTTTTAAGATCTATCGCTCATAATTTTGAACTGCAGATGAAATACGAGTAGTTCTACACTAAGTAGTATTACTAAGTATTACTAAGTAGTATTCTACACTAAGTAGTATTAACATATCTGTACTATAAATTAAGGGGAAATCATATAAAACCTCTTAAACTGAATTTTCAAAACTTATGCATTTTCTTTTCTTTCCTTATGTCTTCGAGAAATCCAGACATAAGGAAGAAGAGAGTTAAGAAAGTTAAAGGTCACAGTTTACGGCACATATGTCTATTCAGTAATACTGTGAAATTCGCTAAGTCTGACACCCATTGACCAATAAGTAAAAGAGCCTCTTGAATACTGAAAATAGTCAGTTTTTTGTTTTTTAAATACTTAAATTTGATCAACAGCAAAATTGATTTGATCTGATTTGATTTTACTTGGTCGGTGATTTTTTGGGCAGATGACAGGGGCGGGCGGTTTTGTAATCCGTCTGCTTCGTTTGCATTGTACATATTATTTAAGCGTCTGCATTGTTTACATATAAACTTTTGTTTTTATTTTACTTAACATGCGAACAGAAAACAATCTATACCTTTAAAAGGCAAAGCCCTCACTAACTGACTGACTCACTCACTCATCACGAATTCTTTTACTTCCCGTTTACCTAGAGAGTTGAAATTTTGTACACTGATTCTTTAGTCATAAAATAGGAAAACTAAATGGTTTTCATCCTGATCTGACCTTAAAGCCAGGTACCCCGACAAAGTTCCCATGTGTTCCTTATAAACATTCATTTTTGTTTTAGCTGATGAAAATACACACAGCTGATATCTTGATTCGTGGTAGTTCCACGGGCTAACCACAGAATGCAGCACACACAACTGCAATAGTTTTTAATAATCATTTGCGGGACAAATTCTCAGCTAGTACACCCAATAAAACCTAAACAAAAGGTGTTATAGCATTGATACATCTAAAAAATAGCTATCTCAAGACAGTTAAATATTTGATGCCAGGAAAACGAGCAGCATCAGACCAATCCAGCCGCTGCGCTGGTTGAAACAAAAACGAGATCGCACGCAGCACGCTGAAGTGAGGGAAGTGAATTTCCGCGTTAAAACCTTTAAATAAATCTAATAAACGGTTTAAAATACCATTGGTAACATTTTTTTGGAAGATTGAAAAATGTTATTTTGTTACTGTTCTGAAGCTCCTGGTTATATATAATTTGACAAATTAGGATGGCAATGTTGTACATTATAAGGTTAGGAGGAGGTATATTCAGGATAACAAGTTGGTATAGGGGTATTGGGGGTGATAAAACTACATCAAGATATGAAAAACAGCCTTTTCCAGTGTAAAATCCCCATAAGACAACGTACTGTATTTTAACAATTAACATCTTCTTTAATAACTCGGTAAGTAATAGTGCTAGAATGAGGGAGAGCTTAACATTTTTGGCATTTTACGTACAATAATTTAATATGAATAATGTTAAATTCGGGGCTTTTCTTACCGTTTTTGGGCCCAAAAAAATCAAAATTTGAAAAATTAAAATCTCCAAAAAAGGGGGTTAAAGTTGTCCGATTGTTTTGCCCAACGAACTTGTCCAACCGTTTATAGAAGGAAAGGTTCCTACCAAATTTCAAGTAAATAGGACAAAACATTCGACCGCTAGAGTGTGAACACACACACATATATAGTTTTTAGCGACCCCCCAAAAAGGGTTCAGGGGCTCACGTTAGGAACTTCTATGGTGGTCCCGGGCTTAAGTTTCACCATGTAGATCATGCTAATAGTTCACTTTTCCATAGGAAATTCACTAATAACGACCCTGTTTGTAATACAAAAAATTCCATTCTATTCCATTCTAACATTTTTTTGGAAGATTGAAAAATGTTACTTTGTTACTTGTTATTTTTGTTGTGGCTAAATTCCATTCTATCCCTTTAAACCATCGACTATAAATACTGAAGGAGACCCCATCCATATGGCCCAGCTGTCCCACTTTTAGTGTATGATAGAATTTAAAATTGAAGTAGTTTGATTGGGTTACCGACAGATTGTGCTGCTATAAACTTTTTGTTTTATTTATTTACGTTAATTTTTAAAATATCTCCACCCCAGAAAGCAAGTGGTAATCAACTTATGTTTGCTTCCTGACAAACCAACTGATGTATTATCCCCCCCTTAAAAGGATAAGTAATAGTTGACAGCAGTATACTCTGTTGGTGATTATTGTAAACTACGACCTCTTTCAATCCTGGCATACAAAATACCCCCGTCACAGCAAACCTGCGTCCTCAGCGAATTTAAAATGCAAAATATTTGTCTTAATACCACATAAAGCCGCATACCAAGTTTCATAAAAATATATTCACATATAAGCGATTTTAATTATTATCCATAAGAATAACATTGGTAATGAGTACGTAGGTTTGCTGAAACAAGGAACATAAACAATTGGTTTTTATGCAAATATAAATATAATTTAACTAGGCGAAGCCACATACCAAGTTTCATCAATATTCAATCATAAATAAGCGCCATATAACATTTTAGTTATTCTCCATAAGAATAACATGGGGCCTGAGTAAGCAGGTTTGCTGCAACGAGGAACAAAAAAATTGGTTTTTATGCAATTATCAATATAACTCAACCAAGTGAAGCTACATACCAAGTTTTATTAATTTATGTTCATAATTAAGCGAGTCATTACATTTTACTTATTCTCCATAAGAATAACATGGGGCCTGAGTAAGCAGGTTTGCTGCAACGAGGAACAAAAAAATTGGTTTTTATGCAATTATCAATATAACTCAACCAAGTGAAGCTACATACCAAGTTTTATTAATTTATGTTCATAATTAAGCGAGTCATTACATTTTACTTATTCTCCATAAGCATAACATGGGGGCTGAGTACGCAGGTTTGCTGCTAAGGGAATAATCAACAAAAAATCAATTTTTTGTGGAAATATCAATATACCAGTACTACGTGAAGCCACATACCAAGTTTCATCAACATACATTCATAAATAATCGAGATATCAAATTTTATTTATTCTCCATAAGGATAACATTGGACAACGTACTGTGTTTAGCACTTTGAATATCTCAGCAACGGTTGGGCGTAGAATCACAATTTAAACACCAAAATGATCGTTTTGTGGAACTGAACAGATTGGTAAAAGCAATTGTGAAGTTTACATTAAAATAAACTGAGGAAAAGCCAAAAACCTTTTTCCCATAAGATTAACATGGGCGATTTTATGAGCAGGTTTTTTTGGATTTTCTCCGCAACCACTTAACCTAGGTTAATAATTCAAAATACTATATTATTTGTTTTTTTAAGCTCTATAACATGGTTAAAACCAAAATTAAGTTGTTCAAAATTTTTAGGGTGAAAAATGCAAAAAACTGATTTTTGAAAAATTTAAAACCCCCATAAACCCCCCTTCCCATGGTCCGATTTTTCTGGTTTTCGAACTTAAAGTCATGAATGTCATTTTACACATTTGAGCCAAATTTAATCAAAATCGGACGTCTTTTACTCAAGTTATCGCATTCACAGACACATATATAGATAGATATATATATATATATATATATAGATATATATATATACATATATATAAATTTGAACGAATAGTGTTTTTGTCATCTGGGGACCTCAAAACAAAAAATTATCATGGTCTCGGGCTTAAGTCTTACTATGAGACCTAAGGTAATAGCTTCTTCCCTATAGGGGAAATTCGCTAAAACTAGGGACAGATTTTACAATGGCAATGAGAAGTCTACTTCAGTATTACAATGCTTTAAACTGAAAATTGTAATATTTTCCTGCATGAGTACAACATTAAATAGTTTTTTTCTAGTGGCTTGAAGGGGCCAAAGCCCCTACCTTTGCTCCAATACTCTGCTTCATCTGATTTGAACACATGTCATTTCGTAAACAAATTAGAAACTTAATCACATGGTTTAGTGTAAATAAAGCAGACGTTTTTAAATCCCCATGCTTTTCTTATGGGGGATGTTTTACGTTATTTCTCGTTTGCTGGTAACTTTTGCAAATAGTTTTATTTTACCCGAGTCCCTGGGATCAAGACTTTTAATTTTAGCCCTCTCCCATCATCCTGCAATTTGCCAAACTCCCACAATTTTTACCTAAAAATGTTGCTTACAGAATCTATACAGGGTGTCTCACGTGAGGAGTCTCAAACAGATTGCACGTTAACCATTTGACCTAGAAGAATGAAATAAAATTATTTCTTCCTAAATTGACCCCAAGAAATAACGTAAACATATTTTTAGTTTGTTAAATTACAGGGTATTCCAAAAACTGAGGGTCCCTAGTTCGAATCTCGTAATTTTCAAAAATAAACAAATGCCAAATTATACATCATTTTAAAGCTCTACAACAGAGTAACATTTTGGTGGAATCATAACTCACTTAAATTTATCTGCTTCAAGATGGTGACTTTTTTTTAATACTGACATTTACGTTAGACCCTGTATCTGCTAAACCATAAGACATATCTTCATTCTGATTCAAAATGCGTACTCGTTTTAAAACCAGAGTTACCCTAATATGCTACATGACAGTATTTAAAACAAAATACAAAAATACAAAAAAATACTTTTTAGCGAATTTCCCCTATAGGGAAGAAGCTATTACCGTAGTCGGGATGGTAAGACCTAGGTCCGGGACCATGATAACTTTTCGTTTTGAGGTCCCCAGACCCCAAAAACACCATTCGTTCGATACTGTGTGTATATATATACTGTGTGGTTATATGTGTGTGTGTCCGTGAGCACGATAACTCTCGTAAACATTATCCGATTTTGATGAAATTTGGTATAAACGTGTAAAGCAGTATTATGACTTTAATTTCGAAAACCAGACGGATCGACCTAACCACACTTTGGGGGGGTTTTGTACCCAAAAAATGGGTTTTTTGAACTTTTTACATATAATTTTTGAAATAGTCAAATTTTAGTTAAAAACACACAATTTGGTATTTTGATCATTTATCTACGTCAATTGGTTACCGAGTTATTGAAAGTGCTAAACACAGTACGTTGTCTAATGTTATTCTTATGGAGGAAAAGAAAATTTTTATATCTCGCTTATTTATGAACGTATACTGACGAAAATTGGTATACAGCTTCATCTCGTGGTGGTCTATTGATATTTGCTCAAAAAAATATTTTTGCCAATGTCTCCCGTAGCAGCAAACCTGCGTACTCAGCCCCCATGTTATTCTTATGGAGAATAATGAAATGCTCTGTCTCCCTTAATTATGAGCAAAAATGAATAACAACTGGTATACGACTTCACCTAGTTGAGTTCTATTGTTATTAGCATAAAAACCCATTTTTTGTTTTCCATGTTGCAGCAAACCTGCGTACTCAGCCCTCATGTTATTCTTATGGAGAATAATGAAATGCTCTGTCTCCCTTAATTATGAACAAAAATGAATAAAAACTGGTATACGACTTCACCTAGTTGAGTTCTATTGATATTAGCATAAAAACCCATTTTTTGTGTTCCTTGTTGCAGCAAACCTGCGTACTCAGCCCTAATGTTATTCTTATGGAGAATAATTAAATTTGTATATATCGCTTATTTCTGAATATATTTTTATGAAACTTGGTACGTGGCTTTATGTAGTATTAAGACATTTATATCTCCATTGGAAATTCGCTGAGTATGCAGGTTTGCTGCGACGGGGGTATTTGAAAATGTTTATGTGCCCAAAACTCCAAAAAGTCAAACAGTACTGTATGTCAAAAACATATCATCTTAAAGGTCTTGAATATCCTAGCCACTATCAAATTTACACCAACCATGTACCGTATCACTTTTTGTTTATAAGCAATCACCAAAAATCATCGTTTCTCTATATTAAGTGCATGTTATTTGTGTGTAACACTTACAAGGACTCTGTGGCCTCTTCTATAAATAGGTTAAGCCTTTATTTTATATGGAGAAATTATGATTTTTGTTGATTACTAAAAAATAAAAAAGAGATATGAGGTTGGTGTAAAATAGAAAGTTGCGGGGATTTTTAAGACCTTTAAGATTATATACTTTTTGAAATACGTTACTATTTGACATTTTGGAGTTTTGGGCATATAAACATTTTCAAAAATAGTATGTTTTGTATTTTTGCATTTTGTTTTAAACATACTCTTATGTAGCATATCAGGGTAACGTTGAGTTTAATACGAGTAAGAATTTTAAATCAGTACAAAGCTATGTCTTGTGGTTTAGCAGGTACAGGGTATTCCGTAATTTTTCGGAAAAATAGCCGCTATTTTGAAACTGATAAAGATAAGTGAGTTCTGTTTCCACCAAAATGTTACTCTGTTGTAGAGCTCTAAAATGGTATATAATGTGACACATATTTATATTTGAAAATTCCGAGATTCGAACTAGTGACCCTCAGTTTTTGGAACACCCTGTATTTTTAACAAACTAAAAATATTTTAACGTTATTCCTTGGGATCTACGTTAGTGGGAAATAATTGTATTTCGTCCTTCTAGGTCAATTGGTTCGTCTGCAATCGGTTTGAGCCACCTTACGTGAGGATGCAAAATTTAAAGTAGATTGTTCTGGTATAATAGGACCCTGTATAAAGCCTCATCTACCCAGGAACTTTTGAGAAAACCATAAGTCTGACACCCGACCCATCAAAACCCTATACTTGAATGAAGGGTCTCGGTGAGCAAATTGGAGGAAAATATTAGATTTATAATGAAATTTTCCCTAAGGGCACAAATATAAAGAAAAAATTTGATTTTAAACAATAGCTGATGCATTTGTTTTTATTACAGCTGTTACCCGTGCGAAGAACGGGTACACATTCTACTAGCAAAGATTACACATGTGTGATCTTTGCTACTAGCAAAGACGTCTGTAATATATAAAGACGAGCTGCTCCCCCGCAATATTTTGCGGATATAACCCTTATAACTGCTGTTTTGTTATCTAAGAAAATGTGATTTTAAAACTCGGAATATAACCAAAATAAAAGTGTAAATCAAATATTTAGCTTCACAGTGACTTAGAACTTGAAATTATCTTTTAAATAAAAACAGAACCATCAAAACGAGTCAAGTATTAATTTTAGGAAGCGAGTGAATAAAAAGCAAGATTTTTTTAAATATATAGAAGATTTACTTTGACCAGCTATCCTCTTTTAATTTAAATACAAATTTAGGAAATTATGATAGTTTCAATGATGATTTCTTAAAACAAATTATTTATTTATTATTTAAATAATAAAGAGAAACCAAACTTAATGTTGTTTTTATTTTGGTTTAATCCTTATACATTATGAAAAACATTGTTATAAATACTATTTAAGTCAATACATTTCACTTTAGGATCAGCATCATCGGTAAAATTGGTGTTTTATCCGAAATCCCGTTTTAATCTCGCTGAGGGTCTAAAAATCCCGAGGATGAAAACATTGGTTACCAGCGCTCTCTCGGTAAGATGACGAACCAGGTTTCACGGTAGATCTTTCGCGTAACAGATGAACCGTAAGCTCGATGGCTCGATTCATATTATTTTGTATACTGTAAATTAACCAACATTCATAGGTTTAGCCTCTACAAAGTACTAGCACTTCATACATATATAACATTTATAGTGAACAGACCGTTAAACGAGAGTAGAACAATTTACTTCAAATTAATGTACAACGTTAAATATTTTATATGTTACAACAGTAAAGTTACACTTATAATATTCCAGCTTTTTCAACGCCATATTTCAATGTGAATCTATACATAGTGAGTGGTTATAAATTATTAACGATTTTCTCCGGTTTAATTACCTAATTTAGTGTTTTTAATTGTTCTCCTTTATGTCCCCAAAGGAAAGAACAGTTTGACCGCCTCCTCGTCATCGTACTTGCAGTAGTCTGTAAAGTGTGTCAAGTACTCCAGTTCCTTGGGAGAATACTCTTCGGAGGGCCTGGGGCGCCTCTGGTCCGGGCTTGGGGGCTTCGACCTCCACATGAGAGGTTTGCCGCGCTTAACGAATGGTTTGTCCAGGGCGCGTTTCATGCTCCTCGACAGATTATCCAAGACTGCGACCTGTCTTCTTGCCTGGTAAGCTTTCTCGAGAGCCAGGGCATTCCTGCTGTGAACAGTATCTTCGGCCTCTCTGACGATGTCACTAGGTAGAGAGTCCAATTTCATCATCAGATCTTCATACAGAAGTTTCAAAGCTGTAAGGGTTTGAAGAGTAGTCATGTCTGTTTCTCCAGTAGCTACACATTCTTCGTACGCGTGATCCACATAGACGTGTGTCAAAATCACAGCTTCGGAGGACACTAATTCTTTCAAATCGGTGTTTAGCAAGTCTCTTGCAACTTCTTCCAGCATATTTGCTCTCTCCTCTTCTTGTTGAATTTGCCTTTCTGCAATCTCGAGTTGCTCTTCTATCGCTTTTATTTCAGAGTCATAATACTTTTTGACAGCTTGTAAACCTTGTACCATTATATCTTTTGGTTTACGAATACCCTCGATTATCAATAGAGAACTTAAGTGCATGAGTTCCATGTCTCTAAACACCAACCTAACCTGCCACGGGTCAGTGAAGTACAATTCAGGTGGGCCTTTTTCAGCAGCAATGTCCTCTTGGAAGATTTCTATTAGATCATTCAACGACTGAACAGACCCCTCTGTGTCTAATTTGTATCTATCAAACATATCGTTGATACTTTCAATCTCTTTCCCGTCTTTATCTGTCAAAGGATGATCTTGCTGCCACGAAAGAGGACTTATTTGGTGTAAAAATAGCTGGCACAGTTTGCAGTTTCTCCAATTTTCTTCTAGGACGTAAAGACTGCAGCGAATCTGACTTAATTCTTTCATGAGATTCTTGAGCTCTGCTCTCATTTCAGTAGTTTCTTGAGTCATCTCATCGGCTTTTTTACGAATTTGTAGCCATTCCTCGTGATCCTGAGCTTCAAACTCTTTGAACGACGTGTAATAGTTCTTGAAGAGGTCCGTCAATTCCTCAATTCTTTTCTTCTCGTTTCGATGTTGTTCATCAATAAGATATACTTCATCTTGAAGAAAGCCAGTTTTCAATTTTGTATGTAGTATTTCTCTGACTTCATTTATATAGGTTCGCAAAGAGAAATTGTTTTTTATCGGTCTTCCTTTTACAACAGAAATGTTTGCATCGTCCATCTTCTTCTTGTATCGAATTTTTAAGTTGTCATTCGGTGGAACATAAACTCTCTCTGCAAGGTTTTGTACTATTCTCGTTCTTCCTGAGGGTTTTTCAGTAACGCTCAAACCCTTTTCTTTTTCTTTCAGTTTATCCTTTTCTACGCGCTCCAAAACACTGAATGGAACCCCTACTGGAGGTATCGGCGGGAAAGTATACGCCGATCGTTGGCTCTCTAATTCTCGTAATTTGTTTGAGTCTATTTTTCTTCCAGACGTAAAATAGTACTGAGACCGTGGTTGTTGAGTTCTATGGAAAATCTTATCTACAGTGGTAGGCACAGTCACAACTGGCTTCACGATTTTGAAATGCTGTTCTTTCTTCAATCGCTTGATGATTTCAGCACGGTCTAAAATGGAATTTGGTAAACTAGTTCCACTCCCCTCTCCCTCATGCATAGACCTCTTGTGCATCATCTTGATTCACCACCTGGAAAGCAAACCAAATGTATTCTTAAAAGACATTTGTTCAGGTGAGTGGTGGTGTGCTAGACCAATCCGCTGTCCAGTTCAGTTGAGGTGGGTAACTCTCTGTGCTGACACCAAGAAACAACTGAAAGCATTTAAACAAAGAATGCAAAGGAATAACGATGCACAAACTATTTTGTATAACGGATCATGGATTTGACTATTAACGTAAAAGAAAAATATCAAGAGAGCGAAGATTAAGGTCATCAAACTGGAAAAGCAATATACATTTTCTTAAGTTCGAGTATTATAAAGATCACCCCATTAAAAAGGAGCTTTTGGGAGAGGTTTTGCACCCCAAAAATGTAGTTTTTTTTCTTTTTACATGAATTTTGTAAGAAGGGTTTGCACTATTTATGCCAACAAAATCAAACGTTTTAGCACTAGCATTAATTTCTAATGCGTGAATAAATTAACTACTCAAATACTGAATGTAGTAAACACAGAGTACCGTGCTAAACTCAATGTTATTCTTTCCATACTTTCAAATAATCTTAAACGAGCAAAGTCTGTATGTTGATTTGATCTCGAAATCTCGCTTAAATAGGGTTTCAGCGAATTTCCCCTATAGGGAAGAAGCTACTACTGTATGTCTCATGGTAAGACTTAAGCCCGAGACCATGATAACTTTTTTTGAGGTCCGCAGATGCCAAAAACAATATTCGTTCGAATTCATATCTATATCTATAATATTAGGCCTATAAAGAAGAGGTGGTTTCTGTCTGTCTGTCTGTCTGTCTGATGTTCCGGGTGAACGCAAAAACTACTGAACCAACTGGGCTGAAACTTTACACAAAGGTAGATCTTGAACCCATGCAACACATAGGCCTATTCACTTCCTTTAGATACCCTCGGGCTACGCCCCGTGAACGTCCTAAGTTTCAAGGTTTACATTTCAGAAGAAAGTAAACATTCAGAAACTGTAATGCGAACAGCTGTGGATACTTCTATTTTACAGCTTAAAGAGCAGAAGCAAGGGCAGCTGTTTCAAGCTAACTAAAATGTAAATTGTATTGACTAAAGAAGCTAACTAAAATGTAAATTGTATTGACTAAAGAACGGGTAGAAAAAACCCCTGTGTGAAAAACGGGTACGTCAGCTAGCTATTAATCTATAATATTAATAAACAAATATTAATGTGGCTTCATCTGGTTGTGGTCTATTCTTATTTGCATAAAAGACCATTTTTACCGATACTTCCTGTACCCCCCCCCCCGATTTTATAATTTTGCTCCCCCCCGATTTTTATTTTCGCCCCACACCCGATTTTATATTTTGCTCCCCCCTCTTAGATTCTATATTTTTATTTTATGTTCCACCCCCCCATTTTATATTTTTGCCCCCCCATTTTATATTTTTATTTCCCCCTTCGATTTTATATTTTTGCTCCCCCACTTGAATTTTTATTCATGCCCCCTCGCGATTTTGTATTTTGCCCCCCCAATTTTATATTTTTTGCCCCCCCCCCATTTTATATTTTTGCTCTCCACCCGATTTTTATTTTTGCCCCACACCCAATTTTATATTTTGCTCCCCCCCCCGATTTTATATTTTTACTCTTCCCCCGATTTTTATTTTTGCCCCCCCTCCCCCCTCACCAATATTTTTTTTTTTTTACTCGAGTCCTTTTTTTCTAAAAGCGAATCCAAAGTGTTACGTATACCGATTTGGAGTCGCAATCCACACGCCGTTTACTATACTCAACAGAGTACCTCGACTTAGCAACAGGACCCGAACTATCTGCCAGTACATTTCGTTAACTTTGATTTGATTGTACATTAAACGTATAAAATGTAATTTAAATATTGTAAAATAATGTGGATTGTTATTTGATTTAGTTAATGTAACATTTATATGCAACCCGTACGAAGGACGGGTACACAGCTAGTAATATTATAAAGAAGAGGTGGTTTCTGTCTGTCTGTCTGTCTGTCTGATGTTCCGGGTGAACGCAAAAACTACTGAACCAACTGGGCTGAAACTTTACACAAAGGTAGATCTTGAACCCATGCAACACATAGGCCTATTCACTTCCTTTAAATCCCCTCGGGCTACGCCCCGTGAACGTCCTAAAATTCAATGTTTACATTTTAGAAGAAAGTAAACATTCAGATACTGTAATGCGAACAGCTGAGGGCACTTCCATTAGACAGCTTAAAGAGCAGAAACAAGAACAGCTGTTTCAAGCTAACTAAAATTAAATTGTATTGACTATAGAACGAGTAAAGAAAACCCCTGTGCGAAGAACGGGTACATCAGCTAGTATGTGTGTGTGTGTGTGTGTGTGTGTGTGTGTGTGTGTGTGTGTGTGTGTGTGTGTGTGTGTCCGTTAACTCGATAACTTGAGTAAAAAAATCCGATTTCGATGAAATTTGGCACAAGCGTATAAAGCGACATTCATGGCTAAGTTCGAAAACCAGAAAAACTGGACCATGGGAAAGGGGTTTTATGGGGGTTTTAAATTTTCCAAAAATCAGTTTTTTGAATTTTTACACTAAAAGTTTTACAACACTCAATTTTGGTTTTGACCATTTTATAGAGCTTAAAAATATAATATGGTATTTTGAATTATTAACCTGGGTTAAGTAGTTGTGGAGAAAATCCAAAAAACGTCCTCTCAAAATCTCTTATGTTAATCTTATGGGAAAAGGTTTTTAGCATTTCCACAACTAATTTTACTTTAAACTTGACATTTGCTAATACCAATCGGTTCAGCTCTACAAAACAATCATTTTGGTGTTTAAATTGTGATTCTACGTCCATTCGTTGCAGAGATATTCTAAGTGCTAAACGCAGTACGTCATCCAATGTTATCCTTATGGATAGTAATTAAAATGTAATATATAGATTACAACACATTAGATTCAATATATATGAATGTATATTGATAAAGCTTGGTATGTGGCTTCAACTAGTACAGTACTGGTATATTGATATTTGCACACAAAAATTATTTTTGTTGACTGTTCCCATAGCAGCAAACCTGCATACTCAGCCCTAATGTTATTCTTATGGACGATAAGTAAAGTGTTATATCTCCCTTGATTATGAACATAAATGATTAAAACTTGGTACGTTGCTTCATCTGGTTGAGTTATACTGATAATTGCAAAAAAACACATTTCTTATATTTCTTGTTGCAGCAAACCTGCATACTCAGCCCTAATGTTATTCTTATTGAGAATAAATAAATTGCTATGTATCACTTATTTATAAATGTATTTTTATGAAACTTGGTAAATGGCTTTTTGTAGTAGTAAAAACATATGCATGCATTGGAAATTCGCTTAGTATGCAGGTTTGCTGTGACGGGGGTAGTTTGTTGTTCATGGTAATCAATTGAACCTGAATAAAACACTTGGTTGGAGAACTAATTTTAAAATTAATCTCGGGCTGTGTATCTTCAAGATAAATATCTTAACAGATAATCATACATAACCAGTGAGCCGTAAAAATCGTAAACTGTCAAGGCGTGATTTTCTTCCAAGCAAAGCTTGGTCACCAAGCAGTGAAGAATAAATTAATCGATGAGCTTCGGGTAAAATAGTTTAATCAGAAACTCACTGAATTCGCAGGTTTGCTACTTATACGAGGGTATTCAATTATACAATTTCCTTATGTCGCGATTACACCGGACTTGCAAACAAAGGTAGACATTGTTTGTAGACAACCACAACTTTTTCTGAATGGGGTCAAACCAAATGTAACAAATTATTGTGGTTATAAAGAATGACGATACTTTAGGACTACATTACGCACTACATTAGGCACTTCAAGTAACCGTCCTGACTAATTAGACTGTTCCGTGGACGAGGACACATTTCGGACCCCCACCGCCTTCCATGCGACAGCCTGCTCTATCTCTAGCATTATTGACTACTATCTGTTACCCGCAGGCACCACCCCGCGAATTATTTATAATACCCCCGTAGCAGCAAAACTGCGTACTCAGCGAATTTCCAATGCATATATATGTATCTTAATACCACATAATACCAAATACCAAGTTTCATCAATATACATTTATAAATAAACGATTTATGACATTTTAATTATTCTCCATAAGAATAACATGGCGGCTGAGTATGCAGGTTTGCTGAAGCAAGGATCACAAAAAATGGGGTTTTATACAAATATCAATATAACTCAAGTAGGTAAACCAACATGCCAAATTTTATTAATTTATGTTCATAATTAAGGGAGATAACACGTTACTTATTCCCCATAAGAATAACATGGGGGCTGAGTACGCAGGTTTGCTGTTACGGGAACTATTAGCAAAAAATGTATTTTAGTGCAAATATCAATAGGCGACAACGATATGAAGCAATATACCAAGTTTCATCAGAATAAGTTGATAAATAAGCGAGATATACAATTTTTCTTATTCTCCATAAGAATAACATTGGACAACGTACTGTGTTTAGCACTTTCAAAATCTCTGTAACCATTTGACGTAGAGCAATGATCAAAACACCAAATTGTGCGTCTTTTTAAGCTGATTCGAATGGAAGAAACTAAAATTGGACTTTTTCAAAAATTATATGTATAAAACTCAAAAAACCCATTTTTGGGGTACAAACCCCCCCAAAATACCCCTTCGGATAGGTCGATCTGTCTCGTTTTCGAACTTAAAGTCATAAATGCTGCTTTACACGCTTATACCAAATTTCGTCAAAATCGGATTATTTTTACGAGAGTTATCGTACTCACGGACACATATATATATATATCTACAGTTTCAAACGAATGGTGTTTTTGGGGTCTAGGGACCTCAAAACGAAAAGTTATCATGGTCCCGGGCCTAGGTCTTACCATGCCGACTATGGTAATAGCTTCTTCCCTATAGGGGAAATTCGCTAAAAACTATGATATTTTTGTGTGCTGCATTCTGTGGTTAGTCTGTGGAACTACTACGAATCAAGATCAGCTGTTTGTATTTTCATCAGCTCAAACAAAAATGAATGTCCATAAGGAATACATGGGAACTTTGATCCCCCATGGGGCATAGCCCTATAAGATTTTCAGGACCTATTATAAGATTTTCAGGCCCATATGTTACTCAGGACTATCTAGTACCTCTCTGCAAAATTTCAGCTCAATCGGTCCAGTAATTGCCACGTGATGGAACTTTAGAGTTACGCACAAACATCCATACTTTCACATTTATAATATTAGTGTGATAGTATGATACACGATGCGGTGGCTCAAAACCAACAAATCATCTACTATAGTAAAAGTAGCTAAATTTGAATACCTGTATTTTTTTTAAGTGAATATTCAAATGTGCACATATCTTCTCTCTTACCCTATACTACACGAGCAATGTATGTGTGTGCAAAATTGATATCAGAAACTCGCGGAACGATTTTCCTTATATATGAAAATAGGAATATTTGAAATAGGGAATAGGTAATTTGAAATAGGGATGATTTCGGTTCCTCAGAAATTTATCTCCCAAGATAAAACGATTTTGCAGGAAAACCTTAACTACAACTTAAACTTTTAATTTATTTTGCTTATAGAATTTGGAATTATAATAGCAGAAAAACCTAGTGAGCTGTAAAAGTATTGCTCACATTATAGAGTGTAAATAAATATGTGCTTTTTCCTACGAGCCAAGCTCCCAAGGTAATTAAAAATACGTTTTATCGCACCCAATTTAAAAGTACTAACTGCAACTGTTTGATATCGGTATAAGTTTATAAGTTAACAGTGAACAGCGCTACCTCCTTTTCTACGCCCTCCATCGCCTGGTTTGCCCTGGTTTGCATTGTTGCAACGTTGTTTATTAATATACCGTTAAATTTTAAGATATTTAATTCAAATTAGCAGGAAAGGACGGACTGTTTCATAAATGGTTAATGTTGTCAGTTTAAGCACCTAGTCTAAAAGATATTTAGAAATTTGAAAGGTTTTAGGAATTAGTGCCGAAACCAATAAAACATTATGCCTATTATGAATAGTTTTTACTTCGAACCCCTGGATCGCGCTTTAACAAGCGTGTTTAATCCTGCAAAACACGCTTCGAGTTTTTTCCAAAACTCCTGCATTATTTCTGAACCGATTTCGACATTTGAGGTAGTATGAAAATAAGACCCATAGTCATTGTTGTGGTAGTTGGTTTTTCATTTTCCAATATTTCCATTTTAAATGGCACAAGCCGGTTGCAACTAGCCTTGGTAAATATAAACTATTGATCTAACCACTATACAATAATATACTGTAACTCCATTTTGTTTTCCATATAAATTCGATACATATGAATTGTTAACATGTTTTTGGAACAGTACAATTTCACTAGTTTCAGAACACTCTTGAACCAAGGGAGATAGCGAGAGGCAGGGATCTTTAGCTATTGGTATCCTGAACTGATTTTATTTTATGTTTTGGTTCAAAAGGAGATTATAACGATTTGTAGTCTTGGCGAAATTTCACCGTGCCACAGGCCTTCTTCAATGGTTAAATTTAAATCTTATGGCAGAAAAACAATTTTATTGCATTTTTAATTTCTCCCCCTTTGAGTTGTTAGTGGAAAAATTCGTTTTGGTGCTCCTTGAACCCAAAAAAGGGATTTTTACGTGATGTCTGTCTGTCTGTCTGTCTGTCTGTCTATCTGTCTGTATGTCTGTCTGTCTGTCTGTCTGTCTGTATGGATGTGTACACAGCTAGAGCCCTACCCAATTAGCCGATTTTGATAAAATCTAGTATTTAGGTACTAATCCACAATGTCTCCAGTTGTTTTTATTTTTTTTGAATTTTTGATTTTTTAGGGTAATTATCCCCCGAAAACCGCCAAAAGCCATGAAAAATCAAGATTTCCCAAAAACGGCTCTAACGATTTTGATTAAACTTTAGTCGTTTGTAGAACTTTAGTTTTCCAACAAAATGACACCACCAGCATTTCTGTAAAAATTCGAGTTCAGAAATTACAAGACTTAATATATAAATATTCAGTTTTTTTTTCATAAAAAACAAATATTAAAAAATATTACCATTCACCATTAAAAATAGCTTAAAAACTAAATAATTTAATATTTTGAATTACTATTCTACGATTACTGGATACGGAGAAAATTTAAATTTTCATTTTTCGGTAAACGCAGTACGTTGTCCAATGTTATTCTTATGTGGAATACAAAAATTACTATTTCTCTATTATTTATTGATAAATTTTGTTCAAACTTGATTTGCTTTTCAAGTTAGCATTGACCAACAGAGGAAATTCGAAATATGTTTCCCCTTAATAACCCTGAGGGGGGAATAGGGGGCACTTCCCCTCTTAAAACTACGCGTGTAGCGATTGATTCTGTAGTGCCTCCTAAACAGGGATTTCGGTGGAAATTTTTAGGACAGGATTTTCAGCTTGTTTACAGGATTTTCTATACATTCGACCGTGCATTGTATTCTAGTACCTGGGGGGCCGAGCTTTGCTCGGGGAAGGTCAGTCAGTTTGTTTAGATGACTCGGAGTAATATTTCACCACTTCCCCCTACTGATAATCAGATTTGTATTATTCATTAGCCTCTTTTCTACATTTTTAAGGTCCCTCCAGTTGTTATTTTTATCTCAATGTCCCTTTGATTTATTTTACTACTCTATATATGTAATCTTTACTCAAATCTGTTAATCTCTGCTCTCAGGAAACCACATGTTAATAATCATAAACAACATGAGTATTACTTTGACAGTTCCCTGGTTAATTATGAACAGCTGTTACAATACTTTTGTTTTGATTTGAAACTCCATAAGCCCAATGTTAATTTTTTTAACTTTTCATTTTATTTTTTTTACATTATTTGATTTTTCCTAGGGATGAAGCCTGTCTAGAACTTATTTTTATCCCAGAAATTAGTTATTTTGAACATTTGAAGGAAATCGTTGGAGCCGTTTTTGAGATCCGTGTCGCAAGCAAGCAAGCACGCAAGCAAGCAAGCAAACCTTACTCATATTAGAGTATAGGATATTTAGTAAATAACAAGTAATTTATTCATTACAGTTGGGCTAAAAGGGAGAAAGTATGTGTCAGTTTCCTGATACCGTTTATTTAACAGCTGTTGATACATCAACAAAATAGAACAATTATTGCAGTAGGTCCAGAACGAGCTGGTTCATCATACAATAAAAGTACTTTAAAATAAATATTTATAAATTAAGAATGAATTGCGTTAAGTAAGAAATTTGTTGTAGTTATTTACGATTGTACGCCTTTCGTCAAGCTTGTATAGAGCGTTAGTTGTAACATATTCTTCTGTATTTCTATTGTTTTTTTAAAAAAAAGGGTGCCGGAAACTCAGTTTTTCTTATATATTCAGTTAAAGTGCAGTCGTGGTAGTTTCATTTTATTTATTTCGCTGTACTATATTTATTGTTTATAGGTTACCTATGTTAATAGCGGAATTTAATTGCTGGTGCAAAAGGACGTGCTTGATAAGACATATTGCGGTATTATTTATACTTTTATCCCTACATTTCTCATCATCCAAATTTCACAAAGTAGTAGTAATGAAAGTTGTTTTTTATCTTCGAGAAGAGGGTCAGTTAAGATGTTCGGTTAAGAATTCTAAAAATGTTGCATTTTAGATTACTATAGATTGTTATTTATGTATGTTATTGTTTGTTTTTATGTAACGTTATCAATTACTGAGGTCATAGTATGAGGTCGGGATGAAATTTACTTGATGATTTTGCTTGTTAATTTTTAAATTTGAAGAGATACATTTTCTGCTCTGCTGAAGGGTTTTTCTCCAAGCTTAAACAATAAGTTTTTATGGAACCAGGGGGATATTATAGTTGTGTCAGTGAACATTGCTATTTTTAAATAATATATGACTTTTTTAACATTAAATGCAATATTAACAAGAAACAGGGGGAGGGGGGTAATTTAAATAGACTTATTGAAATTGTACAATCCTCACGCAAATGAAAGGAATCGTTGCAGCTTAAGTTCGTGTTACCAGCTCAAAAATCGCAGTCTTCTTGGAAGTTTTATTTACCTTCTACAGAAGATAGAGGGATGGTAAGCAACTACAGTAACTTAATCATAATCGGTACAAACCTCTTTACAATTTGTTTCCGATTTTCATTCGGAATTTATTTTATTTACTCTCGTTGACAAAGAACTACTCCAGCACATAACTACTAAATGTAATCAGACACTAATAAACTGATTGCTTACCTATGACAAATGTTTATCCATGTAACCAGGACCAGTCGACGCTGGCGCACCGCTCGCTTGTTTATTGAACTATTCCCATGGTAACGTCAGTGTAATGGATTGAGACACAATCGAATTCGAGCACTGCGAGTTTTAAATGCTATGTTTTAATTACAGTAATCGACACTTCACCCAGTATTATTACTCTCTACACACAATAAAACGGGGGTTTTATTATCTACACTCTCATCTCTGTTCCAGTGATTTACCGAATATTTTCATAAAGCAGGGAAGTCACCGTGGTGAATTTTAAAATAATCCTAAAAGGTTATGTTTTTAATATTTTCTGATATTTTATAAATATTTATTATGTTGTTGACAACTGGCGTTTTACCACAGCTGGGATTAAATTATTTCTTGTACACAAATGGAGTAATAGTAAGAGACCAACGAGCTTAATTAATTAAGATCGTTGGTTATCATGGTACATACAATAAATAAAGTCGTATCGCAGCTTTTAGCCTCTGTTTTCATACTTAATAGCTGAATGTCACCGAGAGACCGAGCTCCACTTTAAGAAGATCAATTCGTTTGTTGTTATGGTGGATGATTAGTTTCGGGAATTCAAGTTTCACAAAGGTGAGCAAATTCATAAATCATTTTCATTCGCTTGCCTCTGTCTAGAACTTTAAAGTGCCAGGCTAATTCCTTACATCTGTAATATAATACTACCTGTTTTATACTTTTCCACATGCTGACAGAGAAGACAACAAATATAACAATCATGAGTACATGTATTTTGGGCATACCTGGACACAGAACACTATAAAGCATTTAGTATTTTATAATTTTCTCTGCGTGGACTGAAGCACAATAATAGATCTCACATCCACATGTCCTTGTTTGTTCGTCGTTCTTTTACCTGTCACCAGATATCACTAAAAGTCTACCGAAAAAACAACACAGAGCAAAAGGCTACAGGGTTGCCCTTTATCTCTCATTATATGAATCTCTCTTATCTCTCTTTATACTCATTATATAAATGAATAATGAGTAGAATCAGAATGGTTGAGATGCCTTGTTACTGGTTACGAAGACCGACGCGCGACGGGTGGATAGATAGAGGAATGTTACCTGCAATTCATACGTTATTGCAGATAATAGATAATTTAATTTTTGCTTATTTATAGCAATTGGCTCCGAACAAATAACTGCTGAGATGTTTACCGCGCAGTCATAATCAAACTCGTGTATATTTACAATATTAGAAGCAGATGTTGGAACGCTAACAAACACTTCTTATCAATAACCATGTTTTCTAATGAATAAGAATGAATTACATTAATAATGCTGGACTTCAGTACTAAAATACTTTGATGTAGAGGGAGTAGAGGGATTCGTTAGAACATTTATAGGCCTATACTTGTATTAATCCTTGTTTTGATTCGTACAGTATGTTGTTTCTGCTTGAATGATTTTAAGTTACAATATCTTATCTATATCTACAAAAGGCAAAGCCCTGGCTGACTGACTGACTCACTCATCCATCACTAATTCTCCTTCTTTCCATTTACCTAGGGAGTTGAAATTTTTTACACTCATTCTTTAGGCATAAAACTAAATGGTTTTCATCCTGATCTGACCTTAGGGCTCCGCCAGAGATCCCGACAAAGTTCCCATGTAGAAATCCATGGACGTTCATTTTTCTTTGAGCTAATGAAAATACAAACAGCTGATCTTGATTCGTAGTAGTTCCACGGGCTAACCACAGAATGCAGCACACACAACTGTCAGTTTTTAGCGAATTTCCCCTATAGGGAAGAAGCTATTACCGTAGTCGGCATGGTAAGACCTAGGCCCGGGACCATCATAACTTTTCGTTTTGAGGTCCCCAGACCCCAAAAACACCATTCGTTCAAAACTGTATATATATATATATATATAAGATATATAAGATATATAGATATATATATGTGTCCGTGAGCACGATAACTCTCGTAAAAATTATCCGATTTTGATGAAATTTGGTATAAACGTGTAAAGCAACATTTATGACTTTAATTTCGAAAACCAGCCAAATCACTTTATCCGAAGGGGTATTTTGGGGGGGTTTTGTACCCCAAAAATGGGTTTTTTTGAATTTTTTATATATAATTTTGTAAATAGTCAAATTTTAGTTTTTTCCATTGGATTCAGTTTAAAAAACACACAATTTGGTATTTTTATCATTTCTCTACGCCAATTGGTTACCGAGATATTGAAAGTGCTAAACACAGTACGTTGTCTAATGTTATTCTTATGGAGGAAAATAAAAATTTTATATCTCGCTTATTTATGAACATATACTGACGAAACTTGGAATATGGCTTCATCTGGTTGTGGACCATTGATATTTGCTCAAAAAAAATTTTTTTGCCAAAGGCTCCCGTAGCAGCAAACCTGCGTACTCAGCCCCATGTTATTCTTATGTAGAATAAGTAACGTGTTATCTCCCTTAATTATGAAAATAAATCAATGAAATTTGGTATGTGACTTCACCTAGTTGAGTTATATTGATATTAGCATAAAACCCCATTTTTTGTGTTCCTTGCTTCAGCAAACCTGCATACTCAACCGCCATGTTATTCTTATGGAGAATAATTAAAATGTCATAAATCGTTTATTTATGAATGTATATTGATGAAACTTGGTATGTAGCTTTATGTGTTATTAAGATAAATATATATGCATTGGAAATTCACTGAGTATGCAGGTTTGCTGCTACGGGGGTATTATAAATTATTTGCAGGGCGAAGCCTGCGGGAAGAGCTAGTTTTTAATATATTTAAGTACTTCTGTTGATAATAATGCGAATTTGTATTTAATAAACAGACAATAAATTTTGTAGATGATATATGCTTTTGCTGTACGGTATAGTCGCGTTTCCAATTTTTAACAACTGTTATGTATAGGGATATGTATTCAATAATCATTAGTTTATTTACTGTATTAGTACTAAGGTTTTGAAGAGTAATGGATATTCGTGTGTGCATTGCGGGTACACAATTAACCTTGTACTTCAAGCAATTTCCTTTACCTCATGAATATTCTGATCGGCTTTGGTGAAAAACGACAACATTCAAAAAGACTCCTCCCCGGCCGGGAATCGAACCCGGGTCTCCCGCGTGACAGGCGGGGATACTGACCACTATACTACCGAGGAGCTTAAATTATTGAAATAAGAGTTTCATCTTAAGTTTTTTAGAATGTAGTTGTCAAATATCGCGGATTTCAGGAATAATTTGTGATCATCAACTTTGCCTATGTTTATTTTTAGATAAAATAAATACATAGCTTTTGATTTCCCTAGTTAGTCTACCAATTAATAAGATGTCCTATCTTTATGTAATATAGTCACTGTCACTGACAGTGTGGTTATTACATTGTCTCTGATTTCAAGAAATCACTTGTTGGATACTTTACCATGTTGCGAGTGTTATTTTTACTGATAACTGGTTATTTATTCACAGCTTTTATTATTATTTTGTTTTGATTTGAAACTCCTTTCATATGACACAGAATATCTTGACCTGTGGGAACTGTTTTCAGCAACGAGGTTTTCAGAGGTCTAAATCTGAAGTGCAGTAAGCCATAAGGCCTCTTCACACAGAACGTAGCTCAGGTATTAATACGTCTTTGGAGTATTAATACCTGAGCGACGACGTCTTTCGTGCCACTGTTCAAACAGAAAGCTACGTGAAAGACGTATTTCTCCCCTCTACCTCACTGACAACAACTGTTTGATTTGAGTTCACTTCAGTTTGGTTAGTGATGGCGTTTACAGTCTCGTGGTGTGGGCCTGGTTGTAACAGAAGTGTTATGCCCTGGATGTCCCACAAGTAAAATGATTTGTGCCTAACCACTTCCTAAACCTCACCAATTTACAAGCAGTACCTAATCTTTGCAAACTCCCGTTGCAGCAAACATGCATACTCAGCGAATTTCCAATGCATATTGGGACCTCACTTCCATATGAAGCCACTAACCAGGTTCCGTCAAAAAGTTAATAAAATTAGTGGTACACAGTATTTATATTTATTCTCTATAAAGAATAACAGTGAGGCTGAGTGCACAGGTTGCAGCGACGAGGGCCGCTAAAAATAGCTTGTTGTACAAATATTAATAGACCACAACCAGACGAAGCCACATATTCAATAGTGTGAATAGTTATATTAAAATTAATCGCCTTGCTCAATCGCTTTAGCACTGGGGTGGGAAGGTGCAATTATTATAAATTTAAATGATGTATGACGGAGCTTCAAACTATCTGTCCCCTGAGCGCTTTCCCCGAAGGACTGGCTGGCCAGCTGGCCTGCATGGAACAAGTGAGGCTGGACACCAATGGCTTAATTTAACGCAGATCAATCATACCGAAGTTTTTTTATTTGTTGTAATCTCCGAAATAGAAGGCAGCTGTATAAGTCATACGATATATATATATATCGTATCCGTAGTAATGACAAATTTATTGATTATACATATCAATAAATTTGTCATTACTACGGATCTTCACAACGCACACATCACCAACACAACATAAAGCAAATGACGCAGGAAGGAGGCAGGAACGATCCATGTGGTGGCAACAGCTACAGCTAAGTGCTCATGCGCGAGTCGGGATACGTGAGCGACGCGTAGCTAGCCGAGGTATTTTGTATTTCCGTATTAAAACGTCGCCGTCGTCGCTTACGTATTAATACTCTTGTGTGAACTGCCCCATTAGATATCATTGTAAGATACGTCTAAGACTTCTTACAAAGACGTCGGCGAAGTATTAATACGTGCTGTGTGAAGAGGCCTGTAGGTCGAAATATTCCGCGTAAAGTGCAAGCCCAATGATAAAATTCCCAATTTTCAAATCAGATTTTTAACAAAATATAAATTTTCCTGGGGTTGAGGTTTCTACCAATTGATTTTTTAGGTCGAAAAGCCCCTATAATTCTAAGGTTTAAACAAAATAGTTAACACTGGATTACAAGGTAAATTTTTGCAAACAAAAAAATATACAGTCATTGTTTGTATTAGAGTATAGGATTCACTAAGGATTATTTTCCTGAGTGAACTTTTTTAAATTTATGATTGATTTTGACGATGAAGTTCCAAATTAAAGGGGTTTTCCTCTAGATTAATTTTGAGGAATTTATTTTCCCCGTGGATCTCAACACTCTACCCCAACCCGCCTTCACATTTCCCATATTAATACTATGAAAAATAGATTTTACTTTTTAATTCCATTTATTTTATTTAGCACACTTTAATAGATTTCTTTGTGACAGGTACAAGTTTTGAATGGTTTTGATGTGTTGGGTGTCTTTGGGTAGAACTCAGCCTGAAGTTGTTTCCGCCCTATAATTTCAAAACAATCAAACGTAAGAGAAACGTCCAAGCCGCAATCAAATTTTGAATTTTTCCCCTAAGATTAACATTGGAAATTGTGTTACTTTTTAATTCTCGCAGATATATTTTGCGCGGTCAAATACGGTTTTATTTAAAGACCGATTTAAACACTGAGGTAGTTAGTTATATTGAAGGGATTTTACTGAAGATTGTTCCCTCAGCCCTTAATGGAAGAAATATTTTATTAGAGAAGTATCTCAAAAGCTAGCGATGTAGCTAAGCAATTATCTTCACAGAAATCACGGCACTCAATGTATTAATCAATCGGTAAGTGACCATCATTCATCATTCATCCGACGATAATTCCTGACTAACAATGGATATAGAGTGTGAATAGGTTGCGTAATATTGATTACTTGCTTGATTACATTATTCTCGTTGTATTCCACGAAATGGAATACCTACAAGGCTAGGCAAAAACAAGGCTTAAAAAACGTGATTTTTAGTTTAGTTTAGATCATGATAAAAAGCTAACGGCTGGAAGTTGTCTATATACAATGTACAGATATCTAATAAATATACTCAGGTCAAAACTTTACAGTTATTGTTTGTCATAACGCACTATTGCATGAAATGTAAATTCCTGAAAGCCTTATCTAGTCATGTTTTTGTCTAGATCATGAAAAAACTCGTTTTGGGAGGTGAATATAAGCAGGGGTTCTTTAAGCCGTTCAATTCTCCCCTGCATCCGTCACTAAGTCATCATCACCTTCTTCTTCTTCAAATTCAAAACAAGTAAGCAAGGCTGTCACCAGCACATGTTTAACAGGATGTAGCAGATTGAACGATGACAACGTATCAACATGTTTTGTCTGACCGATGAAAGCTCAGTTCAGATTATGTAAACCACTCACTTCCGGAAACTTGTTCCGAAATATTACAGATTAAGGGTTCTCATTATGTGTTTGAGATTCCGTCATGGTGACAAAAGGAGTGTAATTTGTTCAGGTGGTTGGTTTTTCTAAAGTAAACTTAACGATTTGCATAGTCTAAAAGCTGGCACTTTCCACTAACATGAACCAATGGGATGATACTTGGGACTACGTGGGATTAGTACCATGTAACATATTTAACACAATCAAGATGAAAGTTAAAAACGTTTGGTATTTTAAGAGAGTAAGTGTGGTGTGGATAGAGCATTCATCCTAAATCTCTTCACACAGCGCAGCTTATTAGCTAACCCTTCAGCAGTTTTTAATGAATGTATGAACTATTACTTTCTACTAACATCCAAAAATCACAAATGCTAGAGTGCCAGTGTTTCAAATTAACTCCGCTCCATAATTCATAATGGTCCAATACAACTTTTTACGGCGGCTTCCTGAGAATTCGCTGTCAGTAAACTTAATAAAACAAGGGGAGGTCCCACTAAAAATGGTCAAAAATCTCAAAAATTTCAGTTTTTTTTTGTACCTAATTTTTATTAAAAATCTTCCTCTATTAGAAAAACACAACAATTTGATGTAAATTTACATATTTCATGCAGAAAAAAATGTTTAAATTTGAATGTGCACTCGATTTTTTGGTGAACTAAACATCACTTCGGTGTTAGTCTTGTATAATCACTAATTATATGTAGTACATATTGTACATATGCCTGAAAAAGATTTTTATGTAAGTATATTGACCAAAAATGTTTTTAAAAGTAACACTAGCAGTACTTGTAAACAGTAAAAACTGAAATAGTGAACTAAGACCTCTTATTTTGGCTAAAATTTAACAAAAACCATTACTTTTAGAAAACACGCGATTCCCGAAAGTAGAGAAAACCGTGAGTTGGTTTACTAAAAATGCTAAGGCTCAAAAAGTATTAGAGATACAGCAGTGAAACTTTGCAGGCTTGCTCTTTACATATACAGGGACAAATTTATGTATGGGCTTTCAATTATCTAAAGAAACTTTTATTATTTTAATTTTTTTGTAATATTGCGCAAATTTTTTAGTTTTTTTCTAAATTTGAAAATTTGTAGAAATAATATCTGAAGAGATAATTTCAAACTAATACATAACTTTGTTTGCAGTAATATACTCTATCAAATGACACTTCAATCATGTATCTACTACTTATAGTTAAACATCCTTAGCGATTCTTGTGAAAGCCTGCAAATTTGGTTAAAATGGGGTTTGGGGGGAGGGGGGTGGTTTACAAGTGGTCAAAAAATAGTTATTTTGTTTCAAGTAGAGTAACTGTACATAATAAAAATTAAAATATGTCAAAATAATACATAGTTAAGAATGTAGAATTTTCAGTGGGACCTCCCCCTTAACCTAACCTAACCTAACCTAACCTAACCTAACCTAACCCTATACATTTAAAACGAGTTCGCACGCAGCACGCTGACGTGAGGGAAGTGAATTTCCACATAAAAAACTATAAAAACTCAAAACCAGTTAAAAACATACATTTATTCCAACTTTTATTCAAATCTGAAAACATTGTTTTTTTTGGCTGTTCTGATGCTCCTGGTTCTATTTACCTGCAATGCTGGGAATACAATTTTGCTCATTATAAGGTTAGGAGAAGGTCCAGTCAGGCTTTAAAGTAGGCGTGAGGTTGTTGGGGATGATAAAAGTACACCAACAAATGAATAACAGGCTTTTCTAAAGTAAAACCCCCATAAGACAACGTACTGTGTTTGGTCAATACACATTTTCTTTAATAACTCGGTAAATATTTATGCTAAAATGACGAGAGGGGGCTTAAAACTTTTGCCTTTCTAATTCCCATCTTTTTACATGCATTAATTTTACATACGGGGCTTTTCTGACCCTTTTTGGGCCCAAAAACTCAAAATTTGAAAGATTAATCCCCAAAAAAGGAGTTTAGAGTTTTCCGATTGTTTTGCCCAACGAACTTGTCCAACCGATTACAGAAAGGAACGTCGGACAAAAAATGTGACTGCTAGAGTGCAAACACATATATATATATATATGTCTATATATATATATATATATATATATATATATATATATATATATATACAATTTTGAACGACCCCCCAAAACGTGTTCAGGGGGTCACGTTAGGAAGTTCTATGGTGGTCCCGGGCTTAAGTTTCACCGTGCGGGTCATGCTAATAGTTCACTTTCCAAAGGAAATTCACTAATAATTAACACGAATGCCTTTCCTGCGTGACTTTGTACCACACTACTAGAAATTAATTTCTCTTCCTATTGGAAGAGAAATTAAGATTAAATTAAGATTAGGATTCTCTAAAATATTTAAGAAAAACAATATTAGTCTGATGACGTAATATTAATTTTGTCTGGCTTTGACCGTATTACTGAAACCAAGTTTATGTCTTCTGCCAAATTTTGGTAAAACTGAACTCGTTTTATAGCTATTTCGTCCATCTTCGGCATTTTCCATCTAGCCATTTTCCTAAACATCGCTAGAAGACAAATGTCACCTCAACAATACGGTCAAACCCAAAAATAAATCACCTTCACGTGATGTGATAACGATGTGGAAGCTCTTCGTTACAGTAGTCTATGGATTGTTTTTATTAGTTACCCCAAGTTAGTATGGTTTATGGTAAAACTAAATACGATTCACCATGACAACTAGTTATAAACTGTTGTATAGCATTACTGAATCTCCTTTGAAGTATTTTATACTTTAGCAACGTGGTTGAAGATGAGTCCTCGGAGTCGGAGCTTCTCCACTATTGATTTCAAACTGCATAAATAATCTCCGCATTGCAAACATACTCCCCCGAACGCCTGAGGCGGCCTATGTATTATGTGGTGTGTAACAGCCCCTCTCGCTTGGGGCTGATTATTTTTGAAAACTCCCCATCAGTGTTCGTGACATCCCCGCTCGCGTGCGACATCCCTTAAGGCACATATATGTTTTTAAAACGCATTCATTCCAATTATATTTATAATTCTTGCCCTCCATTTTTTTATTCCCTTAAAAGTACTAAATTAATTGTTTAGCTTCTAAACGATTTTTACTGGCAGTGTTTAGTTCCATTTGAAATATAATGAACATAAAAACAACGTAATTTGTTCAATAATAATGCAGTTTAATATCATCGTTATATATAATTCTGTAAGCGAAATTTTTAAGTCAAAATTGTGGGAGTTTGGCAGATCCCAGGATGATAGGAGAGGGCTCAAATTAAGGTGGTGCAGTCGACTCTATTGACAAGCTATTCCGCCTAGAGGTCAGGCCAGTCGCTGCTCACTCACACACATGCAGAACCCTCCCCTCAACTACCCCCAACCCCCAACTTCCCTAAGTGGTCAAACCACTTTCACTCAGCTGGGCTTGCTACTCGCCCTGCCCTGAACCTTCATCGGGCAACAAGATTCTGAAATGGCAAATAGCAAGCAGCACAGCGGCAACTCGACTCAACCAGCCTCTCCGCATGTGTTATAAACATATTTATTTGTTATACAATTTTCAGCGGTTAATATACCATTTAAAAATGTCATATTTAATGAATTCAGTCAAGTCTCTCAAACCTATGATATCGTAGATAAAATTAATTATAAAACGTATTTTAACAAGTTGGAAACGCTCTACTAACATGCAAATAACCCCGTCGCAGCAAACCTGCGTGCTCAGCGAATTTCCAATGCATAAATATGTGCCTCGCTATCACATAAAGCCACTTACCAAGTTACATAACAATACATACGTAAATAAGTGATATATACTATTTTTATTATCGATTTATTTGGACTTTACCTATCACTTATAGTGTTTAAAACACTAGAAACAATAGTTTTTAAACCCTAGAAGCGATAGGTAAAGCCCAAATAAATCAATTATAAAATTCAAATCCATCGCTATTATGAGTTTCAAAAATACAGTTTAACATTTTATTTTAGGGCTGAGTACGCAGGTTTTCGCTGAAACAAGGAAGATAAGAAACTTTTTTTATACAATTATCAAAATAACTCATACCTTTATTTATTTAATTTAGGTTCATAACTAAGGGAGGTAGGCCATATCAAACATTAACTATTCTTCATAAGAATAACACTAGGGCTGAGTATGAAGGTTTGCTGCTTCGGGGAAAATAAAAAATTGTTTTTTATGCAAAGCATATAAATAGGCCAGAACTAGGTCAATTCACATACCAAAGTTTCGCTAAAATATGATCACTTTAAAGAAACTGGAAAGAGTATTTTTTATTTGAATTAAACAACAGATAATTTTAATCAAATATTTGTTTACAAAAATCGAATTAATACAGTTCATATGATAACGGTTTTTAACAAGATCCAGTATAAAATACGATTGAATCACGGATAAAATATCTGATAACAATTAAACACATTAACTTTGAAACAAAGGCATCAGTAAACTACTGGTAGTAATCCTAACAACATATTAAAATATCAGAACTAACCGTGTGTTTGCGATTTTAATGTACTATATATATGATTGGCCTAGTAGAGCAATGGTTAAATATTTGTCTACTATAGTGAAGTTTGTAAACTTCAGATGTGCCCAAAAAACGGGTGGCAGTTTGGTAGTACCCAGATAGGGAGGGAGGCAAATGGTTTCCAAAAATATACATTACCACCAAGAGATATTCTGGTAAACCATGTCAGTCAGGTCCCGAATTTTGTATTGCTTGAATTCCTTTACAGCAACTTTAGAGACTAATGCGGACAGTTAACATAAAACCAATAGACACGGTCCGAGACAGTCCGTAGAAACCACAATACCCTATGTTTAAGAGTAGGACTGGCTGTCTTTACCCAACAACAGGCTGTGAGAGTAAGAGTATTTTTTTCTGTTAATGTGCAAGTGTAAAAACTTTAAAATGACACATCGATTGTCCAAATAGGTTGATAAGTAACGACGTAGAGTGCCAAAAACGAAATTCCTTAGCAATTTAATATGTAAGACTGGGCCGTATTTAGGACCTCTGGGGCCCCGGGCGAATACGAAAATGGGGCCCCCTAACATAAATACAAGCATGTATGTAGTATACATACAATAGATATTTCTCTATTCCGTAATATAACATTATTAATTCTAATTGTCTAGTCTGTAATAAATACACCAAATATACAAATAATTAACAAATTTTAATTTGTTGTGAAAACTTTAAAAAAATTTCAAAATAATAATGTTGTATTTAATTTTCTTTACAGGATTTAGTCTGTTTTTAGCTCTCAAGCCTATATCCAACAAGCTACTAATATATTAAGTTAATATACAATAAAAAACATTATGACTAGTTAAACCAACAACTTATAAATTTATAAAAAGAAATATCTCGTGTAATTGCTTTACCACAAAAATCATCGTACTAACACGAAAACAATCAAAATATAGCACATATGAAATGTTATGTTATGTTTTGTTATAATAAATGTTATATTATATGTTTGAATTCAATAAACTTTGATTTGGAACTCTTTAAAAGGTCGTAGATCAACGTACTGCTGGATAGACTTTATTAAATAGTATTTCATGCAGTATAGACGGTAAAAACTCCTTTCTCGGTATTTCTTGGCTGAAAAATCATAAATTATATGTTCAAGTGACATAGGCAACGCCAACGCAAAATACAATTTTCTAAACTCTGGTTTAATGCTAATTCAAAGGTAACTTTTTACAAGTTTAAACTTTAAAACATGTTCTTATTCCGGATGCATTTGATATTATCGCACATAAAAATATTCTTAAAGAGATTTAAATATTTGGAAATGTAGTAAAAAGTCAGTTATATTGTAGACGTTTGTACATTATTTTCGAGATAAGTTTACGTGATTTTGATACAATGAAATATTATCTTTATCATTGGGCCTTGTTTTTTCCTACGTTAAACTTGATGTGGGGGGTAATCGCAGGATTCAGTGTTGGCAACAATGATAAGCATACATCCCGTAACACTCACTGATACCGGGGCAGTGCTGATCGTATTGAGTAATAATTAAAGTAAACAAAGCAGACGTTTTTAAATCCCCATGCTTTTCTTATGGGGGATGTTTTACGTTGTTGTTCGTTTGCTGGTAAATATTTAGAAATACTGTTATTTTTCCCGAGTCCCTGGGATCAAGACCTCTCCCATTGTCCTGCAATTAGCCAAACTCCCACAATTTTGACTTAAAAATTTCGCTTACAGAATTATATATAAAGACGATACGAACAAAATAACAACAACAAGTAATAGGCTAAAAGCTACCGTACCATTATTATTATCATCTTTATTATTAATTGTATCATCATATTTAGGATAACCTCAAACACTTATGACTACTCAGTGTCCTACGTTAACTGACTTTCGTAACCAATTATAGTTTTGATACTATTATTTAATTACTTTATATTTGGCTGTTTGTTCCTAATAATTTATAATATATCAAAATTAGTTTTGTGCAACAATAACAACAAACTTAAATCGGCTTGAACGGAATATGCAACTTCCAAGTACGGCAGAGCATGGCTGTTATAATTTATATTAAACAATACAATACATACAATCTATGCTCAGCAAAATAAGTGCTCTACAATGCCATCAGTAGTTATGTTTCAAATCTTACCTGGCCAATTTTAGTTACTGGATTTGGGCAAGTTTATCAAGTCCGCAGATGGTATTAAAATAATACAAATTATTGAATGACTTTGGATTTGATAATTAGTTTGAACGTACACCTTTTACATCTTAAAATTATTTGTATTGTTTTCAGTTAAGAAATAATCAACTTCTTCAGAACAAATTTTAAAAACTGCCTCCTTAGTGGTCTGAAGGGTCCCACTTTCGTGGCCTGGGGGCCCCCTCGGGCCCGGGGCCCTGGGCGCTCGCCCCGTGCGCCCTTACGGCCCTGATATAAGGCTAGCTTTGCCCAACAGCTTCTATTGTTCATCTGAGTTATGTTTTATAGTCAAATCAAATCACACAGCTGAACAAATTGTAATTCATTGCTCTTTATAATCAAACGTGCTCTTTATAAGTGCGTTTGTATTTTAAAATATGGTTGGCAACTATTTAATGTGAAATTGAAGAGTCATAAATTATGTTTGACTTACATAGAAAAAAGCAAAGAAAACTGTGTATAAACAACTTGATTATTAACTAAGAAAAACCCTTTTCACTAACAGAAATAAAATGTGGCGTTTTTGTCTTAAGAATAAATTTGTAGGGCCTAATTAACAATTGCAAAAATATATTAAACATCTTTGATGGGCATAAAGAAATCTGACTTCAGGCCTACATACAACTTAACACAACCTGGCTTTTAGACCTTTGTTTTATTTGCAAGGAAGATACCTCCTCTGTCACGGGGTGACGGTGCCGGCAGTCGGCGCGGCGGGCCGATGCGGGGTAGTGAGGGAGAGAGAGAGAGGAGATGTGTGAGAGAGTAAAGGGAAGTGCGAGTGAGAGAGAAATATGGTGCGCGGGTGCCTGCACGTGCGAGTCGGGGCGATATGGGCGGCTCAGGGGTAGATAGGTGTCTGGCGCGGGCTAAAATTAAAAAGTTTATTGTACACAACTTTTTTATGAAACCTAATTTTTACATATTCTTGTGTAAAACTCTCTTTGTACACCCTTGGCTTGGGTTAGCTGAAGTTTTAAAACCACTCGAATAAAAGACAACCGAGATACAAACTTTATTTCCTGAAATAATAAAAATGTTACTAAAATCCATTTAGGTGACCCTTAAGTATATTTTTTGTAAATACATAAACCAATTTTGAAACATTTGTGATTGGCCGTTTTCAACTGGTGTATAATTCAAAATACCTCTAAAACGGCACTTCAAAGGGTGAAAAAACCAACATAACGGAAATATTTTTCAAAAAAAATTTGTGTTTACGGTTTGTATAATCGTAATAAACAAAAAACAGTGAGAAAAAAAATTAAAATTTTTTTGACTGCACAGCCTTAAAGGCCTCGATCCCAGAGGCTCGGGAAAAATAGCAGTATTTCTAATAAGTTACCAGCAAATAATAAATAACGTAAAACATTCCCCATAAGAAAAGCATGGGGATTTTAAAAAGTCAGCTTTGTTTACATTAAAACATATGATTATGTATCTACTTTGTTTACGAACTGACATGTGTTCCTATTTATATGGTTTTAGTTTTCTTAGTATGTAAAAGAGTAACATAATCAGAAGAGGTAGAGTTTTGGAAAAGGTTTAGGGGCTATGGCCCCTTCAAGCCACTAGTATACTAATAATTATGTAATATGAAATATATCTTTGAGAGATTGTAAACATAAATGTGTTGGCCGGGTCACATTTTGAAAATAATTTTAGATCAAGATAAAAACAAGTCACTAGAAAATTGTCATCTAAAATTATTTCTCACATTGTATTTATGACATCATCCCCCGGGGCATCATGTAAAAGTTCCGAAAATTCAGCCCTTTACTGTATTTAAGTGATGCCCTCTCTTAAAATGCTGGTACGTATTGACAAGTCTACGTAAAAGTACCTTTAATTTAACACCTCAAACGATAAAATCCGTCAAGAAGTTATCGAGTAATGCATGTGAATAAAAAACCCTTGCCATCGTCCCGGTTTCACCTGGGAATTCAACAGCTGTGTGTGCTGCATTCTGAATTTGACCCGTGGAACTACTAAGAATCATAATCAGCTGATAGCATTTTCTTCAGCTCAAACCAAAGTGAATGTCCATAAGAATAACACAGGGTTGGAACTTTGAAGCCCCGTAGGGCATAGCCAGGGCCGGATTTAGGAGTATGCCACCTGTAGGCTAAATCTATTTGCGGCGGCCCCCCCCACGCCCCCCCTTTAAGAGACTCACAGTTAATAGACTCATATGTTGTTATACATGTTACACAATCGTTTTATATATAAAATAGATACTTATATTTATACTATATACTTTCGTTTGATTTATGTATCTAATCTTTCCGTGAAATATGATTGATTATGAGCAAATAACCAAATTCAGTTATTCAAATTAAATTGTGCTAAAGAGTAAAACTAAAACCACACAAAAAATAGTTCATTACTGGTTTATTTGTTGACATTAAATAGATGTTATACAGGCTACCATAATACAAACATGAATAATTTAAGCCATTATAATCACAACACAATCATAACTACACAGGAGCAGCAGAACATAAAAACATTACCGTTTTTCATCCCCGAATGACACACTGTCCTAAACAAGAGAGGTTAGGAAGGTTTGTTGTGGCCAAGGAGGTTTATTGTATAACTGGAGGTAACACTGCTTCACTATTTTTGTCGAAAAAGCGAGCCGGTAATTTTGTCAGTTTGGTACACTGATGAGGCAAATTTCTGGTTCTTTGAACTATCCTAATTTGTTGATTTACTCCTATAAGTAAATTTCATTTGATTTATGTATCTAATCTTTCCGTGAAATATGATTAATTATGAGCGAATAAACAAATACAAGTTAATTAATTTTAAAATCATGAATAGCTTTTTGTTTGAATCTCTTTGTCGACTCGTTTGATTCCAGTGAGTAGTTTTTTTCCTCACCAAATTTGGCAAAGAACTGCTCATAATTTTGTTCATCAGTGTTGCCTCCAGTATAACCAACAGAACTCCTTGGTTGTGACCTGTGACAGCGTTGTGACACTGACTGGGCTTGCAGTGTTGTCAGATCGAATCACTGTGCTTGCGCCTTGCAGTGCTGTCAAACCAAATTACACTACATGAAAAATGTGCTACAACATTATGTGCAGTAAATTCGTATCATGCTATGAAAAAAATAAACATATTTCCATTTCCGTAAATGAATACGCTACATATCAAAGATACCAAAGAAGTTTCTGTTATTAAATTAATCAAAATGTATATTTTCAATTTTTAGTAAATTGCCAAAGTGCCGCCCCTTAAATTTTGCCGCTCTAGGCTGCAGCCTTTTCAGCCTATTTAGAAATCTGCCCTGGGCATAGCCCTATGGGAATTTCTTGAAATCCCTTCTTAGTGGGTGCCTATGCTATAAGAGGGGTCTACATGCAACATTTCGTGCTTCTAGGTGCAATGGTTTGGCCTGGGCGTTGATCGGAATTTTGTATTTATAGATATAGATGGATTATATTTTTTGATCAGTTTATTTGATTGAAACATATAATAATTTGCCAATACTTGTTAATGTATATAATTTATTGTTCATCACAATTGTTGCACTTGTCCTATTATATTCATCCTCTGGGGTTAATGCTCTAAAATTAGATTTGGAAACAGAATCAAAGTTAAAGGTGGTGCGTGATAATTTAATGTTTTTTTTTTATTTAAATTCATGAATTTTACTAAATTGTATTCCACAAATACACAGATAGCTTCACACACAAAATAAAATAAAATAATTCGTTTTAACTTACATGAATAGCGAATAGTGAATTGAAAACAATTATAATTTTATCAGTTTTTAGGAATATAATATAATGGGATGGAACTATGGACTGCATTTAAATAAGAAAAGAACCGGTACTCAAGAGAAAAAATGTATAATCAAAAATTACTTCATGGGTGTGATTATAATTTTTACTATTTATCAAAATTATGTAAAATTCCCGATATGTAAAATTTACTTAAGAGCCAAACTTGAAATTTTTTTTGGTCTGGAGACTTGTGAAACCCTCAAACAGCACTGGAGCAGACTCAAGAACTCTCTTGACTCGAGCTTCAGTTATTTTTCAGACTGAAGTGAAGTTTATATTTTTAAGAGAACTCAGAAACATAACCATTAGAACCACCATGTTTAACTATACTTGGTTCTGAAGAATTTAAAAGAATTAAAACTATTCCATCAGTGTGTACCATCTATATTATTAATAGGCAAGCATGATTTTTGTCGTTCGTTTTTCTCAGCTCGTGCGCATCGTAGGAAAAATCTAAGCACACCGTTAGAAATGTATTTTTCTGTAGATGTGCACAATACTATCGAAATTTACATTAGTTTCTGAGAAATGGAGGGAATTTAATTTGAAATTTGAAAAAATAACATTGGCCTTATGGGTTGCCACGTTGGTTACGGAATAACAACTTAAAATAAATTTGTAGCACAACATCAAGAACAGATGATTCATAAATAAAACATTTACTTACTAATGGAATGGTAACACCATTCTATAATCAGTTTAAACTCCACATTAAAACAAATTAAACCTGTTTTTGAGGGTGAGGGATGGGAGAGGATGAAGTGGAGAGGTTTAAAACATAAATAAAAAGGCTACTGGATTGGTAACGCCCTTCTGTTACCGTTTTAACTCCACATTAAACAGGGAGTGGATGAGGTGGAGAGGTTTCATGAATAAATAAAAAATAAATAAATATTACTGGTTTGTTATAGCCCTTCTTTTAGCCTTTTTAACTTCTCATTAAAATAAAATAAACCTCTTTGTAAGGGGAGGGGGATAAGGGATGGGGAGAGGTGTCATACATAATTAAAAAGGCCACCGATGACTGAAATGGTAACATCCTTCTCTTATTCGTTTTAACTCATCCACTTTCAAATAAATTAAACCTGTTTGTGAGGGAGGGAGTATGGGTGACGAGGTAAAGAGGTCTCAGGTATAAATAAAAAGGCTACTGACTACTGGAATAGTAACGCTCTTCTGCTATCGTTATAACTCCACATTAAACGGGGAGCGGATGAGGTAGGGAGGTTTCAGTCATAAATAAAAATAGTAATGACTACTGGAAAGGTAACACCCTTCTCTCATCCATTTTAACTCCACATTAAAATAATTTAAACCTGTTTGTGAGGGACTGAGGATGAGGGATCAGGAGAGCATGAGGTGGAGAGGTTTCAGGCATAAATAAAACAACTAATGATTACTGGAATGATATCACCCTTCCCTTATCCATTTTAACTCCACATTAATATAAATTAAACCTTTTTTTAGAGAGGAGGATGATGGATGGAAAGAGGATTAAGGTTGGGGAAAGGATGAGGGACGTGGAGATGATGAGATGGAGAGGTTTGAGGGATAAATAAATACCCCTGTCGCAGCAAACCTGCGTACTCAGCGAATTTCCAATGCATAATATTTGTCTTAATACCATATAAAGCCGCATACCAAGTTTCATAAAAATATATTCACATATAAGCGATTTTAATTATCATCCATAAGAATAACATTGGTAATGAGTATGTAGGTTTGCTGAAACAAGGAACATAAACAATGGGTTTTTATGCAAATATAAATATAATTTAACTAGGCGAAGCCACATACCAAGTTTCATCAATATTCAATCGTAAATAAGCGCCATATAACATTTTAGTTATTCTCCATAAGAATAACATGGGGGCTGAGTAAGCAGGTTTGCTGCAACAAGGAACAAAAAAATGGGTTTTTATGAAATTTTCAATATAACTCAACCAAGTGAAGCTACATACCAAGTTTTATTAATTTATGTTCATAATTAAGGGAGTCATTACATTTTACTTATTCTCCATAAGAATAACATGGGGGCTGTGTATGTAGGTTTGCTGCTACGGGAATAATCAACAAAAAATCAATTTTTTGTGGAAATATAAATATACCAGTACTACGTGAAGCCACATACCAAGTTTTATCAACATACATTCATAAATAATCGAGATATCAAATTTTATTTATTCTCCATAAGGATAACATTGGACAACGTACTGTGTTTAGCACTTTGAATATCTCAGCAACGGTTGGGCGTAGAATCACAATTTAAACACCAAAATGATCGTTTTGTGGAACTGAACAGATTGGTAAAAGCAAATGTGAAGTTTACATTAAAATAAACTGAGGAAAAGCCAAAAACCTTTTTCCCATAAGATTAACATGGGAGATTTTATGAGTAGGTTTTTTGGATTTTCCCCGCAACCACTTAACCTAGGTTAATAATTCAAAATACTATATTATTTGTTTTTTTAAGCTCTATAACATGGTCAAAAACAAAATTAAGTTGTTCAAAAATTTTAGGGTGAAAAATGCAAAAAACTGATTTTTGAAAAATTTAAAACCCCCATAAACCCCCCTTCCCATGGTCCGATTTTTCTGGTTATCGAACTTAAAGTCATGAATGTCATTTTACACATTTGAGCCAAATTTCATCGAAATCGGACGTTTTTTACTCAAGTTATCGCATTCACGGACACATATATAGATATATATATATATATATATATATATATATATATATATATATATATATATATAGATATATATATACATATATATAAATTTGAACGAATAGTGTTTTTGTCATCTGGGGACCTCAAAACAAAAAATTATCTTGGTCTCGGGCTTAAGTCTTACCATGAGACCTACGGTAATAGCTTCTTCCCTATAGGGGAAATTCGCTAAAAGGCTACTGAATACTGGAATAATAACGCTCTTCTGCTATCCGTTTTAACTCCACATTAAAAAAAGTTACCGGTGGGTTCGGGTGATGGAGGGGGATTTAAAGAGAGAGGGAGAGAGATATATATGAGCGCCAAAGAGCCCACTAGATATTATACTATTTTTAGTTTTTCAAATATTTGGTCGAATTTTGACCACTGGGCAGTCTCTAGTACATAATTAAAACGATATGTATATATAATATGTGGTAATACATCTGGCCCACTCTGGGTTACTCTAATAAGAGTGTAATCACCATTTACGCTGCCTAAAAGCCTACTGTTGTTATTTTCTACGGAAACCATGCAAACTTTATTGTTTTTTATCTTGATAATATCCCAACCAAGTAGGTTAAATATTGATGGATAGGAAAAGGAAAGCTTTTTTTAAAAAAAATCATTGTACCAGTTTGCTAGAAAACGCAATTTGTTATCTACAGTTTCTCTTTATTCAGTCAGATAAGTGATATACTCTGTCTGAGGGGTGGGCTTCTTTTCAGCTTAAAGTTGAAGTCCTATGAGAAACTTTTCCTAGTTTCAAGTCAGCTTCATTTAAACTTGCAGCTAATCAAAACTTGATCCTGTTCAGATGAAACCATCAGTATTGGTAAAGTTCTATAGATTTAAACACCCAAATCCAAATCTATCTTTAATGCTTTTTTATTAATACTTTTATTTGTCTTTGAAACAACTCAACAACTACAGTTATATTTAGGTATAAAAAGTAAAAGATTCATCACTTAACCCAAGTGTTACTTCTTTTATTTTCAGTGTATATCGGCCAAACCACTTAGCATTTGTGGACAACTAGCCAGGGGCGGATCCAGAGGTCATGTTTGGGGGGGGCGGTCACCAAAAGTTAACCCTCCCCCTTCCCTGGATGGTCCCTGGCACCCCCATTATTGTTTTTAAGTATATGAAATTATACAACGAATAAAAGTAAGTTAACATAATATATCAATAACCTTGTACTCAAGAAAAAAGCAATCTTAACTTTACAAACAAGCTAAACAAAAATTAACTTTAGTTCTACTGCGCCCGACGTAAAACAAAATAAAATATTTAGGCATTACACTTTCTTCTACGTCATCTGCAGGCGTCTAAGAACAAGTAAGATGCCTAAATAAACAATTTATTTTGGTATTTATCCAGGCGAAAAACTATTTACAAAACGTATTTGAAATCTGCAATACTGAACTATACTATGTGAAGATACAATTAGGAATGAGGCTGACAGCCAAGGTCAACCACTCAAAAAATGAAAATGTCATACCACATTTTTACAAGATAAAATACTTGGCGTATGAGCTTCTGTTTGCGCGCAATTCAATCTTTGTTTCCTCTTATTTCATTACATACAATTCGAGGCACTTTTTGCTTCTAGCCTAGCCACTGGATATTTATTCCCTAGCAACGGATTACGCGGTTTTAAACAAAAATCAAACCTAACCTTTAAACAAAAACTGCTAATAGTAAACGACGGTAGGAGGGCGAAATCCGGTAAAAAATTAAAAAATACCCCCCGTCGCAGCAAACCTGCGTACTCAGCGAATTTCCAATGCATTGATATGTTTCTCACTAGTACATAAAGCCACTCACCAATTTTGACAAAAATACATTCATAAATAAGTTATTTATTACATTTTATTTATTCCCCATAAGAATAACATTAGGACTGAGTACGCAGGTTTGCTGCAACGAGGAAGATAATAAATGATTTTTTATGCAATTATCAATATAACTGAACCAGGTGAAGCTACTTACCATGTTTTATTAATTTATGTTCATAATTAAGGGAGATATAAAACTTTACTTATTCTCCATAAGAATAACATTAGGGCTGAGTATGCAGGTTAGCTGCTACGGGGACAATCAACAAAACATTTATTTTTTGTGCAATTATCAATATACCAGTACAACATGAAGCCACATACCAAATTTAATCAATATACATTAATAAATAATCAAGATATCCAATTTTATTTATTCTCCATAAGGATAACATTGGACAACGTACTGTGTTTAGCACTTTGAATATCTCTGCAACGGTTTGACGTAGAATCACAATTTAAACACCAAAATGATTGTTTTGTGGAGCTGAAGTGATTTGTAAAAGAAAATGTGAAGTTTAAAGTAAAATTAACTGAGGAAAAGCCAAAAACCTTTTTCCCATAAGATTAACATGGGAGATTTTATGAGCATGTTTTTTGGATTTTTTCCGCAACCACTTAACCTAGGTTAATAATTCAAAATACCATATTATTTGTTTTTTTAAGCTCTATAACATGGTCTAAACCAAAATTAAGTGTTTTAAAAATTTTAGGGTAAAAAATGCAAAAAACTGATTTTTGGAAAATTTAAAACCCCCATAAACCCCCCTTCCCATGGTCCGATTTTTCTGGTTTTCGAACTTAAAGTCATAAATGTCAGTTTACACATTTGAGCCAAATTTCATCGAAATCGGACGTTTTTTACTCAAGTTATCGCATTCACGGACACATATATAGATATATATATATATATATAGATATATATATATATAGATATATATATATATAGATATATATATATATATAGATATATATATACATATATATAAATTTGAACGAATAGTGTTTTGGACATCTGGGGACATCAAAACAAAAAGTTATCATGGTCTCGGGCTTAAGTCTTACCATTAGACCTACGGTAATAGCTTCTTCCCTATAGGGGAAATTCGCTAATAATCACCGAATACAACTGTAGCAACCTTTGCTGCTAAAATTTATCTACAATGTATGTTGAAAACACTGCATTTTCAGTCTGTCAACTGGCAAAACTGCAACAACTTTGCGATACTCGGGAATATCCATGTTTTTTTAAGACGCTTTTAGGTTAAATACATGGATCTAAGTAATGTGTTATATACTAAAATGGAAGTTTAAAATTTCACCTGTCTAATGGTGTGTATTTTATTTCATTTAAAAAAATGTTTAGGTTCGTTAGTTTGAATTTTAATGTAACCTTGTAGACGGGAGCGGCAAAATTTGACTCTTGGAACCCAAAAACGGGGTTTCGGGAGGCTTTTGATGCTTACATTTTCATTCGGATTTATTCAAGCTTTCATCGTATGCCTGAATAATAAAATAAAACACCAAAATCTTAGGTTTGGGGGGGGCCGCCCCTGCCACTAGCTGTTATTTTTTAATCCCAGTTGCAGAGTACCAGATACAGAAGCAACGCTCCTAAGGAACCATCAAAACAAACATAATAATGTTTAACACTGACATCTACACTTAGGAACACTCAAAAAGCACAGTCAAAAGTCCCCACACGGAGACGATTGCATAAAATATCCGTCCCCTTAAGGGAATAGCCACAGTGAAGGTGTTAAGAGCTGTAACGAAACAGTCAAATTATTTTAAACGAGTTCGTCCGCAGCACGCTGACATGAGGGGAGCAAATTTCTACGTACAAAAACTTTAAAAAAACAAAAACTGTGTTAACACACACTTTTTTTAATTTTTGGGGAAATCGGAAAACATTTTATTTTCCAACATCTGCAAAACAACAACAATAACTGTTACGTCTGTCAATTTACATTTTCTTTAATAACTCGGTATAATATATTTGTGCTAGAACGATGAGAGAGGGCTTATCTATTATACACCTTAACATTTTTGGCTTTTAACGATCTATTGTATGCATTTAATTGTTTTACATCAGGGGCATATTTTTGCCTTTTTGGGGCCCAAAAACTTGAAATTTGAATTTTCAAAAACCCCCCCAAAAAATGGATTATGGTTTTCCGATTCTTTTGCCCAACGAACTTATTCAACTGATTATAGAAAGGAATGTCTCTACTAAAAATGAAGTAAATCGCATGATAAATGCAACCACTGGAGTACAAATACACATATATATATACAACTTTTACTGACCCCCCAAAACTTATTCTGTGGGTCAGGTTAAGAACTTCTGTGGTAGTCTCACGCTTAAATTTTACCATGAGGGTCATTCTATTCTAATAGCTCACGACTTTTTCCATAGGAAATTCGCTAAAAATAGCTCTGGCCATTGGCAAGTATGCATGGATGGACTATGCAATTGGTTAACTTCCCCTCTTTCACGTAAATAGCTCGAAACCAGAACACCGTGAAGAAAAATCAACAATAGCACTGTGGTGTATTAATTGCCACAACCTTTTCAGATACAAAAGTATTTTTTAGGGTTGTATGCATGGTTGTAATAAATTTAGGCATTTGGGATGCTATAGAAGTCATAACCATCACGGAGCTATGTTCACTTGAACTCAGTCAGCTTTGGGTGAACTTTAGCGTAAATGAACACAAAGTTGACGGTTAAAGGTTTGTTGGAGGAGTTGGATGACTTGATCCAAGCTGAGCAGTTTGCCTCTGAATTAGAAAACTTTACACTCTCTGAAACATCTAGGCCTAACTTTAATGAAAGAGCTCCTCATATTGCAAAAACCTTTTGATAACCTATTACATTTTTATATGTTGGCAAAAAATGTTAAACATACCTAGCATAATTTATTAAACTACTCTCCAAATTAGGTTATGTGTATTTAAACGACAACTACACACACAAATAATATATGGTTTAAGTTTCCGGAAAAGGTTTTATAGCAATAAAACAATGTATGCAAAACTTATTTTTTTATACATGATTTTTGCATTTATAAAATGTCCAGCTTATCTAAGTTGTACAAAAGCACTGAGTATTTGCTAAATACCCTTGACTTTGATCCTTTTATATCCCCATTTGAGTAAAGGATAAAGAACTGAGCGCTCATCATGTGATTTCAATACCTCTAAATTGATCGTATGTAGGTGATAATTTTAGAGGTATTGAAATCACTTTGTAAAGCAATGACTAACAAACCATGGAACTGTATTTAAAAATTTTTAATTTATCTGAAATTGGCGTACCTAATTTACCTAATTTGAAATTGTTTATATTCCCTGATGACATTTTAAAGGGAAAACATACTCTAACAGGAAAGTTTTAGTCAAAGATCACTATTCACATACATATGATGACAATGCTATTCCTCCAATAGCAATATCATTGTCGCTTTTGTCATGACTTTGACATGAACACTACCTGATAGCTGGCAATATTGGACTTGACAGGTGATGGCTTCTGTCACATGATGTACCTACCATTGCTTGATGGATAAAGTTCACTAAATATAATGGCGCTGCTTGTCAAGAAATATTAAACGTGTCTCTTTATCTCTATTTATCTATTAAAAATATATTAACAAATAAACAATTATACTCATTTAATTGAAGACTAATCATCCTCGTCTCAGCTTCATTACCGATGTCTGTATCCAACATTTATCTATGGGAATGTTCTAAAAAAATAAAAAAGTTACCTAGGTAACACTAGCAGCTAAAAAAAGGGTGCTCCAATGGAAAAGTGGAAACTTTGCCACCCAAAGGAAGCCGAACTCGTCCAATGATGAACGAACTATTCGCAACAGATGCTTTATTATCAGAAAACAATGTGTGTTTTAAATTACCAGTGAAATATAGTATTTTCAAATGTAAACAGAAGAAACCTACGTATATTCTACAAAATGACGCAACATTTACACAAAAATTATAGTAAACTAACCTAACCTAACTCCGCAGAGCGTTGTATGGCGGCTCTTTTCTTTTTAACATATAACCCAAAAAAATGGGTTTGTGTAAAATATAATAAAAAATGGTACCTCAAAAAGTAAACACGAAAATATAGAATTGAACCTGGGACAGCATGATCGTGAATCCAGTGCCATAGCATATCGATCTAAGTAAAAGTTACAATTCATCAAGCAGTAGACGGTGCTGTGATTTTAAAATTTGCCACGGGTAGTGCTCGGTGTGATTTCAAAGTTTTACACTCTGGCAGCGCTCACATAGGAAATGTCTCCACTTCCAGTGGAGCAGCCTTTTTTTAGCTGCTAGTCCTAGGTAACTACTATGTAAAGTTACAACAACTATATAGTCATACTTTTTTGCATGGTGATTAATTTATGAGATACTTAGAAACTATCTTAATTATTTATGAAATAGGTAAATGGCAATTTTTCTAAATTATCAAATTAAAAGCAGACTTTTTTTCTGGGAAATGGGCACTAAAAAAACCAGTGGTCTTCTAGTTTAAATACTAAGGGGTTTTGTTTGGAGGAAGGTGAGCTTTTGCTGCCATATTGTAAAATGGCAGTCATTATTTTTAAGTGTTTTGAACCAGAACAAGTATAGGTACCTTTCAACTGATATTATTGAAGTTTGGTAAAAACACAAAAGGAAAATAATATAGTAGACATAATGAAGCCACAACACACAATTCACAGTCAAACTCGTTATTTTTGTGTGTTTATTACTGATCAGTATTTTCTAAGAAATGGAGATCCAGATAAAAAGTGACCAAAACCTGCCGATACTAAATACAGTATATGTTGTCTATCAAAATTAGTCTTAGAGAGAATTAAAGAATTTTCATTTCAAAGCTGTAGTAAAGAAAAGATTTGTATTGTGAATCAAAATCCCCTAAGCACTCATATTAATTTACTCAAGTCACTATTAATGGCTTATATAAAAGGAGTATAGAAACTTGATCGTTGGGAGGAAGTAGATTAAGGCAACGCACTATGTTTAGCAAATGTATTTCTTTACTTTTCTAGGCAACCAATTATTGTACAGTTCGGGTCACAGTGCTTGTAGCCCATTCAAATTAGACAAATCGAGGGAAAAAATCCCGAAGTTTTGAAAATTGGTGGGATTGTTCGTTACCCCCTTCTGTACATCATACTAAAAGTCCCCGCTGGTGGGTGGTGGGGGAGCCTCTTATGGGGAAATTTCATGGTGAGATGTGAATATTCCACGTTTTTGTTACAATTTCTTTAGTTATTAAGTTTAGCCGGCCGTTGTACATACCGAATTGAAGCAAATTAAATTACCTACAAGAGACGTACTTGAGTACCTACAATGACATTTGAAATTTTGTATAGTATTAACGTTTAAAGAGTTATTTGCTTTACAAGCTGTAGAAATTAGCAGCAACAAGGCTTTTTGGAAGTTTCCCCTTATAAGCTAAGCAAAATAAGATAAATATACCGTCAACCTGGGCACAATCACATCAGGAAAATGTTAGAGAGTTTTTAAATTATAAGTTACTCCTTAACAACTCCAAAATAGGACAAAAATTGGAACACCTCGAAAAATTCAATTCAAAGCGGTGGTTTGAGAATGGTGCGTACGTATAGAATATAGTGGCTCTTTACAGTATAGTCTCTAGCAACCACTGGATGTGCAATTTAATACAATACTTTTATGACTGGTACTTGTTCCTGCTTGAATGATAACAAATTTAGTTGGTCGCTTGATCAGATAATAACATTATGGCCGCCATATTGGATTCAAAATGGCGGATCAGTGGTTATTTGCAACAGCCATAACTCTGTTTATTAACCGATTTTGGAAATTTTAGCTTTGTTTGAAAGAGGGCAAATCGTTTTACATCTTTTATGTGTACGATATAACTTTCAGTTATGGAATAAGTATAAAGAAATTAAATATCATGAATACGAATGTAAAATAGGTATATATCATATAATGTTTATTGCATAACACATTCATAACAAATTTACTCTTTTCAGATACAATGGGTTAGTTGAAAAATGAAGTTATATAGGCGTTCTCTTGATACAATATTATGTCTAGTTGGGGAAAAAAGTAGTATAATTAAATTAATTATTATGAATATGACCACCAAATAGTATGTTTAGGTATGTTTAGGTCCTAATAAATAAATTTCACATTAATAGCTAAAATGAACTAGTTTAAAAAGAAAACAATTTAATCGTTTTGTTGATATCCAATATATTAAGGTAAAAGTCCTATAGAAGACTTAAATAACAAAAGGTTTTATAAATTGACATACAGATTTGTGAAATACTTATTTATTCTGGTTTTTAATACTAGTCTAGGGCGCCTCATGTACAAAACATAATGCAAATGTTTTACTTGGTGTATAGAAGCTTACTAGTGGACCTGTTGCTCTAAATCGCGCAAACAGCTGTTCTTACTGTTTACCTGTATTTTACTGTATCATCATACACCTGTTTTAGAATGCAACTGAATTCAAATTATTCCCCATGTTAATCTTATGGGAAAAAACTAACTTTGAGAGCCCTTCATATTAAAAATATCGAAAATTGAAAACCACTTTCCACAACGACGAATCTGGACCATTTTTTTTTTTTACACCTTAATCATCGAAATTGGTTCAAAAGTAAAGGAGGAGTTCTGTTCACAAAAATCGGCTTAGCGTATTATAGATTGATATAGACGGTGTGTCCGTTAAGAAGAAAATAAAACACTTTAACAGTTAACGACTTGATATAAAGCTCCATCATGCGCATTGATGCCAATGTATTACACAGTACAGAAAAGTGCACAATCGTCATCGCTGTGCGACGCTGAATTTGAGGAAGTGTTACCAAACCAGAATACAAAACGTTAACAGAATACAAGACGTTAACAGAATACAAGACGTTAACAGAATACAAGACGTTAACAGAATACAAGACGTTAACAGAATACAAGACGTTAACAGAATACAAGACGTTAACAGAATGCAATACGTTAACAGAATACAGACGTTAACAGAATACAAGACGTTAACAGAATACAAGACGTTAACAGAATACAAGACGTTAACAGAATACAAGACGTTAACAGAATGCAAGACGTTAACAGAATACATCAATACTACTTAACAATTGACTGTTGCTTATTCAATAGTCATAACGTTATTGTATTATTCAAAAACAAAACCTAGATGTATATACACCTAATATGTGGAAACAAACAATAGTATGCAGAAAGCAGAACTTTATTGTCAGTAAACTGAGCAAAAGACGCCACCAGTTTTGTTTACATGATTCACTTTTACTATCTCCAATAATAATACTTGATTTGTCCAAAATTCCAGTATAATTTCTTAACTACAGTATAATTCAGTATCCACGGTCACACAGTGATGAAAATTCACCCTAGAATACATATGTTTATAAAAGTAAATATTATTTTTTTAAATTAAAATTGATATTGCCTGTTGAAGAATTTTATTTAATACCTAGAAGATTTTGATATTATGGAAAAGGTCGATAGTTCATTTTATCTATAGCTCTGCCTTTCTTATACAATAGCTGATTTTAGTGACTCAGTAAATACACCCTGCTCTAAGGAGTTGGCAATGTCAGCCGGAGGACACGCTGGATGAATTACTTCCAACTTGGTAGTCTGGAGTCTTGTGTCCAGCCTTCCAGCAGAGTCACTGATATTTAGAGAGATATTTAAAGAGCGTATTAAAACCAGAACATATAAGTATTTCAAAAATCTGTACGTCAATTTATAAAGTTTTTTGTTATTAAACTATAGGACTTTTACCTTAATAAATTATTGGATATCAACAAAACGATTAAATTGTTTCCTTTTTAAACTTGCTCAATTTAGCTATGAATGTGAAATTTATTTAGTAGGACCTAAACATACATGGCTATTTGGTGGTCGTATTCATAATAATTTATTTATTTATAATTATTCCATGACTAAACGTATCGTATACAAACAAAATTTAAAACGGTTTGCCCTCTTTCAAACAAAGCTAAAATTTCCAAAATCAGTTAATAAACAGAGTTATGGCTGTTGTAAATAACCACTGATCCGCCATTTTGAATCCAATATGGTGGCCATAATGTTATTATTTGATCAAACGACCAACTAAATTTGTTATCATTCAAGCAGGAACAAGTACCAGTCATAAAAGTATTGTATTAAATTGCACATCCGATGGTTGCTAGAGACTATACTGTAAAGAGCCACTATATTCTATACGTATGCACCATCCTCAAACCACCAATTTTAATTAAATTTTTTGAGGTTTTCCAATTTTTGTCTTATTTTGGGGTTGTTAAGGAGTAACTTCTAATTTAAAAATTCTCCAAAATTTTCCTGATTGTGCCCAGGTTGACGGTATATTTATCTTATTTTGCCTAGCTTATAAGGGGAACTTCCAAAAAGCCTTGTCGCTGGTAATTCCTACAGCTTGTAAAGCCAACAACTCTTTAACCGTTAATACTATGACAAAATTTCAAATGACGTCTCTTATAGGTAATTTAATTTGCTTCAATTCGGTATGTACAATGGTCGGCTAAACAACTAAAGTAACGAAAACATGGAATATTCACATTTCACCATGAAATTTCCCCATAAGAGGCTCCCCCACCACCCACAAGCGGGGACTTTTAGTATGATGTACAGAAGGGGGTAACGAACAATCCCACCAATTTTCAAAACTCCGGGATTTTTTTCCCTCGATTCCTTTTTTCTAATTTCACTGGCCTATTGGCATCTGGATAGCAAATGTTCTGGCATTATTTTTCGCCTCTATTTGGCTTAGTACAGTTAGTGTTACAGTCTACTTTTGTCAACATACAGCAAAAATCTCTCATTTAATTTTAAAACACTTGTTTTGGGTGTTTTTGTTAATGTTTACTTTTATTTATAAGAAATTTCAGTAGTTTCTCGCCTTTCCCAGGTGCCAAGCAACGTGAACCGAACTGTAGAACTATGATTAAAATAACATATTTTTTAGTTTTTTATCCTGGTTTTAATGGGAAAATGGAGTACAATACAACATGCCTTTGAGTGTAGAATTGGTGGAAAGTGAATAAGGAAGTTATACAGTAACAACAAGACTAGGTAATACAAAGATATTAGTGAGTTTGAGTAAATAAGTAATAAACGGTATCAGGAAACGACACATACTTTCTCCCTTTTAGCCCAACTTTAATGAATAAATTACTTTTTATTTACTAAATAAAGAATACAAAGCACGGTCGAATGTACAGAAATCTTGCAAACAAGTTGTTTTCAAAAATATCCACCCAAATCCCTGTTTAGGAGGCACTACAGAATCCATCAACACATGTGGTTTTAAGAGGGGAAATGCCCCCCACTCTCTCATTCAGAATTATTAAGGGGCAACATAATTCTAATTTCCTCTGTTGGTCAATGCTAACTTGACAAGCATACCAATTTTGAACGAATTCATCAGTAAATAAGAGAGAAATAGTAATTTTTGTATTCCACATAAGAATAACATTGGACAACGTACTGTGTTTACTGCAAAATGAAAATTTAAACTTTCTCCGCAACCAGTAATCGTAGAATAGTAATTTAAAATACTAAATTATTTAGTATTTTAATGTTAAATAGTAATTTTTTTATATTTATGTTTTTTTATGAAAAATCTAAAAAAACTGAATTCTTGATATTGTAAGTCTTGTAATTTCTGAACCCGAATTTTTACAGGAATGCGGGTAGTGTAATTTTGTTGGAAAACTAAAGTTATACAAACGACTTAAGTTTAATCCAAATCGTTAGAACCGTTTTTGAGTTATCTTGATTTTTCATGTTTTTTGGCGGTTTTTAAGGGATAATTACCCTTAAAAATCAAAAATTCCAAAAAATGAAAAAACGCCTGGAGATATCGTGGATTAGTACCTACATACCAAATTTCATAAAAATCGGCCCATTGGTTAGGGCTCTAGTCTGTACACATCCATACAGACAGACACACAGACATCACGGAAAAATCACTTTTTTGGGTTCAGGGAGCACCAAAACGAATATTTTCACTAACAACTCAAATTCAAACATTTTGACGAAAACAATACTTTCTCCATATACTATGTATGTATAAGGGGGAGAAAGTAAAAATGAAATAGAGCAGCAGTAAACATATCAAGTAAATATATCAGCAAGTAAGTATATCAGCAGTAAATATATCAGTAGTATACCAATTGAAGTGATCCCTCCTTGTAGTGTATTCGTCCATGTGATGCTCTTTCATCCATTTGGTGATCCTTTGTTTCCTGTTTCATAGTTGTTATGTTCTTGAATTCTTCTGGAAGTAGATTTATGAATTTGTGTTCGATGAATGATAATTTTTTTCATAAAAAGCAAGTTGATGCATGGGAAGATTATAGTTATTTGCATTCCTAATAAAGTGACTATGGATGTGACCTCTTATTAAGTTAAGTGCTGATGAATAGAGAAAGGTTTCCAGAATGTACAATCCGGCCGTTATCACCATGACTCTTTCTTTTATGCATATTTAAATTTTCCTAAAAGAGGGCCGTACCCCGCCAGGAAGGGAAAGATAGGACTCAGGCCTACCTAACCTGGGAAAACTATGGCGATTTCTGCATAAATTAACTATTTTGTTGTAAATTCCAATACATTGTCACGGAATAAATATTATTATTACATTATTAAAAATAAACTGATAAAATATACTGTGATAATAGAACTGTAGTCATAGATATTTCCTAATGAAGTAAACTCTCATACTTACTTAAACAAGTACACTGTATACAGATTCATCGCCAAATTGTGCTAGGATTTTGATTAGTATTTATTTCAGAAAAATTAGAGTGAATTTACAATGTTTTTTCATAACTTATTTGTAAGCTTTAACTTGAGATCTGCCTCACTGCCATCCTACAGTATATACATCCAATACATAATTTCCAAAAGGCTGAATTGGCAGAGGAGCTCCAATTTCGTGCCCTCATAGAGTTTCAGACCTTCCCCCTTCCCCTTTGGATATTTTACGAGGATAAATAAAATACCCCCATCGCAGCAAACCTGCGTACTCAGCGAATTTCCAATGCATTTATATGTTTCTCACTCTTACATAACGCCACTTACAAAGTTTCACAAAAATACATTTATAAATAAGTGAGTTATAACATTTTCTTTATTCTCCATAAGAATAACATTAGGACGGAGTACGCAGGTTTGCTGCAACGAGGAATATGAGAAATGAGTTTTTATGCAATTATCAGTATAACTGAACCAGGTGAAGCTACTTTACCAAGTTTTATTAATTTATGTTCATAGTTATAAGGGAGATATAAAACTTTACTTATTCTCCATAAGAATAACATTAGGGCTGAGTATGCAGGTTAACTGCTACGGGGACAATCAAGAACAAATTTATTTTTTGTGCAAATATCAATATACCAGTACAACATGAAGCCATATACCAAGTTTCATCAATATACATTCATAAATAATCGAGATATCAAATTTTATTTCTTCTCCATAAGGATAACATTGGACAACGTACTGTGTTTAGCACTTTGAATATCTCTGCAACGGTTTGGACGTAGAATCACAATTTAAACACCAAAATGATTGTTTTGTGGAGCTGAAGTGATTGGTAAAAGCAAATGTTAAGATTAAAGTAAAATTAACTGAGGAAAAGCCAAAAACCTTTTTCCCATAAGATTAACATGGGAGATTTTATGAGCAGGTTTTTTGGATTTTTTCCACAACCACTTAACCTAGGTTAATAATTCAAAATACTATATTATTTGGTTTTTTAAGCTCTATAACATGGTCAAAACCAAAATTAAGTCTTAAAAATGTTAGGGTGAAAAATGCAAAAAACTGATTTTTGGAAAATTTAAAACCACCATAAACCCCCCTTCCCATGGTCCGATTTTTCTGGTTTTCGAACTTAAAGTCATAAATGTCACTTTACACATTTGAGTCAAATTTCATCGAAATCGGACGTTTTTTACTCAAGTTATCGCATTCACAGACGCATATATATATAAATTTGAACTAATAGTGTTTTTGGCTTCTGGGGACCTCAAAACAAAAAATTATCATGGTCTCGGACATAAGTCTCACCATGAGACCTACGGTAATAGCTTCTTCCCTATAGGGGAAATTCGCTAAAGAAGTAGTTTATTAAGAAAACTTGAGATTTTGTTCAGTGTAATTAGCACATTTCTACTACCATATCTTCTGTTACTGATTCTCCAGGTGTGGCACATGTAACAAGAAGTTGACTATGGATCAGGTGTCTGCAGGACAACAAAATCAGCTTGTATTAAAACTTACTAAGATATAAAAAACCATTCAAATTGAATACATATTTTAAACTAAAAACCATTAAATTACCTTTGTTTTTTAGTAGCAGTTAATCAACATCTTGGCATTCTTTTTGTATGACACTTAATGAATAAAGTTACCTCCCATACAACATATAGGATTTTAAAATAAATTTAGTCCTCATTTCTTGTCAAATTACAAGTAATCAAATTTATGGTTGATTTAAACACTGTAAGGACGACGAAAAAAAAATTTTAAATCTTTATTACGGCTTTCGTTTCCAACCATGATAAAAATCATATAAATAGTTACATAAACATACCGTTTGTAACAATAAATTGAATATTAAGTCCGAGAATTTTCATCCATATCGATGAAAATGACAATATATTTACTGGAAATTTATCTTTCAACTTTATGAGTTCTTTATATCGTGTTTGTATTTTAAGTATACTAAAACAAGTTCAAGGTGTAATAATACAAATCCAAACCATTCCAGGATCTTTTGAGAAAATCCATAAATCTGACACCCCTATAAACCATATTTGAAAGAAAGGTCTCAGTGATGAAATAGGTGGTTAAATGTTAGTTGTTCCAAACAACTCCTCTTAAAGCCATGAATAACATTAAAATGTCAAGTTAAAACACATTTTTTTAAAGACTCTACACACAGGAAATTGTACCCATTGTGATAATTTTATCAACTGCAGACATGGCAAAATGGCTAATTGGTTAAGACGTGAGTTTGATAAGGATCCCAGTTCGAGCCCCCACATTATAGTTATGTTTTTGAAGATGAAAAATTGTTAGTTAACTCATGATTTTTCAATTGTTTTAACCAAAACAGTAATAGGTTAGTTTATTTATTTTTTGTTTTAGAATTAATTTAAGTTTATATTTGACTATAACAACATCAAATAACAAGGATTTCCTCTCAAGTGACTTAAAAGGCCCCGAATTTGGAGCGGCAATGATAGCCTGGTTATTGTTTCCATTCTACATTTTGTTGAACCGCCCCCGAAGGCGGCGGTTCGTCATACAGAAGGTGCTATCCAGATCGTGACTTATATTGTGTTGGAATAGTACTATTATTTTTAGGCTGCAACATCTCATATCTATTTACCCTGATAATTTGAATTTTAAATTCCCTTTTTTCCATTTAAAATATTTTATTTTTTTACAAGTTATATAATAAAGTTTAGGTATGAGAAATATATTTTATTCCCCACCAGAAACAGTGCACATAGGCCTATCATATTATGCAAATCACCATACACAAACTTTAATTAGGCTAGTAAATAATTTTAAGATAATTCATAATGTAACAAAATTGCTTCAAAACATAATATTAATTTACTCCAAATCATTAAATTTCTCTAAAAATCCAAACTAAGCTCCTTCACCAGTGAAGTGAGCATCAAGAGCTGGAGAATGATTAAGTGTGCAATGCCAGATGTGAGTTATTGTAACAATGCCCTAAACTCTCTCTCTCTCTCTCTCTGAATGTAGCCGGCCTAGTGGTAGCTTACTCCAAATTTTGATCTTTATTTAAAATGTGATTTTACTCAGTAAATTAGTATTTTCGGTACTAATAACCCAAATTTTGAATAGAAGAAGAGCCACAGGCATTAATTAAAAAGTTGTATTAGGGGAGAGTGGGGTGGCACCGACCATTGGGTAGCGCCGACCAGGGGTACTGACCTTGACAGACGAGACTCAACTCGAAACAAACAGAACAGCGCTCCTAGCGGCAGCCCCCTGAGTCTATTTCCTGCCAGCCGCCAGTCTCATGCTACCCGTTTAGGATTTTCTAACCTCAAAAGTTTTTAGTGTATCTCGTTCTAATTTTCACCGTATATTAGACCTCCATAATTACATTTTCTACACATATTTGTTAGTCCTAACTCATAGAATAACAAACACCTCGTATCAAAGATTATTACCACGTATTTTTTTAATGGATGGCTTGTTCCTGACAGTAGCTATGTTAGGTATTGTAAAGTTATGTGTTTTGGGTAGCGCCGACCAAAAGCGTTGGGGTTATGCCGACCAGTGATCGGTACTTCCCTACACGAAATTAAATGCTAAGTTGGTCGGCGCTCCCCAACACGTAATTTAACGCTAATGTGATCAGTGCTCCCCTAACAAGAATTAAACGGTCAAAATCACAACAGTAGTCAACGCGAGAGATGGGCCGTAACATGGGGCTTATGGGCTTAAAATCTGGCTTCTGATTGGTCTAATTAGGTCACGTGATTCAAGATGGCGGCGCCCATGGTGGCGTTCCCGCCAAATTTGCGCGCCAAAAAAAAATTGGCGCCAAACCTAACCTCACTTTTCATCCCTCCAAAGTGTTACCAACCTAGCAGAGCTAATGTACCATACATAATTATATGTATAATTATATGTACCATATATAACGCTACAGTGTATAATCATATATGTACCATAATAATATACCATCACCTAATTATATGTACCATACATAATTAAATATACCATATATAACGCCACAGTGTATAATCATAATATATATATATATATATATATATATGTACCATATATAACGCCACAGAGTATAATCATATATATATATATATATATATATATGTACCATAATAGTGTATAATATACCATCACCAGAAAGGTAAGTGAAATAATACTCTGTTAACAACTCAGTTTAGTTAATACAGAGAAACTCAATACACATTACCTTGGGCCGTGCGCTCGCGTGCCATGATTGCCTAACCACGGCACGTCCTGAGCGGTTACACCTACTGCGAGCGGTAACCGCTGCACGTACAACGAGCGTCTTTGAGTCCGTGACACACCGCTCGTCCTGAATAGCCAATGAGGCAGTGAAACATGCATAATAAATACTCTGATGTCCAGTCTACATTCATGTCCGGTGATGTGTGCAGTGCTCACTCCGCTTCTATGCACAGGGTGAGTAAAAATCAAATTCATTTCAAATAAACTATATTTATTTATTTAAAACCAATTAAATACTTGATTCATTACTGATTCAAAGAAAACAATTTTACAGTAGAAACAATATTAATACAGAATGATTTTTCATCTTCACTTGTTAAATAATAATTACATCTTTTTAAAATTTACCAATTCTGATAACAAAAATAAAACGACTCTACTTGTTGACTTATTATTGTACAAAATCAACTTCAAATAAAATGTTCTTACTTTAAGTTTAAACAAAATAATTACTCTTTTAAATACTATTTTAAATCAATCAACCACAATTAACTCAAAACATGCACTTCTTTAAAAACTTTATAGCTTAAAAACAATTACAGTTAGGACAATTTCAAATATTATCTCAAAAAAACAGTGACTTTAAAAACATTTACTTTACAAAATAATTACCTTTCAAAAAATCCTAAGTCTACTTATTATCCTACATTTCCCGAACATTACGCTGAAACGATTGACAGATCCGTTAGTTTGTTAATTTATAATCAAACCTAAATTATCATATTAAGTGAGAATATATTAAACCTACCAATACAGCTCGAGGCTCGCAGGGCCCGCAGCAGCTGGCCCATCCGCGCCAGCATAGGGTTGCTCAAGCCTTTCCCAGCCTTTCAGAGCTGTTCATCCTTGCAGAGCTGCTGGCTACGTTCGGCACCTGAAAATTATATAATTATTATTATTATTATTAAAATAATAGTTTTAAATCTAAAAATGCAAATCTTAATTAAACCTTACTTTATACTTACATGATTTTCCTGCCGAAAGCCACGCTGCCGCCAAGCGGTCATCCAGGTAGGAAGCACCCTGACCCGATCATGAGTAGCAGCCTCTTGCTGTGCCGCCCTGAATGATGGGAGCTCCATTGGCTGCGACCCCGGGGTTGGAGTGTTAGGGCGAGCAACTGGAGAGCGCTCCCTAACCTGAAAACAAAAGGTACATAAACTATATATACTAACATATTTGTTAAAGTAGCCATTTTAATTTGAAACCGAATGCACGCCTATTATAAAAAAAACAGCCTTAAAAAGTTTTGCAAACACTGTAATTTACTAACCTGAGATAGAGGTCGCAGCTCGGTCAAACTCGCTGTAGAGCTACTGGCCTAAAAAGGAAACAAATAAAATATATTAATATATGAATACGAATCAATCAATATTAAAATAAATACTTAAATAATAATGTCAACTCAAAATCAGTGTAAAAACAATACCTGGAAAAGGTGGTGAAGGTCCGTAATAATATTCAAGGAAACTGCAGTTCCACTCTGAAAATAAACAAATAAATGTATAAAAACATAACCTCAGTCCAAATAACAGCAAACAATCTATAAAACCCCAACACACAAACACACACACACACACACACACACACACACACACACACACACACACACACACACACACACACACACACACACACACACACACACAACACACACACACACACACACACACACACACACACACACACACACACACACACACACACACACACACACACACACACACACACACACACACACACAATCACTCTGCTCCTCTCTCAGTCGTTCGTCATGTCGCCTCCGAGCCTTACTCAACTTTGCCTTCAGCGATATTTATTCCTACACGAAATTCAAAATTTAAACCTTCCGTTCCTAATCAGACGACAGTTAATATTTGAACACAGAACCAACTGTTACTCAATACATCACATTGGGTATAAACTTGGGCTCAGAAAACGATACTGTTTTGATTGCTTTATGGTAAGTACGGTAAGGTAGTAAATGATATTTGTTATTATTTAATAACTGCTGCTTATCTTAATACTGTTTCTTTGTTGTGCAGATATACATACCCCAAGGTGGATGTTACGACATCGAAGCCCATGAAGTCAGCTTCTGGGAGCCGCTCGGGTATTCCACCAGCCCGCCAGACCATCCACGGCCCCTGTACTGTAGGTGTGGAAGACCAACAACTGTTGGACCGTTGATCACCTGCTCTTGTGTGTGAGTACAACTATTTACTTATTTATTTGCCTATAATATTTTTAATGTCCCGGCACTGCCCCGAGTACGGGAGGTTCCAAGGATCCTGCCAGCATCTATCACTGCAGGAGCTGGATGAGAGGCCTCCACGCCTCCTCTTCTGTGATCATGTCGAGCTGTAAGTACGCATAGTAACATTTTAACTTAGATACTCCAAATTTTCGGTAATATTCTCATGACCCTCAGTCTTTCTATTAATTAGGGCTAGGCGGGAACCTGTCAAAGTTTTAAGCCATTTATGTCTAATCCCCCCCCCGGTAATACAATTTCTCGGTCAAGTTTACTTTATCATGCGGAAGTTGTTGCGATTAGCTCACGCTTTTGGCACTGCTCGGCGGCAGCCCTATATCTCAAGGCCAGTATTTTATCATGCGGAAGCGGTTGCGATTAGCTCGCGCTCTTGGCACTGCTCGGCGGCAGCCTTATATCTCAAGGTCAGTATTTTATCATGCGGAAGTTGTTGCGATTAGCTCATGCTCTCGGCACTGCTCAGCGTCAGTCGTAGCTATGGAGCCCTTCTGCATTGACTTCCCAGTGATTTCCTCCCGCCTCATGCCTTTGTGGGTGCATGATGCTTGTGATCGGGGGCACTTGGTACAAGCGACCCCGATCATAGATATCATGTACCATTATTGCATATACCCTAGGCTGCACGCGTGGTTGAAACATGAGTGGCGTATCTTGTATACATGTCACTCATGTATGTCTAGTGAGATCACTGGTTCAAGTAAGTACACTTTTTACGTTACATAACCGCAACATCCGCAACATTATTTGTCAGTAAACCTTCCGTTACCTGTTAAAATACTGTTCTGTGATTGGCCGGAATAAGCTCGCACCCCATTGGTTGTAATTAAGCGTCCTGCCCTCTGATTGGTCCATACACCCGCAACAAACAACACTATTGCATCAGCCACCTCCCCACCACCCCCAATTACCGCTATTTTCCTCTCACTTTGCTCTCAGCTTTCATTGCGATCAGACGTGTCCCCGTGTTGCTCTGTTTGCTGCGTTTTTCTAACCTCAATCTTGAGCGTTTGCTGACCCTATCTTACGTGTAACATAACCTCACTTTTTATTTGTATTATTGTATTCTGTGTAACATAACCTCACTTTTGATTTATATTATTGTATTCTGTGTAACATAACCTCACTTTTGATTTGTATTATATATTTTTGAGTAACATAACCTCACTTTTTAATTTGTATTATTGTATTCTGTGTACCTTACTTTGTACTATAGTAATCCTTCCAAAATGGCTGTAAATCCTGTCGAGATACTCAGTTCTGACGATACTTATGTAAAACACTTTAGACTTTACGGTACAAGAACCATTTTTAAATTTTCTAATCCTCCTCCTGAAACAACCGAAATTGATTGGCTACGACAAGGTTTTGCCAAAATTGTCAATGACATGAAAGAGCGGGCCCATGAAAACGATCAGCTTGGTTTCACCTTGCACAGTTTAAATTTAAAATCAAAAGAACCTGGTTTTGTAGCTTTCCGGCCCGCGAACGAAGTAAATGAAGACATCCTTTGGCAAATTTTCGGGGGTATTGTTCAAAGTAACTCAGAATCAATTAAATCCACTGATACGTTTCAAGTTGAATGCACCCGAGTTAATCTCCCTGTAGGTTCTGGAAAAGTAAGGCCTGGCTTGTATAATACTTTTGAAGAGGAGTGTAAAGCTAGACGGGGAATAGTTGTAATCAATAACAAAGATAATTTGTGTCTCCCTCGGGCTTTGGTGGTGGCCATAGCAAACTTGACTAAAGACCCTCAGTATAAGGCAATACGCCAGGATATGGGTAAAAGACAAACGTTTAGGGCCAGAGAACTTGTTCAGCGGGCTAGGGTAGAGATCTCAGAGGAAGGCGCCGGTATTCCCGAATTGGAAAAGTTTCAGGACCTGCTAAAAGATTTCAAAATCACGGTCTACAACTACGACAGAAAAGGCCGTGATGTTTACTTTGAAGGAGCTGTTGAAAATCCTAAATTTAAAATAAACCTTCTGTTCCACAATCGGCACTATAACGTAATCAACAGTTTGACCGCGGCTTTCGCCTGTGCTTACTTTTGCGAAGCTTGCCATGTCCCTTACGAACACAAAGCATATCACAGATGCTCAAACATCTGCCCCTACTGCCAAACCATCTCGCCTCCCTGTAAAGAGGAGCATGGGGGAATAGTTTGCCCGGACTGTAACATGACTATGAGAAACCAGCGGTGTTTTATTGCCCATAAGGTTGACAGATGCAAAACAGTAAAAAAGTGTCTTGACTGTGAAAAATTAATTAACTTAAAAGAGAGATCAGGACCTCACAGATGCGGGGAAGTTTTTTGTAAACCCTGCAATGCATTCAAAGATCCCAATCATAAATGCTACATGCAACCCAATGAAGGAAAACCTAAAACTAAAGACTACCTTTTCATTTTCTTTGACTTGGAGACTCGCCAAGACGAGTCTCTTCCCTCTGACCCTGAACAAAAAGTACATCAAGTTAACCTGTGCGTCTCACAACAATTTTGCTTTAATTGTATCGATGGTAAATTTTGCATGACATGTAGAAACCGTACAAGAGTCTTCAACTCTGACCCGGTTCACCAATTCATGGAGTATGTGATGCAAGTTCGTAAACAGTTCAAAAATGTCTGTGTAATTGCCCACAACGGGCAGGGCTTTGATTTTCAGTTTTTACTAAAACATATAATGGAAGAAACAAAATTCACGCCTGAGCTGGTAATGAGGGGAACTAAAATTATTTTGATGGAAATGGACAATGTCAGATTCATTGACTCCCTAAGCTATTTCCCCATGGCCCTCTCTGCGCTCCCTAAAGCCTTTGACCTGCCTCCCGAGAAAAAGAAGGGCTACTTCCCGCATCTTTTCAATACATTGGCAAACCAAAATTATGTAGGCCCTATGCCCGACAAAAAATACTATTGCCCCGAGTCTATGTTTGAGAAACCACACAAGGCCTTTGAGATTTGGTACGAGGAACAAGTAGCGAGTAACTATATTTTTGATTTTCAAAGAGAAATCTTGGAGTACTGTATTTCAGACGTAGAAATCCTAGCTCAGTCCTGTCTTAAATTCAGAAGTATTTTCTTGAAAGAATGTAACGTAGACCCTTTCCTCGAGGCCGTAACTATTGCTAGTGCCTGTAACTTGGCCTTCCGCCGCAATTTTCTAAAACCAGACACAATCGGACTTATACCAAAATCAGGGTACAGACTGACTGACAACCAATCTACAGCGGCCCTTCAATGGCTAAGCTGGGAAGAGGAGGAACGGGGAGTGAGGATTGAGCACGCTGGCCGAGGCAAAGAAGTTAAAATTAACGGGGTAAAAGTAGACGGGTTTGATGGTGAGCGAATTTACGAGTTCCACGGGTGTTATTGGCACGGGTGTCCAAAATGTTTCCCTTACAATCGAGAGGCTCCTCTGAAGGAGGATCCCTCAGATTCACTTAATTTAAGATATGAAAGAACTTTGAAAAAGATGTCAAAAATCAGTGACTACGAAGTTGCAGTAATGTGGGAGTGTGAGTTCCGTAAACTAAAGAAAGATAAAAACCTTAAACACTTGAACAGCCTGCCGATCCTCAACAACCTTCCCCTTGACCCTAGACAAGCGTTCTTTGGAGGCAGAACGGGCAATGCAAAAACCTATTGTAAATGTGAAGGGGGAGAAACAATTCAATATGTTGATGTATGTTCTCTCTATCCATATGTAAATAAATATGGCAAATATCCTTTGGGCCACCCTACAATCTATGTGGGAGATAGGGAGTGCAGGCAGCGAGGACTAAATGTAGATGGTTTGTTGAAATGTAAAATTCTGCCACCTCGGGATCTCTACCACCCGGTTCTCCCAACAAAAATGAATAATAAATTGATGTTTGTGTTGTGTAAAACTTGCGGGGAAACTCAAAATCAGGGGGATTGTGAACATGAGAGTAGTGAAAGGGCGTTAGTTGGGACATGGACTATGGATGAAATCAGGAAATCTGTAGAGAAAGGATACGTTGTGCTTGATATGTATGAGTTGTGGGAGTATGAGGTCGCCACATACGAGAAAGGGGGACTTTTTACAGATTTTATTAATAAATTCTTGAAAATGAAGCAGGAAGCCTCAGGCTATCCTAGCTGGTGTAAGACAGAAGAGGATAAAGATAAATACATTTCAGACTATTTCCAACATGAGGGCATTAAATTGGACAAAGACAGAATCGTTAAGAACGGGGGTTTGAGACAATTGGCAAAATTAATGTTAAATTCATTCTGGGGAAAATTCGGACAGAGGGAGAACCAAACTAAAGCAACAATTGTAAGGGAATCTAAAGTTTTGTTTAACATGTTAATAAGTCCAGAAGTACAAGTCAACAGGATCCAGCTTGTTAACGAAGAGGTTGTTGTTGTAAGCTGGGAATATATTGAGGAAGTTGGGGAACCTTTGAGAAATGTAAATGTTGTAATTGCGGCCTACACCACTGCCCAGGCGAGACTTAAACTTTATGAACACTTGGAGGCTTTGGGTGGGCAAGTCCTTTACTATGACACGGACTCATGTATTTATTTCTACCGGGGAGGGTTGTACAGGGTCCCTACGGGAGATTACCTCGGGGAAATGACCGATGAATTGGCAAGCGAGTACGGACCCGGCTCTTATATTGTTGAATTCGTTTCTGGGGGGCCTAAAACTTATGCATACCTTGTCTGGTCAACCAACAAACAAAAACTAGAATCTGTGTGTAAAATCAAAGGCCTCACCCTCAACCTAAAAACCTCCGAAACGCTAAACTTTGAGCAATTGAAAAAGATGGTCCTTAGTGAAGCTGCTGAAATTTTATAAATTGAAGAGAATAGAATCAGGAGGACTAAAGACAGAGATATTGTAACAGTAAGCGAAATTAAAAAGTTTAAAATCACAGGACCTAAAAGGAGGCTCGAGGGTGAGTACGACACCTTACCATTTGGCTATAAAAAGATACAAAGACTCGAGTAACCCGACAGGAATTACGGGAGGAGCGATTCACTCCCTGCGCTGCTCTTTGCGTAACATAATCCGATTTGTTTGTTTAAAATGTCTCATATAGCCTCCTATATATTTAATGATCTGCCCGTATGGTGCTGTACAGTATCAGTAAATATTGATGAGGAAGTTAAGTGTAGTAATATACTCTCTGAACTGCACTGACTTCCCCTTAGTAATATATTGTAATATATATATTGAATAAAGCTAAAGAGGTTATGAGGAGTTATGGTAATCACTTTTAATCTACCCATAACAATATCCTCACCTCTGTAAATATAGTTGAGCAAGTCTTGAATAATGCAAAAATCCCCACTGTATGAATGGAGGTCTCTGGCGCGGGTGACGAAAAGCCCCGTAAACCTGAATGAAGGTCACTGGCGCGGGTGACGAAAAGCCCCGTAAACCTGAAAGGGGGCCAAGTAGATTGAGACGCTGGGCTAACACCCCGGCTACTCCTTCGAACGGCCCATGTGTGAATGAGGGGTCCAGTAGATTGCGACGCCGGGGTAACAACCCGGCTACTCCTTCGAAAAGACCTCGGGTGAAAGAAGGACCTTGTACATTGAGGCGCCTGGCTAACACCCGGGCTACTCCTTGGAACGGTCCGGTGGGTGAAACAAAAAAAAATATAAAAGTAAAATACAAAAAAGTATAAAAGTAAAAATAAAAAAAAACGGGGGAGACAGCTAGTTTGTTTTTGGAAGGTCTCCACGGACCATGGCGGTGGAGGGGCCATGGTTTGTCTTTAAAAAAATCTCTATCCTTTGTTTGCTCAAAGGGAGAGGACATTAGTCTGTACTGGGCATCAACCAGGTAATCTGGATTGGCTCACGCACGGAATAATGTTTAACCTGGGTGCACATGCACGGATGGTCTCAAACCCCATCCAAGCAAACATTCAGTATAAAACTAGTGACATCTGAATAAACTTACCATTTTGACAATGGACGCTATAGCTAATGAACTACATCGTCCTGCCAGGAGAAACTATACTAGGCGTAAAGTTACCCTTAAGGGGCTAACGGACCTTTACCAGGCTGATCTCGTTGAAATGAAGCCTTATGCGAAGATTAACAAAGGCTACAAGTATATTCTCACGATAATTAACTGTTTGTCAAAACTAGCTTTTGCTATTCCGTTAAAAGACAAGTCAGGGCCGCAAGTCGCTAAAGCTTTAGAACCCATCTTAGCTAAATATAAAATAAAAAATTTTCAAACAGATCAAGGTACCGACTTTTTTAATAAACATGTAAATGAAAAAGTATAAAATCAATCACTATTTTACGTATTCAGAACTAAAAGCAAGTATAGTGGAAAGATTAAACAGAACTCTCAAGACAAAAATGTACAAGTTATTTACTGCCAGAGGTAGTTATGAGTGGGTAAGTTTATTGCCAGAAATTGTAAATTCTTACAATCACACAAAGCACAGGACTATAGGTATGAAACCCCAGGATGTTAAACAAAAACATGTCAAAGACATTCTAAATAAAATAAATAAAGTTAAAAAACCAAAACATAAAATTCTTAAACAAAAAATAAAATTAGGTGACAGTGTTAGAATCAGTAAAGTAAAAAGAGTGTTTAAGAAAGGGTATTTGCCTAATTGGACAAATGAGACGTTTACAGTATACGCGATTAAACCGACAAAACCAATAACATACATATTAAAAGATAACAGGGGGGAAATACTTAAAGGTGGGTTTTATGCTGAAGAAATTAGCAAGTCAAAAACCGGTGACATTTATTTAGTTGACAAAGTATTAAAAAGGAAAGGAGACAGACTCTTTGTACGATGGAGGGGGTATGATAGCAGCCATGACAGTTGGATTGATGCCAAGGACTTGGTGTGATAGAGGCTGGTCACGACTTCCGTGGAAGGCCACAGGATGTATAAATCTGTTTGCGGGTATGGTGATGTAATCAGTCATTATGCGGGTTGAGAAACAGGAAGTCGGTTTTCCTGTAGTGAATCTTGATGATTATTTCTCGGGAACGGGCATGGTTAAGAATAATAAACACGGTGTATTACTGCCTGATTCAATACGTTGTATAATCGCAGGGCCGAGTTCCTGTGGGAAGACCAATGTTTTATTCAATTTATTGTTTGACCCAAACGGTTTAAGATTTGAAAATATCTATGTTTTTTCAAAGTCCCTCTATCAACCTAAATACAAATTACTTAAACAGGTTATGCCTAAGGAGGTTGGGTATCATGAATTTGACGATAATAGTTTAGTTATACACCCAAATCAAGCTAAACCAAACTCTATAATGATCTTTGACGATATTTCCTGCGAAAAACATAACAATATACGTAACTTTTTTACCATGGGTAGACATAACAATTTAGATACATTTTATTTAGGGCAGACATACAGTGCTATACCCAAACAGTTGGTGAGGGATAACTGTAACTTTATTATTTTATTTAAACAAGACGAGAAGAACCTAAGACATGTATACACCGATCATGTCACTACAGACATGTCATTTGAAAAATTTAAAGAAATATGCGCTCAAGCGTGGCGAGACAACTTTGGATTCCTTGTAATTGACAAAACACTGGACCCTTATAAGGGAAGGTACAGGGTAGGAATGGACAGTTTTGTAACTGAACTATAATAGTACGCACCTACACGTACAACGATTTAAGAGGTTTTGACGGTCAACTTCATAATGTTAAATCAAACTTGTGCTCTTTCTATTTCAAGGACAAGAATAAATTTTGCTGAAAATACTGCAGTAAGAAAGCCCCTGTTTTTCAGGCAAGTCGGAATGCCTTATATCTAGATGTGTTGATTGAAAGTTATCATTTATGATTATGAAGCGAAGCAGTAAACAGCAACTGACAAACCGGCTCATAGAGCTGCGTAATGCTATTAAGAGAAAGTATAAAATGTTTAAGGAAGGATCCGAGGAAAGTGATATTTTGCTTGAGAAGCAGTATAAACCAATTATTCAAGAACTTAGAAAAACGACAACAAACACAGCCGACATAAAAACTGAACCCGTAACCTTTAAAGAAGAGCCAATGGAATACGATACTACAGATGATGAAGGAGAAATAGCTGAATTTATTCCGCAGAGTGTATCTACACCTGAAACCAGCGGGTTAAAGCAAATTGTATCGACCCCTTCGGGACTGGAAACAGCGTCCCAATATATTGAAAGTCAGTTTAGTAACCCCATGACAGTGAGATATATGACACTGCTTTTAAAAGATGCTAGCGGTAAGGTCCGAGTTATTGATCATGACTACGGCCCTAGATACGAAGGCAGTAATTTAATGATGGGAGATAAGGTGTTAGACTTTGACAACGATGGAACTATTCTAATAAACAACACAAGATATAGACCTACTGAAGGCTTGTATGAGCTCATATTTAAGAGAACCCCTGACGAGGATATATACGATGAAGACGATCTTAATACCTATAAGAGTATTAGTATCGCCACCAACGCTCACAAGAAAGGATACAAATTTCAAAATCAAATTAGAAGGGACAACAATCTAAAGTACAGACGAATTATTAAAGACCTATTCCCGGTCAGAGTGGGCAAGGGTCTAGCGTGGAAGAATGCAAGATCCCGTGATATTATACTCTGGGACGACGCCAATGAATTGGTAAGTAGACTAAGACACATAGCCATGTCAACAGAGACTGGAAACAGAGTCCATGGCAATGAAATACTGAGTATCGTCGAGGAACTGAGAGAGGCCGGCTATATAAAAGGGGCTGGTAACAGTAGGTTTAAAGCATTATTAAAATGACCATTGACAAGTTTGGACGTAGTAGCCGGAAATCCCGAGGTGAGGCCGTCAAAGGTCCCAAGGGAGAGGGTTTCAATTTAACACCCCAAGGTGACTATGATATGCAAAATAAACGGTTATGTAAATTGGCTACACCGGTACAGCCGCTCGACGCTGCTACAAAGAATTATGTTGACCATAAATCTATACCTTCTGACGTTCAGAGATTCAATATGCAAAACAAAAGACTATGGAGTGTAGCTAACCCTGTAGATTCCTTGGACGCAGTTAATTTGGGCACACTAAAAAAACTTAGTATGACTATCTCCAACGATAAATATGACGCTAATAATAAACAAATAACTAATTTAGCTTTACCAACAGGCCCCAGCGATGCAGTGACAAAGGCATACGTGGAAAAAGAGATATTGCCTATAACCACTAACCTCGCTAATCAACAGTTTGACTTAACCGGTCTCAAGGCCAGACTGTCAAAATGCGAAGGTCTAATAACTAGTAATAAAGATTTTCACGAGAAACGGTTGAACAAATTTGGTACAATGCTCTTTAATTATATTAACAAAAAACAAACTGGTAGGGCTGCCACGCCGGGTGAAAATTATGACTTAAACTGGGAAGTTTTGTTTGCTGACGGGTTAAAAGGTGGTGAAGAGCCTAAAGTAGAAGACGTCAAACCTCTTCCGCCTGATACTTATGATCTCTTTATGACTGAATAGGGACTGAGTGGAGCTTCTCTTGAAACAAATTAAAGAGAATTTTCGTCTTGAGCCAACGGGGATATTTGATGATACTGTTTCTCTCCCCAATCTCCTCAGGACGGAAGCTGAATATATAAAGCCACTTAAACCGAGGAACACTGATTAGTCTACTCCGAACCGTCGAAGATGTTGGTTCTCTTACTGTTTATGCTGCCTCTTGCCTCGTGCAACAAGTCAGTAGATTATTTGACTTATTATGGTTATCTCGAGAAAAACGCTTTGACACAGGACATTACTTCTGCAGTGAAACAATTTCAAGAGAATTTTCGTCTTGAGCCAACGGGCATATTTGATGATGCCACTCTGAAGCTTATGAAAACTCCCAGATGTGGACATAAAGACAATATACTACCATTCTCGGCTTTACCCAATAGAAAGTGGAATACATCGGTAATAACGTGGTACCAATACGGGACACCACAGTACCCCCACCTAATTCAAAAAGCGTTCGATTTATGGGCCAAACACGCTAATATTACTTTTAAAAAGAATATTAAAAACCCCACAATAATAATATCGTTCTCAGCATCTAGACAACATGTATTTTACTCTAGACAAGATACTTGCCCTTATGACTTTGACGGTCCTGGGTTAGTTTTGGCTCACGCCTATCTCCCCAACACCGGTTATAACCAAACGGACATACACTTTGATTCGGAAGAAAACTGGGATTTCACTATGGATTTACCACGATATGGAAACGTTTCATTCTTTCTAACTTTGGTTCATGAGATTGGTCACGCCCTAGGCTTGGACCATTCCGGCGATGATAAATCTGTAATGTTTCCCTTCAATAGGGATCCTGCAGGAATTGTTGACTTGAACGAATATGAACTAAGTAGAGATGACAGACTCGCTATGGAGTTTTTGTATGGTCGGCCCCCTACATCACCCAAACCATCGTCTACCACTACTACTACCACCACTACGACAACTACAACAACCTCTACCACACCAAGCAGTACAACACCTGAGACACCACCCGAAACATTTGAAAAACGCGATATTTGCGAATTAAAAGGTCAAATTGATACGTACGTTATTGTGAACAAAAGGATATTTGCTTTCTTTAGGGATTATGTATGGATTATAAGTCTGGACCCTGCAGACAGGATTCCTGAGGATTCAACACGGCCAAGAAGAATATCACACTGGCTCAAATTCTTACCACGAAACTTTACTGAAATATCGGCCATTTACCAGAGGCCGAATGGGGATATCGCGTTGTTTGTGGGCAATGAAGTATTTTTATTTAGATACCCCTCACTGTCCTTGATTACAATGTATAATGTCAATAACATAGCCGGTAGAACGGTACACAAAGTTAACGCGGCCTTTGCAACTAACACGGGGAAGAGCTACATGATTATTAACGATTGGTATCTGATTGAAATTAACGAGTGCGACTTTACTGGGGTGTTTATGGGTATGGTTTCGTCTACACTGTACGGTATCCCCGCCCACAGTCGTGGTGCCTTTAGATATATAAATGGAATTATTTACTTTATAACTGACAGTGGGGTCTTGGAGTACAACGAGTTCACAAACGCTGTGTCTCGTACGGTGCCTGACATTTTTGAAGTTTTAAAAATTCCGTGTATACGTGAGACTCTGCTGAATAGACTGTACGAGGTGATTAAATATTTACAATAAAATGGCTAAGACTAGAAGGAAACCTCTCAGACGTAAACTAGCGGTCGTGCGAGGCGGAGGTATTGTTTCATCGGTGTTGAACAAAGCTATAGATTTACTACCTGTCGAATTACACATCCCCGGTTATCAGTACTGTGGACCTGGCACGAGGTTAAAAGAGAGATTGGCACGAGGAGACAAAGGAATAAACGGGCTAGACGAAGCCTGTAAGGTCCACGATATAGCATACTCGCGTTACTCCGATAGTGAGAGGCGAAGGCAAGCTGATAAAGAGTTGGCGGAACGCGCTTGGCAGAGATTCAAGTCTAGTGACGCCAGTGTTGGTGAGAAAGCCGCTGCTTGGGCAGTCACCACAGCCATGAAGGCAAAAACAAAATTTGGAGGAGGCCGTAAGAAGAAACGCCCCGCTAAACGTACCAGAGGCCGAGGATTGTATCTAAGACCCTATAGAAAGGAAGGTGCGGGTACTAAGAAAGGTGCAGGTAGAAGAAAGAAAAGGAGAACGAAAAAAAAAGCATCTCAATACCGATAAAACCACTTACAAATTATGATTTAATCAAATACGCGAGATTATTAAAAATTCCAAACTTTAGAGGGATATACATGCGGGACAGTTTACCGAAACGTCCGAGAAAATGTGAATCTGCTATAGTTAACTTGGACAGTACAACTGGGCAGGGTACTCACTGGGTTTGTTACAAGAAGATTGATAAAGAAGTCTATTACTATGACAGTTTTGGAAACTTAAGACCACCACAGGAGATCTCACGATACCTGAGTGGATGTGAACTGTACTATAATTATGAAAGGCAACAGAAGTTTGACTCAGTTGTTTGTGGACATTTGTGCTTAAAGTTTCTCTGTAGTAATGTTTTGTCTCACGGGAGCTACTAGTGTTTTATCGCACGAGCTAGCGTTTCCCATAGATGTTAGCAAGGGTGAATGGGAGCTTGGTTTAATTGAACTGACCACTTATAATTCTATACCAAACATTGAGAAAGACATTAATGACAAGTTTTACTACGGTGATGATAAAAGTATTACAATCCCTGAAGGGTCTTACGAAATTGAGGACATTGAAAAATATATACAATCTCAACTGTCGAAAGAAATCCAGTTTACATTAAAACCAAATAACAACACTTTAAAGGTTACGATATATTGTTCTAAGAAAATTGACTTTACTAAAGAGCAATCGTTGGGGACACTCTTGGGTTACAAAAAACAAATATACAAGGCTAATAAACAACATGTTTCGGAACTACCTGTAGATATAATAAAAGTTAATTCTATACGGGTCGAATGTAATGTCACACGCGGGTCATACTTGAACGGAGTCGAGGGTCATGTTATACACGAGTTCTACCCGGCCGAACCACCGGGCTATAAAATAATAGAATTACCGAGGAATGTCATTTATTTACCGGTCATCAGTCAAAGGATCAACAACTTGACAGTGTCTCTAAAAGACCAGGACGGTAATCTTGTTAACTTTCGCGGAGAAAGAATTTCTGTTAGACTACATCTCAGGCGCAGTAATGGGGCTACTATTTAGGGGAATGCCCGCGGGGCAGCAAGTCAGTAGTGTTCAGAAAGTCAAGGTGTTAACTTGTAAAAACGTGTCGTTCCTTCGTTCTCTCGGTTTTAAAGTATTAAAAAATGGCGCTACTAGCGATAGACAGCCAGGCTGTGTACGATGACTTGATAACAGGGATGGAGTTGCACTCACATCAGCCGTATGCAAGTACAACTTACAATAATAATGATGAAATTAGAATACCGATATTACAACAGGACATAATTACAGCTCCGTTTGAGAGCTTTATTGTAATTCACGGTAAAGTCAGCGCTAAAAAGGCGGATGGGGCTGCTCTGGACGTATCCTTTGTAAATAACGCAGTGGCCTTTATGTTTGAAGAAATTCGCTACGAGGTTTGTGGCAAGGAGATTGATAGAACAAAAAATGTCGGTATTACTACTACTTTAAAAAATATCCTATCCATTCGCTCGGAAGAAACAAACACTCTCAAGAACGCCTGCTGGCTAGGCCCTGGTAACTCTGAAAAAGTGACCAATTTTATATATTCTATACCTCTAAAACTCTTGCTAGGTTTCGCCGAAGACTACAGGCGGGTGTTGGTGAACGTAAAACAAGAATTAATATTTTTACGCTCGGCTACAGATAATAATGCTGTAAAAACTACGGAGGCCGGGGCTTTAGAATTAAAAATTGAAAAAATCTACTGGCGTATGCCTCATATAACAGTAAATGACGCTCAAAAATTAAAATTGTATAAATTTATTGAGAAAGATCCCGCGATCCATCTCCCATTCCGTCAATGGGAAATGATTGAATACCCGAACCTTCCGAATACTGAAACATTATCTTGGACACTGAAAACGTCTAACCAAACGGAAAAACCCCGGTATGTTGTTCTGGCTTTCCAGACAGGCAGAAAGAACGACTTAACAAAGGACATGTCACAATTTGACGCTTGCGACATAACTGATGTAAAACTTTATTTAAACTCAAACTTTTACCCGTACGATAACCTTCGTGGGAACACTGCCTTGTTCTATGACATGTTTGCTACCTTCCAAAACTCGTATTACGGAAGAATTGGTTCACCTATATTAAACTTTGACGATTTTAAAACCAAGTGCCCTTTATACGTAATTGACTGTTCAAAACAGGACGATACTATTAAAACAGGGCCAGTGGACGTCAGGCTTGAGATTCAAGCTAAAACTCCCATCCCAGCCAATACTTGGGCATACTGTCTCATAATCCACGACTGTCACTACACATACACACCAATCACGGGAGATGTCAGGAAAATCTCGAGTTAGTTTCTCCGACCCGGTAGTTACAAAAATATACAGTTTGCCCGCTGAAGACAGGAAATCAGAATGGGAACAAATGGCGCGGGACAGAGCCAGGTTTTTAAGACGTATAAAATTAACGGAAGAAAAGATTTCCAGTGTAATTTCTAAACTGTGGGCCCAGAGAGTCACGTGACTCGTATTGTAATCAAAGGGGTGGGGGTAAAAAAGAATACATCCGTACGTCCGTTAGTTCAGTCTCTGGCTAGTAGTCGTTGAGTAAACATGCGTCGTTACGATTGGGTTGAAGTAGAATATTACAAAAACTGGGTTTTAGTTAGAAGGGAAATATTAGACAGTTATACATTTGATAGCTCTGAAGAAAACTTTCAATTACCCCCGGGGGCCGATAGCGTTATAGTTAAACGGTGTACAGAGTTTGACAATAGCGATTGTAAGACAGAGTCTGAAGACTCTGAAGACGATCAGTAGCAGAGATGACTTCACCGGAGGCAGACGCTGTGCCGCTCCCTCGGTCGGTCGAGCCTATTAATTTAATGACCGGTGTATTTTTAAAGTCAGTCCATTTCTTGGACCCCGAATTAACTAAATGTGTCGTGTCGGGTATTTTTAAAAATCGAGAATATAGTTTGGGTGTATTGATTAAAGGGAGAAAAGGCGTTGTATTTTGGAGTTACGATTCTTACTGTCAGCTAGTTGACAGGTTCAATGAAATAACTTTAGCACTCTTGGGTAAATATCAGTGTTGTATATCGGTAGAAGGCAGGGCGGTTATAAGGGTCACTACAATTTTTGGTCAGCAGTACGTTTGTGTCTCTGACGGTGAGCACTCCTTGGCTCTAAACTTTAATGAGTGGGATCAACTTGTAAGAAATATTCCTTTAATCGGCCGCTCTCTTTTAGAATTATTTTATATAGAGGATATTATTAAAGTTTTTATTAATCAAGTATTAACCGATGCTGAACAGTGTACGGATCAATTACCGCCTCACGTAGCTGACCGTCTATATCAAGAGGTTTCATTATGGAAGCTATAGTTCAATTTCACGGCTTCAAAAGCAATAATAACAGATTTATTATTAAAGAACTTGCTATAGTTGGGAGGTCGTATAGAACACAGATTGTGTTCCGACCTCCATACAGCTTTGATTGTTTAAATAGTAAAATGCAAAGGACAGCCCGTTGGCTGACCCGTCATTATCACCACATTAAGTGGGACGATGGCGAAGTAGAGTATAGTGAGGAGCTTTTAAGCTCACTCTGTAAACCTTTTGAAACTATTTATACAAAGGGTCATGAAAAGGCTCAATTCCTTCGGGAATTTCACCCTAATGTTAAAGAGATTAATATTGTAAATAGTAGCGATAGTTATGAACTTGTAGATTGTATTGTACATAGAAATAAAAATGAAAACTGCGCCTTGATGTCCGCGAAGTACTACGCTCGAAAAATATTTTCGAGTGGGGTCTAAAAAAAAAAAGACCCGGCAGTCGCTCACCCATCAGGCTGGGCTAAACCCTTTGTAAGTCCAGGGGTGTGGGGAGGTTGGCCTAAAAAACCGTGAAACCGTTTGTCGTAATCCTCCGACTGTCAGGGAAAACCGGATGGAAAGGCGCAACAAAAAAAAATATAAAAATAAAAATAAAAAAAATATAAAAAACAAAAGATTCTCTGTTTATCTTAGTAAATGTAGAGTTGAAAGGTGTTAAAATGAACGGACTTTGTCTTAGTAAATGACTACCTTCCTCATACACAATGAACGGATTGACAGAGAATACAAAAAAAAATAAAAGGAGGTAGCATTTTGTTATGGAGTGGCTACCACTGTGAGAGGCGATGGTTGGGGCCTCTCACCCCAGAGGTTAGGCCTCCAGGGGAAGCTCTGGGTAACCAAAAAGAACGCGCCGACGCTCCTACGGCCTAGCCTAAAAGCTTACCGTGGTGGGGAAACGTGAGCGTTCAAAATTTTATTTAACGATAGATTATGGTCAGGTTAAGTAGAGGCAGTGGCTAACCGTAATTTTTTCTGTTACAGTTGACGGGGGAAGGCTGTGGCTGGCGGGACCTGAGGAGAGGTGGAGAGGAGACGGAGGAGCGGAGCCTGGAGAGATGGAGAGAGGAGCGGAACCTGGAGAGCTGGGGAGTGAAGGCGGAGGAAGTGAGGATGAAGAGATGGGGAGTGGAGTCGGAGGAGGTGAAGAAGAAGAAGAGATGGGGAGTGGGGTCGGAGGAGGTGAAGAAGAAGAAGAATATTAATAGCCTTCTTAAATACAGATATCATTATACAGCATATTTCGTGAGTATTATTTCACTTACCTTTCTGGTGATGGTATATTAACAGTAGACACCCTAGAGTGAAGTAGTATAGGCACTGTGGTCCACTGTAGGTCACTACTGTCTTTCACTGTAGGTTTGGGTTCAATACTTAAAAACTAATGTTTGATTTGAAATGCACTACATATACGTTCAAGACACAGAGTGATGGTACCATAGACACTGCCTGGCTATATAATCGCCACCACTCCTCTCGGATTTATTTTGGCTTGTATTTTTCTTTGTTCTATTACAGGTTAGTTTGTAGTTTTAAAAAAGTTCCCCCTGTGAGAGTATGCCTTACTTAGCCTAGATCATGCTATGTTCCCTGCGATGTCCTTTGGGAAGTTTTTGGAGGTATTCTTCAATCAAATTCAGAATCTATTAAGTCTACCGACACGTTTAGAGTAGATGTAGCACGGATAAACATTCCAGTAGGTAAAGGAAGGGCAAGACCCGACTTTTACAATACCTTTGATGAAGAACCTAAAGAGGGAATCGAACCCGGGGCCTCCTGAACCGTAGTCCAAGACGCTAACCACTAGACCACCGCGTTCCCCCCGATTATGCTGCGAGATTTAAGGTATTTATTAGTACCCCTTCAATTATTTTGATACTTGCCCGCAGTACAGAGGTTAAGTTTTTTGTAAGATGTAAAGGATGTTAACAGGTACATACATACCAAATTTCATTAAAATCGGCCAAGCCGTTCTTGGGATATTGATTTTTAAAATATAGCTCCTTCAATTGTTTTGATACTTCCCGCGGTACAGAGTTTAAGTTTTTTTAAATAGTAGCGGAGGTTAACAGGTACCTATATACCAAGTTTCATTAGAATCGGCCAAGCCGTTCTCAATATATTAAATTTTAAAGTTTTACACCCTCCATCATCCCCTAAACAACCCTTTCCTACCCTCCTACAAAATTGAAGGTTAGAGGATGTTAACAAGTATCCACATGTCAAGTTTCAATTATATCGTCTCACCCGTTCTTAAGATATTGATTTTTAAAGTATGACTCCTTCAATTATTTTGATGCTACCTGCAGTACAGAGTTTAGGTTTTTGTAATATGTAGCGGAGGTTAACAGATACATACATGCCAAGTTTCATTAAAATCGGCCAAGCCGTTCTCGAGATATTTAATTTTGAAAATTTGCCCCTTCATTTTTTGAGATGCAACCCGCAACATTTTAGTTAAGATTTTTCATATGGGTAGATACCCCCCTGGAGTGCCTACACTACGTAGTAGGCAGTTTTCCGGGGTCAAAATGACCCTAGGACTTACCGTTTTCGAGATATTAGCGATTTTTAGTTTTTTGCAACGCTTTCTTGCGATATATACATGTAATAGTTTTATATTTTGAGTTAGCGGTACTTTCTGGTACATATACATGTAATGGTTTTATATAATGGTTTGGCTGTACTTGCTTGCGAAATATACATTGCCATAGGTTGGTAACACATCATAGCGTGACGTAATATATACATATAATTATGTATGGTACATATAATTAGGTGATGGTATATTATACACTATTATGGTACATATATGATTATACTCTGTGGCGTTATATATGGTATATTTAATTATGTATGGTACATATAATTAGGTGATGGTATATTATTATGGTACATATATGATTATACACTGTAGCGTTATATATGGTACATATAATTATACATATAATTATGTATGGTACATTAGCTCTGCTAGGTTGGTAACACTTTGGAGGGATGAAAAGTGAGGTTAGGTTTGGCGCCAATTTTTTTTTGGCGCGCAAATTTGGCGGGAACGCCACCATGGGCGCCGCCATCTTGAATCACGTGACCTAATTAGACCAATCAGAAGCCAGATTTTAAGCCCATAAGCCCCATGTTACGGCCCATCTCTCGCGTTGACTACTCACAACAAAATATGTTTGTGGTTGTTGTAGAAGTAATAGTTTATGTGAATGCGGTATGTGGATGCATTAGTATTTGCAGTAGAGCTGACTCTCCTGAAGATTTTATTTGTGACCACTGTAGGCGTTTTTAGACTTAAGTTCTTGTAACTTCTTTTAGGACTTCGTTTAAACTTCTTTGTCATTTAGGTTTTTAATTTGTTTACTAAAGTAATAATTTACTTACATGTTAAGTCAACGTTAGCTTTTAAGTTGTTTACACTTTGATTAATTTGATATCACCTTAAACTTATATAGTTATATCTTATACTTAATAAAGAATATCTTTTGATTTTGCTTTGTAGAAGTATTATTTTTTTACATTTAAATCCATTATATGATAGTTTGGATGTTATTCTACGTTTTATAACAAAATGGAAAAAAAAGTTTTTTCCCCATTTAAAATACATGGGGGAGCACCCAGTCGGCATTACCCCACTAGTTGGGGAATACCGATCGATGTAGTGACTAAGTTAAACAATTTTTTATAAAAAAATTACTTAATCTATAGTTTTGAGAATTTAGTATGTTGTAGTAAACTAAATTTGACAACTAATGCAGTAAATCAAACAAAGATTCCACCAACACAATCCACGCAAGAATCATTCCCGCTTAGGTGGTCGCCATTCCCCCATTCTCCCCTATTTGCTGATCGGATGAAACCAAATTGATCTTTCACAAATTATTACATTCCAAAAAATTTGTAATTTGGTTAGATGCAATTTTTTTAAAAACTTTTGAAAAACATGGCAATAATGATATGGGACGATAGTTTTCCAAAACATCCCTCGCTCCTTTTTTATACAGAGGCGACTTCAGCATATTTTAATTTTGAAGGGAATTTATTACATTCAAAAGATTTATTTATAATACAACTGAGTGGCCTACATATTGAATCACTTGTCATTTTCATTATATTCTGAGGAATTTCATCCCAACCTGCACACTTTTTATTTTTTAAAGAATTTATTGTTTGTGCCACTTCCTTAGGTGAGATAAACGAGAAAGTGAACTCTTGGTGGCAATGATCACGCCTTGGTAAAAATTGAATTGCTTGAAATTTTGAAGGAACTATATTAAGTATTTTTGGAATATTAGAAAACCTTTGATTAAATAAATCTGAAATTTTGTTTCCATCTGCAATCTGTTTATCTTCTACTAAAAAGTCAGGGAAATTTTGAAAATGTTTCTCCACCCCAAGTTCTTTACTCACTATTGACCAGGCTGCTTTAGTTTTATTGTCAGCTTTCTTTATTATATAATTATTTTCTAACTTTTAGCTTTTTTACATACTGCTTTAAAAATCTTCTTATATACTTTAACATATAGAATGAAATGTAAATCTGTTGATTTCTTTTGAAATAGCTAAGTTTTTAGCCCAGGTTGCATCTGCCTTGGATAGATCACAGAGTACGTTGGGTGTTTTCTGTGATCTGACCAAGGCGTTCGTTCGATTGTGTTCAGCATGATATCCTTTGTGAGAAACTTAAATATTACAATTTTAGTGATTCAGCGGTGTCTTGGGTGAAATCTTATCTATCGAACCGCTATCAAAGAACCATTGTTTTGAAAAATAATATTATATGTATTTCAAATTGGCATGAATTAAAGTATGGTGTGCCTCAGGGTTCAATACTGGGACCTCTAATTTTTTTGCTATATATAAATGATTTGCCTCTTATTTAGTGTGTCTCCAAAATTGGTTCTTTATGCGGATGACACTTCAGCAATTTTGAAGGCAAACTCAAATCAGGATATTAAAATTATTTTTCAACATGCTATAGCAGAACTTCAAAATTGGTTTTCAGCAAATGGTTTGTTGCTTAACAATTCCAAGACGCAAATTGTTAAATTTCAAACTGCTCAAAGCAGAGAAACCCTTGAACAAAATATTTCTTTTCTAGGCAACTCTTTCTCAGTAAATAACTCAGTTAACTTTTTAGGAGTGGAGGTTGATTATCAATTAAACTGGAAGGCCAATATTAGTAAATTAATTAAAAAACTAAATTCAATCTGTTTTCAAATGATTATTTTACGAGAAGCTGTTGAGACTCAGACAAAGCTGATGTTGTATTACGGGCTTTTCTTTCCAATCATAAGTTACGGGATTGAATTTTGGGGAATCTCAAGTCACTCAAAATTAGTTTTTAAAATGCAAAAAAAATACATCAGAATTATAACATTCTCATCAAAAAGGAAATCTTGTAAACCTTTTTTTAAAGAATTCAGCATTATGACAGTACCCTCATTATATATTTACAGGTGTCTAATTTTTGTTAAAAATAATCTGCAGAACTTAAAAGAAACACAACATGAACATAATTATCATACTAGATTTTGCAATGATTTCCAGTACCCAAGACACCGTTTGAAACTACTGTATTTCAAAAAACTCTCAGTACATGGGGAGGAAGTTGTTTAATAAATTACCAGGCAACTTAAAGAGTATAATAAATGAAAATAGATTTAGAACTGAATTAAAAAAATTGCTTCTACAAAACATATACTACTCAGTGGATGAATTTTTGGGCGGGTGAATGAATTTTATTTGCTAGAGTTCATTATAATTATTTGGAAAATGTTGTAATAATTTACTTATTGTTAGATCAGTTTAGTATTAGAAATTTGACAATGTTATATGTTCTGTGCTGGCCTTGCTAGCTGTAAAAGAATGTTACTTATAACAATAAAGATATTCTTATTCTTATTCTTAATATTTACCGAGTTTTTAAAGAAAATGTATATCGGCTAGACACAGTACGTTGTCTTATGGGGTTTTTATATTAGAAAAGCATGTTATTCATTTGTTGGTGTATTTGGATCATCCCCAGCAACCTCGCACCTACTTTCAAGCCTGACTGGACCTTCTCCTAACCTTATAATGTGCAAAATTGCATTCCTAGCATTGCAGGTAAATGAAATCAGAAGCATCAGAACAGCCAAAAAATCAATGTTTTCAGATTTCAATCAAATTGGAATAATTGTATGTTTTTATACTGGTTTTGAGTTTTAAAAGTTTTGTATGTGGAAATTCACTTCCCTCACGTCAGCGTGCTGCGTTTATTGAATAACGTTTTTAATCATTTATGGATTTATTCATTGTACAAGAATCATAGGAGTTATTTATAAGTTAGTGTATTCCCCTAGCAACAACAAACAGAGTAAGAGAGAGAAGTGTATGTGTGTTTACAAGGCTTACCTTAACAATCCAAAAAATGGAAAAATGGAAGGAAAATTACTTTTTAAAACGTCGTCAAAACATAAGTAAATACTGAGGGATCTTCCTTTGTAGAGTCTTGTCATTATTAAACAACCGTAGTGACAGTTTTTTAATATATTTTTAAAACCTAGGAAACGCCAATTGAATAATTTTGTCTATCATTTAGATGTAATTCGATCATGGAGATCTCCAGAGTTTCGTATAAGTAATCCCAGCTATCACAGTAATTTTTTTTAATATATAGTCTATTCATATAGAAACTTTGTAAATCAAAGCAAAAGAAAATCATAATGCCTAACTTAACAGATGGATTTGAGGTTGAACATCGGTAATATATTTTTATTTCAACCAAATACAGAGCTCTTTCATGATTCATGGCCAAGTTGAGTTCTAGATGAAGTTAAAAAGGGTTTTGTGATTCTCAAATAAGTTGATTTGCTAGTACTACTATTGCATATTACATTATACATCCTTGACTAATTCATGTTTTAATTGTTCTAGGTCTGAGAGCAAGGCGGTGGTTCTGAGGGTCACGCTGATTGGCGGCTGATTGCTTTACCTTGGATATGGTGGAGGAGGAGGGGGATGTCAGGGGCGGATCCAAAGGGGGCAGTAGGGGCAGTCGCCCCCCTCAACCTATGAATTCTGGTGTTCTATTTTATTATTCAGGCATACGATGAAAGTTTGAATAAATCCGAATGAAAATGTAAGCATCAAAAACCTCCCGAAACCCGTTTTTTCGGTTCCATGAGTCAAATTTTGCCGCTCCTGTCTACAAGGTTACCGTACATAAAATTCAAACTAACGAACCTAAACCTTTAAATTAAATTAAATACACACCATTAGACAGGTGAAATTTTAAACTTCCATTTTAGTATATAACACATTACTTAGATTTTAGTATTTAACCTAAAATCTTACAAAAACATGGATATTCCCGAGTATCGTGAAGTTGTTGCAGTTTTGCCAGTTGACAGACAGAAATACAGTGTTTTCAACATAGTCTTGGAGGTAAATTTTAGCAGCAAAGGTTGCTACAATTGTAGTCAGTGATTATTTTTTACTGGATTTCGCCCGCCTACCGTCGTTTGCTAACAGTGGTGTTTTGTTTGCAGGGTAGGTTTGATTTTTGTTTAAAACCGCGTAATCCGTTGCTTGGCAATAAATTTCCAGTGGCTAGGCTAGAGGCAAAAAGTGCCTCGAATTATATGTAATGAAATAAGAGGAAACGAAGATTAAATTGCATGCAAACAGAAGCTCATACGCCAAGTATTTTATTTTGCAAAAATGTGGTACGAAATTTCATTTTTCGAGTGGTTGACCTTGGCTGTCAGCCTCATTCCTAATTGTATCTTCGCGTAGTATAGTTCAGTATTGCAGATTTCAAATAGTTTTGTAAATAGTTTTTCGTGTGGGTAAATACTAAAACAAATTCATCTTACTTGTTCACCTAAAGATGACGTACATAATATTTAAGTTACGCCTACAGATGACGTAGAAAAAAGTGTAATGCCTAAATATTTAATTTTTATTTACGGTCGGGCGCAGTAGAACTAAAGTAATTTTTGTTTAGCTTGTTTATAAAGTTAAGATTGCTTTTTTCTTGAGTACAAGGTTATTGATATATTATGTTAACTTACTTTCATTCGTTGTATAAATTCATATAGTTAAAAACAATAAGGGGGGGTGCCAGGGACCATCCACAGGGAAGGGGGAGGAGTAACTTTCGGTGACCGCCCCCCCCCCAAACATGACCTCTGGATCCGCCCCTGGGGGATGTACCGCCACCGTCGGGGAACCAGGAGTACCCGACACATGCCAGAAGATGATGAAGAAGAGTAGCTGTTGCAGTCATATTCATCTAACATTAACAATCCTTACCTCCCCATTATCCTTCATTAGAACTTCACCTCAAGATATTTAATTTAAAAAGAACCTCACCACCAGAAGAGACACCCACAACTCGTGGGTGTAGGGATTAAAAAGCCTCTCGACTTCGGAGGGCAAAGTCGAGGAGGCTTCCTACAAGAAGATAGAAGAGCTTTCCAGCATTGGAATGGTTAGAGTACTAACAACAAGGAACGATATGGCAAAGAACTGCACTTGGAGAGGTGTTACTGAAGGTGTATGGATTAAGAAGCCACTCGACTTCGGAGAGAAAAGTCGAGGTCTCCTGTAGGAGGATAGAAGAGCTTTCCAGCGTTAGAATGGTTCGAGGATTGACGACATTGCTTAGAATCGAGAACCACCGGATAACCATGATAACCGAGAGAGGGGAGCATCGGATGTCATAGACCACAAAAAATACATAGAATCTAAAATGCTTATATGTTACAATTTAAACACACATGTGAATATACAACAGACACGGCACGATATGGCCAAAGGTGTCCTCGTAGAGTTATTACTGAGGTGTAGTGGGGAAGAAGCCTCTCGACTTTGGTCGTTCTGCAACATTTTTGGTGCTCTAGGCAATGGTCAAATTTGTCCCTCCCCTATCCCTCCATACAATAACACCAACTCAAAACAAAATACTACACTGTCATACCTAAGGCGCACCACTAATATTCAGAAAACAATTCAAAAAGTAGATGAAATAGCAATAACAGCATTTAAAATATATGGATTATGTTAATAAGTAAATATATCTTAAATGTATTTTCTGCTGTCATCAAATTTGTTTATTAAAAAACATTAAACAAACTTTTTAACATTTAATACATCCTACAAAATGTTTTGATTCTTGATTGATTGAATCTATTTATTATTCCGTAGGAGACCATCCGACGCCGCCAGTACTACCGTATAATGTTGCATCTACCCCAGCACCCTTTAATTCTAAAACTTTTTCTGCAAATCTGCTCATCAGTAGGGGGACGTGGTGAACCATTACTCCAACTCTTCTAAGCAAACCGACCGACCTTCCCCGACCAAAGTTCGGTCCCCCAGGTACTACATTTTGAAGAGAGGATTTGATCGGTTACGTTGTTGGTTGCCATGGATGAGGAGGGGACAGAGGGGCAAAATGGCGGTCAACACTATGTAGGCTTCACTTTTTTACCCCAGACGAGATCTCTAAATATATTAACCTTGTTGGTTCTGATTGATTGATTATAAACAGCTATTATCATTATTTTATATTGATTTTAAAGTCCATAAGCCCAATGTAATTCTTTTTAACTTGTCATATTCATTTATTACATTGATTTTTCCTGGGGATGAGACCTCTGTCTAGAACTTATTTTTATACCAGAAATGAGTTATTCCCAACATTTTAAAGAAATCGTTGGGGCCATTTTTGAGTTCAGAGCACCAAAACTTACTCATATTAGAGTACAGATACATACATAGAACAATATTAAACAATTGAGTACATATATATATATTATACAGTTTTTTTTTATTTACCCCACCTTGGACTCTAATTTTATTCTCTTGATGCATTTTTGAGATCCCAAGTAAAATTATTATAATTTAATTTATCATTTTTAGATCAATTGGTAGTCCTTGTTAGTGAATTTCCTATGGAAAAGTGAACTATCAGCATGACCAGCACGATGAAACTTAAGCCCAGGACCACCATAGAAGTTCCTAACGTGACCCCCTGAACACGTTTTGGGGGTCGTTCAAAATGATACATATAAATTTCTTAAATATATATTTATATATATTTGAGAAATTAACACCATTTTGTTGCAATATTTCGAGATATTCTCTTTATCAAGCACAACAAATAAATGACAAACAAAAGCAACAGATCATATGTTATTTACACATTTGGTTAAGATCAGATGATGTGGAATAAAACTATTATGATACTGTAGAAATAATAAGGAACCAAAAATTATCAAATTAACGAATGTTGAGTCCATGAGGTTGTTTTGTTCTTAAAACTAACTGGTGAGCCAATTCGACTGTTCTCAAATTCACGTCATTTAATTCTTTGATTTCAACACTTTGAATTTTGTGTATAGCTTTAAGATGGAAACAATTTTCAAACTCAGCATTATGTTGAACAGCGTGTAAGGCCACCAGCTTGTGTTTGTCTTTATGGTTGACAGAAAACCGATGTCCTGTCATCCGATCACGTAAGGAGTTGGGAGTTGGATGTTTGTCCAATGTACTCCTTAGGACAAAGTTTACATGTTAGCTAGTAAATTGCATGGTTGGATGAACAATCCATGTGTCCAGCTATCGGGTAAACTTTGTCCGTTACTGTGCTTCGAAAGCGGTCCGTCTTACACAAAATTTTGCGTATACCGCAACGCGGTTTATTATATGGTTCACTTCCATGGGCCAAATTGAGATTTCTATTTTCAAGCTTGGGCCTTACAAGCATGTTCTTTAAATTTGGAGGTCTTTTAAAAACCACCCTAGGTGGTCTAGAAACAATTTGTTCGGTTAAGGAAGAGTTTTTTAAAAGTTCAAATCCTGTTTTCATTATTGAATTTATTCTGTGAAGGCCAGGGAAATAGGATGTTACAAACTTGGGATCGTCTTTAAAATTGGTGGAACTAAGCGTGTTTTTGCGGTTCTTGAACTGTTTTTTTATTAGTTTCTGAGGATAACCTCGTTGGACAAAAGCAAGGTGTGTGGGTGTGGGTGTGGGTGTGGGTGTGGGTGTGGGTGGGTGGGTGGGTGGGTGGGTGGGTGGGTGGGTGGGTGGGTGGGTGGGTGTGTGTGTGTGTGTGTGTGTGTGTGTGTGTGTGTGTGTGTGTGTGTGCACGCACGCGCGCGCACACACTCTAGCGGTCACATTTTTTGTCTGATTTACTTCAAATTTGGTAGGGATGTTCCTTTCTATAATCAGTTGGACAAGTTCGTTGGGCAAAACAATCGGAAAACTCCAACCCCCTATTTTGGGGATTATTCTTTCAAATTTCGAGTTTTTGGGCCCAAAAGGTCAGAAAAGCCCCGGACGTAAAGTTAATGCTTAGATTAAGATGGGAATTAGTGAAGCAAAAATTGTAAGCCCTCTCTCATCATTCTAGCATAAATATTTACCGAGTTATTCAAGAAAATGTATATCGGCTAGACACAGTACGTTGTCTTTATGGGGTTTTTATATTAGAAAAGCATGTTATTCATTTGTTGGTGTATCTGTATCATCCCCAGCAACCTCGCACCTACTTTCAAGCCTGACTGGAGCTTCTCCTAACCTTATAATGTGCAAAATTGTATTCCTAGCATTGCAGGTAAATGAAATCAGGAGCATCAGAACAGCCAAAAAATCAATGTTTTCAGATTTAAATAAAATTGGAATAAATGTATGCTTTTACACTGGTTTTGAGTTTTAAAAGTTTTGTATATGGAAATTCACTTCCCTCACGTCAGCGTGCTGCGTGCAAACTCGTTTGTAACATGCATATCGATGACAGTCAAGATGTATAAAAGAGAGGGGTGTGCATGATCAGCTGGTGTGACATAGATGGGCTCGCTCCCTAGCTCAGCCAATTACATGGCTGCAAACCTTACTTATTTAGTTTGCTGAAATGTCAGTTTTGTGTTAAAGACATTGTTTACTATTATTGCAAGCCCACCTACGTCACACCAGCTGATCATGCACACACCTCTCTTTTATACATCTTGGATGACAGTAAATTATTAATTATTATTTTTTCTTTGTTGTTGATTAATCATAAGTGTTTTGTTTTCAAACAAAAAGTTTGTTAATATTACCACTAGTTTCTTATCTTACGTGTACTATTTTTTCTTGTATGTTAATTACTTCCTGGGACATGAAAACTACTGCTTGAACACTTATATTTCATTAGTGTATTTTGTATTAAGTTGCACTTAGTGTATTTTATCAGTTAGTAACAGTGTTGGCACTTTAGGGTAGTTGCCCTTTGTTAGGGTAATTTTACGGTAAAATATAGAGCCCCTTTATAATTTAAATTTAGATTTTTTGGCAATGTAAAATGGGTTTTCCAGGAATTAAAACATTTACATTAAGTGCTGGGTAAATTAAAAGTGCATATTATAAAACAGATATAACTAGCATGTACACAAGGGCGTCGCAAGGGAAAATTATTGGAGGGGGGAGAGACCTCAAATTTCCCAACTAACGCCGATTTCCCAACGATTTAAAATTGATTCTAACTATTTCAAGGTGATTTTTCGGCTAAAAAACCTCTTGATTGTCACATGAAGTATCAAAATAGGCTAACAGATTACTCACACATTGTTATGATTATTATTATTTTTAGGGGTGTACAAGTACCGTACCTAGTGGTTTTTTTAATCAAGTCGAGTAGTGCCACTTATTTTTGAGTTTCGAGTATTTTCGAGCGAGTAGTTGCCATCAGTTGGTAGTTTGAAATAGTGTAATGAGATTTTAATGCCACACTAGATTTGATAATATAACCATGGTTTCTAACTAATACATAAGTAGCAATACAAAGTTTTGGCCAGTAAAATCAAACTGGATTATGTATTGAAAAACAAAATACCCCCGTAGCAGCAAACCTGCGTACTCAGCAAATTTCCAATGCATATGTATGTATCTTAATTAATACCACATAAAGCCACATACCAAGTTTCATCAATATATATTCATAAATAAACGATTTATGACATTTTAAATATTCTCTATAAGAATAACATGGCGCCTGAGTGTGCAGGTTTGCTGAAGCCAGGAACACAAAAAAATGGGGTGTTATACAAATATCAATATAACTCAAGTAGGTAAAGCCACATACCAAATTTTATTAATTTATGTTCATAATTAAGGGAGATAACACGCTACTTATCCTCCATAAGAATAATATGGGGGCTGAATACGCAGGTCTGCTGCTACGGGAACTATCGGCCAAAAAATGTTTTTTAGTGCAAATATTAATAGACCACAACGATATGAAGCAATATACCAAGTTTCATCACGATAAGTTGATAAATAAGCGAGATATACAATTTTTCTTATTCTCCATAAGAATAATATTGGACAACGTACTGTGTTTAGCACTTTCAATATCTCAGTAACCATTTGGCGTAGAGCAATGATAAAAACACCAAATTGTGCGTCTTTTTAAGATGATTCCAATGAACAAAATTAAAACTTGACTTTTTGAAAAATTACATATAAGAAACTCAAAAAAAAACATTTTTGGGGTACAAAACCCCCCCAAAATACCCCTTTGGATAGGTCGATCTGTCTGGTTTGCGAACTTAAAGTCATAAATGCTGCTTTACAAGTTCATACCAAATTTCGTAGAAATCGGATTATATTTACGAGAGTTATCGTGCTCACGGACACATATAGTTTTGAACAAATGGTGTTTTTGGCATCTGGGGACCATCAAAATGAAAAGTTATCATGGTCCCGGGCCTAGGTCTGGGCCCATGCCGACTACGGTAATAGCTTCTTCCCTATAGAGGAAATTCGCTAACACGGTTTGACATTCGTTTCCGGCCGATAACACACAGTCCAGTCAAGATTCAAGATTCAAGATTCAAGATTCAAGATGTTTATTTTCCATGAGATACATTTGTTTGTACATTGGAAATTGTCAGAAATTGTTTATATGTTAGAAACATTTGTCAATATAGTCTTAAATAGTTACAGATAAATTGCAATTAACTACAAGTTAGTCATGGAAGTGGATTATATGGGCGGACTTTGGAGAGAATGACAAAAACAAAGAAACAATGGAAATGTGAGAAAGGGACAGATTAGTCGGGTCTGTTTTAAAGAATCTTAATTTCAGAGGTGGTTAGTTCAAGAAACTCTGTTAGAGAATAGAACGGGTTTAAAGTTAACCACTTATAAATAACATTTTTAAATTTAACATAATTCATTGTGAGCAAATTTCCAGGCAGTTTATTAAGACATTTCATCCAGTTGTTATTTGGCCAATATCACCTGGTCCGGACATCGTTTATAGTCAATATTAGATGACAAAATCGTTAATAAAGGCCGATATTAAGTGGCCCGGTCGCCACTTTTGCCGATATTGTGTATACCGTTATCATTTACGGCCGAAATTACGCGGTCCGATCGTCAGTTTCGGCCAATTTTACGTAAACGGCCTTGTGCGGCCGTTACTCAGTGCGTTTTGGCCGGTCGCAATCGTTAGCGATCTTCTAGAAATTGGCGGGAAATACTCGCTTGAACTTTCGAGTATTTTTCAAAACTTCGAGTCGAGTTCCGAGTATAAAATACTCAGCCGAAAACTCAAAGTTTTGAGTACTCGCACACCCCTATTATATTTATAAATTGTTGTGAACTCATAACAAAAACGTAATATTTCTGATCAATTAATAAATGGAGGTAGACTTTTAGGTATGTCTATAACAAAAACTTATCATATATCAGAGTAGAAGAACTATGACACTTCAAATAAATATTGTTTGATGAAAACTTACAAACTGATCATACAATTGCATTTAATGAAGTTTAGGAGATAATTGTAAGCTAAATATTTTTGTATACTACACACATAGGCTATAAAATTGCAACAGAATTTAAAATGTCTGATCATTAAATCTGTGATTAATATAACAACATACGAAACAAACAATAAAAAAAACCTATCTCATAATATAAATGTACCTATTTAAATATTTCCGTATAATTTTATGATTTGGCAATTTTTTGTATCAGCTATTTTTCTCATACTGATTAACTTAACATTTTTAACAGAAAAATTGTACTTTTTTGGCGTTATTGTGGTGTAGAATTCAAGTTTTCCCAAAAGAGTTGCTTAGGACAAACTATGATAGTAGGCCTTATTTAAAAAATAATTGGATTTTAAAACAAATCTTGAAATATGATAATACCTCAAAATTATTTTTTATTTTATTTTAATCAATACAAATTATGCAACTTGATTCCTTTTTTACTTTGCGCCTTGGAAAAATCACAACTATAAACATTTGTAAATAGTATATTTTGATGTATAAAACTTTAAAAAGGGATGATTTTAAAACATGATATATAAATTGTTTTTGTTTAACCGCATTGTTTTCTAAATAATTCCTCTCATAGTTTGGCTGCATTTTTCCTACAAAGTTTGTTCTGATTATAACCTTATAATGAGCTTCAATGATAAGAAAATCAAATGAGCATTTACGTGGAAATAGAAATAGAAGTATTATAACTTAGAGATGTATTAAGTTTGACTTATGTGGATAATTAATTACCTTATGAATCACACCCAAAACAAATACCAAACCCAAAAATAAATAATTATTGAACCATTTCATCAAACTACTTCCCCTTTCCTACTTTGTGGTTTAACCGCAGCCGGTTACCTTTAAGACGACAGACGACGCATGCATCAGACCAGGTTAGACAACTATGTACTGCTAAGGAAGAAATACCCCCAAAAAGACCCGATTCACCGTATACTATAGATACCTTTAGCCAAACTAACCATATCAAATTACTCATTTCGAAATTTTAACTGTGTTAAAAAATTGTGGATTTGTTTGTTTATTTGAAAACAATTTTGGTATAATTGCAAATTTCCCAACTCACGGTCTGAAATACTCAAAATTCCCAACTCTTACAATTTTCAAGATGATTGGGGGGGTGGCTCCCCCCTACCCCCTCCCAGGGCGACGCCCCTGCATGTACATCCTATATCCTATTCAGTATCAGACTAAAGATGCATGTAATCACAAAGAACACGAAATTTAATTTACGAATAGATAAAATTGAGGCACATTATGTTATGTGTCCAAAAATTGAGCACAACATAATAATATAAAAAACCCTAAACAGTAAAAATATTTCGGGTTAATCTGGTTAAAAAGGTTGTTAGATTTACAGCGCAATAGTAGAAAATATGTTTACTGAAGATGGTCTCTATTTTGACCCATATTTGTATGAAGGAACTAAATTGTATTTTATGCCTGTGAAATCCCCATGGTGAGCCAGGTGAGTGCACATAAAAACATCACAGCAAGTGTACTTTTGTGTGACGTGGTGTATTTGCAGTGCAACCTATTGATCTAATCAAATAGTAATAAGATGACTAACATATTCTCTGGGTATTATCACAGGTATTATCATAAGAAAAAATAACATTAACAAATTTGTACAACTGAAATAAGTAAATAAAACAATATGAAGTACTCCCAATAACTGTTAATAATTAACATGCATCAGCAGGTTTCTATTATCGGAGACACCAGTACATTAAGTAAAAAATATTACTACAGAATATTTATTTGAATTGTTTAATACATATTTCGTTTCATGTGTGATATAGGGCGAAAGACGAGTAATAATGTGATGTTACCTTACTTTTTATGCCTTAATCATGTTTTAAAACCAATCTTGAGTGTATTTTGAGCTTTTAGATAAGAAAATCAACTCTTAGGGTAATTTTAGGGTAATTTACAAAAAGTTTAGGGTAATTTCATCACACGTTTCGGGTAAAATTTCATCTACCTGGTGGCAGCACTGGTTAGTTATCAACAAAGGATGTAGTTTGTTTGGTAAACGTAAACAGTGATAAGTGGATACAAAGTACTCTGCAGTTTGATAGGCTGAAGTGGTTCTGAGATTCTTCTTATTCTGTATCTGTGGATGATTCTGCAAAGTTGTGTTATAAAAACTTAGATGTGTATTGCTTAGTTATTTCTTATTTGTTTAACAAATTAATATTACATATGAAGCAAATAAGTATTTAGACCTAAAATGGCAGGTTTCTTGGTGAAATCAGGGTCCTGTTATGATGAAATACAAACAGCAGATTTCTTGGTGAAATCAGGGTCCTGGTATGATGAAGTACAAGTAGCAGACGAGGAGGAACAAAAGAGAGAATTAAAACAAAAACTTGATGAGGAAAAACTTTTTCACAAAGTAAGTAAATATCTGAAAACTACTTCTTCAGGATTTGGTATTTTTACAATGAAAAAATTATCAGAGTTGCCGGTTTCCACGCCTGTAAAGAGGTTGGAAACACTTGCAGTCATTATTTGTAGAGAAGTTTTCACTACACCAGCTAAACAAACTAAAGTGGATGATTATGTCCAATTTTACAAAGACTTTGCCTATTTGAAAGCGACACAAGAAAGTAAATCAAAACAAACAGTTGCCTTCGAGGAGATACTAACAACACACTTTGTTAATAAATTATCTGACAGGTTTCACTACGCAGAACGATTATACCAATTAGTTATCAACCGCCAAATACCAAATGAAAAAATAATAAAGTGGATTACACGTTGAACAGCAAAAAACATATTTGAAACAAACGGATATTAGGAGCATCAATTTTCTATGTGCGCTACACGAATGGAATCCAGAGATAGTTTATAAAGCTATTGAACTCTTATTGAGGATTGATCGCTATGAAACTGTTGATTACATGACATCATTACTAGCAGCTCTTAACCAACCAAACTCAAATCATGAAAACAGAAGAGATTGTTGGTTGGATGATATGTTTGATTATGATATTTTCTCATGGCGACAACCTACATATAATTGGGAAACTATAGAAAAAAAAGAAGCCTTAAGAAAACTCTTCCTTAAGGTAACCAAACTAGCTGAAGAAAAAGTCTTGACTCAAAGATGGGCAAGTGTGAAAACGTCTTTGAAAGACTTTTTGAGAAAGCGGCCCTGTCAGCCAATGAAGTACAACTACCCCGAGGATTACATTAAGAGATATGTCCAAAATGGTATTGCTTCAGACAAATTGGGAAGAACGAAAGATGACTTTGAAGAAGATAGTGATGAAGAGGAAAAAATTATTTTTAAGAGCAACTCCTCGGATTTTGATTCTGATTAGGTAAAAGTGTCATAGCAGAAAAGACTGAAAACCGCTGTGAATTAAGGAACAATTCAGACTAAAGCTATACATAACATATGTAAACTTAGATTTAAGGGTTTTAATTAAATTACCAAATAAATCACATTTTTCTGAAGAGGCAGTCAGTCATCTTAAAGTGGTCAAACAATGATGGTTAGTAAAATACATTTTTTATGCTAAAAAATAGTTTTTAATTAGACCTACACGTGAGTGTGTTTACATTAGACCTATTTATTGTAAAAAAAGTTTTACACCTATTTGAAAAACATTAGGAAACTTTTTTAATGCACATTTATGCTAGGCAGCAAAAATGGCTACAAAAGTGATCAGACATACTTTAATGTGTCTGTGGATGCAGTAACTTTTGTAAAAATGGTCCAATCTTAATAAAATTTAGAAGCACAAACATGTACAGCCACAATTATGACTTAAAGTTCCAAAACCATACAGATCACCCGGATCACACCACCAATAAAGAAAGTTGTATAGCTACAATATGTGTTTTTGAGTTTTTTACATGAAATAAATAAATCATACCCAAAAATACAAAGTGTTGACGGGTTGCCAAGTCCTAAAATGATATGATATCAAAATGTAGGTACTTTGGTATTATACGGATGCCACCCTTATACAGCGCGCTGCGGCAGTTATGTTAGGGTGGGTTATCGTAAAAATGATAGTAGGACTTTCCTTGTTTTGTTACGAATCGAATGATACCTGATGAGTCATACTTCAGGCCGCCAAACCCCCTCCAAATAGGCCAAGGTCAGGTCGTTGACCGGAGCGCGCGCATCACCTGTCACCGCCTGTATCTGGGCCAGTGTCATGAGTGATTTATTGCCGTCCACTACGTTACATTTGTTTTCATAATGAGTGACGTTCTTTTGGTGTGATATTTACCTCGAAATGAAGAGGAAACCGTATGTATTTTTATGATAACCCATCCTAACATAACTGCCGCAGCGCGCTGTATATTTGGCGGAGTACATGTGGCGATCGGGTGTGGCTGCTAGCGGCGGCGACGCATTCAACACGATCCTAGCGGACATCGCTGTCTTTTGGGAGGCACAACACAAAGACCGCTCATCAGAATGATGTAAAATTTGTACAGTAAGTCAATAAAAGTACGTTTTTTCGAATTATGTAGTTATCCTTTGTATCCGGTAAAAATTAACCTCCAAAAATAGTGGCATCCGTATAATACCAAAGTACCAAAATGGATTCCAAGTCAAAGATAGCACATCATCACAAATTACTTAAATATGTTAAAATAACAATGCTCGAAAGATTGTTGGTTATTTTTTATCTGTTCTTGGCCAGCAGATAATGTATTATTATAATTGTTAACTATACTTTATTTAGATTTTTTAATTTCAAATTAAAGATTTTGCAACCGTGAAACTGCTGGCCAAGAACAGATAAAAAATAACCAACAATCTTTCGAGCATTGTTATTTTAACATATTTAAGTAATTTGTGATGATAAACAATGTCAGATCAAAGGTGCTACCGGTATCTTTGACTTGGAATACATTTTGATATCATATCATTTTAGGACTTGGCAACTCGTCAACACTTTGTGTTTTTGGGTATGATATCATTTGTTTTTTATATAATTGTTTATTGCAAATTGTTATAAATGAGATTTCAAGTTGAAATAAAACAAAATATATGTCATTGTTAAAATGTAATAAAATATAATGAACATTAAGTATAAGGTTAATTTACCTTAATTTTTCCTAGATAGTTTTTTGAAATATTATAATATATATTTGTACCATATGGCCATTTCTTGACGTTCACTTGCTCATCATTTGCTTCTATCCACTTATTTTTATTTTTAATATAAACTATGTTTCAATGCCCTGATGCTATGCTGTTTCCTAGATGGAACACCGCATTTTTTGATTTGCACAGAATTCCATTAATTTTGATATTTGTATTTTGTAGACCGGGTATTATTAGACTTGTAATTTTGTTATCATGTGTTTGCCGTTAAAAAAAATTATGAAGTTACTTGCAACGGTAATGGATGTTTTTTAAATGTAGTTACCATTTTCACAAGTTGTGCATGTAGAGTCAGCAATAGGGAACCAAGAATTAAATTGACTGTTGAGTAGTTCATCGAAATTGGCTTTTCTTTAATATGATTAGGAATGAAAATTTGTAATTTAAATTTTCTGTCGTAGCTGGTTGTGCTGTGGTTTCAGTTTGAACATATTGTGGTTAATTCTATTGAGTCCTTGAATTAAAATTCCAGGGGTTGATGGTTCGAAATAAGGTAATTTAAAAATTCTGCTTAGTATTGTTCATTTGTATTAAATGGTGTTCCCAGCTGATTTATAATATGTATAAAATTTAAAATCTGATAATTTATGCGGTAGGATATTACCATTCCTTTTAGTAGAGAAGTGGTAAAGAATATTTGAGTGTCTAATTCATTCTTACTATAAAGAGATGAGTGCGAATGAAGTAACTTTATCCTTCATTAAAATTTATGTAATAAATATTTACTAGTCGACCCGTGTGGAATTCCGCACTGCGAACCAAATCTTGTAAGCTGACGAGTTGTTCTTTTGTTTACATTTTTGCTCCTGTAAAAAAAAAACTATATATTACTAAAAGAATTTCTTGATTTTTGTTCGGCGATTTTAGACCCTTAAAACTATTATTTTATATACATATTTGTTATCAATCGAAAGTTTTTGCCGTCTAGATGTGCCTTTTGGGGTTTTGAAAAACATCCAACTTCAGGGCTCCACCTCAATGGCTCTTAAAGTTCCAATGTTAATCTTATGGAGCTATATATTTTATTTAGTCAAACAGCTGATTATAATGTAAACAGTTTAAAACATCTGACCCTGTGCCTGCGAGATTCCCGTGCGGAGAACGGGACCCTTGCTAGTTCCCTTTATTTATCTTTTATATTATTCAAATATCAGAGAAGCGGTACATTTTTAGCGTGTGGGTATATTTTTCGTCATTAGCGGGCCCGATAAGCTTTAAAATGAGGGGTAAATCATAGAATTGTATAAAGGAATAAGGAATACCTCGTGGACTGACAGAAAACAGGCTAGAGAAGCAACATATTAGATTAGCCTATATATTAGTAGATTTAAATTACTGCCGACATTAAATTCTTAACTGATTTTGCCAGATTATAAATAAAATAATACCTATCTTCCTTATTTACAACCAGAAAATTAAATATATTAAATAATTATAACTTACACATTTTAACAAAATATAACTTACACATTTTAACAAAATAATCCATGCTTTAATTAGACATTTGATGAAGTTTTTTTTTTTTTTTTTAAGGATATAGCAGAATCAAGCAAAACAACAGATCATAACATCTGATTTTATCTCCAAATTGCATTCTCTACTGAAAATAGTACAAATAAACAAATTTACTAAAAATCTATTTATTAAAAACTAAGCCAATATTGGTGACAAGTCTATAGGCGAAACTATTATGTATTAAATGATCGTTTGTGTGTTATTTGAAAACCCTTACCGACTATATGTGACTTTTGTGGTTTTGGAAAACGTCTTCCTTCAGGTTTTAGGACCGTCCTCCTTTAGAATAGAATAGAATAGATTTATTTTCTCAGAAATAAAACATTTCAAATTACAATTTCACAGTAAACAAAATAAATAAACATTAATTTTCTTGCTCTCAGTCTACAGTTCAAAATTTAAACACAACATCACTAATTGTCCTGCCAGAACTGACCATCTTTGTTCCTGAAAAAATATAGTAAAACTAAAGATATATTAACAAACAAAAAAAAAACAATATCACGTACATTCTGAGAAAATAGGGCCTCTAAAGGCTAAGCCTGTTTTAGAGGTTCCAACAAAAAGGTATAATAAAATAAAATACGCTCAAAGAAAAATTAACCGAGTACGCTATGGAATGTCTTACATCTAAATACTTAACACAATTATCTTAAAATCAATCTCTAAATTTCATTAGAACATGTCAAATACCCCCGTCGCAGCAAACCTGCATACTCAGCGAATTTCCAATGAATGTATATGTTTCTCACTACCACATAAAGGCACTTACCAAGTTTTATAAAAATAAATTAATAAATAAATGATCTATAGCATTTTATTTATTCTTCATAAGAATAACATAGGACTGAGTATGCAGGTTTGCTGCAACAACGAGCACAAAATATGTGTTTTTATGCAATTATCAATTTAACTCAACCAGGTGAAGCTACATACTAAGTTTTATTAATTTATGTTAATAATTAAGGGAGATATAAAACTTTACTTATTCTCCATAAGAATAACATTCGGGCTGAGTATGCAGGTTAGCTGCTATGGGGACAACCAACAAAATATTTGTTTTTTGTTCAAATATCAATATACCAGTACAACATGAAGCCACATACCAAGTTTCATCAATATACATTCATAAATAATCGAGATATCAAATTTTATTTATTCTCCATAAGGATAACATTGGACAACGTACTGTGTTTAGTACTTTGAATATCTCTGCAACGGTTGGACGTAGAATCACAATTTAAACACCAAAATGATTGTTTTGTGGAGCTGAAGTGATTGGTAAAAGCAAATGTGAAGTTTAAAGTAAAATTAACTGAGAAAAAGCCAAAAACCTTTTTCCCATAAGATTAACATGGGAGATTTTATGAGCATGTTTTTTTGGATTTTTTCCGCAACCACTTAACCTAGGTTAATAATTCAAAATACCATATTATTTGTTTTTTTAAGCTCTATAACATGGTCAAAACCAAAATTAAGTGTTTCAAAAATGTTAGGGTGAAAAATGCAAAAAACTGATTTTTAGAAAATTTAAAACCCCCATAAACCCCCCTTCCCATAGTCCGATTTTTCTGGTTTTCGAACTTAAAGTCATAAATGTCACTTTACACATTTGAGCCAAATTTCATCAAAATCGGACGTTTTTTACTCAAGTTATCGCATTCACGGACACATATATATATATATATATATATATAGATAGATAGATATATACATATATATAAATTTGAACGAATAGTATTTTAGTCATCTTGGGACCTTAAAAAAAAATTTGTCATGGTCTCAGGCTTAAGTCTTACCATGAGACCTACGGTAATAGCTTCTTCCCTATAGGGGAAATTCGCTAATCCCTATAGGGGAAATTCGCTAAAACAAAAGTTGAACTATGACTAAAATATACTGTCTTGTGGAAAAAACAAACAATAACTGAAAATACCCCCGTCGCAGCAAACCTGCGTACTCAGCGAATTTCCAATGCATAATATATGTATTAATACAACATAAAGCCGCAAACCAAGTTTCATAAAAATATATTCGCATATAAGTGATTTTAATTATTCTCCATAAGAATAACATTGGTAATGAGTACATAGGTTTGCTGAAACAAGGAACAGAAACAATTGATTTTTATACAAATATAAATATAATTTAACTAGGCGAAGCCACATTCTAAGTTTCACCAATATTCAGTCATAATAAGCGCTATATAACATTCTGGTTATTCTCCATAAGAATAACATGGGGGCTGAGGAAGCAGGTTTGCTGCAACAAGGACCAGAAAAATGGTTTTTTATATAATTATCAATATAACTCAACCAAGTGAAGCTACATACCAAGTTTTATTAATGTATGTTCATAACTAAGGGAGTCATTACATTTTACTTATTCTCCATAAGAATAACATGGGGGCTGAGTACGCAGGTTTGCTGCTACGGGAATAATCAACAAAAAATCAATTTTTTGTGCAAATATCAATATACCAGTACTACGTGAAGCCACATACCAAGTTTCATCAACATACATTCATAAATAATCGAGATAACAAATTTTATTTATTCTCCATAAGGATAACATAAGGATTTACATACTTGTTGACAATCATAGATCGGTTCACACGTGGGGTTGAAGCAACGCCAATAAAAGATATCACTGCTGAAACAGTGGCACTTCTTTCTACCTGGATTTCAAGATTTGGAGTTCCTCATTTCATCACTACAGACAGAGGAAAGCAATATGATTGTAACTTTTTCCAGGAACTGACCAAAATTTAGGAATACACCGCATCAAAACTACAGCCTATCATCCAGCAGCGAATGGCAAGATTGAAAGATGGCACTGACACTTGAATTCTGCATTAGCAGCTCAGCTTAATTCTGATTGGACACGACAATTACCTGTGGTACTTCTAGGCTTGCGATTCTACGTAAGTCGAGAACATAACGCCACTGCAGCAGATATGGTATAGGGTCAGCCCATTAGGTTACCATGTGACCTTTTCCACACTGCAAAAGAAACATCTGACGTTCCCAACCTTGTGTATAATTTAAAAAGAAAAATGAAAACTGAACAGGGGCGGCCCGTCAGTTTTTTAGCCCCCGTGCAAAGACCAAGCTTACCCCCTCCCCCCCCCCAGTGTCCTTAGGGCGGTGCACCAGATATAGCTGCACAGGGCATCGCGCCTACGAAGGCCTCGTGCTTGAGAGATTTTGATTTTGACGGGGAAGCTAGCGTCATGGCCATGGCAGGGAAGAAACTTGTAGGCTATTGGCAATTACAAATTAAACAACAAATAACAATTACGATTACTAGTACTAGTAGTATTTTTTTCTAGTAGTATACTTAGTCTAGTAAGGCTCGGTTCACACGAGCGAGAGGATCGCCACGATCTCACGAGCGATCTATTCCCGGCGAGCTTAGGCATTTCGACAATTTCCCAATTGTTACTAATCTACAGTTGCATTGCATTAGTATTCGTAACTGGTAAATCAAGGGCAAAGTTTGACTGGAACAATTAATTTGTTATCAAGTTTTTAATGTATTTATTATAATGTAATATTTTACGTTTTCCCCCGTAAATGATCAAATATTTCAGACTTTCATAGTTATTTCACAATCTACATGATTAATATGGTTTCTAATGAGGGGTTCAGTATACAAACTCATCTGGTGGAGTTCTAGATTTATTTATATAAAACTAATACCCCCCCGAAATTCTACCGTACATCGCCTACTAGTCATCAAGTGTTGACTCTGCACTACTGTATTACACACTAAGTTAGGAACAATGTTAATTACATTGTAATTACGTTGTAATTACCTCTTTCAAAACAGATATAACCGCAAAATTCAAAGTTTTGAAACAATGAGACATTTTCATGTGTGTGTCTATATTACCTACAACCCCTATGGCCAACCACCCTTAAAAACCATATCTTATACCAAAATAACCTTGTACCTGTTAACATATTTTTTTATTCAATTTTGTTTGCCCAAAAAACATGGCATCTAAAAGTCTTTGAAATTTATTAAATCAAAGATATTACAGTGGTTGTAGCAATTTCTGGTAGGAAAATACATACCAATCCATATGCAGGTAGGAAAAAGTGTAAAGGCATGTGAACTCCGAATTTCTCTACTATAGTTCTGCTTCATCTCGCTGCGAGATCGTGGTGACATAGCAGCCCTGGCGAGCTCCGGCGACTCGCGGTGATCTCGCTGCGAACTCCCTTGAATCACACCATTTGTTTCCTGGCTGCTTCATCGCGCTCGTGCAAGATCGCAGCGATCTCGCCGGTGAAAATCGCCCTTGTGAGCCGAGCCTAAGGGTTTAGTATTTTGTTCCTAACTTAATGTATAATACAGTACAGAGGTAACTTCATGACCGGTAGGCGATGTACGGTAGAATTTCGGGGGGGGGGGGCGAGGGCTAAGGACGGCGCTGGCAGCCCCCGACCACTCATCATCCAAAATCTTCCCCATAAAGCTCTGAGATAAGAATGACACGTGCCCTCGCTTGTTGCGTTTACGTTGTTTTTGGTTCTGTGAGATACTGATCATCTAAAATGACAAGCTATGGAACACATTCAGCTCAGAGAGACTTGTGTAATTCAAATTTTTATTTCATATATTATAGTCCTAGAAATGTTCCTGATTCTGATATTCCGATATATAAGGATAAAAGTGGTTTGAGTAAGTAAGAAAAATCATAAGTAAGAACCATGACTTACTTATGGTCTCTTGCGATGCGGTGCATTATTATACTCCCGCACTTCCTGTGTTTACAGGATGGAAGGTCTGCCATTCTCTTCGGTGGTATCAACACCTCACACTAGGGTAGGGTCAAAAATGTGTGTCTTTGACAAGAGTAAACAAAACACATCTTCTCACAGCCACCGCCAACCGCCTCCTCCTGGAGTAACCAATATATTTTTCCCTGTTACACGGTCACTACAGGTTGTTAGAATTCTACTATAGCCTCAATTTCATGAGGGGGGGGGACTAATAAATAATTTCATGGTTTTATATATTTATTTATTATGAAAGAGCTATAATATACTTTGGTCTTGAAAGCCTGTTTACTTTGCTGTTGAGTAAACTATTTTTTATCGTCCAACTATTGGTAATAACACTCGAAACACCAATTTTACGTATATTGCAATGTAACATATAATTTCATCAATTTGAGAAAGATTCTCTATATCAATGAATACAGTTAGTGTAAGGATAGCAATCTATATCTATAAAAGAGGAAGTATGTATATATATATATATATATATATATATATATATGTATGTAGCCTATGGACTCCGGAACCGCCTGACAGATTGTAATGAAACTTTTAGGCATTATTAAGCATTATTCAAGGATGGTTTGTGTGAAGTTTGGTGCAAATCTGTCCAAAGGGCTCCGACCCAGAGGGCATACAAGGGTGCAGTGTCAGGTTTTAGAAATTTAGTGTTTACAAAATTAACAGCTGTAATTAATTAACAGCTGTAATTAATTAACAGCTGTAATTAAAAGTAAACAACTTAATTTGGGCGCAGCAACGCGCGCCGGGTAACTGCTAGTTGTACAAATAAAGTAAATCAGCAAACAAAGTTTTTGATTACAATAATTGTACAGTTTTTGATTAAACAGCTGATTATAGAAGACTAACTAATTTTGGCAAAATTTGATGGATTAGTTTTAATCCCAGTAACTAATAAAATATATTTTGCAGTGTTGTGAGACGTGGTTTATTTGATCATGTTTAAGTTAACAATAACTTATGGCCCTTGCTTCCCGAAGGACTCTTACTGTCACTAAATCAGTTTTGGATTACTTATATTATTTACAGGATCATGAAATAAGCAAATTTTCATAATTAAACAGTACAAAACCTTTTCAGTTTTACATGACAATGGTAATATTGTTATCAAAACTACTTTTCTATTTATATAAATGCACTCCAAATATTATTAAGATAGGTAAACCACATTATTTATAATTTTTAATCTGCTATTGTAATAAATAAGTCAAGTACAACAGGATCAACAGGGAATACAAAAAGGCAATGTGACAATTTTAGATTTGCGTACACAACACGATAGTTTCTGAGGGTTCCATAATTATTACACTACAGGCTGGACGTTGGCAGAACTACTGTTATTATTTACGGAGTGGGAACGAAAGCGTGGTCTGCTAGTACAGTATTGGTGGTGGCAGGAGGGGGAACATGATCAATTCCCCCGCGAAACACTTTGAACACAGCGGGGTTCGTGTGTTGACTGTTCCTGACTGAGGGGTTTCTATCTACTCTTATAAAGCCTACATATTTATTTTTGGCGGGTAACAAAATCAACAGCGTTGGGTTGAATTATTCAAACACTTTGAAGCAAAACAAAACTACCGGGTTCTAACACTTTTCTCTAAGCTATGAGCTGAGCTAGTGCACACTATGCCTGCCACCAATGCAACAGTGGAGAGAGTTTTCACTCTCATAAAATAGTTCTAAACTGAGAACCAGTCGTAGTTTAAAGTAGAAACAATGAAGTGCATGTTGCTAAAACATGACGTGAATTTAAGCTAGGTTTGGTTTTATGATAAGATTAAAGTGAATTCAAAGTTAATGACATCTATTCACTTCTCTGACATGTCAGTAACTTGATTTTATTTCGTAACGGTAAGGTTAGCAGTAACGGTATTTTATTTCGTTGGTTAAGCTTTACATATCATAATGGTTTACACACCTGTAATATTCTATATTTAGTTGTCTAACTTTTAAGAAAAATAACTGTCACAAACGTTGATAATTAGTGTTTTTTGTATTTTATGGAATAAATAAATTTGCATAAATTTTATGGAATACATGATTACAAAACCTCTTGTTACAATACCAAGTAATATTCGGGAAAAAACTGCCTGAAACTCACAATTTTGTATCTAATTTTATAAAGTCTTCCGGGGAGGGCCCCCGAACCCCCCACTTTTGTAGGAGTGTAACATATCCCCCCCAGGTATTAATTAAACTATGTCCCGCTTTAGGCTTTTACAGATATGGTCACCTTAGTTATAGTGTGTTATAAAGTTCACCAGTTCGATCCCGAGCAAAATCCTGAGAAAATTTTGTGAAGGTTCCAAACTGGATCCAGCTGCTAAAGAATCAGTCAGTCTAAAACAAACAAGACAAACCCAAGGCATCACACCCATTCTTTCTACATTTATCATTCATTCATATTCGCCTTAAAATACGCCCTAATTGTGTCGGTGCCTTATCCTATCCCTATACTCACAGAGAAGCTATCTATACTCTATTATTTTACTTGCTTGTATACACTTGGCTTGCAAATCAAAAATGGCTCAACGATTTCCTTTAAAAGTTGTAATTAACTCATTTCTGGGTTAAAAATAAGTTCTAGACAGGTCTCATCCCCCGAAAAAATCTAATTAAGTAAAAAACTAAACTGAAATGTTAAAATAAATAACATTGGGGTTATGGAATTTCAAATCAAAACCAAAGTAGAGAAAGAGGCACATAAGTTGGTACAAACAGAAATAAACAAACTATTACCTTTTTGCGAACTTAAGCATAAAATTCAGTCTTGAAAACATACTTGACTTGTGTTTTGTTTCTTGATTATGTTTTCAAGCACCAGCTGTTGATGCGGTTGCACTTGCAAAGTTAATTGCGACAGTTATAAAGGCAATTACTTGCATTAAAACTGTAGCAATTTGTATTGCAATAGATGCATCCTTACAAATTAATTACCCGTGTTAACTGTTTTTTCATCAATTTGTTTGTGGAACTCTGATTTTACTTGAATTGTATGTTATTTTCTTTATAAATAAATCAGTATTTACCTCATAAGAGCTAACAAAATTTAACAAACGAAACAACAACAGCAATGTTTTTGTAAACAAACACATTCTGACAGTGTGAGAAAATTGTAAACAAGCGGCACATGTGTTCCAATAATGTTTGTAATGTAACATTCAAAATCAATGCTAGTATTCAAATACCCCCGTTGCAGCAAACCTGCATACTCAGCGAATTTCCAATGGAGATATAAATGTCTTAATACTACACAAAGTCACTTACCAAGTTTCATAAAAATATATTCACAAATAATCAATATATACAATTTTAATTATTCCCCATAAGAATAACATTGGGGCTGAGTACGCAGGTTTGCTGCATCAAGGAACACAAAAAATGGATTTTTATGCTAATATCAATAAAACGCAACTAGGTGAAGTCGTATACCAGTTTTTATTCATTTATGTTCATAATTAAGGGAGACATAGCATTTAATTATTATCCATAAGAATAACATGGGGCTGAGTACGCAGGTTTGCTGCTACAAGAGCATTTGTCAAAAAAATGTTTTTTTTTTAGCAAATACCAATGCACCACAACTAGATGAAGCCGTGTATCAAGTTTCATCAGTGTACGTTCATAAATAAGCGAAATATAAACTTTTTCTTTTCCTCCATAAGAATAACATTGGACAAAGTACTGTGTTTAGCACTTTCAATATCTCGGTAACCAATTGACGTAGAAGAATGATCAAAATACCAAATTTTGTGTTTTTTAAGCTAAATACAATGGTAAAAACTAAAATTTGACTATTTCCAAAATTATATGTAAAAAAGTCAAAAAACCCATTTTTGGGGTACAAAACCCCCCAAAAATACCTTTTCGGATAAAGCGATCTGGCTGGTTTTCGAACTTTAAGTCATAAATGTTGCTTTACACGTTTATACCAAATTTCATCAAAATCGGATAATTTTTACGAGAGTTATCGTGCTCACGGACACATATATATATATATATTCATATATATATTCATATATATATATTGTATATATATATATATATATACAGTTTCAAACGAATGGTGTTTCTGGGGTCTGGGGACCTCAAAACGAAAAGTTATTATGGTCCCGGGCCTAGGTCTTACCATGCCGACTACGGTAATAGCTTCTTCCCTATAGGGGAAATTCGCTAAAAGTGGTTGAAATGAATAACACACTTGTGTGCCAACTTACGTGCCTCTTACTCTATCACATTCAAAACAGCTGTTTATAAACAATAAGTGAACTGTCAAAGTAATTAACATGTGGTTTGTTGAGATCAGTGACTAAAAACAGTGAGGATTACATATAGAATGGTCATTTAAAAAATCAATTGGAGGTTGAGCTATTAATACCCACTGGAGTAACCAAAATGCAAGAGGCAAATTAGCTATCAAATCAGTAGAGGGAATTGGGAAAATGTTACTCCAAGTCATCCAAACAAACTAACTAGACTTCCCCGACCAAAGCTCGGCCCCCAGGTACAACACAGTAATCATAAAGTGATTAGGCATTTTATGTAGGTTATTGAATGTGACAGCGAAACATAGCTATAAATTGCCATAGAGAAAATGATCCAGTACAAAGACAAAACACAAGTTTGTATCAAATTCAAATTTTATACTCATTCACAAAACTATATATAATAATTTCTTAGAAAATACCAAAAAAATAAAACTACTCTTTGAACATTCAACAGAAAAATAAAAGACTAATTGAAGAAAAATGCTATGATATAGTGCGTGTGGAACTATACAAAAAAACTGAAAAGTTACCTTGGTCCCAGGCCTAGGTCTTACTATTCTGACTACGGTAATAGCTTCTTTCATATAGGGGAAATTCGCTTAAAAAATAAGACATAATTTAAGAATAACTACAATGCAGTGTTTATTTAATCTGGTATAATTTAATGTCCAAAATTTGTGAAAGAAAAAGTTATTTATTTATTTCCCACCAGTTAACACCAATTTACAAAAATAGTAACAACTAGTAGCCCATCGTGGCTTCGCTCGCAATCACAATTTTATGTTTGAGAAGTTAGTTAACATTTGTTAAAGCACCATAGGACAGAGCTTTGTTCGAGAAGCCATTCAGTTTGTTAAAAATACCTAGAGTTCTTATAATAACCTAATTATATATATATATATATATATATATATATATATATATATATATATATATATATATATATATAAGCTAAATGTACACATTGGTTCTAATCTCTACTCTCACAAAACATCACATGCACTTTACCAAGTAAGTGTTATTTTTACAATTGAATGGTTGATTTTAAACAGCGATTACGATCCTTTTGTTTTTACTTACAAATCTTAAACATAACCCCAATGTTGGTTTTTAGAATAATTTTATATTCAAAACATCCAATATTTATCAATGTATGAGGCTTAATTAGCCACATTAAATAACCCATAAATTCAATGGCTCCAACATTTGGAGAGCCCTAAAGTAAAGTATATTTGGAGCAGGAGTAGGCAAAGGTTGTATTCTGATGTACAGTGTGTTGCAAGAGTGAAAAACCAGGAAGCCCAATGTTAAAATTAACACTAGTCTTATGGATTGCCTGGCTTTTTACTCATGCAACGCGCTATACTAATTATCCTCATACAATGGTATGCTCAATCGCTCCAGTTAACTACTAATGTCAGTAATGATTAAATTAAAGTTTTAAAGACCGACGGAGCAGATAAATGTCCCAAAGGACATACGGGACGGAAATTGTAGGCATGTTTCTGATTATAGTGCATTGCCTGCTATCAAAAGTTTATTCAATCGGTATAGGAAGTATATGATTAACATATAAATGCTGAAGGTCATTAGAGCCGAGCCTCATTGGAACGGGAATTCGCCTACAATTTTTTTTTTATTTTGTTGATGGTCCCAGCTTCTTCCAAATAGCAGCCCAACAACTCTTTTAGTTTGTAAGATTTATTGATGGCGGACTTAAAAACACATCAAATATTTAGTATTAAAACCACAATGACTACCGAGATAAACTGAGCTTTAAATACCATGTTTCAAGGGATTATATATATATTTTACTATTATTATTATTATTATTAAGTATTATTATTATGTTTTGGGTTACGCACCCAATGTTTCACTGCCGTGCTATTATTATATATCGTTTAGTATACCTTTGTAGAGTAGAAAGCAGAAGTGTTTTCTACGTTCTGTGATAAAAAAATGCTCATTAGAACAAATATGGTGCATCCTGAACCCTTTGTAGCAATGCCAGACAAAGGGGTATAACACTTAAGAGCGAAATAAGATTTAAAACAGCCTAAACATTTCCTCCTTCACACGAAAATGGGCAAAATATTTTATTTAATTCATACAGTCTTTTTTTGTGAAACGCGAAACAAATTCGGCCCATAATCAGACAGACAGATAAAGAAATTGTAACGACAATTTAAATATACCCGCTGCATTCAATATTTTAATGCTCAAAGCGATGTAGAAAAGACAAATTTTATTTAGGTAGATAATAACTATAGGCAAAGTAAATAAAATATATGAATATTGAATATATATATATATATATATATATATATATATATATATATATATATATATATATATATATATATATATATATATATATATATTCATGTATATTACATTCCTTACCTGTAACATATGGTATTACTAATAACCTGTCAGTAATGTTATTGATTTCCATTAACAGCTGCAATTCAAATAAAATTGTTCCCCATGTTAATCTTATGGGCAAATAAATAACTTTGAGGGCGGTCTGTGCCCTTCAGATTGAAATATCGAAAAATGAAAACCGTTATGCACTACTAAAACTCAGGACAAATATTTTGGTACCTCAATTGTCAAAATCAGTTCAGAAATAAAGGAGAAGTTCTCTTAAAAAAAATCGCCTTAGCGTATTAATATGTCAGATTTTTACATTACTATCAGCTGAGTAACTTAACAAAATATAACTCCATAAGATTAACATTGAAACTTTGAGAGCTCGTGGAGCAAAGCCCCATAGTCGAGAGTTTATGGAACCCCCAAAAGGCACATCTAGAGGTTGAGAGCTTTCGATTGATACCAAATATGTATATTAAATAATAGTTTTAGGGGTCGAAAATCACTGAACAAAAATCAAGAAATTCTTTTATAGTATAGATAGACTTAACCACATGTTTTAATGTAAACAAAGCAGACATTTTTAATTTCCTAAGCTTTTTATATGGGGGATGTTTTACATTATTTCTCGTTTGCTGGTAACTTTATGGAGATACTGCTATTTTTCCTGAGTCCCTAGGATCGAGACCTTTAATTTGAGCCATCTCCCATCATCCTGCGTTTTGCCAAACTCCCATAATCTTGACTTAAAAATTTCGCTTACAGAATTATATATAAAGATAAGTTCCTTGCTCAAAATGGCTAAATAGAAAACAATGGCAAAATTAACAAAGTAACCATAACAGTATGCAGTGACAACAAGACAATGATGTGGTGGATGTGTTCAGAAGTAAATAATACTGGACTGAGATGACTGATTTAAAGGACAAATACAACAACAATATGATATAGAAGTGTTAGGTAATACGTAGCATAACAATTCAAATAATGGTAATAATCTTAACAATAATCATGGAAATAAGCTTAAAATACTACTGAAAATAAACTTAATAAACAATAATTTTAACAATGACATGCTATGAAGCCTTATGTCACACTCTGCACCAACTCACAAAGAAAGTGGCCCTCTAAAGGCACCACGTAATCAAGCACCCCGCACTTGCACCATTAGTAGCGACCCTCTAAGGGCACACTTAAGATAAGCACGAGAGAAGAACACTTCACTTGTTGAGTAGAGTGGCAACCTTTCTCCGGAATGTCGACACTGACTCACTGAAGAAGGCGAGGTGTGTGGCGGCTCCACTCCCAACACGCAGCAGTCTCGAGAGTCCACTGTTGTAGGCGTATTAGGTGGGTTGGTAGCGCCTGCAGAATATCGTTCTGGATCAGGTTCCTGTCGGAATGTGGTTGTGATAGTGGATATTGCTGAGTAGATCCGGGCAGTCCAGGAGGCCAGTCACCAACTTAAAAAGTGTCAGTAGATCTGCGTGTTGCCTCCTCACATGTAGAAGGGAGAGACCAAAAAGAGACTCTACGTCGCTTACAGGAGTATGGCCCTCGACGGCTCTCTAACTGGTCTATACTGGTACAGAGGTCGACATTGGGTACAGCAAAATGAAGCTGTCACAGTATTGGTAAGTCTTTTGGCTATTCAGTGTGACCAACTTTCCTTCCTTGGTTCCTCCTTGTCTCTTCTGGGGGCTTGACTTCCAGTTTAACCTGAATATCCAGTCTATTCCAAGTCCTTGGAGGGAGTAGTGGATCTTCCTTGCAGCCTGGGATGGGTGCCTGGGATATACTGCTACCGCACTTTACACAAGGTAACTATCCATCTTTAAGGTAACTATCCATCCGCTTGAGTAGGGAACCACACACACCATAGCCGCTTAGCTTTGCAATCAGAAGACGATGATTGACTTTGTCAAAATCCTTTGACAAGTCAAGATAAATGCAGTCTACTTTGAAGGAGTCTACGAAGGCTGACATGATCAAATCTTGAAATTCGAGTAATTTGGAAATGGTAGATCGGGAGTGTAGGAAGCCATGCTGCTCGAGAAAGATGCATTTACGTAGATTGTAGTAAAGAAAATCTAGGACGATGCTCTCGAAGACCTTCGCTATTGCTGACAAGATGACTATGGGTCTATAGTTTTTAACATCGCTCCGATCACCTGACTTGAATATGGGGACAACAAATCCTGTTTTAAGAATATCAGGAAATACTCCAGATGTCGGCAGAGCAGAAAATAATATGAAGAGATGGGGTGCCAGAACAGGTGCAGTGTTTCAGTATGAGAGGAGGAATATTATCTGGTGTCCTGGCCCTTTGTTGGAGTCTAGATTTTCAAGCTTATACTGTACATACATTGGAGAATATGCACACTGGGAAATGGTGAAGTTCCAACTAAAGTCAAAGAGAGGGACGATAGGGGATGCATCACTGAAAACAGATGAAAAATAATCGGCAAATAGCTTACCCCTCTCCTCTGCTGATTCAGCCACCATTGACCCATGAACCATGTTTGTAGGGATTGTTGGGCTGAGTTTAAGATTGCCAACATGGGACCAAAAAGACTTAAAGTTCCTTGGGATATCGTCTTATACCATACCCTTCTCTTGTAGTCAGTGCAACATTTCTTGGCCATATCTTTACATTTTCTTCTCAATTATCTAAACGTTTCAAGATCATAATTGCTGATGAATGAAGATTTGTTGGTAATTTTCTTTCTTATCACAAGTTGTTTAAGATCCTTGGAAAAACACTTTGGAAAAACTGCAGATGAGACTCTTTTGATGGAAATATTTTCATAGACGATTTTGTTAATATTTTGGCAAAACTCATTAAAGATAGATTCCACAGCTGATGAGGACTCCAATAAGGGAAATTTGAGCGTTTGCCAGTCTGTGAAAAACGGCATCGAGATTACACTTTCGGTAACCACGCAAGAATCAGTGTTTGTTGAATAAACCGGTGTTACTGATGGTTACTGGCACAGACCGGCTTTATGTACCTCAGTTATGGGGAGGTATTACCCAGGCACGTCCGTCTCCCCAAAGAGTCGATAATGAGGTGGAGGCCGATTGATTATTTGAGGAAAGATGCAAGAAGTCCAAAAATCATTTTCACTATTTATTGCATTGCTTTTCGATTGACGTTTATAAATGGACCAGTGTTAATATCCAGGATGTTTCGGGATAAGTGTAACTAACTTCGCCAAATGATGCCTTACTTCAAGACAAGAACATTATGTCCTGTCAACATGGGTCTGGAAACCGTTCATTTCGGACTTACAGTCAAAAACATGATTTTTACGATTTTCAGTGTACTTTATTTTTGTTTTGGACAAAAGACACTGATCCTATAGGATTACATGAAAGGATAGGTAATTAGCACTAGAACAGAAGCCAATAGTTATACCTTCCACAAAAGTAATAGGTTTACTTTGGTCTCACGTTATATGTAATTTGTTTTCCATAAACAGTCAATTTTAAAGTTAATTTTAACTTTTGAATCATTGTCAACCGACAATTAAGAAGGCCAATCACGCTGCAACTTCACCAAAAGTTATCTTTTTTTATGAAGAACAAAACTTCATCATTGGTTTATAAGAAATAATTCAATTTAATATTGGAAAAAAACACAAAAACTTGCAACGGTACAGAATTGTCTTTTAAAATCGCATAAGTGCTGAGCTTTTGCTTAGGGATTTTGCCCCATTGGTTGGTCCGATGCGCAGAATGAGACTGTTGATATGTATTTTTAGCGAATTTCCCCTATAGGGAAGAAGCTATTACCGTAGTCGGCATGGTAAGACCTAGGCCCGGGAACATGATAACTTTTCGTTTTGAGGTCCCCAGACCCCAAAAACACCATTCGTTCGAAACTGTATATATATATATATATTAATTATTTTAAACATTTTAAACACAGTACCCTGGTTTAAATTATTTTATTTCAAGACCGACATGTTTCGGACCTTAAGGCCATAGTCATGGTCGTAAACAAAACATAACCTCACAATTATTAAAAAGAAATATAAATGTAAACCATAAATTGCTGACAATATAATCATATGACTTTTTCCACAGTTCTTTTAACATGCTTCTCAACTATTGTGGCTTAATAGATCTTAGTTTCAATAATTTTTCATATATTGGGTTTTGCATATGAATTTGCATGGTGTTAATAATATTTTGTGGATCTTTTTTGTAGCTGGAGTAAATGTTGAATTCTTCTTTAACGTCGAGTTTGTCTCCTTTTGACCCATATTCTATTATTTGCAAATCATCTTCTATGTTTTTGAATTTATGATTGTATTATTGAATTATATTAGTAGCCCTTTTTACTGAAAATTACATATATATATATATATATGTGTGTGTGTCCGTGGGTGCGATAACTCTCGTAAAAAAGGTCCGATTTTGATTAAATTTGGTACAAACGTGTAAAGCAGCATTTATGACTTCAAGTTCGAAAACCAGACGGATCGAGCTATCCAAAGGGGTATTTTGGGGGGGTTTTGTACCCCAAAAATGGGTTTTTTGACTTTTTTACATACAATTTTTGAAAAAGTAAAATTTTATTTTTTCCCATTGCAATCAGCTTAAAAAGACGCACAATTTGATGTTTTAATCATTGCTCTACGTCAATTGGTTACTGAGATATTGAAAGTGCTAAACACAGTACGTTGTCCAATGTTATTCTTATGGAGGAAAAGAAAAATTTTATATCTCGCTTATTTAACAACTTATGCTGACGAAACTTGGTATATTGCTTCATTTCATTGTGGTCTATTGATATTTGCACAAAAACCCATTTTTTTGCCGATAGTTCCCGTAGCAGCAAACCTGCATACTAACCCCCATGTTATTCTTATGGAGAATAATTAACGTGTTATCTCCTTTAATTATGAACATAAATTAATAGAACTAGGTATGTGGCTTTACCTAGTTGAGTTATATTGATATTTGTATAAAAGCCCATTTTTAGTGTTCCTTATTTCAGCAAACCTGCATACTCAGCCGCCATGTTATTCTTATGGAGAATAATTAAAATGTCATAAATCGTTTATTTATGAATGTATATTGATGAAACTTGGTATGTGGCTTTTTTTGGTATTAAGATAAATTAATGTGCATTGGAAATTCGCTGAGTATGCAGGTTTGCTGCTACGGGGGTATTTTTAAATTTGTTTGAAACTTATTAGTCTGTGTTTCAAATGAAGTGAATTTTAATTACAACATAAGTTTCAACATCACTTTTCTTTATCTTAATTCTGAAAATAAATATCAGAAAATGATAGTTTTTTAAAAGTTAGTCAACATTTTGTAACGATAAAGATTGCAACTTATATATACCATATAGAATAAGAACGTTGTTAAGCATTTTAAATTTTGTATTAATTTTATCAGTTTTAAATTTTAGCGAATTTCCCCTATAGGTAAGAAGCTATTACTGTAGTCGGCATGGTAAGACCTAGGCCTGGGACCATAATAACTTTTCGTTTTGAGGTCCCCAGACCCCAAAAACACCATTCGTTCAAAACTGTAGATATATATATATATATATATGTCCGTGAGCACGATAACTCTCATAAAAATTATCCAATTTTTATGAAATTTGGTATAAATGTGTAAAGCAACATTTAAGTTTGAAAACCAGCCAGTTCGCTCCATCCGAAGGGGTATTTTGGGGGGGTTTTGTACCACAAAAATGTTTTTTTTTTATATTTTTACATATAATTTTTGAAATAATCAAATTTTAGTTTTTACCATTGGATTCAGCTTAAAAAAACAAACAATTTGGTAATTTGATCATTCCTCTACGTCAATTGGTTACCGAGATATTGAAAGTACTAAACACAGTACGTTGTCTAATCTTTATATATAACTAGATGACCTGACAGACGTTGTCCTGTCTTTAATGTGAATATTAAATGTGAAATGGAATTATAGCTTTTTTTTACCTTGGTTATTAAATTAATTATAACAAAACAGTTTTTTTTGTCATTGTGGTTAAAAACGACTGTACACAACAAATATTTACAATTCTAAAACTTGAAAGTTATATAAAGATTCTGGTTCACATTATAGCACAGTTAAATGAAAAGATTCCAGCTCAAATTATAACACTTTTAGCGAATTTCCCCTATAGGGAAGAAGCTATTACCGTAGTCGGCATGGTAAGACCTAGGCCCGGGACCATGATAACTTTTCGTTTTGAGGTCCCCAGACCACAAAAACACCATTCGTTCAAAACTGTATATATATATATATATATGTGTCCGTGAGCACGATAACTCTCGTAAAAATTATCCGATTTTGATGAAATTTGGTATAAACGTGTAAAGCAACATTTATGACTTTAAGTTCGAAAACCAGCCAGATCGCTTTATCCGAAGGGGTATTTTGGGGGGGTTTTGTACCCCAAAAATGGGTTTTTTGAATTTTTTACATATAATTTTCGAAATAGTCAAATTTTATTTCTTCCCATTGGATTCAGCTTAAAAAAACACACAATTTGGTATTTTGATCATTTCTCTACGTCAATTGGTTACCGAGATATTGAAAGTGCTAAACACAGTACGTTGTCTAATGTTATTCTTATGGAGGAAAATAAAAATTTTATATCTCGCTTATTTATGAACATATACTGACGAAACTTGGTATACGGCTTTATCTGGTTGTGGACCATTGATATTTCCTCAAAAAAACAATTTTTTGACAAATGCTCTTGTAGCAGGAAACCTGCGTACTCAGCCCCATGTTATTCTTATGGAGAATAAGTAACGTGTTATCTCCCTTAATTATGAAAATAAATTAATGAAATTTGGTAAGTGACTTCACCTAGTTGAGTTATATTGATATTAGCATAAAACTTCATTTTTTTGTGTTCCTTGCTTCAGCAAACCTGCATACTCAGCCGCCATGTTATTCTTATGGAGAATAATTAAAATGTCATAAATTGTTTATTTATGAATGTATATTGATGAAACTTGGTATGTAGCTCTATGTGGCACTAAGATAAATATATATGCATTGGAAATTCGCTAAGTACGCAGGTTTGCTGCTACGGGGGTATTTACCTTGGTTATTAAAAAATCTTTGAACTAAGTACAATTTCTAAATCCTTGACAAAATAAATACCCCCGTAGCAGCAAACCTGCGTACTCAGCGAATTTCCAATGCATATATATGTATATTAATACCACATAAAGCCACATACCAAGTTTCATCAATATACATTCATAAATAAACGATTTGTGACATTTTAATTATTCTCCATAAGAATAACATGGCGGATGAGTATGCAGGTTTGCTGAAGGAAGGAAAACAAAAAATGGGGTTTTATACAAATATCAATATAACTCATTTAGGTAAAGCCACATACCAAATTTCATTAATTTATTTTCATAATCAAGGGAGATAACACGTTACTTATTCTCCATAAGAATAACATGGGGCTGACTACGCAGGTTTGCTGCTACGGGAGCCTTTGGCAAAAAATTGTTTTTTTAGCAAATATCAATGGTTCACAACCAGATGAAGCCGTATACCAAGTTTTGTCAGTATATGTTCATAAATAAGCGAGATATAAAATTTTTCTTTTCCTCCATAAGAATAACATTAGACAACGTACTGTGTTTAGCACTTTTAATATATCGGTAACCAATTGACGTAGAGAAATGATCAAAATACCGAATTGTGTGTTTTTTAAGCTGAATCAAATGGTAAAAACTAAAATTTGACTATTTCGAAAATTATATGTAAAAAATTCAAAAAACCCATTTTTGGGGTACAAAACCCCCCAAAATACCCCTTCGGATAAAGCGATCTGGCTGGTTTTCGAACTTAAAGTCATAAATGTTGCTTTACACGTTTATACCAAATTTCATCAAAATCGGATAATTTTTACGAGAGTTATCGTGCTCACGGACACACACATATATATATATATATATATATATATATATATATATGTATATGTATATATATATATATATACAGTTTTGAACGAATGGTGTTTTTGGGGTCTGGGGACCTCAAAACGAAAAGTTATCATGGTCCCGGGCCTAGGTCTTACCATGCCGACTACGGTAATAGCTTCTTCCCTATAGGGGAAATTCGCTAATTCCCTATCGGGGAAATTCGCTAATTCCCTATAGGGGAAATTCGCTAAAACCAAAATGTAAACAAATAAACACATGTTTTAGCGAATTTCCCCTATATGGAAGAAGCTATTACCGTAGTCGGCATGGTAAGACCTAGGCCCGGGACCATGATAACTTTTCGTTTTGAGGTCCCCAGACCCCAAAAACACCATTCGTTCGAAACTGTATATATATATATATATATATATATATATATATATATATGTGTGTCCGTGAGCACGATAACTCTCGTAAAAATTATCCGATTTTGATGAAATTTGGTAGAAACGTGTAAAGCAACATTTATGACTTTAAGTTCGAAAACCAGCCAAATCGCTCTATCCGAAGGGGTATTTTGGGGGGTCTTGTACCCCAAAAATGGGTTTTTCGAATTTTTATATATAATTTTCGAAGTAGTCAAATTTTAGTTTTCCCATTGAATTCAGCTTAAAAAAACACACAATTTGGTATTTTGATCATTTCTCTACGTCAATTGGTTACCGAGATATTAAAAGTGCTAAACACAGTACGTTGTCTAATGTTATTCTTATGGAGAATAAGAACAATTTTATACCTCGCTTATTTATGAACGTATTCTGACGAAACTTGGTATACGGCTTCATCTGGTTGCGGACCATTGATATTCGCTCAAAAAAACAATTTTTTGCCAAAGGCTCCCGTAGCAGCAAACCTGCGTACTCAGCCCCATGTTATTCTTATGGAGAATAAGTAACGTGTTATCTCCCTTAATTATGAAAATAAATTAATGAAATTTGGTATGTGGCTTTAGCTACATGAGTTATATTGATATTTGTATAAAACCCCATTTTTTGTGTTCCTTGCTTCAGCAAACCTGCATACTCAGCCGCCATGTTATTCTTATGGAGAATAATTAAAATGTCATAAATCGATTATTTATGAATGTATATTGATGAAACTTGGTATTTGGCTTTTTGTGGTATTAAGATACATATATATACATTGGAAATTCGCTGAGTACGCAGGTTTGCTGCTACGGGGGTATTTTAACTCATTCAAATCTTAGTTTTGATTACATATGATCAAACCAAATGGCATTGGAAATTTTCAAATATCAGGTGCTGCCATCTAGGGGATAAATTGTTAATGGTTTGGGATAAGTCTACAGGAGAACGTTTTCCCTCAAATTCTTATATTAATGATTTATTTGTTCACGAATTATAAATATAAACCCTTTTTCTCATTTGGGGAAAACCTTTCACTATATACTAAGTACGTTATGTTTCATGAAATGTATTTGATTGATATTTAATCATGATAGTTTCTTTGTAGTTGGAAATTATCTCTTTTGTATCTCACAGTTTAATAAAAGCATTTTCCACCAATGTTAATTTAAAGGCATTTTTTACAATTTTTAAAGTCAAATTACTAAATAATGGTTGGGTGGATTAAAAATCTTCTTTCATACAAACCTTCCCCTGGCATTAAGAAACACAACAAAAAAAGAATCGTCCAATTTGATGCACTCGTTCTCGAGTTATGGAGTCACGTCAAAAAAAGGGATTGTGATTTATTTATATATAATATATAGATAGATAGATAGATTCTGTAAGCGAAATTTTTAAGTCAAAATTGTGGGAGTTTGGCAAATCGCAGGATGATGGGAGACGGCTCAAATTAAAGGTGTTGATCCCAGGGACTCGGGAAAAAAAGCAGTATTTCCAAAACGTTACCAGCAAACGAAAAATAAACGTAAAACATTTCCTATAAGAAATGCATGGGACATTAAAAACGTCTGCTTTGTTTACATTAATACATGTGATAAAGTGTCTACTTTGTTTATGAACTGACATATGTGTTCCTACTCAGAGCAAGGTTAGGGGCTATCACCCCTTCAAGTAAACATTGTGGGTGTTTTGAAAATCGCATCATGATGGTGGACAGCTCAAATTAAAGGTCTCGATCTCAGGGACTCGGGAAAAATAGCAGTATTTCTAACAAGTTACCATCAAACGAGAAATAACGTAAAACCTCCACCATAAGAAAAGCATGTAGATTAAAAAACGTCTGCTTTATTTATATTAAAACATGTGATTACGTGACTACTTTGTTTACGAATTTTCTCCAGCATGTAAATAGTAAAAAAATCAGATGAGGCAGAGCAGGCAGAGTATTAGAGCAAGGTAGGGGCTATGGCCCTTTCAAGCCACTAGTCTTCTTTATATATAATTCTGTAAGCAAAATTTTTAGGTCAAAATTGTGGGAGGTTGGCAAATTGCATGATGATGGGAGACGGCTTAAATTAAAGGTCTTGAACCCAGGGACTCGGGAAAAATAGTGCAGTATTTCTAAAATGTTACCATCAAACAAGAAATAATGTAAAACATTCCCCATAAGAAAAGCATGGGGATTTAACGTCTGTTTTGTTTACATTAAATCATGTGATTACGAACTAATATGTGTTCCTACAAATCAGACATTCAGAGTATTGGAGCAAGGTTAGGGGCTATGGCCCTTTCAATCCACTGGTGTTATTCTTATGGAGAAAAAAATTTGATATCTCGCTTATTTATGAACGTATACTGACGAAACTTGGTGTACGGTTTTATCTAGTTGTGGTCTCTTTTTTTAATTTTTGCCAAAGGCTCCCGTAGCAGCAAACCCGCGTACTCAGCTCCATGTTATTCTTATGGATAGTAACTAAATGCTATATTTCCCTTAATTATAAACATAAATGAATAATACCCCCCGTCGCAGCAAACCTGCGTACTCAGCAAATTTACAATGCATTTATATGTTTCTCACAACTACATAAAGCCACTTACCAAGTTTGACAAAAATACATTCATAAATAAGTGATTTATAACATTTTATTTACTCCCCATAAGAATAACATTAGGACTGAGTACGCACGTTTGCTGCAACAAGGAAGATAAGAAATGAGTTTTTATGCAATTATCAATATAACTGAACCAGGTGAAGCTACTTACCAAGTCTTATTAATTTATGTTCATAATTAAGGGAGATATAAAACTTACTTATTCTCCATAAGAATAACATTAGGGCTGACTATGCAGGTTAGCTGCTACGGGGACAACCAACAAAACATTTATTTTTTGTGCAAATATCAATATACCAGTACAACGTGAAGCCACATACCAAGTTTCGTAAATATAAATTCATAAATAATAGAGATATCAAATTTTATTTATTCTCCATAAGGATAACATTGGACAACGTACTGTATTTAGAACTTTGAATATCTTTGCAACGGTTGGACATAGAATCACAATTTAAACACCTAAATGATTGTTTTGTGGAGCTGAAGTGATTGGTAAAAGCAAATGTGGAGTTTAAAGTAAAATTAACTGAGGAAAAGCCAAAAACCTTTTTCCCATAAGATTAACATGGGAGATTTTATGAGCATGTTTTTTGGATTTTTTCTGCAACCACTTAACCTAGTTTAATAATTCCAAATACCATATTATTTTTTTTTTTAAGCTCTACAACATGGTCAAAACCAAAATTAAGTGTTTTAAAAATTTTAGGGTGAAAAATTAAAAAAAACTGATTTTTGGAAAATTTAAAACCCCCATAAACCCCCCTTCCCATGGTCCGATTTTTCTGGTTTTCGAACTTAAAGTCATAAATGTCAATTTACACATTTGAGCCAAATTTCATCGAAATCGGACGTTTTTTACTCAAGTTATCGCATTCACGGACACATATATAGATATATATATATTTATATATACATATATATATAAATTTGAACGAATAGTGTTTTTGACATCTGGGGACCTCAAAACAAAAAGTTATCATGGTCTCGGGCTTAAGTCTTACCATGAGACCTACGGTAATAGCTTCTTCCCTATGAGGGAAATTCGCTAAAAAACTGGTATATAACTTCACCTAGTTGAGTTATATTGATATTAGCATTAAAACCCATTTTTTGTGTTCCTTGATGCAGAAAACCTGCGTACTCAGCCCCAATGTTATTCTTATGGAGAATAATTGAAATTGTTGATATCGCTTATTTGTGAATATCTTTTTATGAACTTGGTAAGTGGCTTTATGTAGTATTAAAACATTTATATCTCCATTGAAAATTCGCTGAGTATGCAGGTTTGCTGCGATGGGGGTATTGTTATTAATGATCATTTCTTATCAATAATAAAATTTTACTTGGATAATAAGCTCATGAACACCTTTGAAGTGAATGAGAACTGGGTCTATTTGGGTTTTGTATGTAAATTATTGTAGAGTTAGTCAAATAGAAAATTTATATTTTTTATAAACATCTATTTTACGAAAATGGCTGCCATTTTTTGAATTCACATAATACATATTAGGCACATAATAATACACCATTTCAAATCTTTTTCGTTACAAATTGTTGACTAACTTTTACAAAACTATCAATTTCTGATATTTATTTTCAGAACTAAAGAAATAGAACCGTTATGATAAAACTTATTTTTTAATTACAATTCACTTTTTTTTAACACACTAATAAGTTTCAAACAAATTTAAACAATACATATCAAACAGTCACATTCTGCGCATCGGAACAATGGTGCAAAACCCCTAAGCAAAAGCTCAGCGATTTTAAAAGAAAATTCTGTACCTTTGCAAGTTATCGTGTTTTTCTAAGTTTAAATATAATTATTTCTTTTAAACCAATGATGAATTTTTGTTCTTCATAAAAAAAGGAAACTTTAGGTGAAGTTACAGCGTGATCGGTCATCATAATTGTCGGTTTAGAACATTTAAAAAATTAAAATTGACTTTTTTTAAGAAAAAAAAATACTTTTATAGTGAGACCAACACGTGCACCTATTACTTTGGTGGAAGGTCTGTTTTCTATTAGCCTCTGTTCTACCGCTAATTACCTATCTTTTCATTCATCATGTAAGAATAACGAATGTAATGCTTAGGAATATGATCAGTTTCTTTTGTCAATAAAAAAAATAAAGTTCTCTGAAAATCGTAAAAATCCTAATTTTGGCTGTAAGTCCGAAACGACCGGACCGATGTTGACAGAATATACTTTTCTTGTCTTTATGTAAGGAATCATTTGGCGAAGTTAGTCACATTTATCCCAAAACACCCTGTAAACGCATGCGTTACCGTATTGATAAATGCTAGTTGATAACACGTCCTTAATAAGTTTTTACCCTACGAATTTCAAGATACTTCTTAGCAACTTAATCTACTACTTCGATTGTTATCGAATTGGCCAGATTGGCGTTGGACCAGGGCCTCTACGATAACTTATCGTAGGCCCCGGTTGTTGGACTCATGATAAGATAATTAATTACCAATATTTCCAATGACCAATGTCAGCTGCTGGATCCAAAGACAGGGACACTGATGTCAGGTATATATGGTGAAATATCCAGTACCTACATTTTGAGCGTCATAATGCTTGCCCCACATCTTCCAATGCTCTAAAGAGCATGCACACTATGTGGCTTTGACACTGTAACTGGAATTGACATTATGGCATTCACCGTCAACGCAAGCAGCCAGTGGGTAGGCCCCTAGCGTTATTTTCTCATTTTATAAAACTGCTGATGGAGCAGTAAAATTAGTTCAATTTAAAATAAAATATTGTATTTTCCTTATAATAATAATAATATTTATTCCGTGACAATGTTTTACAATTTAAACGAATGACATATATTACTATAACAACTTACAAATACCCTTTCTCTCCGTAACATATGTATTAAATAGTAAAAAAATAAACATTACCATTTCATTGATGCCAGATCGAGGGTAATTACCCGAAAACGGGTATTTGGAACGTTTGAGGGTATTTTTGAGGGAATTTGTTCATTGAGGGCTTTTGAGGGTAATCAACAGAATTGTTCAGTGTTGACTATTTTTACGGCTAACAAGCCTTCTTTCTCAGTAGCAATTGAACGTTTGTATAGTTTGTAATATTCAATATTCCATTCTCTTTAAGAAAATGACTCGAAATAAAGAAACTATAGAAACGGTCTCTCTGAGAAAAAGTGTAACGGTACTGTAATCAAGGTTGCCACCAACCGGGAAAACCGGGAATTATGCATGAACTTTGGTAACCGGGAAAAGATGCATGGATTATGCTGGAATTTTCGGCCGAACCGGTAATTTCAGGTCGCGATTGTCAGCGATTGCGTAACGCGTTCTGAATAGCAGCGACGTTAGCGATGCGTTCTCGATTGCCAGCGACGTTAGCGATGCGTTCCCGATGGTCGGCGATGTTAGAGATACGTTAGAGAAAACGCTAATAAAAAATACTGTATGCCATAAAAAAGAAACAAATATTTTTCTCATCAACAGTAGTATTGTGACGTCCATGGATGGAAATAAGTCACCATTCACAAACAACGCCTTTTCCAGCATTTTGAAATTTTGGTAACTGTGGTTACCACCAACTCCTAGGGATGGCATTCTTTGCTAGCCGGTTACTTGGGTTACCGCTCGCACCAACGGATGGCTTTTTTCGGCACAAGAGTTAGCCATTTCAATATAGTTCACAAGCCGAGTACTTTCAGTTTATACGAAATATATGAAAAACTAAAAACTAAAAACTGTATATACATCCCCTCCAACCCACCCGTATGTCCCGGGGGAATATCAATGATGACCACAAACAATCACAAAACTATAACATCACGGGGAAAAAATATCAGAACAAAACTAACTGCACAAAAACGCAGGAAAAGTACCTCCCGAGGAGTAAGTGAACACGAGGTGTACACGTCTCCGGTTGCTAGCCGCCACCAACCAGGGTTACTGCGCGCTCCTGGCGCTGTCCCCGCCCGGTAACCAGAAGCACTCAACGCATAGTGTAAAACCCCCATAAGACAACGTACTGTGTTAAGTCAAACCACATTTTCTTTAATAACTCGGTAAATATGTATGCTAGAATGACGAGAAAGGGCTTATAACTTTCGCCTCACTAATTCCCATCTTTTTACATGCATTAATTTTACATACGGTTTACATACGGGGCTTTTCTTACCCTTTTTGGGCCGAAAAACTCGAAATTTGAAAGATTAATCCCTAAAAACGGGGTTTAGAATTTTCCGATTGTTTTGCCCTACGAACTTATCCAACTGATTACAGAAAGGAACGTCCCTACCAAATTTGAAGTAAATCGGACATAAAATGCGACCGCTAGAGTGCAAACACACATATACTGTATATATATATATGTCTACTTACAATTTAAAGCACTTTGTAATCCAAATCTAATGACATTTTTACTGTAAAAATCGGTTAATAAATCAAAAAGTTATGGCAATTTTTTATAATAAATTTCAAAATGGCGGCCATATAACATTTTCAAAGTCAAATTCTCTAGTGCATTTGACCAAGTTATTTAAATTTTATGTCTTGTAAAATTTTGTTTCAGTTGCTAGTTTTCATGGAATTTGACTTTAAAAATTTAAAGTGGCCGCCATTTTGAAAATAAACGTCGGAAAAAATAATTGTTTTTGTGGATTTAGACATTTATCCTGTAAAGCTCCATACCAAATTTTTACTTGATACATTAATCCATTACGAAAGTAGAAATGTTTAAGTGAAAAAACAAAATGGCGGATAGCGGCTAAACGAAGTTGGAATCGAACAAATTTTACTGAACATTTTCGATTTATTTTTATATGTAGAATATGGTTATGTATAGCCAGTTCCGGATTTTTTTGACACCCTGTATATATATATATATATAAATATAAAATTTTGAACGACCCCCCAAAACGTGTTCACGGGGTCATATTAGGAACTTCTATGGTGGTCCCGGGCTTAAGTTTCACCATGCGGGTCATGCTAATAGTTCACTTTCCAAAGGAAATTCACTAATAATAAAGATTTAGAAGTCTAATTGTATATTAAATCATCTGAAATAATACAATGGTTTGAAGAAAACTACTTTGAAATAAATTTTTCCGAAACAAAAAATATTGAATTTTCAATTAAAAAACCAAACAAACAGCAAAATGATATGAATTTATTTCTACGAAATGGAAATGTTGAAAAAATTTACTTCATTAACTTTCTGGGTATTTTGGTGGATAAACATCTAATATTTGTCAAGCAATTTGATAAAATTTATAATAAATTATCAACAAATTTATTTATATTACGGAGATTATCCCATATTTGTAACAGACAAGTCGGTACTTAGGCTATAAATGTTTACTATTCTCTATTCATCCCTAACATTATATACGGCATCCAGATTTGGGGTATGGCAAATTCAAATATATGTCATATATTTAAACTGCAAAAAGCTGCTCTACGCATTATATTTAATATGAAACCAAGAGATTCATGTCGAAACATTTTTAAAGAAAACAAATTATTGACATTTTGGTCAATTTATGTATTTGAAACATTAAATTTTGTCAGAAACAATCTATCTTTTTTTCAAAACGTATATGTAAAAAAATGCAATTTAAATATTCGAAAAAAGAATACTATTCACATAAATGATCATAGAACAACATTTTTCAAACGACAATTAATTAATATACAATGGAACAAAATTAATGAATAATATCCCTGAAAAGCTAAAAATTTACCTTCTGAAGAATTCAAATCAAAATTGAAATCTCATCTTCTTAAAAATTGTTACTATAGTGTGGATGAATTTTTTGAAGTTCAGAATAACCAATGAAGAGAACATTTCAAATAAATCTAATTTTAAGTAATAAGTTGTAATGCTGATGCAAGATTTTGTCAAATCAATACATTTATTTATTAGTGAATTTCCTTTGGAAAGTGAACTATTAGCATGACCCGCATGGTAAAACTTAAGCCCGGGACCACCATAGAAGTTCCTAATGTGACCCCCTGAACACGTTTTGGGGGGTCGTTCAAGATTTTATATATATATATATATATATAGACATATATATATATATATATATATATATATATATATATATATATGTCAGGGGCGGATCCAAGGGGGGGGCGGTAGGGGTGGTCGCCCCCCCTCCAAACCTAAAAATTATTGTATTTTATTTTATTACTTAGGCTTAAGTAGAAAGTTTGAATACATCCTTCAAGTAAGTAGATAGATTGAAAATTGAAGTATAAAAAGTCTTACTAAATTCCGTTTTTCGGTTGCAAAAGTCAATTTTGCTGCTCCCGTCTACATTGTTACATTCAAATTAAAACTATTGAACCTAAACGTTCGATAAATGGAATAAAATATATACCATTAAACAGATGAGATTCTAAACTTTCATTTGAATTTATAACACATTACTTAGGTACATGTCTTTCACCTAAAAGCGACTTACAAAAACATTTATATTCCCGAGTATCGCGAAGGTTGTTGCAGTTTTGCCAGTTGACAGGCCAAAATTTCAGTGTTTTCAACATGGTCTTGGAGGTAAATTTTAACCGCAAACAGAAAAGGTTGGTCCCATTATATTCGTTCGTTATTTTTACTGGATTTCAACACTGATCTCTGCTCTATGTTATCTGGAGTCACTACTCTTTGACTAAATAATTCCCAAAAGCGTGTCGTCTAGATCATCTTTTTGCTTTGTTGTGTTGTCACCTTGGCGTTAGCTGGACCAATCAAAATTCATCGGGTGGACGCTGTCAAAATTAAAAGTCGCCGACCGATTTTCTGCTGTAGTGTTTACTGTCAACAGTTAACATTGACATTGGATTTGAATTTAATGTTTGAATCATCCATTATTAATAATGTTACTGTGTTGATGCGTAAGTAAAATAAATAATTAAACCAACCACCCAAGTGTACGATTTTCAATGTCATCCACCAACGACCATAAACCTAGAACCAAGACCATTTTTATGTTTTATGTGTATTTTTATTTTATTGTTATGTTTTATGTTTATGTTTTTATGTATTTTTATGAATCATTACTTAGCTTCAAGATGATTGTTTACTTTTTATTTAAAAATATTCGCAAGGCTTCAATTTTAAGTTTACCGTATAACACAAGGTTTCGACTCGTAATGTACTTAAAAACAATGATAAAGGTTTTGAAAAATCACTAAATTAACATTGATTTAAATGGGGAATAAAATTACCATACCGCCAAAACTCAAAACGTCAAAAACTCCCATAATGCATCAGTAAAACAATTTGGCCAACATAACGGCCGAAAAAAAACAGTGGCAAGCTTTTCTGACACTGAGTGGTGACTCTAGATATAAAATAGAGCTCAGTGGATTTCACCTGTCGACCACGGTTTGCTTCAGCTGTAGGTTAGGTTTTATTTTTGTGTAAACCTAATTCACTGTTAGGTATTAATATCCAGTGGCTTGGTTATAGGAGCAAAAATTGCCTCAAGTTATACGTAATGAAATAAAAGGAAACAAAGATTAAATTGCGTGAAACCGGAAGCTCATACGCCAATTATTTCATTTTGTAAATGTGGTACATTTCATTTTTCAAGTCGTTGACCTTTCTGTCAGCCTCATTCCTCATTGTATCTTCGAGTTGCACAGTTCAAATGCAGATTTCAAATAAGTTTTGTTAATAGAAGTTTTTCGCATGTATAATAACTGAAATTAATAGTTTATTTAATTTAGGCATCTTACTTGTTCATAAATGTCTACAGATAACGTAGATAAAAGTTTAATGCCTAAATATTTGTTATTTTTATTTACGGTCGGGCGATGCAGAAATAAAGTTATTTTTAGCGAATTTCCCCTATAGGGAAGAAGCTATTACCGTAGGTCTCATGGTAAGACTTAAGCCCGAGACCATGATAACTTTTCATTTTGAGGTCCCCAGATGCCAAAAACACCATTCGTTCAAATTTGTATATATGTATATATATATATATGTGTCCGTAAGCACGATAACTCTCGTAAAAAAGGTCCGATCTTAATGAAATTTGGTACAAATGTGTAAAGTACCATTTATTTGAACAAGTTCGAAAACCAGATGAATCGCACCATCCGAAGGGGGGTTTTTGGGGGGGTTTTGTACCCCAAAAATGTGTTTTTTGGGGTTTTCACATGTAATTTTAATTTAAATCAAATTTAAATTTACACCATTGAATTCAGCTTAAAAAAACAAACAATTTGGTATTTTGATCATTGCTCTACGTCAATTGGTTACCGAGATATTGAAAGTGCTAAACACAGTACGTTGTCTAATGTTATTCTTATGGAGAAAAAGAAAAATTGTATACCTCGCTTATTTATGAACATAAACTGGCAAAATTTGGTATATGGCTTGATCTGGTTATGGTTTATTGTTGTTTGCACAAAAAAACAATTTTTCGCCTATGGTTCCTGTAGCAGCAAACCTAGGTACTTGGTCTCCATGTTATTCTTATGGAAAATACTTAAAATGTTATATATCGCTTATTTATGAATGTATATGGATGAAACTTGGTATGTGACTTCACTAAGATGAGTTCTATTGATATTTGCATAAAAACCCATTATTTTGTGTGCCTTGTTGCAGCAAACCTGCGTACTCATCCCCAATGTTATTCTTATGGAGAATAATTAATATTTTAAATATCGCTTGTTTGTGAATACATTTCTTATGAATCCTGTTAAGTGTTATGTTATATTTTCATTGGAAATTCGCTGAGTATGCAGGTTTGCTGCGACGGGTGTATTTGTTTAGTATACCTATGTTTAGAAAGTTTTGATTGTTTTTTTTCTTGACAACAAGGTTATTGATATATTATTTTAATTTTAGTTCCATTCGTTGAATAATTTAATATAGTTTTAAATTAAATAATGGGGGTGCCAGTGCATGACCACCCGTGAGGAGGGGGGGGTAATTTCGGTGACCACCCCCCCCCCAAACATGACCTCTGGATCCGCCCTTGATATATGTGTATGCACTCTAGCGGTCGCATTTTTTGTCCGATTTACTTCAAATTTGGTAGGGACATTCCTTTCTGTGATCAGTTGGACAACTTCGTTGGGCAAAACAATCGGAAAACTCTAAACCCCTTTTTTGGGGATTAATCTTTTACATTTTGAGTTTTTTGGCCCAAAAAGGGTCAGAAATGCCCCGTATGTAAAATTAATGCATGTAAAAAGATGTGAATTAGTGAAGCAAAAGTTTTAAGCCCTTTCTCGTCATTCTATCATACATATTTACTGAGTTATTAAAGAAAATGTGTATCGACTAAACACAGAGTACATTGTCTTATAGGGATTTTACACTAGAAAAGCCTGTTTTTCCTTTGTTAGAGTACTTTTATCATCCCCAGCAACCTCACGCCTACTTTCAAGCCTGTCTGGACCTTCTCCTAACATTATAATGCACAAAATTGTATTCCCAGCTTTGCAGGTAAATGAAACCAGGAGCATCAGAACAGCCAAAAAATCACTGTGTTCAGATATCAATAAAAATTTGAATAAATATATGTTATTACACTGATTTGGAGTTTTAAAAGTTTTTATGTGGAAATTCACTTCCCTCACGTCAGCGTGCTGCGTGCGAACTCGTTTATTAGTGAATTTCCTTTGGAAAGTGAACTATTAGCATGACCCGCTCTGTGAAACTTAAGCCCGGGACCACCATAGAAGTTCCTAACGTGACCCCCTAAACACGTTTTGGGGGGTCGTTCAAAATTTTATATATACATATATATGTGTGTGTGTGTGTTTGCACTCTAGCGGTCGCATTTTTTGTCATATTTACTTCAGATTTGGTAGGGACATTCCTTTCTGTAATCAGTTGGACAAGTTTGTTGGGCAAAACAATTGGAAAACTCTAAACCCCTTTTTTGGGGATTTAATCTTTCAAATTTTGAGTTTTTGGACCCAAAAAGGGTCAGAAAAGCCCCGTATGTAACATTAATTCATGTAAAAAGATGGGAATTAGTGAGGCGAAAGTTTTAAAACCCTCTCTCGTCATTCTAGCATAATTATTTACCGAGTTATTAAAAAAAATGTGTTTCGACTAAACACAGTACGTTGTCTTATGGGGGTAGAAAAGTCTGTTATTCCTTTGTTAGAGTACTTTTATCATCCCCAGCAACGTCACGCCTACTTTCAAGCCTGTCTGGACCTTCTCCTAACATTATAATGCGCAAAATTGTATTCCCAGCTTTGCAGGTAAATGAAACTAGGAGCATCAGAACAGCCAAAAAATCACTGTTTTCAGATTTTAATAAAAATTGGAATAAATGTATATTTTTACACTGATTTTGAGTTTTAAAAGTTGTTAAGTGGAAATTCACTTCTCTCACGTCAGCGTGCTGCGTGCGAACTGGTTATGAGAAAACAGTGAAATGTAGTATTTTCAAATGTAAACAGAGGATACCTACTTATATTATAACAAATTACGCTACATGTACGAAAAATTATAGTAAAATAACCTAACCTAACTCCGCAGAGCGCTGAATGGCGGCTCTTTTCTTTGTAAGATATTACAAAAATGAGTTTTTGTAAAATATAACAAAAATTGGTACCTCAAAAAGTAAACACGAAAAGGTATATTGAACCGTGGACCGAATGATCGTGAATCCAGTGTCATACTGCCATCAAGGTTCGTAGAGCTTTCAGACCAGGTGTGCTGAGTCGATCTATTTAATGTTTTCTACTTGACCGGAAGAGACCTCGTAAAAACAGCTGGAAGGTCACGTGATCACCAATCCAATCTGCAGTGTTGCTGGAAACACGATATTTATCGTACGAATACCACATTTTCCTCATCAGTGTAATTGTAATTAACATTTTTTAAATGCTTACATCCTATGATATGCTGTTATTTTATGAAACTAATATATTGTTTTGATTTATTTGTATTATTAGATTAATCGATTAAGGGTTTAAATATTCTTTCTGCATGGACAGTGGCAATTTAAAAATAGCTGTACCATTATTATACCCTTAAGGTTGGCAACACGTTATGGTATGTTGTTGATTTATGAATCAGCTGGACGCCCTCGTAAGACATCTTTGCTACGAACATTACTCTTATGTAACTATAAGCACACCTGGTCTGAAAGGTCTACGAACCTTGTACTGCCATATCCATTAGACTACCATAGCGTATCGAACTAAGTAAAAGCATAGCTAGACTAACTACAGTAGTCTATGGTATTCATCAAGCAGCAGACGGCACTGTGATTTTAAAATTTGCCTGGCTGAATTGTATTTCCTGACTGAACTTGACAAAGAGCCACTATTCAGCCCAAGCAAAACTCTGACGTCCTGCCATGCCACATATAAGTTTCAGTACAGAAGTATTAAATGTATGTTTTATGTTTTACGTTTTATGTATAATTTGACGAAATCTATCCGACCTAGGTCGGACAACGATGGAGAAATCACGTATTCAAGTGCCACGGACAGCGCTCGGTGTGATTTCAAAGTTTTACATTTGGCAGCGCTCACGTAGGAAATGTCTCCGCTTCCAGTGGTTCGTGTGTCTTTTTAGATGCTAGGGCACTGTAAATGTTGCTTTATGGCGTTTTTTGTTCTCCACATTGGACTGTTATATAAATTATTACTACAATAGTTTAGTGATTATTAGTTTTTCATTAAGAAATACAATATGTTAGTTTTATAGCCAATCCTTAAATTTTGATCCTGATCTCAGGGCCGGATTTAAGCACAGGCTACATAGGCGCGCGCCTAGACCAGCACCACACAGAACCACATACAAATTCAAACAAAAAAAAGGTCAATAACTTGGATCTGGACATTAACAAGGGCTCTCACCACAGGTTAAGCCTAGGGGCCCACGGCCCCTAAATCCGGAACTGCCTACCTCAAGGCCGTCGGATACCTACTGTCGGATTCAAAATTATGGATAGTCGAGTTTGACTTGGCTCCAAAAATTAACTGATTGAGCTACAATAACGGCAGTTACATCAAAATTGTCCTTGTCTTATTCTTCGTGTTTCGATGTAAATAACAATTTCAAATTTTGATTGTAACTAATTTTTATTGCGGGTAGAATCTAAAAAGTACACGATTCTTGCCGTTTTTCTAGCAACTACGGACTTAAAAAATTCATATTTCCGAAACGGGTCAACTTATCGATTTCAAATTTTGATATGTCATAGATAGACATGTCTTTAGGTTATTTGTATAATTTTAGATTTTTAAACTTAATTTTATGAAAGCTGTTATCCATTTCGTAAAGTGATTTCTCAGCACTCAAAATAGCTAAAAACTTGTTTAATGGCTTGTTATGAAGCTCGTGGTTTTTATAGTATAATTTTGAAAGTACTTAAACCAAATCTACTTCAAAACGATTTATTCAGGGTGATTATTAAGTAATAAATCAGTGCGCGCACGAGGCTGGCTACCGCTGCATGCGACGTGTTGAAAAGAAACGGAGTGCGACGTTGCCGAGATAAGCGAGTTGGCGGGCGTTCCACATTCTGAGGCTTTTGACCTCGGGTTGGACGGGAAGGATTATAAAATTAAAATTGTTTTTATGAATTTATAATAGAATGTGTCGGAAGAGCAATGTCCGCTTTCTCCTGAGTCATTTGGTGAGCGTTTTAGCTTGTGTTCACATCGAGCCACGAGATGCCTCCCAGAGAACATTTTAGTGAGCAGGAAGTGCGAATGATTTTAAGTGCTATTTGTTTTTCCAAGAGTGAAGGGGAGAAGCTGGGTGACAAGAGGTGACAACGGTGATGGGAAATGGTGAAATGTAAATCAAAAGAGACATTTTGACAAACACTTTACAAACTGGTTGCAGATTGCGGAGCGCTCGCCAACAACTCGCTTATCGCGGCAACGTCGCACTCCGTTCTTTTCAACACGCCGCAGCGGTAGCCAACCTCGTGCGCGCACTGATTTATTACTTAATAATCACTCTGAATAAACCGTTTCGAATTAGATTGGGTTTAAGTACTTTCAAAATTATACTATAAAAATCACGAGCTTCATAACAAGCCATTAAACAAGTTTTTAGCTCTTTTGAGTGCTGAGAAAATATCACTTTACGAAATGGATAACAGCTTTCATAAAATTAAGTTTAAAAATCTAAAATTATACAAATAAACTAAAAACATGTCTATCTATGACATATCAAAATTTGAAATCGATATGTTGACCCGTTTCGGAAATATAAATTTTTTAAGTCCGTAGTTGCTAAAAAAAAGGCAAAAATCGTGTACTTTTTAGATTCTACCCGCAATAAAAATGAGTTACAATCAAAATTTAAAATTTTGGTTTACACCGAAACACGAAGAATAAGACAAGGACAATTTTGATGTAACTGCCGTTGTTGTAGTTCAATCGGTTAATTTTTGGTGGCAAGTCAAACTCGAGTATCCATAATTTTGAATCCGACAGTAGTGCGGCCTTGAATACATACTGCAACTATGGGCAACAACAAACTAACCAATCAGAGCAAAATTATTCAATTATTTAATTAAAAACTCTTAAGAAATATTGTATGATTTGTTTAAAACAAAGAAAACACGTGTTGAAAACAAGTACTTGAATCCTATCCTATACTCTAATATGAGTAAGGTTTGCTTGCTTGCTTGCTTGCTTGCGTGCTTGCTTGCTTGTTTGCGACACGGATCTCAAAAACGGCTCCAACGATTTCCTTAAAATGTTCAAAATAACTAATTTCTGGGATAAAAATAAGTTCTAGAAAGGCCTCATCCCTAGGAAAAATCAAATAATGTAAAAAAACTAAAATGAAAAGTTAAAAAAATTAACATTGGGCTTATGGAGTTTCAAATCAAAACAAAAGTATTGTAACAGCTGTTCATAATTAACCAGGGAACTGTCAAAGTAATACTCATGTTGTTTATGATTATTAACATGTGGTTTCCTGAGAGCAGAGATTAACAGATTTGAGTAAAGATTACATATATAGAGTAGTAAAATAAATCAAAGGGACATTGAGCTATAAATAACAACTGGAGGGTCCTTACAAATGTAGAAAAGAGGCTAATGAATAATACAAATCTGATTATCAGTAGGGGGAAGTGGTGAAATATTACTCCGAGTCATCTAAACAAACTGATTGACCTTCCCCCGAGCAAAGCTCGGCCCCAGGTACTAGAACTAAAATAATAAATTACATCGATAATAGTCTATGGTGCCAGATACATTAATAGACTGTATTTCATCCAGAAGGAATACGAGTTTTTTTGTGTGATAATTTTAGAATGGTAGCCTAGTTTTAAAGCAGTTGCAGATTTTTTAATAAAATTGTTATATTTGTAGGTACATTTAGCTGTCAATTAGTGTAAAAACGGATTGCCAAAGTATAAATATAACCGTTTCCCTCTTTGAGGGTATTTTTCATGTTGAGAGAGGGTAATTTTCATTATGTCTTGTGGCTTGTGGGAGCACTGTTCCATTTATTTGTCAAATTAAGATGCAAGATGGCTGCTGCTTCATTGCACTGAATGACTGAATTGAATTATAATTTTATGTTGTTTAGTTGTAATTTAAAGTTGTGCCATTTAACGAGGATTGTATGTGTTTAACAGTAACTGTATGTTTTTATGGCAAAAAGTGCTAAATAGTTTAATTCTTCTATTAGTTCAGCAAAATGACATTGTCTGCCATAACAACAAGTTTTTGAGAGACTGGATTTAATTTAATCAAGATTCGATAGACTAGTTCATCCTTGATTTTAATAATATAGGTAAATACCTTGTTTAATTATATTTCGCCGAACAGTTTTCAATTAAAACTTGAGATGATTAATTTCAGTAATAGTCCTGGGCGGTTTTTCGTTCAAAGTAATAATGACAACAATACAGATTTTGTTAATCGTCAAAAAAATGTTTTTGAAAAGCTTGATGCTGTTATAAATAGTAATGAAACAAGCATAGTCAAAAATAACAAAAATAAAAGAAATCTTCCAAGTGAAGACACTAAATCGTTTAAGAAGCAGAAATTGGAAACCCGCCAATTCCGTGGTCAAGAAAGCATTTTTAAGAGGCCAGAAGCTCCTCCGCCCTCACGGTTTCAAAAGAACCTTCCTGATTTCCTCAGGCATCCAGAAAAGTGGACCAAGTACACATTGAGTGATGTTTCACAAGATGACATGTCTGATCACAGTAATACTGCTGCAGCCATGTCTTTTTTGAGAGAGTTGAGAGCTAAGAGGGAGGCTGAAGACATGGATGTTGATGTTAATGATTATCACAACAGGCCTACATTCAAAAAGCCTCAAAGGAAGAAAGACATTAGTGTTAATGAAGAAAAGTGCTCTTCTCAGAGTTTTAAGAGTTCCAAGGTCATGATGCCTGAATATGTTGTGGGGGAAAAGAAACTTTCTCAAATTAAAAAACAGAAAGCAAAACCTGAAAAAGGCAAAGAAATTAAGTTGGGTCATCTTGAAGAAGAAGATGAAGATTTCTGATGATCCTATTGAAATCAACTTGATTGCACTTGCACTGGCTTGTGTAAGTTTTAAAACCTTAATTTGTATTTGTAAATTTGATAGGTGTAGGCCCTCTAATAAATTAGAATATTCCACTTCATGAGTTCTGATTTCTAACTTCCCATTGAAAGCCTAGTCTTAGGCCCTCCTTAACATTTGTGCTGTGATAAACATAAAAATCTTGTATTCTTCGATATTGAGATGTGCCCCAATTCTAGATTAGCAGCTAAATATAGGCACAAACGTTGTGAAGTGGAAGTCCATTCTCTATAAGCACTGCCAGTGGCAAACTTTGAAATTGTATCGAGAGCTGCCAGGGGCAGATATTCAAATCACAGGGCCATCCACTGCTTGATAAATTGTAACTTTTACTAACTTAACTTAAGTACAACATGCCAAGGTAATCTAGTGCATATGGTACTGGATTCATGATCATGTAGTCCAGGGTTCAAATCTATTTTTTCACGTTTACTGAAGTCCAATATTTGGTTATTTTTTCTGTAAACCCATTTTGTAATTATGTTGCAAAGGGAAGAGCCGCCATACAGCGCTTTGCGAAGTTATGTTAGGTTACTATCATTTTGACATAGCAGCAGCCTAATTTTGTACGATGTAAGTAGGTTTATTCTATTGGTACTTTGGTATTATACGGATGCCACTATTTTTGGAGGTTAAATTTTGACTGGATACAAAGTATAACTACATAATTCGAAAAAACGTACTTTTATTGACTTACTGTACAAATTTTACATCATTCTGATGAGCGGTCTTTGTGTTGTGCCTCCCAAAAGGCAGCGATGTCCGCTAGGATCGTGTTGAATGCGTCGCCGCCGCTAGCAGCCACACCTGATCGCCACATGTACTCCGTCAAATATACAGCGCGCTGCGGCAGTTATGTTAGGATGGGTTATCATAAAAATACATACGGTTTCCTCTTCATTTCGAGGTAAATCCCATACCAAAAGAACGTCACTCATTATGAAAACAAATGTAACGTAGTGCACGGCAATAAATCACTCATGACACTAACCCAGAAACAGGCGGTGGCAGGTAATGCGCGCGCTCCGGTCAACGACCTGACCTTGGCCTATTTGGAGGGGGTTTGGCGGCCGGAAGTATGACTCATCAGGTATCATTCGATTTGTAACGAAACAAGGAAAGTCCTACTATCATTTTTATGATAACCCATCCTAACATAACTGCCGCAGCGCGCTGTATAAGGGTGGCATCCGTATAATACCAAAGTACCATTCTATTTTATACACTAACGTACTATTGTTTATATATTTACAATCATCACATTAAATCAAATATGCTTGACAGGTGTATAGGTGTAGGTCCAAGATTCTTAAACTATGAGAAATATATATCCCAACTAAGTAGGCCTAGGCCTATTCATCCAGTGAATAAAACACCTTCTTCAATAGAAATTTTTTCAAAGATATTTTATATTTAGAAAAAGAGTATATCTTTTATTGAAGCGGATAATTTATTATAAACCGTTAGTACCATGTACTGGGGAGATAAATGAATGAGTTTAAGCCTATTTTAATTAAATTTTTAAATCTTGTGTTATGGATATGACAATGTTGATCTTCCATGAATGTGTCAGTCACTCTTAATCATTAATGAAAGTTGGTATATATCAGAGCTGTAAGTTACAAAGTGATAATTTTGAACTTGATAAAAAAACTCCTTACAGTGTGTAGTTTGAGAGGCTTTCTCCATCAGCTTTACTGCTCCTTTTTGGAGAATAAAGATATTTTTAGCTTGGCTGGATGAGCCCAAAACAATTATTCCATAATTCATGATAGAAGAAAAATAGGCATGGATAGACTGTAATTTGTGTTTCCAAATTTGTTGTATCTCTAATTACTCAAATTACAAATTAAATGTCGCTGAATTAAGTAGTTTTGATAAATTTTCAGTGTGTGTTTGCCAATTCAGATGCAAGTCAATTTTAATTCCCAGTTATTCAACTGTATTTTTTGAGCTAATTGAATTTGAGTTTGAATTTAGGGTGATATTTCTGTTCAGATCAGAAGGTGAAAATTTAATAAGCTGTTTTGTAAAGTCTCCTCTTCATGATGTTCGTGCCTGCGTATAGCTGCTAGTCAATTCTGGGTCCCCGCACGGAGTGCATTAATTTAACCTTTTTAATATGACTGTCTGGTGTTAGCCTATATGAATTTGAACTTTATGAATTTTGTTGACAAGCCCTTATTAAGCTTGCATCCCTTTCATTTCTTGAAGGCGCTCTTCAAATATTTAAGAACATTTTTAATTAAAACACTGAATTTATACCTATTAAAGGCAAAGCCCTCACTCACTGACTGACTGAAACACTCACTCACTCCACTCACTCATCACGAATTCTCCAACTTCCCATTTATCTAGAGAGTTAAAATTTTGTACACTGATTGGTTAGGCATAAAATAGAAAAACTAAATTGTTTTCATCCTGATCTGACCTTAGGGCTCCGCCAGAGACCCCGACAAAGATCCCATGTATTCCTTATAGACATTCATTTTTGTTTTAATGAAAATGCAAACAGTTGATCTTGATTTTTAGTAGTTCCATGGGATAACCACAGAATGCAGCACACAAAACTGTCAAATATTTTATAAAAAATTTGGGGGGCGAAACCTGCAGGTAACAGCTAGTCAGTAATAATTTTATTCGGGGATAAGGCTTTTTTTACAAAGTAAGTTTAAACATCGTCAGGCCTCAAATGGTTACGTAATTTGGACGCACATCAAATGTACTGATCAGATGTTTTTAAAGGTACCTACAGATCAATAAGCGTCCACCAACTAATTGGATGTGATATATCGATCTTAAATATTCGATATATCAAATTGAAACACTCATTATTTTGAATCACATTTTAACAGTGTACCGAAAAACCGGCTAAACCCGGACAGGGGGGTATTCCTGGACACGGTATACACATTTGTAAACATAAATATTTCTAAACTAACCTGCAAAGTTGTGAAGTCGATCGTTATCCATTCGTGTAAAGCAGAAGACGCTCTACACAGCTGTACAGGTTAGAACTGCGTACGATCTTTTTTTGTTTTATTTTGCAGGTTTACCAACTTACGACTTTTAAAAAAAAAGTATGTATAACTTAGACATTAATTTTTGTCAAGTTTGTCAGATTTTTTCGCGAAGGCATATTTTAAAAGCACATTATGCCATGCTATTTTAAAGTTATATACAACATATATTTTAAAAATATATCACATTTACGTATTCCATTATAATCCCTGACACTTTAATAATACTCCGTAGATATGATTGTTGGGCCGGTGGTTGCAACTAGCGCCTGCCGTTACTGACGTAAAAATCAGATATCCCGCCATAACTAATAACAACATTGTGGTGTGTAGCTCTAATACGGTACCTACCGGTATCTGTGTTTGTTATTAAAATTTGTGCTTTTAATTTATAAAAAATTGTTTGTACAGTCTCCAAGATGAACAAAAATAAATCAAGAGTGAAGATGTTAGAGCAGGCAGTAAAGAAGGAAAGTTAGGGTAATGTCATGATCGCGATCAATGATCATGTCTGTGGAAAATATAATGGGCCCCATGGAAAGCAGACAGTTCTCAGCCCACAGGAAGAAAATGTCATCGCTGATCATGTTAAACAAATATATATATATATATATAAAAGTCTTATTACTCTTTGTTTAAAACGGTGTTTTTAAACGCCTTTTCTCCTTACGGTTCTTTGTTTGGTTTAATTTTAGTTGCAAAGAATAAATCACTGAAAACGTGTCCTAAGAACACTCTTTATGCACCCCTTCCTTAACATTTTTTTTATTGCATTTTTAAGCCTTTGACTTGACTGGTGCAAAAGCATATGCAGACCTCAAAACACCGTCCTATTACGGATAGCAGAGGTCTAGGCGTTATAATGATATTTAGGTCAGTGTCCGGGATTAGACTGTTTGTGGAGGTTAAGCCGGACACTTTTATTTACCGGTATTTTATTATAACATCTAACACATAGAAAGGTACAGGAATATAGTAAATGAAAATGACTTTAAACACACTTTAAAATGGTATGGTTTTTACTGGTGACATCGTAGTTTGAAAGGCATTTTAACCTAAAATACCCCCGTCGCAGCAAACCTGCGTACTCAGCGAATTTCCAATGCATATATATGTGACTCACTGCTACATAGAGCCACTTACCAAGTTTCACAAAAATACATTCATAAATAAGTGATATATAGCATTTTATTTATTCTCCATAAGAATAACATTACTGGACTGAGTACGCAGGTTTGCTGCAACAAGGAAGATAAAAAATGTGTATTTTTGCAATTATCAATATAACTCAACCAGGTAAAGCTACATACTAAGTTTTATTAATTTAGGTTCATAACTAAGAGAGATATACAACTTTACTTATTCTCCATATGAATAACGTGGGGGCCGAGTATGCAGCGGGAAAAATCAACAAAAACCTTTTTCGTTCAAATATCAACATACCACAACTAGTTGAAGCCATATACCAAGTTTCATCAATATACATTCATAAATAATCGAGACATCAAATTTTATTTATCCTCCATAAGGATAACATTGGACAACGTAGGCCTAATGTGTTTAGCACTTTGAATATCTCTGCAACAGTTGGACGTAGAACAACAAATAAAACACCAAACTGATTGTTTTGTAGAGCTAAATTTATTGGTAAAAAGAAAAACTGATTTTTGGAAAATTTAAAACCTCCTTCCCATAGTCCGATCGATCTGGTTTTCGAACTTAAAGTCATAAATGTTAACCTACACATCTGTGCCAAATTTCATCAAAATCGGGCATTTCTTTCAAAAGTTATCTCGGTAATGGACACACATATATATATATAAATTCAAACGAATAGTGTTTTTGGCATCTGGGGATCTCAAAACAAAAAGTTAACATGGTCTCGGGCTTAAGTCTTACCATGCCACCTACGGTAATAGCTTCTTTACTGTAGGGGAAATTCGCTATAACGTAAAAAAGTGTCCGGATTAAGGCCGGTTTTACGTTACCGGTAAATCAAAAATTATTCACTCGATATTTATATTAGGCCTAATGTTATATCTAAAATCAACACTTTGTATACTATCGTCAATAACAATATGCGATGTCAGTTACAATTATATTTTAAGAAACATTTAACAAATAACAAACAAATTAAAAAATACAACAAGTCATAAAGAAGTATAAGAGCTAAAACTTAGTTATCTTTGCCAAGGAAAACGTTACGGGCTGCTTTAATGAAATGAATGAACGGATCTTCAGCTGAAATTTTCACTTCACGACGCTTTAATATATATATTAAGGCAAATGATTTGCTAAGTCATCGCTCTTAAAAAGTTTGGGTGTTGTGTTATTTAAGTTAAAGATCAATTTAAAATTTGATTCAGTAGGATCAATTTACAGTTTACATTCTTTATTTATAAAACCTAAGTTTTAGACTGATCTTAAAAATGTTAAAACGCCTGAACGGGCCTAGCCAAATTCTGCCGCTGTTACTGGAATAGGGCCTACTGAACACTTATTATGATTTTACAGGTTTTACAGTAAGTAAAAAACAACACTGTACCCTTTAGCAGTGGTAGAAGAGTAAGGGAAGTGTTCCCCGATCCTTCCATACAGTCAATATTGTGGACTCTTCCTCTAAAGCTCTCACTGCAGTGCAGCAACCTAAATACATCACATAATTTACAACTAATTATCAAATGTAAATGCGATATAAGTTATCCTTATTAGTGAATTTCCCCTATAGGGAAGAAGGTATTACCGTAGTTGGTATGGTAAGACATAGGCCCGGGACCATGATAACTTTTCGTTTTGAGGTCCCCAGACCCCAAAAACACCATTCGTTCGAAACTGTAAGTATATATTTATCTATATACAAGGTGTACATAAAGTCTTGCACGGGTTTAATATTTTTTGAATGATAAGAGATAAATCAATAAGATTTGGTACATCAACACTACACCAAAAAATCTACTTTTTGAAGGAACTATCAGTTTTCTGTCATATCATGGGGACGTCCCGCAAGGAGTCGGAAGGAAATCTTAAATAGGAGCATAGGTCAATATGCACATCACTTTAAAGGGCTTATCTAGCAGAGTTTAATGCCGCAAACCACACTAAAAAAGGTTGATCCAGTAAAAATTGGCGGCTGTTCAAAGGTTTTACTTGGTTACATTTTATTAGTAGCCACAACCCCATTAAAGCAAAACTGCAACTAAAATGAATACTGCAGCTAAATACTACATTATGCCTGTCAATACAGAAGTGAATTATGACGTTAGTCATCCTCAAGGGTTACAAATTTGGTCCAAATCTATTGATAACGGGGAAAAACTGGTAACAGTAACAATTAGAAAGATCTTATCTTTTTTTAATAAAACCTTTGAACAGCCACCATTTTTTACTGGATGAACCTTCTTTAGTGCGGTTTGCGGCATTCAACTCTGCTAGATAAGCCCTTTAAAGTGATGTGCATATTGACCTATGCTCCTATTTAAGATTTCCTTCTGACTCCTTGCGGGACGTCCCCATGATATCACAGAAAACTGATAGTTCCTTCAAAAAGTAGATTTTTAAGTGTAGTGTTGATGTACCAAATCTTACTCTAGTAAAAGTGGTCCGATTTTGATGAAATTTGGTACAAATGTGTAAAGCAACATTTATGACTTTAAATTCGAAAACCAGCCAGGACGCTCCATCCAAAGGGGTATTTTGTGGTGGGGGGGGGGGTTGTATCCCAAAAATGGGTTTTTTAAGTTTTTACATGTAATATTTGAAAAAGTCAAATTTTAGTTCCCACCATTGGATTCAGCTTTAAAAACACACAATTTGGTGTTTTGATCATTTCTCTACGTCAATTGGTTACAGTGAATTGAAAGTGATAAACACAGTACGTTGTCCAATGCTATTCTTATGGAGAATAAGAAAATATTATATCTCGCTTATTTATGAACGTATACTAACGAAACTTGGTATACAGCTTCATCTGGTTGTGGTTTATTGTTATTTTCACAAAATAAACAATTTTTACCGATAATTCTAGTACCAGCAAACCTACGTAATCAGCCCCGATGTTATTCTTATGGGGAGAATAAGTAAAATGTAGTGTCTCCCTTAATTATGAACATAAATTAATACAACTTGGTATGAGGCTTCACCTTGTTGAGTTATATTTTTATTTGCATAAAAACTAATTTTTTCTGTTCCTTGTTGCAGCAAACCTGCATACTCACCCCCCATGTTACTCTTATAGAAAATAATCAAAAGGGTATATATCGCTTATTTATGAATGTATATTGATGAAACTTGGTATGTGGCTTAACCTAGTTGAGTTATATTGATATTTGCATTAAAACCCATATATTGTGTTCCTTGTTGCAGCAAACCTGCTTACTCTGCCCCACGTAATTCTTATGGAGAATAATTAAAATTTTGTGTGTTGCCTATTTATTAATGAATATTGATGAAACTTGGTGTGTGGCTTCATATAGTTGAATTATATTTATATTTGCATAAAAATCAATTTGTTGTGTTCCTTGTTTTAGCAAACCTACTTACTCATTCCCAATGTTATTCTTATAGAGAATAATTAAAATTGTATTTATCGCTTTTTTGTGAATTTATTTTTATGAAACTTGGAATGCGGCTCAATGTGGTATTAAGACAAATCTTATGCATTGGAAATTCGCTGAGTACGAAGGTTCGCTGCGACGGGGTATTTTCAAATTACTTTGTAGAAAAACGCCATTACTGAAGTTAGCATGGAAAGACTTGGGGCCCCTGGCCATGGCAACCTTTTATTTTTATCAGCTTACCTGCAACAAATGGGTAGTATTGTACTAGTTTTTGGAATTTTTATTTTTATAATTAGCCTATGTATGACCCATTTTGTAAGTGTAGACTACATATTTTGTTGTTGTATGGCCGCCCACACTGTAACTTTTGATGGAGCAGTTAGATTTTGATTACATTTTGTATGATCATGTAGGACAGTATTTACAGTAATGAGTTCAAGAAGCAGAGATATTGGATGATGGGAAGATGGTTTTATGGGGTTTAAGTTAAATATATAAAAATATCTTTTTTAGATTTTTAAGAAACCTTTTTAGGCTAAAACTAAATTTTGAATTTTACTTGTCCTAGATCATAAAAAATAAACAGTTTACTATTAGGTGTTTAACACTAATTGATGATGGGAACGAAGAGAAGGAATCTATGTATTAGCAGAAACAATGATTCATTGTCTGACAGTGTGTGGGTGTTTGTGTACATAATGCAATATCGTGAAAACGGCTGCACAGGTTGTTTTCAGGTTTTACACAAATGTTTTCCAGTACACTTCACGCTTCTTGATCAAAAATGTAATAAATTTGTTAAACCATTTTTTATTAATTAACATTTAAAAGTTTTATAATTTCAATAAGGTAAAGCATTGGGCAAAATTTACCGTTTGTAAAGTGGGAGGTACTAATAAAATACTGTTTCGTAATTACAAGAAACTACTAAAAAATTGTCCTATTTGTATATTTTATGATTAAATAAATATCCCTGTAGCAGCAAACCTGCATCATAGAATATTTATTCTATGCCTGCATACTCAGTGAATTTCCGATGCATGTATATGTTTCTCACTACCACATATAGCCACTCACCAAGTTTCATAAAAATACACGAATAAATAAGTGATATATAGCATTTTTTTTAAATCTCCATAAGAATAACAGAGTACGCACGTTTGCTGCCACAAGAAATACAAAATATGTGTTTTAGCGAATTTCCCCTATAGGGAAGAAGCTATTACCGTAGTTGGCATGGTTAGACGTAGGCCCGGGACCATGATAACTTTTCGTTTTGAGGTCCCCAGACCCCAAAAACACCATTGGTTTGAAACTGTATTTATATATATGTATATATACATATGTATATGTATATATATATACATATACATATGTATATATATATATATACATATACATAATGTGTCCGTGGGTGCGATAACTCTTGTAAAAATAGTCCGATTTTGATGAAATTTGGTACAAACGTGTAAAGCAGCATTTATGACTTTTAAGTTCGAAAACCAGACAAATCGCCCCATCCGAAGTGGTATTTTGGGGGGGTTTTGTACCCCAAAAATGTTTTTTTTTTAGCGAATTTTTCCTATAGGGAAGAAGCTATTACCGTAGGTCTCATGGTAAGAATTAAGCCCGAGACCATGATAACTTTTCATTTTGAGGTTCCCAGATGCCAAAAACACCATTCGTTCAAATTTTTATATATGTATATATTTATATATATATATATATATATATGTGTCCGTAAGCACGATAACTCTCGTAAAAAAGGTCCGATCTTAATGAAATTTGGTACAAATGTGTAAAGTACCATTTATTTGAACGAGTTCGAAAACCAGACGAATCACACCATCCAAAGGGGGGTTTTTGGGGGGTTTTGTACCCCAAAAATGGGTTTTTTGGAGTTTTCACATATAATTGTTATTTAAATCCAATTTTATTTTATACCATTGAATTCAGCTTAAAAAAACAAACAATTTGGTATTTTGATCATTGCTCTACGTCAATTGGTTACTGAAATATGACAAGTGCTAAACACAGTACGTTGTCCAATGTTATTCTTATGGAGAAAAATAAAAATTGTATATCTCGGTTATTTATGAACATAAACTGACGAAACTTGGTATATCGCTTCATCTGGTTGTGGTTTATTGTTGTTTGAACCAAAAACTAATTTTTCGCCTATGGTTCTCGAAGCAGCAAACCTAGGTACTCGGTCCCCATGTTATTCTTATGGAGAAAGATAAAAATGTTATATATCGCTTATTTATGAATGTATATGGATCAAACTTGGTATGTGACTTCACTTAGATGAGTACTATTGATATTTATATAAAAACCCATTATTTTATGTTCCTTGTTGCAGCAAACCTGCGTACTCATCCCTAATGTTATTCTTATGGAGAATAATTAGTATGTTAAATATCGCTTATTTATGAATATATTTTTTATGAATTCTGGTAAGAGGCATAATGTAATATTAAGACATATATATATTCATTGGAAATTCGCTGAGTACGCAGGTTTGCTGCGACGGGGTATTTAGTTTTTATATGTAATATGTCTCCCTTAATTATGAATATAAATTAATAAAACTTGGTATGTGGCTCCACCTAGTTGAGTTATATTGATGTTCACATAAAACCCCATTTTTGGTGTGATTTTTTGCAGCAAACCTACGTACTCATCCCCCATGTTATTCTTATGCTTGGTGGATTTAAATAAGGTGTGCTATTGCGCATCGTAGCGTGACACCATCTGGAGGCAGAAGCGTGTCACCGATGTATTCTAACTATCCTATGTGAAGGAGTGGGGGACATGGTGTAGTCAGAATACTTGGCGCTTTGTTAGGAACAAGTTTGCAACAATAGGAAACTTCAGCGGCGGCTATAGTCTATATAAAAAATCAGGTCGGGATCAGAACATCTACCCTCCCTCCATCCCCACCACACCGTTATCGTTGAGAGGGACGTCATCTATTTTGTATATATGTACATTGCTAGCGAATTTCCTCTAGGAAATATAAGCTATTACCTTGGGTTTAATCGTGGAAGGGTAAAAATGCAGTATAGGTATAGGGTACCGTTGGCATACTTGAAATTTTTACCTAAAAGTTTCCTTGCACTGGCCAAACCGAAACTCCGACAAAAAAACCTTGAAACAAAAAATGTAAAATAGACATTTATGTTTCAATTGGCTAGTCTAAAAATGTCCCATTTACAAAAATAAAAAGTGCTACAGAGGCTCGTATTTTACAATACACAAGTAAAACATGGTAATAGTTTACCATCACTTAAAATAAGCAGTTTTGGTATTTGGAATATACAACTTAAACTATTATTAAGCGTGTTTCATGCAGGCCAGGAAAAATTGTATTGTAAATTTGCTGAGTATGCAGATTTGCTGCGACGGGGGTATTTATGCAACTATCAATATAACTTAAGTCGAAGATGCATACCAAGTTTTATTAATTCATGTTCATAATTAAGGGAGACATTACATTTTACTTATTCTCCATACGATTAAGATGGGGACTGAGTATGCAGGTTCGCTGCTGCAGGGAAAATCGGCCAAAAATTATTTTTTGTGCAAATATCAACATACCAGTGCTAGGTGAAGCCACATATCAAGTTTCATCAACATACATTCATAAATAATCGAGATATCAAATTTGTATTATTCTCCATAAGGATAACACTGGACAACGAATTGTGTTTAGCACTATGAATATCTCTGCAACGGTTGGACGTAGAATCACAAATTAAACACCAAAATGATTGTTTTGTACAGCTGAACTGATTGGTAAAAGCAAATGTGCGGTTGACATTAAAATTAACTGAGGAAAAGCAAAATACCCCGTCGCAGCAAACCTGCGTACTCAGCGAATTTCTAATGCATAATATTTGTCTTAATGCCACATAAAGTCGCATACCAATTTTCATAAAAATATATTCACATATAAGCGATTTTAATGATTCTCCATAAGAATACTGTAACATTGTTAATGAGTACGTAGGTTTGCTGAAACAAGGAAAACAAACAATTGGTTTTTATGCAAGTATAAATATAATTTAACTAGGCGAAGCCACATACCAAGTTTCATCAATATTCAATCATAAATAAGCGCTATATAACATTTTAGTTATTCTCCATAAGAATAACATGGGGCTGAGTAAGCAGGTTTGCTGCAACAAGGAACAAAAAAAATGTGTTTTTATGCAATTATCAATATAACTCAACCAAGTGAAGCTACATACCAAGTTTTATTAATTTATGTTCATAATTAAGGGAGTCATTACATTTTACTTATTCTCCATAAGAATAACATGGGGGCTGAGTACGCAGGTTTGCTGCTATGGGAATAATCAACAAAAAATCAATTTGTTGTGCAAATATTAATATACCAGTACTACATGAAGCCACATACCAAGTTTCATCAACATACAATCATAAATAATCAAGATATCAAATTTTATTTATTCTCCATAAGGATAACATTGGACGACGTACTGTGTTTAGCACTTTAAATATCTCTGCAACGGTTGGTCGTAGAATCACAATTTACATACCAAAATGATTGTTTTGTGGAACTGAACAGATTGGTAAAAGCAAATGTGAAGTTTACATTAAAATGAGTAGAGGAAAAGCCAAAAACCTTTTTCCCATAAGATTAACATGGGAGTAGGTTTTTTGGATTTTCTTCGCAACCACTTAACCTAGGTTAATAATTTAAAATACTATATTATTTGTTTTTTAAGCTCTATAACATGGTTAAAACAAAAATTAAGTGTTTTGAAAATTTTAGGGTGAAAAATGCAAAAAACTGATTTTTGGAAAATTTAAAACCCCCATAAACCCCACTTCCCATAGTCCGATTTTTGTGGTTTTCAAACTTAGTCATGAATGTCATTTTACACATTTGAGTCAAATTTCATCAAAATCGGACGTTTTTTATTCAAGTTATCGCATTCACGGACACACACACACACATATATATATATATATATATATATATATATATATATATATATATATATATATAGATACATATACATATATATAAATTTGAACGAATAGTATTTTTGGCATCTGGGGACCTCAAAACAAAAAGTTATCATGGTCTCGGGCTTAAGTCTTACCATGAGACCTACGGTAATAGCTTCTTCCCTATAGGGGAAATTCGCTAAAACCTTTTTCCTATAAGATTAACATGGGATTTTTTATTGGCACATTTTTTGGATTTTCTCCGCAACCACTTAACCTAGGTTAATGATTCAAAATACTCTATTATTAGCGAATTTCCCCTATAGGGAATTAGCGAATTTCCCCTATAGGGAAGAAGCTATTACCGTAGTCGGCATGGTAAGACCTAGGCCCGGGACCATGATAACTTTTCGTTTTGAGGTCCCCAGACCCCAAAAACACCATTCGTTCGAAACTGTCTATAAATATATATATATATATGTGTCCGTGAGCACGATAACTCTCGTAAAAATTATCCGATTTTGATGAAATTTGGTATAAACATGTAAAGCAACATTTATGACTTAAAGTTCGAAAACCAGACAGATCGCTCTATCCGAAGGGGTATTTTGGGGGGGTTTTGTACCCCAAAAATGGGTTTTTCGAATTTTTTACATATAATTTGGGAGATAGTCAAATTTTAGTTTTTACCATTGGATTCAGCTTAAAAAAACACACAATTTGGTATTTTGATCATTTCTCTACGTCAATTGGTTACCGAGATATCGAAAGTGCTAAACACAGTACGTTGTCTAATGTTATTCTTATGGAGGAAAAGAAAAATTTTATATCTCGCTTATTTATGAACGTATACTAACGAAACTTGGTATACGGCTTCATCTGGTTGTGGACCATTGATATTTGCTCAAAAAAACAATTTTTTACCAAAGGCTCCCGTACAGCAAACCTGCGTACTTCGCCCCATGTTATTCTTATGGAGAATAAGTAACGTGTTATCTCCCTTCATTATGAAAATAAATTAATGAAATTTGGTATGTGGCTTTACCTACATGAGTTGTATTGATATTTGTATAAAACCCCATTTTGTTGTGTTCCTTGCTTCAGCAAACCTGCATACTCAGCCGCCATGTTATTCTTATGGAGAATAATTAAAATGTCATAAATCGTTTATTTATGAATGTATATTGATGAAACTTGATATGTGGCTTTATGTGGTATTAAGATACATATATATGCATTGGAAATTCGCTGAGTACGCAGGTTTGCTGCTACGGGGGTATTTTTTTTTAAGCTCTATAAAATGGTTGAAACCAAAATTAAGTGTTTTAAAAATGTTAGGGTAAAAAATGCAAAAAACCAATTTTTGGGAAATTTAAAACCCCCGTAAACCTCCCTTCCCATGGTCCGATTTTTCTGATTTTCAAACTTAAAGTCGTGAATGTCACTTTACACATTTGATCCAAATTTCATCAAAATCAGACGATTTTTACTCAAGTTTTGTGTTAACTGACATATATATAAATTTGAACGAATAGTGTTTTGACATCTGGGGACCCCAAAATAAAAAGTTAACATGGTCTCGGGCTTAACTCTTACCATGCCACCTACAGTAATAGCTTCTTCACTATAGGGGAAATTCGCTAATAAAGTACTCTCCGTTCATCATGAGTTAATTCAATTTATGAAAGGGTTTTGAAGTTTGTGGATTAAAAAACGAATACCAGTTTTTGCAAATAAAGGAAACGTTCTCCTATAATGGTGAGTACCTTAATATCTTACCCGCTAGATTTCAGCAGCCTTTAATTTGGTATTTACTTCCACCAGCTGTTTTGTCAGTTTATGAAATTTAAATACTCCCGTCATAGCAAACCTGCGTACTCAGCTAATTTCCAATGTACTGTACCTCTCTACATAGGCAACTTACTGTGTTATTTTTGTTAAAGAATTTTCATCTCTAATATTTAACTTATTAAAAACAATTTATCCTGTGACCTAAAATTAACCAAAATAAAAATAGATATTTTCCTACTGAATCCCCAAGATCAAGACTATTTATTTAATATTTTGTGATGAAATTTCAGTCATAACTTGCGTTAACAGCAGTAACTTTCATCTACCATTTCTGAGTTCTGTCATCCCATTACGCGAATACTTGAGCATACTCCTAGTTAGCCTATAGTATTACAATATCTTTGATCCAGGGTGTTAAATAGACTTTATAATGTGGCAGTCAGCTATAAAAGTAATCTAAAAATCAATAAGTGTTTAAATCCGGAGAGTAAAACTGCAGTTAAAAAACAGTAACCTTACTCTTAAGTGTGTTAATAAATAATATACTATACTCAAACTGGTTGCATTAATTTTACTTGGGCTTGAGTATATTTTTATCACATTTCTTGTGTTAACGATTCAAAGGAAGAGTGTTCAAATCCAAACATATTGTAGGCATACAAATAAAAATAAGACACCCATATTATGTTCACAATTTGCAAATGTTAATTGCACTGAATTTGAAATGATGCCAAAATGTTGTAATTTCAAAACCTTAAAAATTATTTATCATGCATTGATTGAATCACATATTTCTTTTGGGATTTCTTTATATGGATGTACAACTATTAAAAACCTGAACGGCATATTGATACTGCAGAAAAAAGCACTCCGTATCATGTTCAAATTGAAATAAAAAGAATTAGTAAAGGAGCATTTAAAAAATCAGGTGTTATGACTGTGTACAGTCTACATATTTTTCAATTAATTTGTCATATAAAGTCAAATCTAGGAAAACTACCAACGTTGAGTTATTTTCATAACTATCCAACTAGAAAAGGTAATCAAGTGGCATTTGATAGGCATAAATTATTAATGTTCAGGAAAAAACCCTCTTATAATGGTGTACAATTTTTCAATAACTTACCTGAATGTATTAGAAATATACCTAATTATAATTCATTTCAAAAACGTGTAAAAATATTCCTTTTTGATAGACCGATGTATAAAACAGATGACTTTTTTATTTAGAATTGGAAATGAAATGAGTAGTAATAATAGATCTAAGAAAGATGTTCTATGTTCTAATGTTCTATGTTAGTTACATAACTCTTTTAATATATATATATATATATTTAACACCACTCTGTACTATGTGCTTTATGAATAAAGTGATTTTGATTTTAAAATGTTAAAGGAGGTACAGTTGACTCCCTCTAATTCGGCCACCTCGGGACCAGACCCCCGGCCAGAGTAAAAGACGGCTCAACCATCCGGCGGTTTTTTAACATGTAAATTATAACCTATAATAGCACTCCTGTAAAAAAAAATCAATTCTAATATGATTTTGACGTTTTTTAGAGCCTACTTACCCCCAAAAAAATCAAATTAAAAATTAAATTCACTTAAAAGAAACTAACAACACTACATTTAAATTCGTAAGCAAAAAATGCACGACTGTAAAGAATGCAATCGCCAAGTGAACTGGGATGATATATGTTTACATTTAGGCATGAAAATGAACGGACACGTTCATTCCTGTCAATTTCTGCCATGAGAAACCCTTCCTCGCATAGATTAAAATATTTAGTCATTTCCCAGATGTCGGCCAGACGATCCAAGACCGGACTAGAGGGATTCAACTGTAATTGATTTGATCTTAATGCCATTATTAAGATGGCCGGTAATATCCCCCAAATGGTCAATATGCAGGAGTGATGGGGGACCTTCCATGTCGCACCCGGCATATCAATTCTTGTTGCGTTTGACTAACTATAAGTTTTCCTACAACATTTTTAATGTAAACCTATAGGTACTTATGCATTATAATATGTTCGGGAAGAAATTTTCTACAACCTTAAATAGAAGCTTTAATTATTTTGGAGTTTAAAAAAGTTGTCGCACAAAAAATAAAACCCTCCTTGAAAATTTGGGAAAGTTTGTTAACTGTCCTAAAATTGTGAAGAAGGAGGGAGTGTTTTTATCTCAAAAGTGCACTCGATGTATGTTGATAAAACGTTAAGGAAAGCAACAATACCCAGTTTAGCTATAACTTATTTAATTGATTGTGACAGAGATATACAGAGTGTAGTGAAATCCTGCATTTTCTGACTTTGAGGGTGGGTTTGGGGGGAAGCAGAAGGAGGCAACCCAAGGACTGTGAAAATACATGTCTGGAGGTGCTCTACCATCTGCCCAAAATTCAGCTTTATAGGAATGATGTGTAACATGAAACCTTTATTAACTGTGGCGTGGCGGCGCAATGGATGTAACCGTTAGACGTCACAACATTGTAGAGCCAAAGGGCCACTCAGCACGGCTCTGAGCCAACCCTACTGTATACGCAACTCTGCGACAAGACAGGCAAACTCTCCATGGCTTGTACTTAAAAACCACATAGTCAGGATTTGATCCATTGACCTAGCCACTTCCCCCAGTTAGGAAGGAAAGTACCTTAGATCTTTCAGCCATTGAGCAGCAGTCTACAATGTCAAACCTGGTAGATAAAGCCTAATTAAGCGCTAGATTGATTGGTTAGTTGAATTTGTATCCACCAAGTTGCACCACATTTTAAGACGCAGACTAATTACGTTAGGATTGTATTTACAGTTTTTTAACAGCAGCTTTGGTTAATCTATATTTATAAAAAAGGATGTTGGTTTATTTGTTTGTATATATATTTGAAGTTTATGGACTCGGACACCATTGGACCGTTTGCAATGAAACATGGTATATATATGTAAAATTTCACGGAGAAGGTTTTTTTAAGCCATCCTTTTCGTCCTAACTCAATTAGGTTCCTCCCAAGAGGCCCAAAAGGGTTCCCATATAAACCTCAAAGAAAGATGTTGTTTATATTTTACTTGAACAGGTGATCTTGGTTAGATTGGTTTTAGTGGGTAATAGTCAGAGGCATGACAACGGCAGCCGGGTTACAACTAGTATTATGATTGATTTTGAATACCAGATTAGATGAGCTTATGGCCGATCTGAAACCTGAAAAATACACCATGAAACTAGTGCTTTACCATCTCAAGTGAAGGCGCTGGCAACCAATTTTTCAATTAGAGGGATTTTTAACCCCTTTCCGGGATTTTTGAACCCTCCCCGGGATAAAAACACCAATATTACCCTCCTTGTACTCTTGCGCAGATCAGCTGGCATGGGACCTTTCAAATTCAAGGATCAAGGATTCTCCGGCATAGAAGCATTTATAAATGAGATAATTGTCTTCATTTGTTCTTAAATCTGTTTAAATAACTATATATTTAATATTTGATGGTGATTGAGAACATACCGGTATATTGCATACCAAGCATAACAAGGTTTAGTTTTGAAAAGCCTTAAATTATATTGAGAAGATGGGTTAATTTTACGATTTCTAGTGAAACAGTGATGGTTATGAGTCTGAATCAATTTTTATTCTTTAACATACAAAATTAATACAGTTAGAATATGAAATTCTTTAAATTTTTCAAAACAGGAATGTATTGGCTCAAGCCCACAAATATGTCTGATAGGTCTTCATTGAATAACAAAGATATTTTTAAGTTTTATTTGTTTATTGCTTTGGGGTGGATCTAGATCTATCTAATATTTACTTTTTGGAATACCTAATATTTACTTAAAGCTAAGTTCTTAAAAATTCCAAGATTTCTTAGAATTCAAATTTTTTAAGTTTACATTTATGCTAATTTGTGAATCTGCTCCGACCACCTGAGAATATCGTCCAACCTCACCCATATTATCGATATAGCCGATCATAATATGAAATACTTGTGTGAGGTATACATGTTTTATATCAGGTTTGTTTACATGACGTTAATTATTGCTATTTAATAAAGTTTTATACATTATATTCATATTTGTTTCATCCAATAAGGTTGTTTTGTTCAACCATAAGATTTGATTGCCAAGTTATTATTTGACATAACAATATTCACTGGTTAAGAGGGACATTATTTTCTAATAAAATGGTATTCAAATATAGATTGCTAACATTTTAAATCTTTAAAATAAACAAGACTTAAAACCTTTGCTGATGTATGCAGTATAGATGAATCGAGCTTACGGCCTTATATTCATCACAAGAGAGAGATGACAATGTACTTTAGCAGGGCTGGATTCCAGCATAGGCTATATGGGCGTACCACACAAAAACGTATGCTAAAACATAATAACACATACATAAAAAAGGTTGTTGACCTTGGCAATAGGTGGTTAAAGGGACACACGCCACAGGTTGAGCCTAGAAGCCTACAGATCCCAGACCCCCTTACTTCAAAGTAGTTCCATTCGTGGGTAGAAGCCCCCTCCCCCTTACTCAATTCCACCACTTCAATTCAACTTGGGCATGAGCGTGAGCGTGTCCTAGCTGGGAGTGTGATGCGATACCGCGACAATGTAGAATGGAGAACACGTCGCATCATCGCCGTTATAATTTGTTGTTTTTAATAGTTTGGACACCGTTTTCATCGTCGGCAGGAGTGATATCGGTAGTATAGTCGACAGAATTCTCGTCGCCTAGCTAGAACACAGAAGCAGTAGAACAAAGTAGTATAGTATGTGCGTTGTTTGTTATTTGACTAGTGTAGCTGGACAAAATTGTATATAGAGATCAAATTCTAACTACTCTTTTATGATATTGATTGCTTCCGTTAAAATTGATCATAATATAGATGTTTAAAGAGATAAATTGGTAATTGAAAGAGTAAAACATGTTTAAATAATTTAATTCTAGCATAAAAAATAGATAAATATAAACATATATAATTAAAAGAGAGCAGCTGGTACAAGTAAATAGAAAACTATTTTATTCTGGAATCTAGCGGGAAACATATTAATGATCTCAGATTAAAAGCGGGATAGAAAGGGATTTGTTAAGGTGATTTAATGGGATAAATTGGGGTATTTTTTGTATGAAAAACGTTGTCTGATTAGAGGACCAGCTGGTTCATTTTTCTGGCTTCAAAAATTAATTAGTCTTGGGATATCTATTCTGGTATTCAAAGTCAATGGTATTACATAAAACCGGTAACATCATGGGCTCTGTGCCCTCTGATCCAATGGTTATCTGAGGAAAATTGCCGTTATCATGTAGCCTTCACTCTTTTACCCCATTACAGCGCTCTAAATATTAACCTCATTGATAGTTAATTGTTGAAATCCCAACAACTGGCCGAAATATATTGACAGGCGTCTCTCAATTGTTTATTGTTTGTTTACAAAACATACTAGTTTTGGCGTTTTAAGTTAAACACTTCTGAGTATGCGCATGACAGAACCTCAGTGAAGTAGTACTATTTTTTCCTCTGAACAGGGTACAAAACTAAAGTAAAATAATGTAGGATGTCCCTACTCATTCTGTTATATGTTCTTTGCTTAAACAGACGTTTATTACTCAGTGGTTTCAAAGGTTAACCCACCACAGGTCACCCAATGGTGCATGTCTGATTGAAACTGGGAACTGCAGCTCGCTCGAAAAAGTGTGTCAGTTAGCATTCTAGCTTTCATAGACTCAAAATTACAGTCATCTGAGAAGCTGACTAAAATTCTGATTTCTCAAATCATTCAACGGATTACCATCATCTGTTTTGTTTTGCGAGCACAAATTGTATAAGACCATCGTCTTATTATCTGCCTACAGAAGCCAAATATGTTAAAGCTGCAGACCCACAGTGACTGAAAAGTCAGCTAGTACTTTATAAAAACTGGAGGGATGATCTGAGAGAGAGAGTTGACGGCAAATAATTAAGTTTTAGGGTTAATTTGTTTGGGATCCAAAACGCTAAACTTACAGGCTAGGAATGTATGTAATAATAACTCATAATAGTTAAATAATTAAAATTTAATTTACAGATAAAATATAAAAAATTTACAATCCCCACAAGTGTTGTATCAAGAGCAGTAACTAAAATATAATACTTGCATGTAAAACATGCATTAACAGGAAATTAGTTTGTGTAATCATGTAGGACAACTTTTTATAACATATGTTCCATCATTATATTGTTCCAACTTTAACTGTGTTGTAATTTTCCCATTTTTCTACACAGAATTAGAAAAATGTATCTTACTACAAAATAAATTACTGCGGTACGGTATACATTTTCTTCATATGTGAGCTTTGCTTCAGTCACCAATGAACGAGGCATAATTATAAATGGAAAATCATAATAAAAAAAAGAAGATATGGGTGTATCAAAAAAACAAATATTACATTCTAACCACAAAGGTTTGCTAGGAATAAGGTAAAATTTTCTTATAGAGAACATACAGTCTACAAGCTATACAAGGGAAATGCACGCCCATGAAGCAAGAGTGTTAACGTTTACAAAACTACAGTAAGTGGTCAAAAACTTGGTATTAGAATATTACATAAGATTATTAATTATCACATACCTCCACTGCTTAAATTTCTACCAAATCGTGATTGAAAATACTGATTACCGGGCAATCCTGTGGATTACAGAGTACCTGCTCAACGCATGTCCTAAACAAATTTTGATTCAGGACGCTTTGTCCAAGTGTAAGTCCAATATTTTTCATCCTATGATAATTTGTATGTTAAAAAGAGCATTAGTAAACTACCCGTTTTTAACAGTCACATGTAAAACTAAATACGAAATATGCTAGCTGAGAAATAACATTGCAAAGCTTATTTACAATCAGATAAGTTCATTACTTGGTTCCGTATTTTCTCACATTAGCCATCTTTACAAATACATTTTTCTCTGGCAAATAATATTTTACAGTTACATCGCATGCCGAGGTGGGGCAGACATAAATTTGAGTGTGTTGATGCATTTGTACAAAATAAACAATACACAAAACTGTGTATTAACTTAATTGAGACTAACTCCGCAGCACAGTCTCAAAGGGCCTAGTGAGTTTTGTTGTAAGTGTCCTTGTTTTGGTATCCGTGGACATACCCGGACTTGTCCGGGAGATCCTTTCGCCCTGCGATTCCTTTACCTTTCCCCGCCTCATCAAACCTCTGCTTGTGTGAGCCGGTATATCTGGTGACATCGGTTAATCTGTCTACTGTCGACTGTGCTTTGGCTGCTCCCTGAAAAATATGCATCAAAAGCATAAATAATTTCTTTAATTCACATTATTCCATCATTAGTCCATGATTTAGCTCGCATAATTTATTGGTTCAAAAGGGACAGCTGCCATCTTACCCGGTTTCACCTGGAATAGTTGTGTGTGCTGCATTCTGTGGTTGACCCGTGGAACTACTATGAATTATAAACAGCTGATAGAATTTTCAACAGCCCAAACGAAAATGAATGTCTATAAGAATAACACAGGATTGGAACTTTGAAGCGCCGTGGGGCATAGCCCTATGGGAATCTCTTAAAATCCCTTCATAGAGGTTACCTACGTTATGGAAAGAGTGTACGTGCCAAATTTTGTGATTGTAGGTACAGTATAGAGGTTTTGGCCTGTGGGATGATCGGGTTTTGTATTCATTCATCAAGATCCTGCAAGAATTTCATCACATAATTCAGCATGTACTACTCTGTTTATTTGTAAAATTTCAGTGGATAACGAGATAACCAATTAGTTTGCTCATTCATCTGTCTTAGACAAATGAGTGTGGACAAGGCTGACACAAGGCAATTGGGGGCCTGGGGCAAAAATTCTGTGGAGGCCCCAGAGACCCCTATTTTTAATATCCTGGCTACATAATCAGTCAGTAACAAGGCATCTCACCCATTCTACACTCATCATTCATTCATATTCACCTTCATTTATACCCTAGATGTGTCGACGTCTTATAAAATGATTAAGTTTTTATTTTGCCCCTGGAATTCAGGGACCTGGGGCAAAGTGCCCCAGTTGTCCCCCCGGTGGCCCTGAGTGTGGAAGTGTTAATTCATCCTCTGTGCGTGAATCCCCTCAACACTTTCTGTAATTCAGTTAATTTTTATTCCATCCATATTACAGTTTACTTGGCCGACACAGGGGATTCATCCTATCTCAATAAAAAAATAAATACATGAAACAAAACTTTCACTTCATAAATGTAATCTTTATATTTAATTCCTAAGCGAATTGGTCCTCACGAAATATCTCGAGCTAGGAGAAGTTATAGGTTATGACGATTCATTTTAAAGCTTGAGGGCCAAGGACGGTGGGAAAAGTGTCAGAAATGTCAAGTTAGGTGGGCTACGCCCCACTGGACTTCAAAGATCCAATTAATGAGCAAAATGAACTAATGATCAGCTGTATGTGATTATCCACTTACACAAAAACCATATGTTAGGGGCTATAGCCCCTGTAAGCCACTAGTGTTTATATATTTTGATTACACATTTGCTTGTTTGTTAAAAGAAAACACTTACCGATGGCCCTGTCAAGCCTGGTGCCCCGCAGTCAACCATTTTCTTTTTTATTTCTTCAACCTCAACCTTTTTGCTCTTAGCTAGATCTTCCAAAAACTTTTCATAATCACTTAGAGATATTTTCTGCTGCCTATAAAACATCAAAATGTTATTTATCACAGTGTTGTTTAATATGATAATTGATTATTGTAGTAACAGACATCAATATCAATAGAGTATTCTAAAGCACCCCATCCCTCTTCTTACACGCAGGTTATAATAAGGAAACGAGTCATAAACTTCATACCTTCAAGATTAAAATATGAATTACAAATAAAACTTATATAGGTCTTTCATCAGTTGACAACCTTTAACAGGAAAAACTGAGAACCTTATTAAATCATAACTATGACTGTTTTTCGCAACCTTTTCTGTACCAATGAATACACAAACACTAAGAAGGGAAAAATTAAAATACTGTTAGCCTCCGTCTTCACTTGTTAATCAGTTGGTCTTAGCCAGAAATGATTGTTCACCGGATTCCCATGGTAGTCTATAGGCATAATCATTGACATATCACGACAATACCTTATTTAATCAATTATTGCGAGTATTTTTCATCCCTGGTTAGAGAAAAACAAGCTTCTCGTTATTTCGGGATATGGAATTTGGTCCAATCTACAGGTGAGAAGAATATATAGATTATAACAAAATAAGTGGCACAATTAGGCAAAGCTGAACAAAGCAAAACTCAAGCAACACTTAGATCTACTCAAGACGAGGCGGGGATGCTTGGGAGACTTCAGAAAAATCAAGTATACATTAAGTAAATACCCAACATTTGGTCGAGGCGATTTTCAAGTTTTAAATTATAAGTTCACTTATGGGAGAATTGAGAAGAAATGATATTTACAGGGAAATATGGATGGCTTTTGGATGACTTTCAAAGAATTTGGCATAAACCAAACCCTACTTTTATTCCTACAATAACCTATTCTTACCAAATGATATGTACCTCAAAAGTTCCTTGTCTCCGTATGCTGCAATTGTCACAGCTCAGGCGTGTCTCAATAGAGATGTCGACGATGCGAGTACACTTGGCTTAGGCTACGTTAGCCAGCCCAAACCCACTAAATACCCTGATCAATGTGTTTTCCTTCACAGGGACAAGAATAAAAACATTAGAAATGTTTTTCTCAATGCATGTGTATGCTTCAGATTTCAATGGACATCTGTTTTTCATCAATAAATCCTAATTTTAATCTTTCTAATTTATATAGTCATAATTTTAAATCTAATTCATAACGTACTTGGACTTTTTAAAGTAGATGCCAGTGTCAGTGGTGGTTATCTTCTTGTCAATCACTTTAGCTTGCTTCATCCACTTGTCGCTTTGAGATAGAGTTATCATCTTGCCATCCGATTTTGTATCTCCAAACTTGGAAAACTGTCGGAATCTGTAAACATTTGTCATTAAACTATCTCAATAAATTACTTTAAGTGCAATGTGAGCATGCATTTTTATGCATGTAATATCCAAATAACTCTACATATGCTTGTAAGCTCTAAATTTGTAATTCCAGAGCGACGGAAGGCGCCCGGTCTAGGTACTATATTTTACAAGGAAGAACTTAATATCCCAGTTTCAGTTAATTTGAATTGTGAATGTAAATGTTTTCGCCATTTAACTTAGTGTGAACATTTGCCATCATTGGTGAAACACGCTTTTTACCAGCGGTGGAAATTAAGTGTCCACGCTAACTTGTGAAACAGAATCACTATATCGCCAATAATGACTTTCAAACCAGTTATGCCATACCATAAACTATAAAGTATTAGTTCTGAACCAAGGTCGTTGACAATTACTGGCTTGCCTAATACAAAATCTAACTTATTATTTGTAAAAACTTCATAATTCTTCTCCAACAGACTTTTAAACAGTGATAGATATATGTGGAGGTCAAAACTGCAATGTTACCGTACTCTTCTGTTACTCTTGAACAAGGGTTGAACAATCCCATAAAAGGTTTAAAACTTTAGGTTTAATTACAATTGAAGATGATTAACTACTTTATAGATAACCAATAATTCAACTTGACTAACTTATGTAATTAATTGTAAGTTCTTAGTTTTATCATTGATTTTGAAAAATCAATGGTTTTATGTAGCCTACCTATGCAATTGCAAAATAATTGTCTCTGGCTGAATATAAAATAATATACGTGTACATACTGTAGAGGAGATGACTTAATGGCCAGCTAGTAAACTGAACTTAAGATTTGTGAACTCTTGGAGCGAATCTTGGAACTTTATTTGTGAAATGTTGGAAAGTTACCCACACCACAATTTGCCCTTGCTGCTTTTGCCATTGCAAATAGAAATGTTATTAGTGAATTTCCCATGGAAAAGTGAACTAATAGCATGACCGGCATGGTGAAACTTAAGCCTGGGATCACCATAGAAATTCCTAACGTGACCCGCTGAACACGTTTTGAGGGGTCGCTAAAAACTTTATATATATATATATATATATATATATTGAGTAAGGTTAGCCCATTATGAATTAGCACTGTGATCATGACTTTAAGTTGAAACATATACAACTCATTAGAGAACAAAATAATCTACTTCATAAATTTCAAGTGATTTCAAAAACAAAATATTGAAATGGTTTAAATGGTCTTCAAGTAATTGAAATTGTTGCTGGAACAACTAGTTTCGACTTCTTAAAGTGAAGTCATCTTCAGGCTGACAAGGACGTGTTGCGACTTCAATCGAAGGTTGTCATCACATAAAAGTACATTTAAACACACATGCATACCAGGACATGCCGGATACATTAAACCTTCGTAAAAACGCTAAAATATATACACGGAATGGACAAAATTTTGTATGTTTACGAATTTTAAATGTGTACGTCGTATGTTTTGATGACCTTCGAATGAAGTGACAACACATATGCTTGACAGCCTGAAGATGACTTCACTCTAAGAAGTCGAAACTAGTTGTTCCTGCAACAATTTGGATTTGAAAGCAGGTATTTAAACCATTTTAGTATTTTTCAGTAATTCAGAGGCTAAACAACAAAAATGGATAAAATATATGTTCAACCAAAAGGTGTTCAACTCACCGTTCTTTGAATGTGACAGGTTTGTCACCAGAGGAAGGTGTTGTCGTTGCTTCTGTACTAGACGCATCTCCCGTCCCAGTTTTGACCTCTCCATTCTCCATGGCTGCATTGGTTTCGTTTTGTGCTTTGGCAGTGTCTTTGTCTTTTTTATCTTCAGCTTTCTTTTCTTCCGCCTTCTTCTCCTCTGGCTTGCTCTCAGGAGGTTTCTCTTCCGGTTTTTTTTCCGCCACAGGTGGTGGAGCTTCTTCCACTGTCTTAGCTTCTGTCTCTGTTACCGGTTTTTCTTCTCCGTTGACTGACATCTGGAAAAAGTCAAATATGCTTATTTAATGCTGAAGATACTGGACAATTGATTTGTTTATTTTTTATATGGCAATAAGTATATGCAATGTATTTGTTTGGTTAGATATATTTTAATTATTATGTATTATTCTTAGTTTGTTTTATTTTGTGCATATGATTCAATTAAGTACACCTTACAACACTGTGAATTATACTTTTATTTTAAAATAGATACATATGTTAAGTTAAATTGCATCAAAGGTGGCTGGTGAATGCAACCAGTTTCAGTTTAGAGATATGAGATATGACAAATGAATTATGGGCTTTCCACAAGAATATATACCTGCACAATTTAGTGTGTTGGCGACTAAATGAAATTCCCATTTCCAACTGCAACTGAATCGTTGTAAGTTAATAATTCAAAACTACCATTTTGGTCTGTAATGAAAAACACATTTTCTTTAGGTAAAATTTAAAAAAATTTTGTAATATCAGTTATTTACTTATGTCTTGTTTGAGAATAATTGTCCTTCAAAATAAAAATTCTAATAAACTAAACTTATGGGAAAATATTTTAAACATTGTACCTACATATTAAAGTTGTAACAATGCAACCATACTCTAGGTGTGTAAATATTGAGACCAATGAGTCATTGTTGAGACCATAGTCAGTCAGGTATAAACATTACAGAAAACCCACTGTTTACCCACTGTTTTTCATTTGTGTGTGAAAATGGGGGTTTTGGGTTTAGGGAGCATAGCAACTAACACTCGTCCTTCCAATAATAACTCAAATTCCTGAGTTTTGATTAACATTATATTTACGCTATATAAGGGAATAAATATAAATAAACCTGTTTTAAATTCCTCCATGACTTATTCAAATGTAATTGAAATTGTGTATAACTTTTGAAGATTTTATTAGTTTTCAATAACTTTATTGTTGTACCGAAGAATTCATGTTCGGTAAATAAATTATTTCTCACATTCTGCAACATTATTATGAAGAAAGAAACTTTCAGGAAATTTAAGTAAGGCAAACCAAAAGCAGCACGCGAAGACGTACTGCATTACCACCACGACACAATTAGTTGACCAAAGCGCCGACAGGTAGCGTGCGAGCCGGGGTCATGCAACTTGTGGGTGTGGTTTGTTTATCGATGAATTATTGGACAACTGACGCTTATCAGTAAAATTACCTGTGATTTGATTATGGTATGGGTGAATAACCTTTAAACTGCTATTTATATTTTTGGTTTAGAACTCATCTCTAAGTTATTAGGAGTTCGTTTACATATACTTTTAAAATTCGTTGGCAATGCTTTTAAAATTCTGCTCATAACATTTGATGAGAGTTAACTCCCAAAATAGTTCTAGAATAGGTGGGGGACAACAACAGAGACGGCAGCGTGTATGTGCTGAGGCATATTCAATGAACTGTCGTTTTTTATTAGATAAGAGAGCTATATAATATATCATCAAGCGCACCGCTCACTAGCTAGTAGCTACAGTGAGTTTTACTCGCTAAAAGGAACAAAGATTGTCCCATAGACCCAGGTCCGATTCTCAACGTTTGGCTGTAATTGTGAATTTTGCAATTGTATAACTTACTTGACTTGGCCTTATTAATTGAGCTATAAAATTATAACCTTTATTCTACCCAATGCCACTTAACACCAGTACAAAAAACATGAAATTTGTAACGAAATAAAGTAAAATATACTCTGTTAATACGAATACTCTAATAACTTTGTTAACTAGCTAAACGTCCCAAGTGTACTTAAATCCGTTAATATCAATGAAAGAATAAATGGTAAACAAGGTTTTTATTAATTATTTAGGTAGTTATACTGACTTTTTGTCTAACAAAACCTTATTAATAGCACATCACTTTAAAGGTTATTAAATAAGGAAGTTTTTCGTTAACTTGACATCACACAGCATAACTTTTAGGAGGTAAATTAGGGCCTTGAAATTGCAATAACAAGATTATTTAAGAGTATTTTTTACTTTTTTTTTCGTTACAACCTGGTGTCTTTGAAACACATATCCTTTTGTAAAACCTCAGATTTATTGCAAATTTAATGCGTTTTCTATTGGTGTTAAGTGGGTTTGGGTAGAATAACGGGTTACAATTTTATAGCTCAATTCATAAGGCCAAGTCAAGTAAGTTATAAAAAAATGCAAAATTCCCAATTAGGGGAGACCGGGGATGAAAGTCACACGGGTTGGTTGTCTATTAAGTGCATAGTAGTGTTACAGTGTATTAATATTGTGAGCGTTTTGTGTATGTAATTTTCTACAATGTTCATGTAAGTAATATTTATTAGTTTTACATACTTGGTCATATTTCATAGGGCACATGTCATAACTGGTACTGATCAAAGTTTAATAATTGTTAAGTTTAAATTCATTTATCTTTGTTAATTATTTGATGTAATATCGTATTCACAAATCATTTAAAGCAACTCTCTATGTGTCATAATTTAACTTAAAGATATTTTTTCCTGTACAAGAATTAATTTGTATTAAGCAAGAAAACTTTTGGAAAATATTTAAACTCAAATCAATTGTCTCAAAACTAAAATAATTGTAAGAGCTGGAAATTAAGTATAATACAAAATTCTAGGAAATTTAATATTCATAGAACAGAGTGTTACTGTTTGGTTGATTTCAAAAAAAAAAGAGTAAAATTAATTAAGCAGCAGTTCAGAGCTCAGATCAGGAACCACTTCATATTATAAATAAGTTAATCATGAATCATATGAATGTATAATTTAAATTGGTGGTAAAAAGATATAGGAGGATAGAGTGTGTCGGAGGTCAGGAGGCTTAGTTAGGAGGACTAATACATTATTATTTATTCCCGACCACTCGCTTGTTTTAATAGACCGCCATTTGATTAACTAGGAATTCCTGATTATCACATTACGATACTTTAACTTGAGAACTGCTTTTGATTATTTTAAATACAAAATACAAAAAAAATATTAAAACTAAAAAGGCCAGAAATCGACCAAAGCCATAACCTCTAAGGTGATCTATATTACATTAATTTAAAATACTATTTTCCGGCTCTAATTTAATTATGTATGTGTTGTAATGTCTTTGCTCAGATTTGAATAAAATAGTTTCTTGCAATCAGATTCTTCTTTCAAGCAACCCACAACTAAATCAGAGATCCACGAGTGTTTTTGGGCCCAGCAACACTCGCTCTGCATTACTGTAATTGACAAATTAAATTTAAATGTGAATAGAAGTATAATAGAGATTCATACAAGAGACAAGATGTCCTTCCTAAGATTTTAATAGAAAGAGTTTCTTGTAAATGCAACAAGTGGTAGCAGGCAGACACTGATTTGTGGGTTGCAATTGTGGCGAAATATGACCAATTAATTGTTATTGATATTTTTGTTATATTACTGTGCAAATTATTCATATTTTGTTAGATTTAGATATTGATTAAAAAAAAATGTTTTATGGACGTCAATATGTCACAACAGCAAGAGATAGGGCGGCAAGGGTTCAATCACGTTATCTAGGAGTTCAAGGTTCGGATAGATCCGCTCCAGTTGTGATACAGGTAGAGCAGGCCCCTCAGGCGAACAATAATTTAGATTTACCGCATTCCCATTCAGGTGCGCATGTCAGCTTGGAAAATAGGTTACGTGATGCAAAATTATTGCCCGAGAATTTTGAACCACGGGTAGACTCCACACATGTTCGATACACGCCAAGACAGGATTGCGCAACCGACACTTTTTGCACGCGTGACCAAACAGGTCAGGATTTTAGCACGCTCTCAACGACTGATCGCACCGTTGTAATCGAATTAGTTAGGAAACTACAACCTTGTTCAGGGGAGAATGAGTCACATCTTATTCAGTTTTTGAAACAAGTAAACACGATTTTTCAGATTGTTCGGGTTGGTCACAATGAAGTAATTAAATTAATTTTGCCTCAGACGCAAGCACATCTTTTTGAAATTTGGTCACATGGTTTGGAATTGAATCTTACATGGGATAATTTACACTTTTCAATCTTGACAGCCTTTTTTCCAGGATTACAGTTAGAGCGAGTAGTAAACAAGTTTGTTAAAAGATTACAATGGCCCCAAGAAACCTTTGTAGCATTTATCAATGATGTTACTTCCTCAGCCGTAGCACTCCAGTGCAATTTTCCAGACGAATATTTAATTGATGTAATTCTCTCGAATATTAATCCACGCATGCGCACTAGTTTTTCATTTTGTGAGAAACCCAAGACAATTTGGGAATTAAAACATTTAGCGAATGCAGTAAATGCGTCAGTCCAGGCGGACAATCATTATTCCAGTACCTTTCCCCCACTTCAACAAGCAACTGTACCTAACCCCATCACTCACCGATTTTTTGAACAAAAATCACAGGTTAAATGTTTTACATGTGGGAAGCAGGGGCACATCGCACGATTTTGTAGGCAGGGAAATGCACGAGGCAATTTAATGAGGAGGTAGTTAAATTGTCACAAACGAATACCTCCATTTCTGTAGTTCCATTAGATTTTTCCTTGAGATTACCGACAGTAAAGTTTTTTATTCCATACAATACATCACAGAAAGCACTTATAGATACTGGTTCAACAAGTTGTTTAATAGATAATAAATTTTTTCAAAGCATTAAATCATCACCGAGCATTAAGGAAGTTATTAAAACTAAGATGTTGATTAAATCTATTAATCAGCAAAGCACCATGGTTAGGAAATTAGTTAAGCTTCATTTCAAAATAGGCAATTTTTCATGGACATTTGATTTTTTTATAGTTAATTCACTTCCGTTTCCCATCATTTTAGGTGTAAATTTTATGCAGAAATCCCAAATGAATTTAGACTTTTCTAGTAACACTATTAACTTTAAATTCAATAATGACAGTAAGATTCAAATGAGTGACATTTTTGTGAAGCAACAGCAGCCTGATAGTAATTTTTTATTAGAACTTTCCGACGCAAATAAAATTCATTCACAGGAAACAGAGGAATTTTTACAGAAAATATTGCAAGAATACCCCTCGGTCATAACAGAGAGGATAGGGCAGGCCCGCGTCTCTCCTTATCACATCAGCTGTTTGGTAGATAAGCCTATATGCTCCCCACACTACCCCGTCCCTCCAGATAAGATGAATGCTATGAGAAATATTACTGATGAGTTGCTCAAAAATAATGTAATTAGGAAGTCAACTAGTATGCACTGTGCTCCAGCCTTTTTAGTCGCAAAAGCGGACAAAAATAAATTCAGATTAGTTTGCAATTACAGGAAGATAAATGAATATATTTCATATGACGCTCACCCCTTACCTACTTTAAATTCAGCCTTTGAGTTTTTGAGTAAAGCCAAGTATTTCACATCATTAGATATGAATAATGCCTTCTTTCAAATCCCATTAGATTCACAATCAAGACAGTATACAGCATTTTGCACTCCGTATGGTTTATTCGAATTTAACACAGTACCACAGGGCCTGAAAATCGGATCCCAAGCACTTACTAGAGTTATGGATGAAATTTTGGGCGATTTTAAATTTAAATTTGTCTTCAATTTTTTGGATGATTGTTTAATTTATAGCGACAATTGGGAAGATCACAAGCAACACATCTTACAGGTTTTAGATAAGTTTAAGGAATACAATGTCACAATAAATCCGGAAAAAATTAGGATAGGCCATACCTCCATAAAATATTTAGGGCACATCATTTCGAACAGAACACTTTCACTGGACCCCGATAGAATTGAACCAATTTTGAAATATCCCAGACCCCGTAATTTGAAACAACTTCAGCGATTTTTAGGATGTGTAAACTTTTATTCACGCTTTATTAAGGATTTTTCCAAAATAGCCTTGCCACTAAATAACTTAAGGAAGAAGAACGTTAAATTTCAGTGGACAGCCACACACCAGAAAGCTTTTGATGAATTAAAAAATTCCCTTGTTTCGTCAACTCAACTAACATTGCCAGATTTTAATGGAGATTTTGTTGTCACCTGTGACGCATGTGACAATGCGATTTCAGCAGTTCTACAAATGAAAGAGGGAGATAATCTTTTACCGGTTCATTTTGCATCCAGAACATTAAGTGAAACAGAACGTAAATACCCAATGCATAAGAAGGAATTTTTAGCATGTTTATATGGAGTTGAGAAATTTAGGCCATATTTAAACAAGAAGTTTACACTACAAACCGATAATTCTGCCGTGATGTACATTTTGAAAAATAAGGGTAAACATACAGCTCAATTTGATAGGTGGGTGTTACGTCTTTCAGAGTTTGATTTTGAAATAGAAAATATTAGGGGTAAATTAAATGTAGTAGCAGATGCCTTATGTAGAGTCTTCAAGGATGATACGGATAATACCGTTAAAATCATCGAGGATTCTACATGTTGCACTCTGCAATGTTTTCCAGAACTATTTACTTCAATTAGGGAAAAACAGGCACAAGACCCGAGTTTAAGTTTAATTATTTCAGATTTGAGAAATAAAATTCCAGTCAAGAACCACTCATTGCGCAATAATATTTTGTATTTTGGTAAACAGGGCAGAAAAAGCAAAATAGTAGTTCCAGAGTCCATGCACACTTTGATTGTTAAATATTTTCATGAGAATCCTATGTTTGCACATGCGGGCATAGCCAAAACTATGAATCACATTCAGAAGCAATTTATTTGGAAAGGCATGACACAATTTATTAGGAATTTTGTTAGGTCATGTGAACAATGTCAACTCTCAAAACCGGCGCAAAACCAGAAAATCGGTCAATTAAGTTCTCATATACCGACGAATTGTAATGATCAATGGTTTTGTGATTTTGTTGGTCCGCTACAACGAACACAACGAGGAAACGAATCAATCTTTGTTTTGGTGGACAATTTTTCGAAATTCTGCTTTTTATACCCAGTTAGAAAACAGACATCAGATTCCGCAATAAATATTTTACGAAATAACATTTTTGCACAGCATGGTATTCCACAGCGCCTAATTACAGACAATGCCTCCGTCTTCACATCGCAGAATTTTTTTTCATTTCTTTTTGGTTTAGGAATTAAGCATGTAACAACTTCAACATATAGACCTCAATCAAATGTTGCTGAGCGAGTTAATAGAAACCTAGTTACTGCATTGAGAATTTTTCATAATCAGAATCATAAGTCATGGGACATTTATTTACCATATTTAATGCTTGCTTTTAATTCCGCAAAACATGAAGCAACAAAGTTCACCCCCGCAAGCGTTTTCTTAGGTAGAGAACTTACACACCCATTGCAATTTCTTTGGAATTTAGAGACAGGACATAATAACAAACCGAGTTTAGACAATGTTTTTCAGAATCTCACGAAGGCGCACAATAGAACGAAGTTACGGTATGACAGGAATCGAACTCCATCTAATTTTGTTGTTGGTGATAAGGTTGTTTTGTATAGGCATTCCCTCAGTAATAAAGATAAGAAAATAACAGCAAAACTTTGCCACAAATGGAGGGGACCTTATACTGTAACTAAACTCACTTCACCGGTTAATGTTGAAATAACTTTGGACAATGATCAGACACAAAAGCAAATAGTTAATGTTGATCAAATAAAGAAATGTTTTCCTCCAGTCTGAAATATATATATATATATATACTTTTTTCTCTCTTTACTTCAGAATAAATTGTTGTGACTTATTGATTTAATTTTTTTTAAGATCTATTTCCTTTTTGTAAATCCATATGACAGGTTTTCTTGTGTGGGAGACTCCCATCTACACAGAGCAGTGAAACAGTGGAAACTAGCCGCCGCCAAACACATCACCATACCAGGGGCGACTACGAGACACATCGTCACCGAGGTGCGAAAACACGCTGCCGAACTACAACCAACCTGTGTTCTGCTCATTGGCACCAACGATGCCGGAAGTCACACCTCTCTCTCTGTCTCCAAACGAAACACAGTCTCACATTTTTATTTTGAATTTAAATACAATTTTCACTGGTCACAACATGAACTATTTAATTGAACATTTCTATTATAATGGTAGGATAGATGGAATTCAGTTAAACAGAAAAGCCTTCATCATAATCATGGACAGTATTCAGGATAAAATTACATGTGTAGTGCAGTGCAACAAACTGGAACCTTGTGTAGCTCTGAACAGTTTAGTTTCACCAAGTGTTAGGGATGAGTCTATGACCGAAGTGGAACTTACAGGGAATGTAGCCGTAAGAGTCCACCATCTCTCTCACTGATGATACTGTATTGTTATGTTTATCTTTATAAGTATTGTTACTGTTAACTTTAGTAATTTTGAATTTTTGTGTAAAATTGTTTTTCTCTCTCTTTATCCCAAGTTAGGTTAGACAAAAATTAAAAATTCTTTTGGAGGGGGGGAAAATTGTTACAAGTTCAAATTCAAACTTGCCGCCATATCAGAAACATCTAGAAGGCACTACCGCGCACAGGAGTAACTGACAACAATGCAGTCACGTGACCCGCCTCGCTCATAAAACTGGACGACGGCGGCTTCTCGCTCTCTTAGCCCGGAACTATTTGGTGTAACATCATCTAAAACCTTTTTCTAAATTCAATACCGCGTTTATTTGCCAATTCCAAAAGTTCGTCGATTTGTTAACGGGGTGCATCCCATACGTTTTCTATTTCGCGAATTGTTTAAAAGAAAAGGCCGAAATTCGCGGTACAATCACATTCGTATTATTTAATTAATTAAAACTTTTCAAAATTACACGTGCTAAGAGCAGGTTTTAACACTGCCATTCTTGTCGTTTTACGGGGAATAAATTAAACAACTGGTATTATTAATATTAAGTGCATAGTAGTGTTACAGTGTATTAATATTGTGAGCGTTTTGTGTATGTAATTTTCTACAATGTTCATGTAAGTAATATTTATTAGTTTTACATACTTGGTCATATTTCATAGGGCACATGTCATAACTGGTACTGATCAAAGTTTAATAATTGTTAAGTTTAAATTCATTTATCTTTGTTAATTATTTGATGTAATATCGTATTCACAAATCATTTAAAGCAACTCTCTATGTGTCATAATTTAACTTAAAGATATTTTTTCCTGTACAAGAATTAATTTGTATTAAGCAAGAAAACTTTTGGAAAATATTTAAACTCAAATCAATTGTCTCAAAACTAAAATAATTGTAAGAGCTGGAAATTAAGTATAATACAAAATTCTAGGAAATTTAATATTCATGGAACAGAGTGTTACTGTTTGGTTGATTTCAAAAAAAAAAGAGTAAAATTAATTAAGCAGCAGTTCAGAGCTCAGATCAGGAACCACTTCATATTATAAATAAGTTAATCATGAATCATATGAATGTATAATTTAAATTGGTGGTAAAAAGATATAGGAGGATAGAGTGTGTCGGAGGTCAGGAGGCTTAGTTAGGAGGACTAATACATTATTATTTATTCCCGACCACTCGCTTGTTTTAATAGACCGCCATTTGATTAACTAGGAATTCCTGATTATCACATTACGATACTTTAACTTGAGAACTGCTTTTGATTATTTTAAATACAAAATACAAAAAAAATATTAAAACTAAAAAGGCCAGAAATCGACCAAAGCCATAACCTCTAAGGTGATCTATATTACATTAATTTAAAATACTATTTTCCGGCTCTAATTTAATTATGTATGTGTTGTAATGTCTTTGCTCAGATTTGAATAAAATAGTTTCTTGCAATCAGATTCTTCTTTCAAGCAACCCACAACTAAATCAGAGATCCACGAGTGTTTTTGGGCCCAGCAACACTCGCTCTGCATTACTGTAATTGACAAATTAAATTTAAATGTGAATAGAAGTATAATAGAGATTCATACAAGAGACAAGATATTTTTTCTAAGATATAAATAAAATAGTTTAGACATGCAACATGTCACAAAGGTCATAACTCTCATGAAAACCACTGTAAGCGCTAGTTTCGCTCATATTTTATTTCTTCCTTTAGTTTAGAAGTTGTCATTGTGGAAAGTGGGTGTTTTCCTGTCGAATCGGCTGTTTTTTGGCGTTTTTTCTGATTTTTCTCTGGGTGAGTAAATTATTTTACGTCAGAAAATCAATTTTTAGTAATTTTACGTTACGAGTTACCGATGTAATTGCTATAGCATATTATTATTCATACTTTAAGGTACTAAAACCCATATTTGAACCAAACAAATGGGCAATAGGTTTTGTTAGGGGTCGAGTTAAATTCAAAATGTCGGACCGGGGCTAGTTGTCACATACCGCGAGGGGTTGGTTGTCACATGTCAAAAATGTGTCTTAGATATAGTTTGGCCTATTTAACCGTATTTTATACTTAGTTTTCTTTAAGTTTGGTTAAGCGGAATAGGAACAATGTTTGAAATATTTCCAAGTGTAGGCCTATACTTACTTTATTTTCAGATGTTCTATTAAGGATAAAATTAATAAGTTAACAGTTACCTTAAGTCAATTTCAATATGTCCAAAGCCATTTTATATCATTGTAGTGAACTTTAAATAACGTTTTTGTAATAAAATTTTGTACGTTTTGAAGTTTATCTTTTTATTTTACCCAAACATATTATTTGGTTTTTCACCATAAGAAATACCCGGGACAACCAACCCCAGTCGTTGTGACAACTGACCCCGCCTATGGGGCTGGTTGACACACTTGTAATGTTTTTTTCAAAAATGTATAAAAAATATTTACCTTAGAGATTTTAATAAGAGAAAAATACATGCTGTAGGTGAAAGTGTATCTTAAATTATAACGCAATTTCTGTTAAACTGAGAATACAAATAAAAAAAATAAAAATAAATATCTGAAAAGTGTGACAACCATCCCCGGTCTCCCCTACAGCCAAACGGTTGAGAATCGGACATGGGTCTATTGGAAAATTTGTGTTCCTTTTAGTGAGTAGAACCATATTTATAGTCAATGGTAGAACTCACTGGCGAAGTTAATGTAGCGAGTATAGAAACTCACCCAATATATATGCATAGATGTGTGTGTGTGTGTGTGTGTGTGTGTGTGTGTGTGTGTGTGTGTGTGTGTGTGTGTGTGTGTGTGTGTGTGTGTGTGTGTGTGTGTGTGTGAGTGTGAGTGTGTGTGTGTGTGTGTGTGTGTGTGTGTGTGTGTGTGTGTGTGTGTGTGTGTCCGTTAGCACGATAACTCTCGTAAAAAAGGTCCAATCTTAATACAATTTTGTACAAATGTGTAAAGTACCATTTATTTTAACGAGTTCCAAAAGCCAGACGAATCGCATTAACTGAAGGAGGGTTTGGGGAGTTTTTCTACCCCAAAAAATTGGGGGTTTGGGTATTTAATTTATGCCATTGAATTCAGCTTAAAAAATTTGGTATTTTGATCATTGCTCTACGTCAATTGGTTACTGAGATATTGAAAGAGCTAAACACAGTACGTTGTCTGATGTTATTCTTAAGGAGAAAAAGAAAAACGTTATATCATGAACATAAACTGATGAAACTTATATGGCTTCATCGTTGATTGTTGTTTGCACCGATATTGAATTTTTCGCCGATGGTTCCCGTAGCAGCAAACCTGGGTACTCGGTCCCTATGTTATTCTTATGGAGAGTAATTAAAATGTTATCTATCGTTTATGTGTGAATTTACATGGATGGAACTTGGTGTGCGACTTCACCTAGATGAGTTCCATTGATATTTGCATAAAAACCCATTATTTTGTGTTTCTTGTTGCAGCAAGCCTGCATACTCATCCCCAATATTATTCTTATGGAGAATAATTAATATTTTAAATATCTCTTATTTATGAATATATTTCTTATGAATCCTGTTAATTGGCTTAATGTGTTATTAAAACTTATATATTCATTGGAAATTCGCTGAGTACGCAGGTATGCTGCGACGGGGCTATTTTAATTATATGATGAATTTGTATTATACTGTAAAATATAGTGCATGTACAAGCCAATTACTAATTAATTTTTGGTTAGTGTTAATTTTAAATGCTATATAAATGCACTCAGAAAACCACCTGTAGCCTACAGTATAGGGTAACGGCTTCAGAATGCATCAGAGTAGTCGGCGGCATAAGCGTAATTTGAGCATTTCGACTGAGGAGGCAAACTGATCGTGTTCGCGATAATTGTGACTATTCATGTATGTACAGTAATAAACGCTCCACTTAACCCCCCCCCCCTCACGCCTATGGTTGGCGAGATTTTTATGGTGTTTACAAAAGGAAGCAAACTTAGGGCCTACTCGTTTATCACGACGGGTCTTTGGCTTTGTTTAGTTCACACTGCTTACAAAGTGAATTTTCGCGTAACATCCATTAAAGTTTTCACTAATTATTTCACTGCATTAACTACAGTATACGAAAGTTATATAAAATGTTATAAAGTTCAAAGAACATAATATATTCAAAGAGGTTAAACAACCTTTTCCCCCGCGCCTCTTAAGAGAGGTCGCGGGCATTTTCACTCTGGAGAGATGACTCACCCTCCCACCACCCCCTAAATAACGGGATGACTCACCCCTGTTACGCAACAGAACGTCAACAAACTTATTTTAAACCACCTCCTTACACTTTTCTTTTTTAAAATATGTAAAGAGCTCAGTCGCCTTCATGTTTTTCTACCATAAAATATTCTATCACAGAAAATTCTAATTTGTTGTATAAAATGTGGGTTACAACTTATGTGTTCTATTGTTTTATATATAAGTATCGGGGGACCGAGCCATGCTCGGTGTTTGATTCCGAAGAAGAGGCATTGAATTGGTTTGATTTCAAATACTCGTTCGCTTCGCTCACTCGCCTCCCGGATTAGCTCGTTCGCTACGCTCACTCGCCTATCGAAAACAGAGTTTGAGTTGCCATTCAAGTAGTTTTTTATTTCCATTATGAGAGTTGCCATTCAAGTAGGTTTTTTATTCCCATGATGATAAACAGCTGTTTACAATAATTTTAATTTATAGAAGCTGATTTAATGGGTTGTTTTTGTTATTCATAGTAACCGGTGTTATGATTTTAAACTCCATAAGCCCAATGTTAAAATTTTCAATTTTTAAACGAGTTTTTTAAAAAAATACGAGTTTCCCTGAGGTAGTGGTTTTCACCAATCGATTTTTTAGACCCAAAAGCCCCTAATCCCAAACTTTCTGTTGTGTTTAACTCAACAAAACAAACATTTTGGTGTTTTAATCGTTGTTCTACGTCCAACCGTTGCAGAGATATTCAAAGTGCTAAACACAGTACGTTGTCCAATGTTATCCTTATGGAGAATAAATAAAATTCTATATCTCGATTATTTTTGAATGTATATTGATGAAAATTGGTATGTGGCTTCAACTAGTTGTGGTATATTTAGCACGAAAAACAAGTTTTTTGTTGATAGTCCCCGTAGCAGCAAACCTGCATACTCGGCCCCCATGTTATTCATATTGAGAATAAGTAAAGTTGTATATCTCCCTGAATTATGAACCTAAATTAATAAAACTTGGTATATAGCTTTACCTGGTTCAGTTATATTGATAATTGCAAAAAAAACATAGTACTTATCATCCTCGTTGCAGCAAACCTGCGTCCTCAACCCTAATGTTATTCTTATGGAGAATAAATAAAATGCTATATATCACTTATTTATGGATGTATTTTTATGAAACTTGGTAAGTAGCTCTATGTAGTAGTGAGTCACATATATATATATGCATTGGAAATTCGCTGAGTACGCAGGTTTGCTGCGACGGGGGTATTTATTTTTACCAATAAGTTTAGCTCTACAAAACAATCAGTTTGGTGTTTTATTTGTTGTTCTACATCCAACTGTTACAGAGATATTCAAAGTGCTAAACACAGTAGGCCTACGTTGTCCAATGTTATCCTTATGGAGGATAAATAAAATTTGATATCTCGAATATTTATGAATGTATATTGGTGAAACTTGGCATGTGGCTTAAACTAGTTGTGGTATATTGATATTTGCACGAAAAAGGTTTTTTGTTGATACCAGTTGATAAAAGTTCGGAAACCAGATCGATCGGACTATGGAAAGGGGGTTTTATGGAGGTTTACAATTTCCCAAAAATCAGTTTTTTGCACTTTTTATCCCAAAATGTTAAAAACTCTCAATTTTGGTTATAGCCATTTTATAGAGCCTAAAAAATTTAGTTTTTGAATCATTAACCTTGGTTAATTGGTTACGGAGAAAATCCAAAAAACGTGTCCCAAGAATCTTATGGGAAAAAGGTTTTTAGATTTTCTCAGATAATTTTACTAAAAACTTCACATATCTTTTTATCAATACGTTTAGCTCAACAAAACAACAATTTTGGTGTTTTGTTGTTCTACGTCCAACCGTTGCAGAGATATTCAAAGTGCTAAACACAGTAGGCCTACGTTGTCCAATGTTATCCTTATGGAGAATAAATAAAATTTGATATCTCGATTATTTATGATTGTATATTGATGAAGGCTTCAAATAATTGTGGTATATTGATATTAGCACAAAAAACAAGGTTTTTGTGGATATTCCCCGTAGCTGCAAACCTGCATACTCGGCCCTCATGTTATTCATATGGAGAATAAGTGAAGGTGTATATCTCCCTTAATTATGAACCTAAATTAATATAACTTGGTATGTAGCTTCACCTGGTTCAGTTATATTGATAATTGCAAAAAATAGTATATTTCATAACAAGAGTGGAAAGTGGGGTTTTGCATGTTCGAGACCATATGTTTGAAGTGCGAGATTTATCGAGCACTTCAAATATGGTCGAGAATATGCAAAACACTTTCGCTCGTGTTTTGAACGATACTTTTCACTACACTACGGAATAAAAACTCATTGTTGGAATGTTAACTGTTTATTAAATTAGAAACATGTTTTAAAACCAGATCTACTATTTTAATTGAAAATTCACATTAATTGTACAGTTTTTGTTATTAGAAATAGATATTCCTTTATTAGGAATTGTATTCATTACATTCAAAATATTGTTGTTTGTTTGATGATCACTTTCCTCATCACTTTCCGCTCTTATTTTCAATGACGAGGGAACAGGCACTTCCATTTCAGTTGGTGAAACGATAGCAAGAATGTGTTTAGGTTATTAAGTTGTTGACAGTGCAAAATTTTCGGTTGTAAACAATGTTACTTTCGGTAGTAAACAATAGACAGCTGTTGAAAATATGATGTTTCGCAGGTTGTAAACACATAACGAAAACAGCTGAACTCATAGTAGTGTAGTGAAAAACACATTACTTATCTTCCTTGTTGCAGCAAACCTGCGTCCTCAACCCTAATGTTATTGTTATGGAGAATAAATAAAATGTTATATATCACTTGTTTATTAATGTATTTTTGTGAAACTTGGTAATTGGCTCTATGTAGTAGTGAGACATATATATATATATATATATATATGCATTGGAAATTCGCTGAGTACGCAGGTTTGCTGTGACGGGGGTATTTTAGGGTTTTAATAACTGAAGGTCCTTTAAAAGATATTTCCATTCCGTTCTATTCTCCGTGCCCTCAATGGTTTTCCATACCTCACACATAGAATTATATTTCGTCGTGTGATAAAGCCAGTATCAAATTTGTAACGCCAATACAGATGTAGGTTATTTTTTATTCTGTACGAGAAAGTGACGGCATTTATCACTCCCGGTTCGATACCAAAGTCACGGAAGATGAAACCATGTGGTCGATTATTCACACGCATATTCGCTTGTCATTACGTTCCTTTTGCGTGGTTCAGCGCGGCATTGCTTGTTGTTTACCACTTTGAGATTGCCTCCTCATCGTAACAGCCGTTAACAGTCCAATTACCCTACTGAATATAAATAGAACTTTGATGATTCTCTTCCCTCCTCCAGTTCGTATTTCTCCAATTAGTTAGTGTGCTTACTTGAATTAGTTAATATTTTTACGGATTAAGAGAATATTTATACGAATACCGGTGCTCAAAATACAAAAATATACAAGTGTTATGCGTGCATGAAATAAATAGTCAATAAATAAACATGCTCGCGTATTCAAGGTGTTAATTTGAAAAATTAAAAATCAAAGTTAAATTAAGAAAGCAATATTTTTTGTAAAGCATTTTTTTCGTCAGCTTAGATTTAACAACAAGGTAAATATGATATGACTAGTGTAATACAATTTTGAGCAGAACAAACACTCCCTATAACGCATTTCAAAGAAAGGGTCAGTATATTTCATACATATGAGTTTTAAAAATACCAAGTTGATAGTCCAAACTATCTGTTAAGGTTTTCATAATTATTTTGTATGAGTTTTTAAATATATTGAGAAACGTGAAAGCAAACATTGTACCTACACCCGGAGGCAATTCGTGATGCCCTAATTGATGTTAATGTCAATAATATAAATACTAATCTGTCGAATTTAGGAAATCGTACTCTTGCAATCGTACTCCAGCCTAAATAATAAACTATAAATTTCTTAGAACATTGAATTTGAATTTTTTTTTTTTTTTTTTTTTTTTACGTAGGAGGAACGCTTAATGCGCGAACCCAAAGGAACAGTGTGGGACTCCCTCTTACGAGGTATACCCACTAAACCTCCTACGGAGCCGCGGGGGAAAAACCAGGCCGGAACCCTTATCGGACAACTTCGGCACTGGCCCGCGTGTCTTGCACCCAGACGGGTCACGTCACCGTTTCGGGAAACTTAGAGGTCACCTAAGCATCCCTCGTCTCGCTTTCCCCGAAGAACGGATTGCACGAAGAGCGCAACCGCTCTCCAGGAGTCTTCATTTCGAAGCATCGCCCCCACCACCACGTCCGGGGACAGATCGCCGACAGCAAAGACGAGCCTCCTCCTGTCTTCAGCGAAACGACTGCACCGGAAGAAAGTATAATGAGCATCATCCACCTCCTCCGGGCAGTAACTACACTGAGGTGACCTCACCTTCCCCATGCGGAAAAGGTATTCCCTGAAGTACCCGTGGCCCGTCAGGAATTGACACAAGAAAAAGTCAATTTCCCCAAATGCACGGCTCAACCACGGGCTTATGTCTCTGATGAGACGAAACGTCCATCGCCCTTCCAGTCCACCGTTCCAACGCTCTTGCCAAACTCGCAGAGTTTCGAGTCTGGCTTCCACAGCAGCTTGGTCTCTTCCGAGATCAGGAGCACGGCGAAAGATGTTCTGCCTCTCAGCGGCGAGCAGATCAAGGGGAAACACTCCAGCCACAACCATTACCACAACGAACGGAATTTGAATTATTAAGGCGCACACATTTGGAATTAAAATACCCCCGTCGCAGCAAACCTGCATACTCAGCGAATTTCCAATGGATATATAAATGTCTTAATACTACATAAAGCCACTTATCAAGTTTCATAAAAATATATTCACAAATAAGCGATGTATACAATTTTAATTATTCTCCATAAGAATAACATTGGGGCTGAGTACGCAGGTTTGCTGCAACAAGGAACACAAAAATGGGTTGTTATGCTAATATCAATATAACTCAACTAGGTTAAGTCGTATACCGGTTTGTAATCATTTATGTTCATAATTAAGAGAGACAGAGCATTTAATGATTCTCCATAAGAATGTGCGGGCTGAGTACGCAGGTTGGCTGCTACGGGATTATTTGCCAAAAATTGTTTTTTTTTTAGCAAATATCAATAGACCACAACGAGATGAAGCCGATCACCAAGTTTCGTCAGTATACATTCATAAATAAGCGAGATATAACATTTTTCTTTTCCTCCATAAGAATAACATTAGACAACGTACTGTGTTAAGCACTTTCAATATCTCGGTAACCAATTGACTTAGAAGAATGATCAAAATACCAAATTGTGTGTTTTCTTAAGCTGAATCCAATGGTAAAATCTAAAATTTGGCTATTTCATAAATTCTGTGTAAAAAATTTAAAAAAAAAAAAAACATTTTTGGGGTACAAAACCCCCCCAAAATACCCCTTCGGATGGTGCGATCTGGCTGATTTTCGAACTTAAAGTCATAAATGTTGCTTTACATGTTTATACCAAGTCTCATCAAAATCGGATCATTTTTACGAGCGTTATCGTGCTCACGGACACATATATATAAAATGGAGTCCCAGTTTCGAACAAATGGTGTTTTTGGGGGCTGGGGACCTCAAAACGAAAAGTTATCATGGTTCCAGGCCTAGGTCTTACCATGCCGACTAATAATGCCGGGTAATAGCTTCTTCCCTATAGGGGAAATTCGCTAAAAGCTCAACGTGGCAAGTTAATCGTTGTTAAAAGTGTGCTAAAGTTTGTCAATCAGTTTTACAGTTTAGCAGTTGATTTATCATTTCCCCCTCTACTGTATTTTATCCATCCACGACACATGATGGCGGAAATGTGTTTTATCCGTGGTGTTGCTCTGTGGCGGTAGCATCGCCTGAAATAGCCGTGACTTCAGCTCCGATAAACAAACTCAACAATGCTCTCTGAACAGCTGATTTCAGTCTGTTTACATTCTTGATAACAATACCGACCTCTCGAAAACCTAGTCGAAAACATACATTCTCATATAGTTTTATGACAAATCGATATTTGTTTTAAGCGATCAGTCGGACGTGTTTATTTTACTAGTTTAGTATTTTTATACCGTGTAAATTAAGTAGTATTTGTATTCAAATTCAACCATATTTTTACTTTTAACAGAGTCTTTTTACTTAGCTTTAACATAGTTTTAATTAATACATGACAAGTTATACCATACTGATGAAGACTGTCAAAGTGTTAAATGATGTTTCGGCAAATTGCCCAAATTTAGTGTACATCATTTATAAAGTAAATGCAAATGTTCTAATACAGATGCTGTCAGAGGTGACTCATTCCCATTTACAACCTCCTAATGGTTTGTAAATCTTGTTACTTTACATTTTGGAGGGGTAGTTTCTGACGGGGAAGATGAAACAAAAAATAAATCATCCTATCCACTGTCCTAAAAATATAAAGTCGCTAAAGCCCATAGTAAGAACTAAAAATAAAGATACTAAACTGGAAATTATTTAATTTAAAATGTTTAGTCATTGAAGGCATCTTAACTGTACAGATTTTTTTCATGGGCTGTGCCATTTCAGTTAATTATTCCTTCCCTTGTTGAGATCGTTAATTGTTTTATGTATAAAAAACCTAATTTAATACGTAGTAGACAGGAAAGTAATTATTGCATTCACTATTGAGATTTTGTACGATTGCAAATTGACAATTAGTTATTGCTTTAGAAATGTCGCATGGTGCAAGGTTTCAAACAAGTTTAAGATTGCAGTGTAATTGAAGGAAAGTACAGAAGATGCCGTGCCGACTTCAATAAAGCCAGAGTGTTTCCCTCCGCGACTCGAACGAAATAAGAAGTGCTCTGAAACTCCGCCGAAGGACATTTCACACTTGAAGGTTGTTTTAAACATTTGTGTTCACTCAGAATCGACCACCAGTGGTTACTTTATCGCAAACACTTACTAATTCGATAAATTTCTTCGACAGATCAAGATAAGGAGGTTTTAATTATTGAGATTACGGAGTTTTGGGTTAAATTAATATAAAATATGGTGTTTTAGCGAATTTCCCCTATAGGGAAGAAGCTATTACCGTAGGTCTCATGGTAAGACTTAAGCCCGAGACCATGATAACTTTTTGTTTTGAGGTCCCCAGATGATATATCTATATATGTGTCCGTGAATGCGATAACTTGAGTAAAAAACGTCCGATTTCGATGAAATTTGTCTCAAATGTGTAAATTGACATTTATGACTTTAAGTTCGAAAACCAGAAAAATCGGACCATGGGAAGGGGGGTTTATGGGGGTTTTAAATTTTCCAAAAATCAGTTTTTTGAATTTTTCACCCTAAAATTTTTAAAACACTTAATTTTGGTGTTGACCATGTTATAGAGCTTAAAAAAACAAATAATATGGTATTTTGAATTATTAACCTAGGTTAAGTGGTTGCGAAAAAATCCAAAAAACATGCTCATAAAATCTCCCATGTTAATCTTATAGGAAAAAGGTTTTTGGCTTTTCCTCAGTTAATTTTACTTTAAACTTCACATTTGCTTTTACCAATCACTTCAGCTCCACAAAACAACCATTTTGGTGTTTAAATTGTGATTCTACGTCTAACCGTTGCAGAGATATTCAAAGTGCTAAATACAGTACGTTGTCCAATGTTATCCTTATGGAGAATAAATAAAATTTGATATCTCGATTATTTATGAATGTATATTGATGAAACTTGGTATGTGGCTTCACGTTGTACTGGTATATTTATATTTGCAAAAAAAATAAATGTTTTGTTGATTGTCCCCGTAGCAGCTAACCTGCATACTCAGCCCTAATGCTATTCTTATGGAGAATAAGTAAGTTTTATATCTTCCTTAATTATGAACATAAATTAATAAAACTTGGTAAGTAGCTTCACCTGGTTCAGTTATATTGATAATTGCATAAAAACTCATTTCTTTCCTTGTTGCAGCAAACCTGCATACTCAGTCCTAATGTTATTCTTATGGGGAATAAATAAAATCTTATAAATCTTATTTATGAATGTATTTTTGTCAAACTTCGTAAGTGGCTTTATGTAGTAGTGAGAAACATATAAATGCATTAGAAATTCGCTGAGTACGCAGGTTTGCTGCGACGGGGAGTATTTAACCATTTGATTGGTTTTCCAGGATTTGGAAGTATATATGAACTACAAGTAAATTATTTTATACTAGTTGTCCTGTTGCTCGAATCCGAAAGTTTGTACCCAACGAAAGGTTACTTCAAACAAAAGGAAGGTTGTAAACAAACATCTGATATTAAAACGGATGATAACATCTGAGAATAACGTGGACAACGTACTTTCAATCAACACGTAGTTTAGACTTCCGCCGTCGGATAGCGCAACTGTTCGGGTTCCGGAAATTCAGCCCTTTACTGTGTTTAAGTGATGTCTTTTTTTAAATGATGAGACGAACTGGAAAATCGACATAAAAATACCTTTAATTTGACACATGAAACGTTAAAATCCGTCCAGCCGTTATCGAGTTACGACTGTGAAGAAAAATCCCCTAGCGTAGTTAATATATAGGATAACTAAAGTAAATGATATTGATAATGGCTCTTGCTACAGCTAATTTTTTAGCTTAACAATTGAAAATATAATTTTTAGACAAGGTGCTCTGTTAGGTATTTATGCAAAATGTTCTTAAACGAAAACATGTTCGAGCATGTTCGAAAACATGTTCGAGTATTGTAACCAACAGCACATATAAAAACAAACAATATTGAAACAATGCATACACGCTGAAGGATAGTGCAGAAAAGGAAGTAAGGTTACCAACTAATAAACTAGTATTGATTTAAACAGTTACTTTCGGTCCTAGTGAATTTGGTTGCGATTTAAGCAAACATGTATATGTTAAATATAGACATTACAAATATAAATAAAAATAAACTTAATTACTGCTAGAAAAAGCTTTGATTTCATTTTTTCTGTTAGAATTTAATATTCAATTACGATTTTTAATTTTTCTAACAATTTAAAATTATCCATAAACATTTCCAATCAAAATAAAAGTTGTGATTTAGAACACAACTCCCCTTGTACCTTCTTTTGTGTATATTTTACCGTCTTGTATGTAAGTACAGTATAAGTGTAAAATATACTTATAGTGTTGTAAGACGTATTTTATTTATCCTGTTTATTTTCAGCACCAACCATAAACCCCACATTGCAGTAGGCGTGTCCGTTTCAGTTTTCCAATAATTACTTTCCAAACAACCAATCGTATCCCATTACAGGTCAACAGTGGTGTCAGTTTCTTTCTTTGGTGTTGACAACTACAAACGACGATCGCGCGGTAATTTAAGTCACTTCCTGTTGTTATTTAAGAAAGTTATCCTGTACTTGGACATGGACCGGATTACTGGATTCCACCACAGTACTTTCTTCACATTAAGCTTTTGTACGAGCAGACTTGTGGTTTTATCCGACAGTAAAGTTGTATTAACGAGCGGGCGTAGACGTGGCCTCCCGACCCTAGAACTAATGCGTAGTGCAGCAGACGTGAGCAGACGCTGCCGAAAATAGGTTTAGACTTTGTGGTTTGATTCTCCTTCCACCGCAGTGGAAGAAAGGATTATAAAACAAATGTTACAGTTTTTTTCGGTTGGAAACCTTTACTTAGAGCATTATTTAGCTGTCAATTATTATAAAAGTTCAGGAATTCCATCGTATTTTTTACCCAGACCCTTTTGCAAAAAATGTGTTACAATGCGAACACTAGCTGTTTACTAAACCACTTATTCAGTTGAATTTGTCAGTCAAATCGGCATTTTATAAGAAAATCTCTTGTAAATATCCACGCAAAATATGGATTGGAATATCCATAAATTTAAAGTCTCTCTAATAAAATCTATAACTTGGACTGTTAAAATCGTCTTTATCAAGGATTACTGTTCAGGTAAATTCTATATATTTTAGATAGTACAATATAAAAGTTAAATTATGTTAGTAATAACATGATATTTAATCGATAAAGAATATTTTAATCGATTAGTGACGAATACTTCTGTTATGAGTATTTGTATTAGTTCAGAAGTCCACATACTTCCTCGTCCAACAACAGAAAGTGATAACTCAGGAGTTGGGGCAAGATTACCAAAGCAGTGACGTCACTATGACGTAATTGCCAAGGTCAAGTGTCGCTTATCAGCTGACAAACAGCGTTGAATATTAACACCTGAGTGGTTTGAGAGCAGCAGCAGTAGTAGAGACATAGTTACAAGAAAGACTTCTGTTCAGTGGCTGTCCATCAACTCAAATTACTTTCAAACGAAATCAGAGACGTGCAATAGCAAACTTCATCTAAAATAATTATGGCGACAACCTTAAAATGATTGCCAAAAAATTGGTCTGCAGTTGTATTGACTCGAATTATTAAAATAGAGTTACAAAGAAAGCATGAAGGCTGGTAACACATGTGGCCGCATTCCCAATGCAAACTGTTTATCCGTGCGGGACTGAATGGTTTGGTGAATTCTCTTCAAAAATATTCCTCTTTTTACCGTTTAAACCGAGCTTCTGTAAAATCGGTTTAATAGTTGCAAAATGTATGTATAAATAACTTGTCAAGGATATTTGTTATTTGGTTAAACAAATAGTGAGTTTGGTGAAACGTTGAATGAATTGCTGAATAAATGCATCAATATCTGTACACTGGGCCCCTGAGACAGCTTCAGGGGGGGGGGGGAATGGTATAACAAAATGGCAAATAAAAGGGAGTAGTTTTATTTGTTAAATAGTTTTACAACAGTACAAACCTACTTAAGGGTGCGCCCTACCCAGATTGAATTCATTGTTGTTTAGCGCCGCGCCGGCGCCGCTAACAAGCAGGGCCATGCATATTTACGCTTGAAGACCATTTTGTTCTCCTCGATCGCACTGTTATTTTACAGATTTCTACCAAACTATTTGCAGTTTCACACTTTTCAGATTTCAATCTAGGGATCATATGGTTCCTTTTCTCCAAAATATTTGTTCTCCATACGTTAGGAATCTGTAGAAAAACGCTTAATTTGAGAAATTACTAATGGCCTACCACTTATTTTGAATTAAAATCATGAATTTTAAATCGTATGATCTCTAGATGAACATTTATTGAATTAAATAACATCAAATTATTTTTAATTGGTTAACAATTTAGCCTACAATGAGGGAGATGCAAACCCCTTACTTTGAGCGTGCGGAAGGGAGGTACGGCGCACCCTTAAAAAGCCTTTTATTTATTCAGAGTATTTGTGATTGGGTATGAACTAACTTTATGTTATCAACAATTATTTTCCAACGAAATCAAAGACATTCAGTAGCAAATAACGCGAGAAGTGTACTTAAGAGATTCGCAAGTTGTGACCGGCCGCACACTACATAGAACGCGACACGACACGTCACGAAGATTTCTCTTTTGTTTTGTTCTGTTCTGTTTTGTCGGATGCGTCTCAAACACCGTCCGACTCGACAAAACACGACGGTTTCCGACGACCCCTCATGACAGGGCCTATATTTCACTTCTTTGTCAGTTCAGTTTCGATTTTGTGTGAAGTCTTAATCTCTTGTGATAGAATATTGGATAGTGAGAAACGATGAATAACGAAGAAGAAGAAGAGACAGTTCTACTGTTGTGGAGTTTTCTACAGCTGTTAGATTCTGGTGTCAAAAGGAGTATTTGGGTGAACCCTATAAACCAAAAGAGAATGTGAACTGAAGGCTGACCCATCAAGTTCTACAACTATTAAGACGCCTTCCGTCAAAATGTCTTGTGTCGCGTCGCGTTGGATATATTGTGCGGCCGGCCGCTATCAAACAACTGACGACACGCCACACCGACGACTGAGTGTGTGGATCAGAATACCTGAGTGTGTTTAAAACACAACGGGTTGCTAAGCTAAGGACTTTATATTCGTTTCTCTGCAGTTAAAATATTGATTGATTAAAAGATTGTGGCTAGCTCACAAGTTTATATTTAAGTGACAAACCCCTTTTTGACAAACTGTTCATTGTATGACGATGGTAACAACAAACCATTTGTCCAAACCAATACTTGATATGAAGCACTAAAATCGATTGTATATTAACAGTAGGATCGCAAGGAAAATAGGGTTAAAAATAATTATATTTCAAAAATTTTAAATCATTTTCCAATCGGTTTCTTATTCACTTTAACGTTCGTAATCAGTTCATCGTCTCAAAGTTGTTATTATAACATTATTTTTTATATTTCCAGTTTTACTGAACGAATGTTTCTATTTATTATTTAGTTTTCCTACAAAATGTACCTTTATGTTTTCAATAATGTACAATAAATTACATTAAATTTTTCCATTTCTAAACTTCATTACGCGTGCAATAAAAGAAAACACAACGGTTGCGAAAGCCTATTTTGAAAGAAGACTATTGTCAAACTCGTTTTAAGCGCAAAATCAATAACAATCAATTTTGGTACTGTATTTAACATTTTCATTGAATCTAAACAATCAGATGAGCGCATCTTTTATATGCTATTCATTGAATAATCTTTGAAATAAGTTTTTAATTCACCGCGACCTATTCAAGAAAATATAGGTAGTTAGTTTGCGGAAGCATAATAGCTTGAAAGCAATGTGTGGTATATTCTAAACCACTTTGTTGTGCATGGAATATTTGAAAACAAGACAAACCCATTTCAACAAGGTTTCCATTATTTCAAAAATTGGAATGTTCCTTTCTCCCCAGCCGTTCTTTTGTATGGGGGGGGGGGTGGTAGGTTTACCATGGGGTGAGGGTAATCGATCTACAGATGACCGACTTTGATAACCTACCTACCACTAATGTGTAACGGCGTAACCGAGGTGTTTTGTTTCGGCCCTTTTTGGGTTTTACAACAAGTATTTATTTTCTTTTATTATTTTTTAGTGAAATTTAACATTTTAAAATTTTGTTTTATTATATATCCTCAATTATAACAAAGAAGACAAACGCGATAGAATGTGGGGATTTTTCTGTTGCAAATAGAGAAACATATTAGAATAGATTTTGTATAATTTTGTTATTTTTAAAGACTGTTGTAATTCAACTTGCTCTTGAAATATGGTATACAACAATGAGAAAACATTAAAAACAAAAAGATGTATAACTTTGGAAAGATGTACTGAGCAGTTTTCTTTAATTAACTTACTGTGTCTTTCACGTTTTTACAAATTTCCAGCAGAGTTGAGAGGTTTACTTGTTTAAAAAAATGCTTTATACATATTTTTCAATAGCAATAATCAATGAATACAGAGATTAAAGAACCAATGAGAGGGTGAGCTTCAGCCACGGAATGTAGACGAAGCCATGATGAAGGCTCCACTAATGGGTTTATGAATCAAGGGGCCCCTTCTCCTGCAAATGCGAAGGCTTAGACTTAATGGTATTAAAGTGGCGGTGTTTTATCTTTACTTTGCTAAAACTATTATGATTATAATTTAATAATTTTAACGGAAACACGAACAGAGGGAAGCCAAGTCTTTAGGAAAATATTATACTTAGCTAAATATAATCGTGAATAAATCCGAAGGATAAAGTAAATATTGCATGATAAAACATTTAGTTGATCGTGAAAAATACAATCATTAAGTAAATAATTTATATCTCAAGGTTTCATTTAATCACTGTATAAGACGCCACGCAATTATGGCGCATTTAAAGGCGAACATGAGTGAATTATGAGCTCAGAATGTGTTTCATGCCTTGTGTAGCCTTGTTACTGACTAAGACCGACTGATTTTTTAACCAGGATCATTAGTGAATTACGTATCGAAAAATGAACTATTAGCATGAACCGCACGGTAAGACTTAAGCCCAGTGCTACCATATAAGTTCCTATCGTGACCCTCTGAACACGTTTTGAGGTGTCGCTATAAACTTTATATATATACCGGGTGTCCCACGAAGAGGTTTAAACGTTTGATTTTATATTACGTGCCCATTCATTCACCGAACTTTTTTAAACTTTACACAGTTTACAAAGTAGGTTCTAAAAATATTCTGGAAAAATTTCAGCTCCCTAACCTTAATAGAAACAAAAAGGCGGCATATTGAAAAACGATACTTTAAAAACATTAAAAAAGGTGTTTTTGGTTTTATAAAATATTTTTATTGTTACATTCTAGGGCAATATGACTTTTAAATAAAAGAACTAGAACATAGCCTAATGGAAAACCTTAAAGTCCAAAATTATTCAAACTGTAACCCATCCACAGCAACACACTGATAACAGCGCGTAACAAATGATTCGTAAGCTCTTACAAAGAAACCTTCCTTAATGATTTCGGTTTACCTGGAGAGCGGAGCATTGATGCGCACACCAGTTCTTCTCTTTCCTCATTAGATCGCCTAGAGTACTTTTTGACAACACTACCAGTTTCTAACAAAAGAACAAAAGATTTTTCCACTTGGTTAATGTTGGATTACTAGGTGGTTCAATTCCTGGGTAGGCAACCTGAAATTGTCTTGCTTCAGTGACGTTGCCAAAAGCAATAGCCCACGCACAACACTTAACTTTTTGTTCAACGTTAAAAGCCATTTCTCGACTCCACTTTCAGTAAAACAGTACCGAAGAAAGTTAGGTTATGTTTTTATGGCTCAAGCGAAATTTTACAATCAATGCAACGTAGTAAACAAATCAGATATAGTTTTTATAGGAAGCAAATTGGTAAATTTTTCAATATGCCGCCATTTTGTTTCTATTAAGGTTAGGGAGCTGAAATTTTTCCAGAATATTTTTAGAACCTACTTTGTAAACTGTGTAAAGTTTAAAAAAGTTCGGTGCATGAATGGGCACGTAATATAAAATCAAACGTTTAAACCTCTTCGTGGGACACCCGGTATATATATATATATATATATATATATATATATATATATATATATATATATATATGTGTGTGTGTGTGTGTATATGTGTGTGTGTGTTCGCACTCTAGCGGTTTCAATTTTGGTCCGATTTACTTCAAATTTGGTAGGGACATTTCTTTCTTTAATCAGTTGGACAAGTTCGTTGAGCAAAACAATCGGAAAACTCTAACCCCCTTTTTGGGGAATTTTAAGTTTTTAATTTTGGGTTTTTGGGCCAAAAACAGGGTTAGAAAAGCCCCGGATGTAAAATTAATGCATGTAAAAAGATGGAGGTTGATTGGGCACAAGTTGTAAGCCCTCTCTCATCATTCTAGCCTTATTTACCGAGTTATTAAAGGAAATGTATATCGACTAAACACGTTATGGGGGTCTTAAGGGGGGTTTACATTAGAAAAGCCTGTTATTCATTTGTTGATGTATTGTTATCATCTCTAGCTACCTCGCACCTACTTTCAATACTGACTGTACCTTCTCCTAACCTTATAATGCGCAATACTACATTTCCAGCATTGCAGGTAAATAGAACCAGGAGTATCAGAACAGCCAAAAAAGTTTTCAGATTTCAAGAAAAATTGGAATAAATGTTTTAACACTGATTTGGATTTTTAAAAGTTTTTTTATGTGGAAATTCACTTCTCTCACGTCAGCGCGCTGCGTGCGAACTCGTTAATTCATAGCACAATAACTAATGGTTCTTAAAGATTATGGCACAGTTTTTTTTACGCCACTAAACGATGAAGGCCAACACCCGAAACGATTGCGTTACTTCTTTAAAAGAAGCACATTAATTATATGAGGATAGTTTAGCTTCCTGTCCCACCATTACAAACATTTAAATGAAAAATACCTTAGAATTAGAAGTGGAGTAAGATTGACTTTCCAAACAGCAAAAGAGATTCATCCATAGTTTGAAAAGGGAATAAAGAAAAGGGAGGAAAATAAAAAATGTGATGCTAAGAAAGGGCAACTTGTTTTCTATGAATAACCACTCCAGCAGTGAGAAATCAGTCGTGCCACAAGCACGAACATTTGTTGATGGGCTTAATCCCAAATTAAAACTTTTGGAAGAGGAAAAAACATAAAAAAATATAGGCAACGAAGGGTTTTTTTGTTGCCACTCTAAGAGTAAGTTATAGCTCGATAACAGTCGTGCCACAAGCGCGAACGCGTGTTGACAGGGGTTTAAGCCTAAATTATGTAGTTTGTACGAGGCTCAAACCCGGAAACTGGAGGTTGCAACACCTGTACACTGTACACTTCCGGTGAGCGTATGGTAACGAACCTAATACATATGGTAATGTGGGAAAAACAAATCTAGGACGTAGGCCGAACCTTGGTGTCGCGCGTAGGGACATTATAATTTGCAGGGAGATTATTATGCACGTGTGATTAATTAATTGTAATAAAACATGTACTTTGTGTTTATGTCCCTCTGGACATGTTCAGTGAAATCATTGATTATCAGTCAATAGGAAAATTTTTCAGTCAAGTACAATTCAACCGAACCTAGGTCAATTTAAATTATAACTTTTGCTTGGAATTAAAATAATTTATCATGTATGGAGAAAAAAACAACTATTTTTATGCGTTAAGTCAGCCACGTCTTACTTTAATGACAAAGAAATACATTTAAATGTAAATTCATTTTTGGTTTACCTTATTTCGTCATTATTCCAAAAAAATCCTTTATACCGTGGAAACAAGTTTGACGCTACCATGTGTGCATGATATCAACTTTTGAAGTTTATGTAATTCTGGTACAATTGTCTGTCGTGTTCTAAGTTATTCGTTGCTGTTTCAAAACTATTCCAAGTCTCGCCAAAATATATTTTCCAATTCCCACTTTTTCCACTTTTATAACCTATTTGCAGTGAACATAAGTCTGTTTTTGTTTAAAAACCATGGGAAACACAATTGTTTTCTTTAAACCTAAACTTCCTCCACGGCCCGCGGTGAAACCACCGCGCCATTCTCACGATATTCCGCATCATAATTAAAAGATAACCAGGCACGCAACAGCTGCTCAGCAAGTTATGAGTTTGGCCTACATTTATACTCTAAATAAAACTGGTGCTGAACGTATACTGGAGGATATGTATCTTCAACTAACTAGTGTCAGTTTAATTGTCCTGGACTGAGCAGTTGTACTAGTTGTTAACAGCATAATCAATAACGCCTACTTAAACGCGCTATGTCCATGACATTCTCAAATACCCCCGTCGCAGCAAACCTGCGTACTCAGCGAATTTCCAATGCAAGTAATGTTTATCACTACCAAATAAAGCCACTCACCAAGTTTCATAAAAATACACGAATAAATAAGTGAAATGAATTTCCAATGCATATATGTGTCTCACTACTACATAGAGCCACTTACCAAGATTCACAAAAATACATTCATAAATAAATGATATAATAGCATTTTATTTATTCTCCATAAGAATAACATTAGAGCTGAGTACGCAGGTTTCATGCAACGAGGAAGATAATAAATATGTTTTAATGCAATTATCAATATATAACTCAACCAGGTGAAGCTACTTCCCAAAATTTTATTAACTTAGGTTCATGACTAAGGGAGGTATACAACATGACTTAATCTCCATGTGAATAACATGGGGGCCGAGTATGCAGGTTTGCTGCTACGGGGAAAATCAACAAAAATTGTTTGGTGGAAATATCAATATACCACAAATATTTGAAGCCACATACCAATTTTTATCAATTTACATTCATAAATAATCAAGATATCAAATTTTATTTAATCTCCATATAAGGATAATTTTGGACAACCTCTGCGTTTAGCACTTTGAATGTCTCTGCAATGGTTGGACGTAGACCAACAGTTAAAACACCAAAATGATTGTTTTTTAGAGCTTAACATATTGGTAAAAATAAATGTGACGTTTTTAGTAAAATTATCTGATGAAAATTCAAAAACCTTTTTCCATAAGATTAACATAGGAAATTTTATGGATGCGTTTTTTGACTTTTATCCGCAACCACTTAACCTAGGTTAATGATTCAAAATACTGAATTTGAGCTTTTGGTTTTTTAAGCTCTATAAAAAGGCTGTAACCAAAATTGAGTGTTGTTAAAATTGTAAGGAAAAAACTCAAAAAACTGATTTTTGGACAATTTAAAACCCCCATAAAACCCCCTTGTCTTAGTCCGATCGATCTGGTTTTCGAACTTGGAAGTCATAAATGTTACTCTCCACATTTTTGTGTGCCAAATTTCATCAAAATCGGGCGTTTCTTTCAAAAGTTATCGAGGTAACGGACACACGGACACACACACACACACACACACACACACACACACACATATGTGTGTGTGTGTGTGTGTGTGTGTGTGTGTGTGTCCGTTACCTCGATAACTATATATATATATATATATATATATATATATATATATATAGTATATAGTATATATATATATACAATTTACTTGAGGTCCCCAGATGACCAAAACGCTACTCGTTAAAATTTATATATATATATATATATATATATATATATATATATATATATACATATGTTTTTGTTATCTGGGGACCTCAAAACAAAAAGTTATCATAATCTCGGGCTGAAGTCTTACCATGCCACCTACGGTAATAGCTTCTTCCCAATATGGTAAATTCGCTAAAAATGTATGTTAATTAATGTTAAACGGTTTATTCTACATGACGATGTATATTAAATTACCCAAGCTATTATGGGTGGGAAAGTGTTGTCGATTTCAAAATTAAGTATGTAAGTAGTAGTAGGGAAAGGGGACTTCTGGGCCAAGTGATTGACAGCTTCCGGTCACGTGACCGGAAGCGCTGAGTCATGAAAGACGTCATCTGAGGCTGAGCCAGTGACGTAGGCGGTTTTGTGACGAAATGAGTAAAAGTTCAAAGTTCAAGGTCACGGTGAAGTTTTTTTAAAAAAATCTACCTCGCACTCGTAAAACGATTGTGATTCGATAGTTAATCGATAATAAATATCGAATGAAAATTATCGAATGAAACAATCGAATGATACGAGTGCGAGGTAGAACAATTACAAATATTACTTTATTTTATTAACAATAATTCATATTACAAATATTACTTTATTTTATTTACAATAATTCATGTTTACAATAGTTCCCCGTTGTTGGTTGTCATCGATGTTGTTGATCCGGACGAGTTGCGGCCATCACTTTGCTTTCTGATGAAAGACGGTAGATACTTCGACACCTATCTGTTCTGTTAGGTGTTTGCATTTCATTGCTGTCAGGTGGAAATAATACGTGACGGCAATGAAATAGAAACATCCATCAGATCTTGAGTGAAATGATATTGTTAGTTTGTGAAGAGCGTCTCGGAGAGCTCGATGTTCACCGGTCGAGAGCCGGAGGTGTACTGACTATTCGCTAGCTAGCGTTTTGGTATCAAACAAAATGGTGGGGGTAAATGTGTAGTAGAACGAAGCAGATGGTGGACGGCAGATGGGTGGCGGCAGGTGGCAGGCGGCAGGTGGTAAGTGTGCGGCAGATGGTAGTCCCCCACTACACCAGTCCCCCCACTACACCAGTCTCCCCACCAAGTTTTACATCGCACAATAACTCGTTTACATGTGTTAGTTAGGGTTTAGCTCTTAGACTGACAAGACCTTACCTCCGTAACTAAAAACTTCAATAATGTTTGCGCTTCAACGCTGTATAAGTATAACAGCTACTATGATCTAAACCGGTGCATGTATTCATATGGTTCTTTTTGCGTAGCAAACAACTGGTTAAAAGTGTTTCAACCTCGATTATTCTTCGACGAAACCTCTCATTGTCCACTAAAAGTGTAGACCTTCTGTCTTCATTGTCAGGGAAGTAGAAAGTAGTGTCAAGGGGACTACTGAAGGTCACCTTCCTCATGTTCCTGTAAAACTGCGACATTTTTCAGTCCCTCTAGGTAGATGTTCATCCGTCAAGAGCTGGAAGAATAATGATGTAGCGTTATCGTGTATGATAGACACCTAACCCCCACCACAACGTTACCTTGTCCTTCAAACCATCGTTTTTACGCTACGGATGCTATACTGTTGGTTAGATTTACATTTAGATTGCACCTTCTGGTTTGGCTTGTCAAGCCGCTTAATTTAAGTACCCACATGTTATACTTTGAACCAAAACAAAGAAGTTATTTAGGTTTGTCCTTGAAAATAGTTGTTTTTTCGCTGTTGCTGCTATACCCTTTGTCGGATCTAAATTCTGTTTGCACCAACTTGTTCGTCTGATCAATCCGCGTAATTTGAGTACCCACTTAATATATTTTAAACCGTAAATAAAGAAGTTATTTAGGTTAGACCCTCTAAATAGTTGTTTTTAGCTATTACCGCTATACCCTTGGTCGGATCTGAATTCTGTTTGCACCAACTTGTTCGTCTGATCAATCCGCGTAATTTGAGTACCCACATGACATACTTTTCACAAACTTTATACCCCCCCTTTTTTTTGGGTCATGTTCAAGGTCATGGTCATGGTCAAGGCCTCCCCCCCCCTTTTTTGGGTCATGTTCAAGGTCATGCTCAAGGTCAAGGACCTTGGGACTTAGAAATTTTTACAAAGTGGGCTGCACACAAACATAAGACTAACAGTCTCCTGCCTATGTACAGGCCAAGTCCCTAACTTGAAATGCTTAGGGTGGTCCTGAAAAGGACCGTTTTTGGTGCCATGAAGAGGAGTCCTGAAGGAGTTGCGGTTAGTCGAGGTGGAGGAAATGGACAAGGGATGTGTCAATTTATTTTATTAGCCAATGCGCCTTGCCCTCTTGTCTGACGAAAAACAGTTCCTTTTCGGATGGGATTCTAGGCGGTTGCGGCAGGGAATGAGGCAGTTGGACCTTGAAGTGAAAATCTTTATGTTGCACAATATAGCTGTTTCCGCTGAGCCTTGCCACAAACTTATATTCAATATTTGTTTTTAGCTTTCTAAATTTAAGTGATGTGAAGTTTAGAGGAGTGACTAATTCTTCTTCCTTCAACACCCTCGTCCGCTCCATCACCTCATCCACGGTGAGAGGTGGAGTTGAAGGTCGAGGCTGACTTGTAGTCGAAGTCGAAGGTCGATGCTCAGATGACGGATGTTGGTTGAAGTAGAGCGGATGGTTCTTAAAATTTCTTCTTATTGTGGCCTTGAAAGAAGTTGGCCTCTTAAAACCACTTCTTCTCTCAACCGTCTCCTTCAGGGACTCCTTCAGACGTCGCAGTTTCTCGAGGCTCACAGGGGAAGTCATCGTAGCGCTGCTGATCGGCACGTAGTTCCAGTTCGAGAGACAAAGCTGGAATGAGGTTGCAGACGGCGGAGCAAAGCGGCTCGCCAAGTGTAACCTTGACATTTCCATATACGGGTAGAAAGCTAAGAACCGGTCTACATCCGGTTCCCCTTCCCTTCATGACGACACATCCCCCCCCCCGATTTGGGTCATGTTCAAGGTGTCCCCCCCCGATTTGGGTCATGTTCAAGGTCCCCCCCCCCCGACGTCACGGGGCGGAGTCACCTCCCACCACTGACCGCCGCCTTTATAAGCGGGAGCAGTCCGCAGTCTCTTCGCAGTAGGCTGCCGCCCGTTCGTGATCTACGTCCGTCCGGGTTGCATTCTGCTGCAGCGTAGGTCTTTTAAGTGTGCGTTGGGCCCGACGCGCAATTAAGAGATCCGCGCCTTTGCATGTGCATGGTAGTTTGTTAAGCATGGTAGTTTGTTTGTTAGATTATCGCTTGTAGATTGCTGCTAATTAATGTAGTTAGTTTAATGAATGTTGGTGTTGGTTTCAAGTGTTTTATTTAATGATGAAATATGTACCTTCCTTACACATCCTTATCCCTGGGTAAAGTCTTTATATCCGTGGGGTTTGTTATCAAAGTAATTTAAATGTCGGTCTTTGTAAACTACCTTGGTCAAAACACTGGTTCGCAGTAGCCTGACGCCCGTTCGCTGATCTACGTCCGACTGGGTTTCAGTGTTGCTGTTGTGACCTTTGTTAAACTGACCGCAGTATCCTGACGCCCGTTCGCTGATATACGTCCGACTGGGTTTCAGTGATACTGATTGTTCTTTGTAAAATTAACTTTAACTCTAACTGACCAGTTTGTTTCAAAGTAATGTAATTTGTTTCTCATCCTTTTCCTAACCCCCTGACAATAAGGTTCGGCCCTGAAAACCGGACTTGTCAATACGGCCATGTAAACCGGTTGACATTACCTTTCTTAGCCTGAGAAACTGTTGTGATTTTTTCTTTTTTAGGGTTTTTTTTCTTTATTTTTCCTTATTAAAATCATTGCTTGTAATTACCTGTCCCCTAATACAGAGCGGGGAATAGAGCACCAATTTGTGCTCTATTCCCCGCTTTGGCAACAAGTTCAGATGACCTTGACCCACTGACAGGACTTATAAACTTTTGTCTGGTCACATATAGAAAGATTAATATTTTAAACCATAGCCTATCTCCATCCCCCCCCCTTCCACTTATATTGGGTATAAAAGAGGCTTCCCATCACTGGTAAGATCATTCTGCTGCTTGTGCTTGCTCACACTCAGAACTATGGAGTCACACCCGTTATCACTGCCGACTTCTGCATCACCCTCGACTTCTGCATCACCCTCGACTTCTGCATCACCCTCGACTTTGGCTGCTGGTTCAATTCTTCGTCAGGCTCTTTTAATGGCCCTGATCATCCCTGAAAAGTCAACTTCACCACCCATCATGGATCGTCCAACATCTCGCTCACGTCCAACTTCTCCTTCACCATCATCCTCGAGATCAAGGTCTTCGTCGAGCTTTTCCTCGTCATCCACCTCGAGATCAAGGCCTTCGTCGAGCTCCTCCTCCTCCTCATCATCTACCTCGAGATCAAGGACTTCTTCGAGCTCCTCCTTATTATCCACCTCAAGATCAAGCTCCACCTCGAGATCAAGCTCCACCTCAAGCTCTAAAATATTTACAAGACCCCCAATGGAAATTCCACCTTCCACTAGTTCAACCAGACCTTCAGTAATTTGCACAAATAGTCAATCTCCTTCAGAGAAATTTAATCAATTAAAGTCATTGCATAGGAGGTGCATACGTCCTGCACAACTATGTAATTATGTCTTCAAAAAAGGTGCAAAGAAAGGCGAACGCTGTGCAAAACAGTGTACTTTAAATGAAGAACTGTGCAATCTTCATTTAAAAAATACCGCTTCTCCTTCTTCACCACATCCGACAGTGAAACCAGCTAAGACTCGGATTAATAGGCTAGCTAAAAACAAACAATACGTCTTTGTAAAAATAATGGGATTCCTGAAAGTCATGTTAAAATGTGGAGACCGCCTTTACATTTTAAGATTACCTAAAGGCATGCGTCATCCCAAAAACCCTACGAAAAAGCATTATCTAATCCGAGGCGATTCAGGAACCACTGTGTGGAGAAAATTGTAAAAAAAAAAAAAAAAACATTCTTTCCAAATTAAATAAAGTTTTTCCAAATTAAAAAAAAAAAGTGTGGACAACCTATTTACAATTTGTAGCATATGCTGCAGAGTGTAAATAGGTTGTCCACACTTTTTTTACAATGTTACAACGACCTTGACCTAGATAACGGACTTAGATATTTTACACTAAGACAAAGATAAACGTAAAAGGAAAAAGGAGAAATATTATACTAAAGATATTATTCAACAGTGAAGAAGGGAGGGGGTAAGCGTGTATTTAAGCAAGCGATTCGGAATATAACTATTAGTTGTATCGTCATGAGCGTCAACAGCAACACATGGGGAAAGCAAATTAGCGAAGAGGAGTTGTACGCGATTGCTGAGGCTGCTGAAATTACTGAGGTTTATAAGATGAATAAGGTTGCAGAGAATGGTGCTCAGTCTCAACCGCAACAAACTACATCATCGATGCAGTCTACAACGCAACAACCAAGACCCTATCATGTTATCCTGGAGGAGTATAATGAGGCGATGAGGTACGCCTTTACTAAGTGGTGTGGTCAACCGCGTTCTCCTGAACAATGGGAGGAGCATGATGCAGACTTTCGCCTGGTTGCAGACTTAGAACTTGAGCTTCAAAGAACAAAGGCTGCTCAATAGTGAGAAGAGTTATTGTTTACTTTAAAATACAGAGCGGGGAATAGATCAGTTTGCGGTCCAAGTGAGAACCACTTACTGCTCTATTCCCCGTTTTGGCAACTTGTTTAGATGACCTTGGGACTTAGACAATTTTTGTTTGGTAAAAAACAACATTGAAATATATGTTGTTTTTCAACATATATTCCCCCCCACTTCCATTGGGTATAAAAGAGACACCTTATCGATGGTAAAATTAGTCTGCTGCTTGTATTCGCCCACCTCAGACACCATGGAGCACATCACTGTTTCATCTTCTGCTGCCCCATCGATACTTGTCCAGGCTATGATTCTATCCAACATTTTTCCAGAGACTAGTAATACTTCGCCAAACTTAAACTCGAGATCTCTCAAAACCGAGAGAAACAATGCTAGTTCTCGGAAAATGAGAACAAAGATCGCTGACCGTTATAAAGTATTAAGAAGCATATTACCATCCTCCAATCCGTATGATTCTAAATTAACCACTATACAAAAGACAATAAAATACATTGCAAACCTACAATCGCAGCTTCAAGAACCGTCCTCAATTCACAAAGAAGTTTTACACAACCCTCCACCTTTTGAATCCGTTTTTCTTAAAGAGGATGAGTTAGCGGACCAACATTTTTTCGCTGAAGAACCTTCAGCTTACAAACAAATCTTCCTTATGGATGAAGATCAGGACGAGTAACTATCTTAAAACTAAAGTCCTTTGAAATACAAAGCGGGGAATAGATCAGTTTGAGGTCAAAGTGAGAACCTCTTACTGCTCTATTCCCCGTTTTGGCAATATGTTCAGACGACCTTGACCCACTCACAGACTTAGAAAATCTGCGGATAGGATAGAAAAATAAAACTGTTAAATAAAACTTTCCTTCTCTACTACCTACCCCCACTCTACTACCTACCCCCCACTCTACTACCTACCCCCACTCTAATGGTATAGGTAAGCGGGGTATTTAAGCGGCCGCTCCAGAACTTAGTAATTAGTCAGCTATGGACAGTCAAGCTGGATCATCCAACTTACATAGAGAGCCTAGAAATGTTCGAGAGCAGAAAAGGGTGCTAAAAGTAAATAAAGCATACAAGATACTACAATCAAAATTACCATTTGCTAGTCCAAAAATGTCAAGATTATCAATTATACAACACGCGACAAAATACATTAAAACTTTACAAATGGAGTTGGAAAAACCATTGACTTCGCCTCAACTGCCTGATCAACCAATCTCCAACTCAACTCTTAAAGAAGTTTTTCTTGATGATGGTGATGTTGCAATAGAAAAAATTCTTAATGAAATTGTAACATTCGAAATTGATCAATTTGTTTCAACTGACTAAAGATGGTTTGGAAATACTGAACGGAAGAATACAGAACGGGGAATAGATCAGTTTGCGGTCAAAGTAAGAACCACTTACTGCTCTATTCCCCGTTCTGGCAACTGGTGTAAATGACCTTGGGACTTAGAAAATATTCGTTTGATAAAAAAATAATGAAAGATCTTCTTATTTCTTACAACAACAACAATATCCTTTCCTAACCCCCACCACCACCTAAACTAAGTATAAAGGAGGTTCTCCATCGTTGGTAAAAATTAGTACTCTGCTAAAAATGAGTGCATCCACTCCTTTTATCTCTGCAGCAACTATAATAGTTAGCAGACGGGTCGAAAACATTGATCAGTTGCTTGCTGTAAGGAGATTACTGCTACGGTATCTTGATATAGAGGTTAGTTGTCAATTGTACATGTGGAGACCAACAAGTGAAGTTTACAGTAGCGAAAATGAAGCATTTGAAACAAACTATAGTAGAAAGTTATATAAAATCTTTGGCAATATGGTAAGGTTAGTCGATAATGGATGGAAGATTAACATAACATTTTATATTGTTCCAAACCTGTAACTAAAGCAAAAAAAAACAAAAAAAACGATGGGTATATAAGCCCGATGTTGCAGAGACAATTATCACTTTGGTTCTGAATTGCATCAAGAGAGCACCTACCATGGTATACCTCCACTATATTGACTCTACTGCTAAAGCGGATACTTTTATCCAGCGTGTTTACCAACTGTTAACGGAGTACCAACATGTTCAGGTCAAAGGATTGGGTATTCGTGGAACAGAAGAAGTAAAAATAGATGTAAAACCAATCCCTTTGAAGAAAAAAATTGACCAATTATTACGAGAAGGCTACATCCTGTGCCTTTATTACACAACCTCATAAACTACATAAAAGGCCAAAGGGGGGGGGGAATACAGAACGGGGAATAGATCAGTTTGAGGTTTGAATAAGAATCTCTTACTGCTCTATTCCCCGTTCTGGTAATAGGATAAGGTGACCTTGACCCACTTACAGGACTTAATCATTTGTGTTAAAATAATACCTCTTCCCTATCACTTTTCCCTACCACTTGCACTTTCAACACTTACCCCCACCACCACCAAAATCAGGTATAAAAGGTGGTTTCGTATTAGTGGTAAAACCAGTCTGCTACTTGGAATCATGTCGCCCAGAGATAACATTTTCCCTTCTAAGAAGACTATACTGGAATTGATTCAAAATATTCCAGTAAATATAAACGAAGATGAAGACGAAGACGATTCAGAGATGGAAGATGAACTATTTAGTGATCTTGAACTACTGAGTGAGTTTGCTAGCAGTGAACCATATCTTGGAGAGATGGAGCTGTTGGAGCTGTTGACTGACGACGACGACGACGATGATAATGAACCAGAATGTCATCATCAATTGCTCTGTTTGGAGGAAATGGACCTTGTTGATAGTGAAACCCCTCCAAGCAGTATTAATATCGATGATGTAGTTCTAGATCCAATCACAGGGAACTTTTGTGTTCGTCGTCGCTTATTTAGTGATATGAGCTCATCATCATCATCATTATCATCGGAAGAATCTGAATAAGTCTTTGTTGTCTTCAAATAGTTTACTTTAAATACAAAGCGGGGAATAGATCAGTTTGTGGTTATAGTGAGAATCACTTACTGCTCTATTCCCCGTTTTGGTAATATCGTTGTATGACCTTGACCCATTTACAAGATTGAAAAAGTGGGGTAACGTATACATTTAATGGTGGGGGAACGTCTATTTAAAGACGATGCAACAGTGTATATTTATCATATCGGCATGATGAACCCACCAGGAAACTCCGTTTGCTACAGCTTTCCCCTCATCGATATCGATGATGTGATAAAACTTACATCAATAACAAAACGGTTTGTACTCGAAAGGCGACTCATAAAAGTCGATGTAATTCCACAAGATCTTCGTTCGGCAATGTTGACCATCGAATATGTTAAAGATGAATCTACAACTGAAGATCCCTATTGTTTTATGAAATTTTTAGTTGATCGAGATGCAATGTGTACAATCCGACTTCACATCCGAGTTTAAAATCTATCAAATGTTCCTGTTGGAGAAAATTGTCTTAGTTAAATACAGAGCGGGGAATAGATCAGTTTATGGTTTGATATGAAATCATTTACTGCTCTATTCCCCGTTTTGGCAAATATGTTCAATGACCTTGACCTAAATACAGAACTTTGTACCCTTCAGCTACAATAGTAAATATAAAATGCAAAAAAAATAGTAAACTTAACGTAATACGTACCCCCACCACTTTTGCTAGGGTATAAATAGAGGGGTATTTGCAGTGTTTTTCATTATTGCTTTGACCCTTGCGGAGATCGCACCTACATTATGCATCGCTGCGATATTTGCAAGTCTTCATTTAAGGATGAATTTCTTTTAATGATTCATAATGAACTAAAACATAACAACAACCAAGATGAAAAATATGAAGAAGAAGAATTGAAAGAAATAGATCAAATGTTAGCTCAACACCAACATTCCAGACCAACTGTAATTCAATATGCACCATCAACATCGACTTCTACCTCTGCTCTGTCTACACTTCACCGTCCTTCAACATCATCAGCTGCATCGACTTCTACGCCTGCTCTGTCTACACTTCATCGTCCTTCAACATCATCAGCTGCATCGAGTTCTACGCATGCTCTGTCTACACTTCACCGTCCTTCAGCATCAACAGCAGTAAATGTAGAACTACATGCCCGAGCACTTCCGGGTAATGTAGTAACCCACTTTAAAATTGACAATGCAAAATTACAACTTGAAGAATTTTTAAATAACGCAAAAGGATTGGTAAGTAAAACTCTGCAAAATGAATTAAAAAGATTAAATTTTATCAAATTTGGCCTATTACTAGATGGTTTATTTACAAACATTCAGAATGAAACTTCACCGAGAGGTTTCTTAACAAAAAACCGAACTATTATGTCTTCCTCAGATATTGATTCAATCGTATCTGAATGTTTTGAAGAGCTAATGACAAAAATACAAGAACACGAAGGAAGAGGATCTGGATGGAGTTTGTTAAGCATCACAGGGCTAGACTTAAGAGTGCACAAACACGGTTATGGAATTCGTGGCAGTAGCTATATCCCTTTACCAACAAAGATTAGAAATACCTTCTCCTGTATTAATGTGCAAAATGAAAATAATGAATGTTTTAAATACGTTATGTTGGCTAAATATGTAAAAAACCATCCTGAAAGACCAAGTCAAAAATATGAAGAAATACAACATAAGTATAATTTCCAGGGAATGAATTACCCTGTTGCAATTACTGATATATCAAAATTTGAAAAGCAAAATCCTTCAGCTTCTGTCAACATTTTCGGCTTAGATTCGTCAAACAATGCGTACCCCTTGCGCATAACACCTATTGAGCGCAGAGATCATACGGATTTGTTATTGATCACTAAAGGGGACATATCCCACTATGTCTACATAAAAAACTTTGCAGCTCTTGTATCTAAACAAATATCAAAAAAACACGGAGAGAAAACCATTTGTAAAAGATGTTTTTGTCATGTAGGCAAACCATTAAGAAGGGGAGGTTCAGAATGGTTAGTAGAATATCAAAGGTTATGTAATGGAAACTATGAGGTTAGAATTAAATTGCCACATTCCAGCAGAGCGCAGATAAAATTTGACAAAATAATACAACAATACCGTGTACCTGTTGCTGTTTACGCTGATTTCGAGTCTTCTTTACATCCACTTGAACAACAAGAAGAGGACGTTACAAGAAGAAGCAAATACCAACTTCATTCACCAAACAGTTATTGCATACTAATTAAATCCACGTTGACTGAAGACCATCTTCAAAAATATGGACTATCATCTTCTCCAAAGATTTATCGCGGTGAAGAAGCAGCCAAATACTTTGTCGATGATCTGTATGAAATAGCTGCAAAGGTAGAAGAACTGTATGGAACAAAGGTACCCATGTCACCTATGGAAGAAGAAGAGCTTCAACATTATTATTCAACAACAACGTGTTATTTGTGTAATAACACCTTTACACTGGATAACGTTAAAGTTCGTGACCACGATCATCTTACGGGAGCGTATAGAGGTGCAGCCTGTAACGCTTGCAACTTGAACTACAAACTACCATATTTCATCCCCGTAGTTCTGCACAATCTGAGTGGTTATGATTCGCACTTCATAATCCCCGAACTAGGAAGAGATAATGGAGCAATAGACGTTTTGGCTACTACAATGGAAAAATTTATAAGCTTTTCAAAAAAGGTGGGTAAAATTAAATTAAGGTTTGTTGATTCATTTAGATTTATGCCTTCAAGCCTCATGAAATTATCTGAAAATCTAAGAAGAACAGATTTGATAGAAACAAGCAAAAGTGTACCCAATAGTAAAATGGATTTGGTTCTTCGAAAAGGAGTCTTCCCCTATGATTACATCGATGGACTGCATAGATTTGATGAAACATCACTACCTCCACCAGAACACTTTAAAAACAAACTTAATGATTCGGAAATATCACTTGAGGACTATCAACACGCACGTCGAGTATGGAACGAGTTAGATATGAAGACCTTAGGAGATTACTCGGACTTTTATGTCAAACTAGATGTAACTCTTCTTTGTGATGTAATGAAAGAATTCCGAAACACTTGTTTTGCTGCCTACGGTTTGGACCCTCTACATTCGTATACTTCACCAGGATTAGCTTGGCAAGCCATGTTAAAAGAAACAAAATGCAAACTCCAACTTTTAACAGACATTGACATGGTTTTAATGGTTGAAGCTGGAGTAAGAGGCGGATTGACCCAAAGTGTTACCAGACATGTCAAAGCCAACAACAAATACCTACCCGATTATGATGAAACCAAACCGTCAACCTATTTAGGATATTTCGATGCAAATAACCTGTACGGTTGGGCAATGTCAAACCCACTTCCTTTTGATAACTTTAAATGGATTAATCCCGACTCTATTGGCGATATTTTACAAATTCCGAAACATGGTGACACTGGATATATTTTGGATTGCGATTTTGAATACCCAGAAAATTTACATGATCTTCATTATGACCTTCCACTTCTTGCTAAAACAGAAATTTCACCAATTGGAAAACACCCCAAATTAATGATGACATTAAATAATAAACAACGCTACGTGGCTCACTTTTGGGTGGTTCAACAAGCTATCGAATTAGGACTACGTCTAACAAAAATTAATATAGTTTTGGAATTTTCTCAATCATGCTGGTTGAAACCCTACATTGATTCAAATACCATCAGAAGAGCAGCAGCTACATCAGACTTTCAAAAAGATTTTTTTAAATTAATGAATAATGCGATATTTGGAAAAACATTGGAAAACAAAAGAAGACACAAAAATGTTAAACTTGTTACCGACGCAAAAAAATTACAGAAACTAGTACAGCAGCCAAATTTTGGAACATCTATAATTATTAATGAAAAACTTGTAGCAGTGTCCATGAAGAAGACGAGTGTGAAGATGGATCGTCCTTTGTATATAGGCATGTCAATCTTGGACATCTCAAAAACACACATGTACGATTTTCACTACAACAAAATGGTAGCGTTCTACGGAAGAGAAAATATATCTATTACATATATGGACACTGACGCTTTTATACATCGCATAGTAACATTGGACATGTATAAAGATTTACGTACATTTATTTACAAGAACGATTTTGATTTCTCCGATTATCCAAAAGATCATCCAAACTACGACAATGACAGACACAAAAAAGTACTAGGCAAATTCAAGGATGAGGCTAATGGTGTTCTGCTTGAAGAGATTGTTGCACTGATGTCTAAACTATATTATTTGAAACTCTATAATGAAAAAGAAGAAGAAAAGAAGAATAGCTATATTAAGAAAGCTAAAGGTGTAAAGAGTTTATATTTAAAAAAGAAAGTGCATTTTGAACACTACAAGCAATGCTTATTTGAAGATAACATCATTACAGCTAAATTCAACACCATCAGAAGTTTTAACCATCAGCTGTACAGCGTGACTGAAGTTAAAAAGGCGCTATCCTGTAATGACGACAAAAGACAAACCCTTCCAGACAAAATCAACACATTGCCATTCGGCCACTACTCCCTCAACCCTATTGACGAGTAACCTTTTCATCGTCCTAGATCCTTGATCCTTTTCCTTTCCGTAAAAAAGGGGAAACACAGCAATGTTAAGCTGTGTTTCCCCTTTTTTTACACAAGTTTTGAATGACCTTGAACTATATGTATATATAAGCAGATTTATACCAAAGAATATTTAATACCATATCAGCTGCCTTCGTGAAACCATCATGTCAGACCTGAAGGAGAAGATTATTAATGAACTACACAAACCTGCAAGAATAAAGTTTCCAAGAAGAAATACTGTTATAAAAGGGATAAATGATCTATATCAAGCGGATCTAATTGAAATGCGACCGCATAGCAGAATAAACAAAGGATTTAAATATATACTCACAATTATTAATTGTTTTATAAAAGTTGCAGACGCTTTGCCTCTAAAGGACAAGACTGGTAAAAGCGTAACAGAAGCCATGGAAATAGCCATAAAAAGAGATAAAAACAAAATTAAACATTTACAAACTGATGATGGAACAGAATACTTTAATACAAACTTTGCACAGTTAATGAATAAATATAAAATAAATCATTATTCTACAAATTCAGAGAAAAAAGCTGCTATTGTAGAAAGATTTAATAGAACCTTAAAAGGAGCACTGTATAAACAATTTTCAAAAAGAGGTTCTTACGTATGGTATGATGTTTTACCACAATTAATAAATGATTATAACAACAGGTTTCATAGAACTATTGGTATGAAACCTAACAAAGTAAATAGAAGAAATGCAAAAGATGTATTAAAACGCATAAAGAAAAATACAAAGCCTAAAGTAGAAAAAATGCAGCCAAGAAAATTTAATGTAAGTGATAAAGTACGGATTAGTAAATATAAGGGAGTGTTTACCAAAAAATACCTTCCCAATTGGACGAATGAAGTTTTTACAGTGTATAAAGTGCAACCGACTGTACCTGAAACGTATATCCTAAAAGATAACAAAGGAGATTTGTTGCAAGGTGCATTTTATGGACATGAAATGTTAAAGTCAACAGTAGGTGATGTATATCTTGTTGAAAAAGTGTTACAAAGAAAAAAGGACGCAGTTAAAGTGCGGTGGTTAGGGTTTAACAAAACTGAGGATTCATGGATACCTATAAAGGACTTGGTTTAATACAAGCAACTCATTTCATCGTTAACCTTTGAGCAGGATGGAGATTATTCACCATAAAGATCGATTCAATATTAATAACATAGATGATTTAACTGTGGATAACGTTAAAATCAACAATGGTAAACACGGTAGTTTACTTCCAAACACTGTTCGATGTATAGTAAGTGGCCCCTCAAACTGTGGAAAGACCAATGTTGTCTTTAATTTGATCACTAATCCGCAGGGATTAAGGTTTAGTAACCTATATATTTTTTCAAAGTCTCTACATCAACCAAAGTATCAATTGCTGGATAAAATCCTATCTGATGTGTCTGATGTTAATTTTTACAAATTTAACGCTAGTGATAGCATTATGCAACCAAACGAAGCGAAACCGTATTCTGTATTTATATTTGACGATGTATCTTGTGAAAATCAGGATACTATTAGAAACTACTTTGCCATGGGAAGACATAATAACATCGACAGCATATATATAGGACAAACTTATAGCAAAATCCCAAAACAACTTATCAGAGATAATGCAAATATTCTAATTGTATTCAAACAAGATGATACTAACCTAAAACATATATATAACGATCATGTGAATGCGGATATGCCATTTGAAAAGTTTAAAGAGCTTTGCGGAAAAGCATGGGCGGAAAAGTATGGATTTTTGGTTATTATGAAAGATCAAGCTATAAAAGATGGTCGTTATAGAATAGGTTTTGATAAATTCGTTTTAATACACTGATTAGCGGTATTACTGTACAAGTCGTCAAGGTGTGAAGATGGTTAACCAGGAAAAGCTATTAAAGGAAATAAAATCACTTAGTGATTCTATTAGACAAAAAAACCGAGCTTTAAAATCAGGTATAAATGAAAGAGAGCAATTTTTAGAAACAACATTCAAACCTGTTACTGAACCTTTAAAGCGATTAGCACAAAATATGGAAAAACCTTCAATTCGCTTCGAAGGAGACAAAATGCTACCAATTTCCAAATATGAAGAAGAATTTCAGAATGATGAAAGTTCTGACCAGTTACAAACATCTGAAGAAAGCGACGAGTATGAAGAAAGCGGAGATATAGGAGATTTAAGGGAAAAGAACATTGCAGGAGATACAAGTACAGAAGATACAAGTGCGGAAGATACAAGAGCAGAAGAAGAGGATATCAACCCATCCAACTTAAGCAAATTAGGCACAGATATTATGTTTAAAGGAACACTTGGAAGAAAATATACATTAAAAATGTTACATGGCACACATGCTAATCGAAATTATCATACATATGGAGCTAGAATAGAGGATAAAGGATTAATGATTGGAGATAGAAAGTTAGATATAAACGAAAATGATGATATAGTTATTGGTGATAAGAAATATAAAGGTACAACAGGTTTGTTTGAACTCATCTTTAAAAATAATCCTGGTAAATATACTAAAAAGGATTTACAATTGTTTAAAAATATACTAGAGTATACAAATGCACATAGAAAAAAATATTCCAAAGACCTACCTATTCATAGAAACAGGTCAATAAAATACACAAACATTATATCTAGTCTTTTCCCCTCGAAATCAAATAAAGCTCCAATTAAAAGAAGAGCTTTATCTTCTGCTGAATTAAATGTTTTGCATAAAAAAAGAAAAACAACTGATCCTACTACATCTGGAAGGGGATTATTAAAAAATTTGTATAAAACCAATATAATATATTACAACGATATAAATAAGTTAATTGATCGAATGAGGTTATTACATGAAGCTATGGAAGCCGGGCACACTGGTTTAGAAAACGAATGGGTAGCTTTGGTTGATGAACTGCGAAAACGAGAAATAATTGTTCAGTAGACGTATATATATATATATATATATATATATATATATATATATATATATATATAGTAAGAACCTAAACTATAGCGATTCAGTTACATCATGAGTGTGGACAAGTTTGGACGGTATTCCGAGTTTGGAGTAAAATCTGGATATAGTGAAAAAAGAGCTGGGTTTCCGTTAACACCTGATGGTAATTATAATTTTGAAGGAAAAGTAATTCAAAATGTTGGTGATCCGCTTTTGTCTTCTGATGCGGTTACGGTACAATATATGGATAAAAGAACCCCGATTGTACACGAAGACCATTGGGGATTTTCCGGTAAAAGGTTAAGCAATATAAAACATCCCATTTATGATGGTGAAGCAGTAAATTTAGCGACTTTAAAATTGTTAACGATTTACAAAAAGAATGAAACTGATACAAGCTATGATGTAAAAAAATTAAAATTGTCAAATGTAGGTGATTGTGAGCAGGATGGAGACGCTGTAAATAAGAAAATATTTGATATAGTACACAAGAAATGGACTACAGAATATGAAAAACATATGGAAAGGTTTGGTGCAGCTTTATTTAATTATATCCATCGGGCTTCAGGAAGAGCTGTAGCTTCAGATGTTGACAGCCACAATTATTTAGACTGGAAAAAGATACACAATCCAGAAAAACCTAATCAATTAGATAAACCGTCTGAGCCTTCTAAAGTCAAGACATTAGGAAAGGGGGATAAAGTGAATGTGATTAATGAACCAACAGAAAACGATGAAGATTATATAAGAGAAAAAAGAATTTAAATACTCATGATAAGGGATAAAGCATCAGTCATATTCGAGAGATAATACAGAGAGGATGATGGAATCCAATATTACTGCGTGGAGTTTAATATCCCAAGAGCCGAGATTTCCCCAAGGAGTGCTGACAGATGGTTTTGTTCAACGGTTTGATAGATATATGGATTGGGAACAACTTTCCATACACTACCTCTTCACAATGACTATGTTAAGAATTTATTTTCACAGAGTTAACTGGATTCATATTTTACAAAGACAACAGTTTTCAGAAGACTTCCTTGTAGAGATGACATCAAATTTTAATAACTGTTGGGAAGTAATAAGTAAATATCAAAATCTCTCTGAAAATTACATTGACAATTTTAAAGATAAACTAGACTGGAATGTGTTATTTAATTACCAACGATTAAGTGGCAAGTTTCTAAGGGAACATGACAACTATTTAGATTTTATTCATTTTACCGAAAACAACGATACCATCACCAGCGGAGAAACATTTGAAACATCTTCAATTACACCTTATTTCTATTTTTACTACTTTTATTTATTATGTCTACATTTAATTAATTAATCCATTTCTATATAATAAATGGATTTTAAACAGTATATATAATACAAGAAGCCAAGACTAATATTACATTCATTGTAAAACCTTTATAGAGTGCACCTACTGATTGTAAGTTTGGCTATAAATAGTCATGCCGAGGGCTAAACGCATCAGTCATAATCGAGAGAGATTACAGAGAGGAAGGGGAATAGCATCAACAGCATTTTCTCTATTAAGTAAACCGGTTGGAGCTATAGTTAACAAGGCGATTGATTTATTACCTGTGGAATTACATTTACCTGGAGGATATCAATATTGTGGTCCTGGAACCAAATTAGAGAAACGGCTTGCTAGAGGAGATCCTGGAATAAATAAGCTTGATCAGGCCTGTAAACAGCACGATATAGCGTATTCCAAATTTGGTGATACAAAAAATAGATCAATAGCAGATAGAGCACTTTCTGAGAAAGCTTGGCAAAGAGTAAAATCTAGTGACGCGAGTATTGGTGAAAAAGCAGCGTCTTTAGCAGTAACAGCAGCAATGAAAGCAAAAACTACGTTTGGAGGAGGAAAGAGAAGAAGGCGTGGGAAAAGACCCGCTAAGAAACAAGGAGGTAATATCAGAAGAAAACGTCGATCTACTAGTGGTAAAGGTAAAAAGAAACCAACAATATGGTCAATGATAAAAAGGGAGGAGGACTATACCTAAGACCGTATCGTGTGTATTAAATAAGAAAGAGCAATTAATAATTAAAAACAAAGAATTAACCAATGAAGAACTGATTACATATGCTTCTTGTTTGAAAATCCCATTTTTTAGAGGAGTATTTATGAAAGATGAATTACCGGTTAAAATGTGGAAAAATGAGACTGGTATAGTAAATTTGGATAATAGTGAAGGATTAGGCACTCATTGGGTGTGTTACAAGAAACTTGGTGAAACGATTTATTATTTCGACAGTTTTGGAAACCTTCCACCACCGAAAGAACTTCAACAATACTTTCGTGCGGCAGAAAATGTTTTTTACAATTATACAAGAAAACAACCTGATGATACATCCATTTGCGGTCATTTATGTTTAGACTTTTTAGCTAAAAGTGTTAGTCAACTTTAAGATGTCTTCGTATACAGTGTCATTAACCGGTAACTCATGTACTTTGCGCAGTATTCTGTTTCCAGCGCTACGTTTGCAAAAAGGAAGACTATGGGAAGCCGCATTATTGGATTTAACAACATATAACTCTATTCCAAACGTTAGTGAAGGAATTAATAACAAAATACATTATTACAAGACAAAAGATAATAAAGGAAAATATTCAGCTTTGGAAGAATTCAGTTTACCAACAGGAGCTTATGAAATTGATAATATAAATGAAGTTATACAAAAACATATGGGAAAAGAAAATAACGATAAAAGGCAATAACAATACAATGAAAGCCGAAATTACTTCTAAGTATTATATTGATTTTGGCCAAGAACGTTCAATTGGTAGTTTATTGGGGTTTTCTAGGGAAACAAAGGTATTAGAACCTAATACAACTCATTCTGGGAATAGAACTGTGACGATCATCAAAGTAAACAACATAGACATTACATGTAACATTATACAAGGATCTTACAGAGATGGAGAAAATCGGCATATATTACACACATTCTACCCATCAGTCGCACCGGGTTTCAAGATAGTAGAAAAGCCTCAAAACCTTGTGTACCTACCGTTAAACACCAGTTTCATTTCAGACATCGTGCTGAACATAGTGGATCAAGACGGAAACCTTATTGACTTTCGAGGAGAAGCTATTACTGTAAGAATACATATAAAATCATCCGCTTAGATAATGGGGTTATCATTTAAAAAGAGAGAGCCAACCAGCAAAGAGGTCAGTAGCTCATCAGCTGTAGAAGGATTAACAAGTGACAACATTCGTTTTCTAGAAGAAATTGGATTAAAGGTCATTAACAATGGATATACTGGATATAGCGCAGGGCCCAACATTCGACGAGACCTTATGGGAAAAGGAATATCACACGCACAACCCTTACGCTTCGTCCAAATTAAACAATAACGATGAAATTAGGATTCCTATACAACAACAAGACATTTATACTCTTCCATGCGAAAGTTATTTATATATTGAAGGAAAAGTAACAAAAGCTGACGGTACTGTTGGAACCACTGTTCCGTTCATAAATAATCCTATGGCATTTTTGTTTGACGAGATTAGATATGAAATTTCAGGAGTTACAGTCGATTCAACAAAAAAGGTTGGAATTTCCAGTACATTAAAAGGATTAGCGTCTTTAACACCAAATGAGAAGAATCTGTTAGCTGTTGCAGGATGGGTTGCACCAGACAAAAGTATAATTACTCCTGACGCTTCGGGAAACTTTGATTTTTACGTACCTTTAAGATTACTTTTAGGATTTGCTGAAGATTACAGAAGAATAATAATAAATGTAAAACAAGAACTAGTTTTATTAAGGTCATCAAACGATAATGATATTATTAAAGCATCTGCTGGAACAACTGAAGCCAATTTAGACTGGAAACTAACATTAGACAAGATTGTTTGGAGAGTACCACATGTGCGACTAAATGATGAACACAGGATTACATTATTAAGAAAGTTAAAATCAGATCGAGACATTGTAATGCCATTCAGAAGCTGGGAGTTTCATGAATACCCCGTTTTACCTTCAACACAACGGCATACATGGACTGTAAAAACTTCTACTCATTTGGAAAAAGCGAGATATGTAATCTTTGGATTACAAACAAAGAAAAAAAAAGTATATTAACTGAAAATGCTGGTGAATTTGACCATTGTAAATTAACAAACTGTAAAGTGTTCCTGAATTCACAATTCTTTCCCTACGACAACTTTAATATCTCTTTTGATGAAAAAAGGTACAGTGTTTTATACGATATGTACGCTAGGTTCCAAAATTCATATTACGGCAAAACAAACACACCTCTACTATCTCCCGTACAGTTTGAATCGAAAGCTCCGATTGTTGTAATTGATTGCTCCAAACAAAACGAATCTGTAAAATCGTCTAGTGTTGATATAAAAATAGAAATGGAATTTCAAGAAAACGTACCTGCAAATACATCTGCGTATTGTTTAATTTTGCACGATAAAATTGTTACATACACACCGTTGACTGGTATCGTAAAGACGGTATTGTAAAACGTTGTACCACCACCGGCACCGCCACTGTCGCTAACCTATAAATAGCGGAGCAACAATGCAGGTCTTCAGTTGATCGTCTATCGTCGCATGGGCAACATCTTCTACAAAATGAGTTCTCCATCTGTTGTACAAGGTGATGCAGAGGTAGCACCGTTATTGGAACGTGATAATACTAGTGAAGAAGAAATCATCAAGGAAATAACTGCATTTTTAAAGTTTGGTAAAAGAGATAGAGAGGAGGAAAGTAATGCAGACCCATCAAAGGTAGTACCAAAGAGGAAGAAGAAAGTTGAAGAAAATATTCCTCCTCACATTTTAACTGAAGTTTTTTTGCGAATCTTTTACCCCATCTCAGCATGCATCAGTAAAAGTGTATCAGTTGGATTGATGAAGTCATTGGATTATTCCCCTACAGTAATACTACACCATGGAACAAAAAAGGTTTTATTTTCGCAAAATGCTTGGGAGTCATTTTTGAAACATGTACATTTAATAGAATGTTATTTAACTAACAGTTTGTGTGGAAGGAAAACACATATTCGACTTTTGGATTGTGACAATGAAATCGATATTGTTAAACATCGTGGACAACTACAAGTGCGAATTAGAGACTTGACTCAACATGAAAATAAGATTCTACTGTCACGTGAAGAATTCTACGTTTTAAACTACGCAACAGAACCTATTACAAGGTACATGAGACAGTTGGTATTTGCAAGCGCTATTATTAAAGAATATTTGGTCGATACTTTGGAAAAACAACCTGATAGCACCATCGTGTACGGACCTGTGGATACATCTATTTTTAATAGAATACCTCATGAAGTTTTCATGTGGAGAAAGTTAAAGGATTTTGAACCACTTGTAGAAATCGCTACAGAAGCTACAGAAGAAACAACACAGGAAGAAGAAACGGAGAAACAAGAAGAATAAAACGAAACACAAGAAGAAGAAGTTAAAAAAGACTAAAGTTTGACTTAGTAAAGAAGAACACACGTGGGGTAGGCCTATTGGGGACGGTGCCCACGTTAAATATACACCAACGCGCCTGCAACTGTACGGCCTGGTATTTAACCTACCGTGGTGTGGAAAACAGTTTAGTTGATCGCTAGGTGCCATGATGAGCGGAGGGGATGAAGAAGTGAGTGTAAAGCCTTGTGTAATAGAATTTCAAGCATTTCGAAATAATGATGATAGGTTTATTATCAAGGAATTAGTAATTTTAGACTTGCTTACATTTGTAGCCTACCCATTCACGTTTGATGCTCCTTTTTCTTTTAACAAACTTAACACCAAAGCAAAAAGTACAAACAAATGGATAACAAACTACTTTCATCACATACATTGGTATGAAGGATTTATAAGCTACAGTAATCTGCACAGTATTATGTTTAACTTTTGCAAACAATATTCACATATATACACAAGAGGATTAGAAAAAAAGAACTGGATACAAAAGTACACGCACGGTGATGTTTTCGATATAACTATCAGTAAGGACTTTAACATTAATCTCGGTAATATTTGTGTCGCTGCAAAAGATCTTAAACACGGCCAAACAAACTGTGCATTGTACAACGCGTATCGTTTGGCTGCTTACTTGAAACAAACGCAGGAATGTGGTGGGGGTAGCGGAGAACAGAAATGTGGTGGGGGTAGCGGGGCCTATAAATACGAGGAGACAGCACCGCTCCAGCACGAGTATTATTCGAGACTCCGAAGAGGCAACATCACAGAAGACACCACAACCACCACTGACGAAGATGGCATCACAACAGTTTCTACAAACACTGGTTGATCAATTCAACACTCATTCAAAATCCGACCTTCTGCTAACTAAAAAGTGTTCAGAATTAAAAGAACAAAAACACTACATTATTCATAACATCAAGAAAGTGGAAACCACACATGGAGAAGCAATTCTAGTTTCATTGAGCGAAGGACCTTTCACTCCAGGAGATGAGCCGAAGTTTCAAGTATTTCTTCCAAAACGATTTGTTCAACTGCTACAAAATGAAGATTTGCGAGATATTCAACCGGGGACGTTGTATTTGGTATCATACGGTGTAAGCGGCAACAACTCGACGGAACTCACTCTGCACATCACGCATCCTTGTACATAATGTCTTTGTTTGTATTTTTCTGTTTGTATTTCTAGTCATCAATGTTAGACTTAAGCTTATTGTATTGTAAGATGTTTGTTTAATAAAGAAAATATAAAAAAAAAAAAAAAAAAGAAATAAAACAGCAACACAGCAGTATATTATTTTATATACTGCTGTGTTGCTTTTTTTTAAATTTCAAATGGATGACCTTGAACTTTCATTCAGGGTTAACTTATGAAGAGGTATAAAAGAGAGGGAGCAGTGAAGTTAGTCTCAGTCTTGTCTAACACACGCTGCAGCTAACATGTCGGTGCCACCTATGAACAATTTATTTTTCGATAACAATTTGAAGACATATTGTTGCGAGTTACAATGTTTTAAAATACCAGGCGATCAAGTTGACGGGAAAGCTTGTCGTAAGTGCAAGTGTTTCAGCTATTGCATATGTAGATGTAAAACGTATCAAATGAACCGACAAGATAAAATACAAGAATTACGCCGAAGGATTGCATTACTGTGGCGGCGAATGTAGTAGCAACCATCTGCCTCGCACCACCTGCCGCCTGCCATCTGCTGTCCGCCATCTTCTCCGCCCCACCACACTTTTACCCCCACCATTTCGTTTCATACCAGAACGCTAGCTAGCGAATAGTCAGTACACCTCCGGCTCTCGACTGGTGAACATCGAGTGCTCTTCACAAACTAAAACATTATATTAAAATGTCCATTAAAATTAGGTGTATTCATTATGACTCTATTCATCTTGCGACTTACCAAGACCTCGAGGTGTTTAGTGAAGAGTTAAGACTTCTTATTGCGTCCGGTTACGATTTATCTTTGGAACTTTACGCATCAAAAAACAACATGGACTCTGCGCAGGGAACGAAGTATCTACCGTCTTTCTTCAGAAAGCAAAGTGATGGCCGCAACTCGTCCGGATCAACAACATCGATGACAACCAACAACGGGGAACTATTGTAAACATGAGTTATTGTAAATAAAATAAAGTAATATTTGTAATATGAATTATTGTTAATAAAATAAAGTAATATTTGTAATTGTTCTACCTCGCACTCGTATCATTCGATTGTTTCATTCGATAATTTTCATTCGATATTTATTATCGATTAACTATCGAATCACAATCGTTTTACGAGTGCGAGGTCGATTTTTTTAAAAAAACTTCACCGTGACCTTGAACTTTGAACTTTTACTCATTTCGTCACAAAACCGCCTACGTCACTGGCTCAGACTCAGATGACGTCTTTCATGACTCAGCGCTTCCGGTCACGTGACCGGAAGCTGTCAATCACTTGGCCCAGAAGTCCCCTTTCCCTACTACTGTAAGTATTCCTCATTGGATAAACGATCTTCCTTATCTCTAATTCCCACTTTTTATCTGATTCTTCCCTCTTCCGTATCGTTCCTAAATACGCTCCTAGAATAGGGGAAACCGTAACAGTCAGCTTGGTCAGTTTTCCAGCGCATTACTTAGGGCGTGGACGGTTTTCCGTTTCCGCTTGACCGCCGCGCCAACACCTTGCCCCGTCTCCGCGCCTGTTGCACATCCTCTTCCGGCGATGGGAGGCGCGGACAGCGCCACACGAGCGAAATGTGTAGGCGTTTCCCTACTTTATAAACTACTTACAACATCATAATAGGCCCATGTCCGGTTGACGAATGGTTACTCGGTTATCATACATTTCGTTCATTTAGAGGAAATATATTTGCGATAATTCCAAATTAAATTCAAATTTTTTGTTAGGTCTACATTCTAAAATTGTTTTAAGAGTTTCTAAATCCGTTTAGTAGTTACGAATGAAGTACTGCAGACAAATAAACTAACATTGTCTACATAACATATCCCTTTGTCTGTGATAACATGGATAGAACTATTTATAAATTATTATAATTCTGATAAGTCATTCGGCATACAATATGAAGACGAGCGTAAAGCACAGTTTACAACCCAGTGTTGCAATAACTGTAAAGTATAAGAGGCTGTTTACAGTGATGTTGACCCGGTTTTAGCCGGTTTTAGCGGCTTATCTAGCAGTCATGCAAACAACCTTCCCTTTACCACCCCCTCGACATCAATCAGGGAGGGGGACAACAAAGGAGGTCCTAGCCCACAACCTTGAGTTAGGCCGGTATACTTGGGGGCGGACATAGGTCGACCTGTTTTGCTATTCTCTTTTATTTTTAAAACGCCATTGTGAAAATCACTTCTGAATTTTACCTTTCATATTGTATATTGTTTCGTCGTTCGGTTGTTTTAAGAGTGTATTAATTTTGTATTAATTTAGTTTGTGTTAAGAGTAATGAAATGTTTAGCTTTAAAATTCCAGATAATACAACTTTGATAGGTAGAGCTGGGTTCAAATTTATTATTCAAATTTCACGATTAAGCTAAGTCAAAATACATGCTAAGGTTCTTCAAGGTGTCGTGAGGATTACACAAGCGTTTTAAGAAAAATTGTTTTCTCGACTACTTCTAAAAATGCAGCAATGAATATCTAACGGAATATTCAACACACGGAAGCAGACGGATGAACTTTAAATTGTAGCAACCCGTTCGTTCATCATACGAATTTTTCGCTTTGCTATGCGATTCACTAAAACCACATAAATCACTATTACTACCAGCTTATTTTGAGTCATTAAGCTAAATAAGCGACCTTCTTTCAGACTTGTACACAATGTAAGCAACAAACGGTTTAAGGGCTGTTCCTATGATTGGAACAGTCCTAGATTCTAAGATTCTCTTAGTTGTTGTGTAAGCTGAAAAGCTTGCAAACCTTTGCAGGACGCGGTGAGGCAAGAATATAGATAATGCCACATGCAGTAAGTGAATCCGATGTTGGAGCCTGTTAAACTGAAACTGTTTTAAGGCACATACGGTTTTCAGGGTTGTCATTCATTGTAAAGCTATTGCCAGAAATAATCCAAACGAATGAATAGTCTAATTTGAACATAAGGCTTATTTCCAGCCTAGTCTGGACTGACGTCACTAATTTCCTTACGTTCCAGGTATTCTTCGCACTTGATACAGATTTCAGATCAGATTCCGCAAAAATCTACATTTATTGTAAATGATGGCAAATGTTACAGTAATTTAATAAATAAAATAAACTCATCATCACCAACAATGAATTTAAAATACCCCCGTAGCAACAAACCTGCGTACTCAGGGAATTTCCAATGCAAGTAATGTTTCTCACTACCAAATAAAGCCACTCACCAAGTTTCATATAAATACACGAATAAATAAGTGATCTATGATATTTTATTTATTCTCCACAAAAATAACATTGAAAGCTCAGTACGCAGGTTTGCTGCAACAAGGTACACAAAATATTTTTTTTGCAATTATCAATATAATTTAACAAGTCAAATATGCATACACAATTTTATTAATTTATGTTCATAATTAAGGGAGATATTACATTTTACTTATTCTCCATAAGAATAACATGGGGCTGAGTATGCAGGTTTGCTGCTGCGGGGAAAATTGGCAACAAATTATTTTTCGTGCAAATATCAACGGGAAGCCACATGCCAAGTTTCATCAACATGCATTCATAAATAATCAAGATATCAAATTTGTATTATTCTCCATAAGGATAACATTGGACAACGTTCTGTGTTTAGCACTTTGAATATATCTGCAACAGTTGGACGTAGAATCACAATTTAAACACCAAAATACTTGTTTTGTATAGCTGAACTGATTGGTAAAAGCAAATGTGTGGTTCACATTAAAATTAACTGAGGAAAAGCAAAAAACCTTTTTCCCATAAGTTTGACATGGGAGATTTTATGAGCACGTTTTTTTTATTTTCTCCGTAGCCACTTAACCTAGCTTAGTGATTAAAAATAGTATATTATTTTGTTTAAGCTCTATAAAATGGTTGAATCCATAATTAAGTGTTTTAAACATTTTGGGGAAAAAATGCAAAAAACTGATTTTTAGAAAATTGTAAACCCCCATAAAACCCCTTTCCCATGGTCCGATTTTTCTGGTTTTCGAACTTACAGCCATCCCTTTACACATTTGAGCGAAATTTAATCGAAATCAGACGATTTTTACTTAAGTTATCGTGTAACGGATACATATATATATATAAATTTGAACGAATAGTGTTTTTGACATCTGGGACCTCAAAATAAAAATTTATCATGGTCTCGGGCTTAACTCTTACCATGCCACCTACGGTAATAGCTTCTTCCCTATAGGGGACATTTGCTAACAAAGTAAAATAATCTAAAGTCTTAATATTCATGAAGATAGGGAATGGAAAATCACTGATATAGAACTTTGTTATTTTAGCACCACCATCACCAATGAATCAAACTAAGTTAGTATGTTGTTTGCATTATGTGCCCTAAACACGCATGAAATTTTTTTTTATCATAAAAGACGATAACACATGAATCAGGACGCTGACACCCCACATATTGATCACAGGAAGACACTACGACCTACACCTGGTGAACTTTACGCCTAAGACCTACAATAATTGTGAAGGGAGGGGGAAGGGACATGCTGCCCTTTAAGTCAGGCTGTCTTTGTGCGACATGGGGTGTGTTTCAGTAAAGAGGAATAACACACTAATCCACCAATCACTCTTGTATTTGTTGCTTTCGTTGGCTGTGAATGATTGGATTAAATGAATATATATCCGAAATGTCTAAAGAGTTGTATTTACGTACATTTTTTGATAATGAACCTATTTTTGTTAACAACCCTTTAAAAACTTCCCTGTCTAACATTTCATCAACCTTCGATTGGCTTATTACAGTAATTATTCTGAATAACGATTGGAATCAGAATCATGTCTTTTAGATCAAGTGTTTTTGTCTTATCAAATTATTGACATTATAATCTATTTAACATTTAAATTATATATCCATATAGAATCTATATTTATAATCTATACTTATTTACATTACATCTTAGTATATGTATCCTTTTATCTTTGTGTTACGTATTTTGTATAACAAATTTGTTAACGTGAAACGGCGCATTAAGTGCAAATCCTGATATTGTGCTTCTGAATTTGTAATATGATGACGTTTATTTTATAATTTGCATGATTGACATCCTATGTAAAATAAATCTTGTTTTCAAATTTGTTTAGCTGGATTTCAAGCTTATTTCCACGAGAGTGCACGATAACGTGCATGAATTATTGACGTCCTCTGTTAATTCTTAATTGCTAACACTTGTGCAGGAAAATGTGGCGAGCAGTTGTTAACTACCTCTTTTGTTGTCATTAGAGCTAAAGAGGCCAATTGGGATTTCTTTTAAAAACTCTGGAAAATATATTCATAAAAATCCAAAATTTACGTAACAGCTTCTTATATATTTACCATACTATGTGTATCTGATTTTATAAACTTATAACTGATGCATTCTTAACCTTTACACATAGGCTATACTAAGTGCACGTTCATGTTTTACCACTTTTAGAGGATGGACATTAATTTCAATTAATTAAATAACACCTTGTTACAGAACAATTTTACAATAGTCATTTTGATTAAAAGAATGTTCAAAGATCAATTTAACTAAATTAAATTTATTTCGCAATTTTTTCAACCAAACCAACATTGCAAATGTTTGCAACTTCGTTTAAGTTACCTTTTTGACCAGACAAGTTTGAAGGGGTCATACGAAATAATACCTCAAATCTGTATCATCCACCAGGTTTTTGCGAATTAAAAAATGGTAAATTGCACAGAAAAAAAATATATAGAATACATTCTCGAAACTCGTTACTAAATCTAACTGAAGGCGAGTCGGGAAAATAGAGCTATGCAGCAAAACCGTCTGCTGGCTCGAATCCAGACCCGGATATCGTAACTCTGCAGCAAAGAGTCGACTCTCATTTGTCACTTTGTGTTTTTTTGTTTCATACAAACAATTTTCGGAATATCGGGGTTCACATAACAACGGGTGCCCTTTATGTTCATGAATTTACTGCATGGTAGATCAAGAAAGTAAACCACAATTAGCAAAATTAATGAAACTATCCCTTTAAATACAAAAATAAAATAAACACTACATAACAACAAGTAACATCTTACTTAAACTACAAGTTACCGTAAACTCAAGCTATCAAGTAATTTAATTGCACGAGGTTTTTAACTATTTGTTTGTTGGCGTTTTGCAATTTTGGGTATTAAATATCAACCAATCATAATTACAGTACACTGACAACTCCCACCCCTCACCCGCTTGGTCATATATATTATGTTCTTACCATATATATAATTTCATAAATTGTCTGTTATTTTATCTGTATATTTAGCATGTTTAACATGTTTAGGATACTACACAGCGTCTATGTCACAAACGTGCATTCCTAGGCGAACATGTTTGGAGCACAATTGGACTCGCCCACCTTGAACCAATCTATTTCACTTGTAGAAAATCTTGTGAAATATGCATTTTTCAAATCTAGAATTTAAAGATAAGCTCGTTTGACCAGTTTAATATGTTATTATTATATGAACAACTTATACATTCTCTGACATTAAACTGGATGGGTAATTAACGTAATTGTTCAAGAATGTATACTCGTAGCGATTCCTGATTGAACCGGCGTTGCATATAAAACTGAAAACTATTATTTAAATAATCACAACCTTTCGTTATTGTATTAAATGAATTAGGAAACCAATATTTTTCAGAGGCTTTCCCTCTCATGTTAAATATTATTTCGCATGACTAAACCAATCATACACTAACATAATTTACAATTTAGGCAGTAAGCTTACAGCTTTTATTTAGAAGCCACAAATCGAAGAAGCTTATTTGTTTTAATGTATAGCAGTAATTACTGTGTTATAAAGTTAACTCATTATTTTTTTACACGCATTCAGGCTAGAATAACAAATGTGCGTTGAAATGGTGCCTCAGGATATAAGTTTCGAAGAAATATTACCCTAATTTCAAAACGGATAGTTAATCGTAATAGAAACGATACATTAACCCACCAATAACACCTGTTGCCAGGTTTTGCAGAATAAGAATTCATAGATTTGAAATAAAACCAATAATTCGAGTTGTTTAATTATAAAAACTCAAATATAGACACATAGTAGTTTATTTATTTTATTGTCAATATATTTTACCACATTTACTAACGTTTACACCTTTAAACATTAACAAAAGGAACACCCTCATAAAATGCATATATAGTGTGCAAGTGCGCAAATTGCCTTGGGTCTTGGGATTTGTATTTATGTTTTTAAAGTCAATATTCTTACAAAATTAACACAAGAAAAATGTATCTGTTATAGAATATATCAGATGAAAAAAATAAAACAAAGAAGCGAAAAACATGGACCTGCTCCATTCTGCTAGCGAGGAATCAATACCATCTAGAGATTCGTCCTAGAGCTTCCTCAGTTTTGAGATGAAATCGGAAATACGATTTATAATAAATACAATCGTAAGCTAACTATTTCGAAAATAAATTTAATTGAGCAAATATGATTTTGTTTTTGGTATTTTTACTCGCAGAAACGATTAAGAGATGGAAATAAATTTTGTTTACGCACCTTCCAGAGGATATCCTAGCGTGTGCTTGCTGCGCGGAACTGCGTGCAGCACTGAGGCACGGGCACGCGCGCAGACACACGCGCAGGCGCCGAATCAGCTGATTGTCATTATCACTTTCATTCCAGCTTCTGACTCGAGTAGTGTCAACGAGAACGTTGGTGACAAGCGTTGAAGAGTCTTCACGGTCTTTGTGGAAGGAAATGGGATGTGCATGATAACATGGACCGTGGTCTTATGGAGACAAAAATAATTTGATGACGTTTTGACTTTGAAATTGTTTCCAATTCAAATAAATGAATGTTTCAAATAAACATTATTTGAAACATTCATATCTTATATCTTATAATTACAAGATAGTGGTCAGCGATCTGCAGAATTTTACTTTTAGCTTCAGTATTAGCTCGCAGGCATTAAATAACATTTCGAACTGATTTGTATGTTGCTTAAATAAGTATAAATAATTGGTATTAAAATTACATAGATTAAATGGAACGTTCTGTAAAAAATATTTGCACCATTTAGGAATATTTAATGGTATATTTTCCCCAAGGTTTCTCCCCAAGACTATTACCGTATTTTTGTTTCCTCAAGAGTTAATAGGTAAAGTTAGCTTTTATAGTTCTCCACCAACAAAACTTAATTTACATATTTAAAAAAATCATTCTGTAAAGTTAATTTATATGTTTAGCCATCCATCCACAAACTGTAAATGCTTCAATTTTGGTCAGTTGAAGTTCTCACCCCTCAACTTACAACTTACAAAAACAGTAAAGTCAGTTTGAAGTGAATCTGTTGAGATTATAAACACAAAGACTACAAACCATTCTATCGATGAACTTATTTAGCAACGTTTTGTCAAACTTTTCATTAACTTTGGCTTTTACATTAAGTTCATCGAGGTTCGTCCCAAAACTGCGGAATGTCAGAACTGCTCGAGAGTAGCTACTAAATGAGAGGGAGCAATATTGCCAACTAAGTTCATTCCTTAAAGTTCTGTTAAGACGATTCGTCATATTTTTATTAGGTGACTAAATAAATAGTCGATATTTTGTTAGAGATCTATTGTGACATTAGATTTGTCTACTTAAAGTGACAGAAATAATAATTAAACCGAGATTATTAACCGCAATTCACTTTCCCTTTGACATATCTGTAAATATAAGTAGGATTACAAATCCTCTATAAATCCAAAACACTTTTTGGAAAAAGCCAAGCGATCCGAAGCTAATCTAAGAAGCAATACTAAGCTATTTCATAATAAGCTAACTTTCTGAAACAGCACAAAAAAATTGTGAGTGTTTAAGGAGATGGGGGGGTTTTAGTTTGGTTCTAGGTTCCGAAGAAATTTTCTAAAAATATGTTACAAGATCAGATGTTGGTTCAGGAGGAATTTTCCAAATTATTTCTGGGGTTGACACAGTTACGTTATTACAAAACAGCTATTTTAAAACTACTCATAATTTAGAAACAAGATTTTTCTGGTATTAGCTATTACCAAGCCAAAGACTTGATCAGTCCGGTATCCTGAGGACTGACTCTCATTTTTATAACTTTAAAACACTAACCATATCCCTAACTACTAAGTATATACTTATAAAAGTTGTTTCGTTTTCACAAAGTCCCGTTCAACCGAAACGGATATGACTAATTATAGATATGGCTAATATAGTTTAATACGAAGACGGTGTGAATATTGCACCATGGACGATTAAACTCAACTCTCGTGGGCGCCAAAAAATCAACAATAAGCAGTTTGCGGTACGACCCATTGTCCAAGGATACTTTCGGGTGGGGCGGCATTGATAACGGCTCTACAAGGGAAGTTTTTACTGCTTATTACATCTGTTATAACTGTGCATTACACCATATGGTAAAACCTCTAATATCAGGACTAATCTAGCGCCGCGGACGATCCGGATATAAAGAGAAACCCTAGATGTCATTAGTGTAATTTAATAAAATAAGCAATTTCAGCAAGGAAACGAACTTATTATAAGTACAGTATGTGACGCCGCCCTAGGTTTTTGGATTTCGTAGATTCATACATTCTCTCGATCTCGATTACTTTAATCACAGGCAGTATATGTGTACAAAGAATGAGTTAACTTTAGTAGTTATTTTATTACATAATTTAAAAGTTTGTTTATCTTAATCATTCACCATAGCACCGAATATTCATTTGATGACAATTGAACACACAAAGAGAGGGTGTCTCACGTTATATGTCTGAAACAGACTAAAGAAGAACCAATTATTGACCTAGAAGGGTCAAATAAAATTATTTCCCACTAAATCAACCCTAAGGAATAACTTTAAAATTTGTTTACTTTGTTACAAAAAATTAAATACACAGTGTTATAAAATACCCCCGTAGCAGCAAACCTGCGTACTCAGCGAATTTCCAATGCATATATATGTATCTTAATACCACATAAAGCCACATACCAAGTTTCATCAATATACATTCATAAATAAACGATTTATGACATTTTAATTATTCTCCATAAGAATAACATGGCAGCTGAGTATGCAGGTTTGCTGAAGCAAGGAACACGAAAAATGGGGTTTTATACAAATATCAATATAACTCATGTAGGTAAAGCCACATACCAAATTTCATTAATTTATTTTCATAATGAAGGCAGATAACACGTTACTTATTCTCCATAAGAATAACATGGGGCTGAGTACGCAGGTTTGCTGCTACGGGAGCCTTGGGTAAAAAATTGTCTTTTTGAGCAAATATCAATGGTCCACAACCAGATGAAGCCGTATACCAAGTTTCGTCAGTATACGTTCATAAATAAGCGAGATATAAAATTTTTATTTTTCTCCATAAGAATAACATTAGACAACGTACTGTGTTTAGCACTTTCAATATCTCGGTAACCAGTTGACGTAGAGAAATGATCAAAATACCAAATTGTGTGTTTTTTTAAGCTGAATCCAATGGAAAAAAATAAAATTTGACCATTTCCAAAATTATATGTAAAAAATTCGAAAAACCCATTTTTGGGGTACAAAACCCCCCCAAAATACCCCTTCGGATAGAGCGATCTGGCTGGTTTTCGAACTTAAAGTCATAAACGTTGCTTTACACGTTTATACCAAATTTCATCAAAATCGGATAATCTTTACGAGAGTTATCGTGCTCACGGACACATATATATATATATATATATATATATATATATATATATATATATATATATATATACAGTTTCGAACGAATGGTGTTTTTGGGGTCTGGGGACCTCAAAACGAAAAGTTATCATGGTCCCGGGCCTAGGTCTTACCATGCCGACTACGGTAATAGCTTCTTCCCTATAGGGGAAATTCGCTAAAACGAGGGTCACTAGTTCGAATATCTGAATTTTTAAATATAAATAAGCATAAGTCAAGTTATACACCATTTTAATGCTTTGCAACAGACTAACATTTTGGTGAAAACAGAACTCACTTATCTTTATCCGTTTGAAAATGGCGGTATTTTTTTCGAAAAATACTGACATACGGAGTTCTGTTCTCGCCAAACTTTTAGTCTGTTGTAGAGATTTAAAATTGTGTATAACTTGACTTATGTTTATATTTGAAAATTCCGAGATTCGTACCAGAGATCCTCCGGTTTGACTCCAATTGACTCCAATCTGTTTGATACACCTTCACCTTACGAGAGACACCCTGTTTTCTATATAAACATACTAGATTTAATTTTGAATGCATAGCAAATATTCATTCATAATTTGACAATTTTGACATTGACATTTTGAACAACAAGTAAATGTCAAATAAATATAAACCATTTTGATTTGACATTCATATTACGTTTTTAACGTTTCTTTTACGACAAATGAATATCCGGTGCTACTTTGAATAAATGGGCTACATTCGTTTGGAGAAGCTTAAATCAGGTGACTAAAACAACTTCTATAAAGTCGTATTCTACATTATACATCTGAATAGCCATAATATTAATCTACTATACTGTATCACTTTATTAAAATGCAATATATTTTCTACATGGTTAAAAATTAGGATACAATAAGGATTCTTGATTCAAATAACAAATTGGCTGGAATTTGATTTTAGAATTAATTTATCAAGATAAATAAAATAGTCTTACAACACTATAAAGTATATTAACACTTATACTTACATACAAGACGGTAAAATATACACAAAAGATGGCACAAGGCGATCGATTTCAACCAGTTACACCGGTCATCATCAGGCCCAATCAGAGAATTAGTTGTAACAACACGTATCATGCTAATTAATTTATTTATGTTAGACTAGCGACCATCGTACCCTGTTTGTGGTTGTAGGTGTAGAGGTTTGACCTGGGGGATGTACGGTTTTTCGTATTTATAGAATGTCCATAAGAATAACACTGGATTGGAACTTTGATCCCCCCGCCCCTAATGGGGTGGAGCTTTAAGGGGATGTCTTACAATTTTTTCTTAGTAGTTTTGTTTTGTTTTGTCTATCTAAGCCATTGGCATTTTTCACGTTTTGATAGGGAACGGTCCGTATTACCTAATCATAGGCATAATTTCAGCATTTCGATTAGGGGGCAGGGTTGTCCATGGCCCATCCTCCTATTATACGAAATGTTACACCCCCTCCCTTTATATCACCATTCCCTTAGCAAATACCGGCACTGAGGCTGGAAACAAGGTAAGGTACCGGACACACGCACACAAACACAGATACGAGAACATAGGATTATACCGACCTCTCTTCCACTCTTTTAGTTCCCTCCTGCTCCATTTTCCTTGTACTATATTTTGTGTATATTTACCTCAAACTGTAAACAATGGGAATGGTGACCTGGCAAGCTGGCAAACTAAAGTGACAAATACCCTCGTCGCAGCAAACCTGCATACTCAGCGAATGCCCAAGTTCCTTTAATATACATTCATAAATAAGCGATATATGCCATTTTAATTATTCTCCATAAGAATAACATGGGAGCTTAGTAAGCAGGTTTGCTCTAACAAGGAACACAAAAGATGGTTTTTTATGCAAATATCAATAGAACTCAACTATAGGGGAAGGCACACACCAAGTTTTATTAATAAATAAGGGAGATATAATAGTTGACTTTTTCTTCATAATAATAACATGGGGGCAGAGTACGCAGGTTTGCTGCCACGGGAACCATAGTTAAAAATTGTGTTTTTGTGCAAATAATAATAGTTCACTTCCAGATGAAGCCATATACCAAGTTTTTTCGGGATACGTTCATAAATAAGTGAGATATAAAATGCATTTTATTCTCCGTAATAATAACATTGGACAACGTACTGTGTTTACCACTTTTAATATCTCTGTAACCAATTGACTTAGAGAAATGATCAAAACACCACATTGTGTGTTTTTGAAGCTGAATTTAATGGTGAAACTAAAATTTGACTTTTTAAAAATATTACATGTAATAACTTCAAAACCCCCATTTTTGGGGTACAAACCCCCCCTCCTAAATACCACCTCGGATGGATCGATCTATCGCAGGGGAATGTGTTATCAAACCATGTCCTATAGGGGAAATTCGCCAATATGTATACAGTTTCAAACGAATGGTGTTTTTGGGGCCTGGGGACCAAAATAGCCATAGTTGAATCAGCGCCGGATTTAGGAGCCGTGAGCCCCTAGGATCAACCTGTGGTGATGTCTCTTGTTGATGTCCAGATCCAAGTTAGTGACTTTTTGTTTGTTGCTTCTATCAGGGCTTTTGCATGTGTTTCTGTGTGGTGCGGGCCTCTAGACATCTTTGCTTAAATCCGGCCCTGAGATAAATATAAATACCCCCGTAGCAGCAAGCCTACATACTCAGCGAATTTCCAGTGCATATTAATTTATCTTAATACTATATAAAGCCACATACCAAGTTTCATCAATATACATTCATAAATAAACGATTTATGACATTTTAATTATTCTCCATAAGAATAACATGGCGGCTGAGTATGCAGGTTTGCTGAAATAAGGAACACTAAAAATGGGCTTTTATACAAATATCATTATAACTCAACTAGGTAAAGCCACATACCAAGTTCTATTAATTTATGTTCATAATTAAAGGAGATAACACGTTAATTATTCTCCATAAGAATAACATGGGGCTGAGTATGCAGGTTTGCTGCTACGGGAACTATCGGGCAAAAAATGTATTTTTGTGCAAATATCAATAGACCACAACCAAATAAAGCCATATACCAAATTTAGCCAGTTTACGTTCATAAATAAGCGAGATATACAATTTTTCTTTTTCTCCATAAGAATAACATTAGACAACGTACTGTGTTTAGCACTTTCAATATCTCGGTAACCAATTGACGTAGAGCAATGATCAAAATACCAAATTGTTTGTTTTTTTAAGCTGAATTTAATGGTATAAATTAAAATTTGATTTAAATTAAAATTACATGTGAAAACCCCAAAAAACACATTTTTGGGGTACAAAACCCCCCAAAAACCCCCCTTCGGATGGTGCGATTCATCTGGTTTTCGAACTCGTTCAAATAAATGGTACTTTACACATTTGTACCAAATTTCATTAAGATCGGACCTTTTTTACGAGAGTTATCGTGCTTACGGACACATATATATATATATATATAAATATATATATATATAAATATATATATATATATATATATAAATATATATATATATACATATATAAAAATTTGAACGAATTGTGTTTTTGGCATCTGGGGACCTCAAAATGAAAAGTTATCATGGTCTCGGGCTTAAGTCTTACCATGAGACCTACGGTAATAGCTTCTTCCCTATAGGGGAAATTCGCTAAAAAATGCCTCCATTTTGTTCGTGGTTATAGAAGCAACGACTAAGTAGTACTCTGCTAAAAGTAATAAACACTCTATTGCAAATCGCCTTTGCTAATGGGTCCTTCAAACAAATATTCTACTGGATAAGCTATCGTGGAGAGCGTGGGGCAAATGGTAAAGAAATTATTTGCTTTGAGAATACTGATTATTGAGGGTAATGAATTCGCTAACCATACAAAAGATTGGTGAGAAACTGAGCCACTACTCAATGAATATCAAAAGGCATTAACGCTTTTCGTTGATTTTTCTTCTGATAATACGCTAGTTATAGTATTAAGCACCACTTTAATGTATAGTGCTGGAAACAGGTTTTTCTTCATCTTTTCTTTCGTTATTGCATATTTTTCTCTCTATGGGTGGATAGCCTGCGCTTTAGAACTTCTTCCGGAAGACTGGCAAAATGGTGAGTGAATATCATACTTTTAATTCTGTAAATTATCTGTTATAATCTGCAGGTTTAATAGATTTTGTTTTGTTTTTTGATGCTAAATATAAATTATGAAATATTCTGTTTTAGGGTATCGACATCAATCACAAATATGACAGAAAGGTTCGCAGAACCGAACCTAAATCTGACGATGTCTACTTGGCCCTTCTTGTCAAGGTATGGTGATCATTTTATTGCAATTACACTTATAAATTGTTATTTGGTTCTTGATACAACATGTAACTAATTTTTCATCTGTCTTATCTTTGCCTTTAACAGTTTTACCTATAATGGCAACCATATTTTAGGTTAAGTTAAGGTTAGGTTAGCTCAATCTGCTGTGTGCTAGTTGACCAAGGATCCAGTCTAGATAATATGTAAAAGCCAAGAATGTCTAGAGAGAGATCAATAAAGGAATAAATTTTTGAATATTAAAAAAAACAGTAGTGACAGCCTGTGTTGCGCCAGGATCACCTGGATCATCGAGGGAATATAAAAGCCAGTGAAAGCATAGTAACTACTTTCCGAACAGTTAGACGTTAGACGTTAAACGTTAACGTTATTAGACATGAAATTTGAAATTTTCTTAACACCTCATGCTTTAAAATAAGGTATGTAATATGATTCAATTGTTATTTCCCTACAAAAAAATATATAGTTATGCATATAAATATATAAAAATATAATTGTTATCACGTTTTCTTGAGACAGCAGTTACAGATATAACTAACATGACGCTTTGGCCTATGATACACACTGCTCAATTTATCACTTAGTAATATTTACGTATAATTAATGCGATATGTACTACTATTCAGACACACATTACACTTCACTATATATATTGAACAAAAACACCGTGGATTTACAGCGAAAACACAAATTATAAATTCAAATACTTATAATGAACAAATCCACTTTACAGCTGTTGGCCCAAACAATAGCAGACATCTAACGTCAAACAACTTTTCCCATTGGCGAGACAGCCTGCCAACCTCATGAAAAATATTCAGTGTTCTTTCATCTTGAAATTCATATAAGAACAAACATAACTTAATATGAATGTAAACTTCATATAACATGTGTTTTGCTAACCCTCGCTTTGCGAGGTCCTGCCACGTCTTGAACACAAAAAATGTTAATATTTTCTAATATCATCACAAGTCTGTCCGATTATATCTCGATGTAAAACCGAACACCACCATAAAGGGGAAGGGAATTTATCCCTGTTTGCAATGGTACCACTCTTTTCTGGTTACGATCAAAATTTACCTCGCTACGATTTCTTGAAACTTACTCTTTTCAGCCATTTCGGAACACATGCAAGACCTCGGCGACTTAGCGCGAAATTTTCATTCAAATATAACTTTCAATTAGGCCTACATCAATCTACTGCTGCTATAAGGTTCATTCATGTAATAAAATGAAAGTTTATAATGTTATCTTTCGATTGTTAAAAAAATTATCTGATTTCAAGCGCTTTTTCAATGTCAATTCTGCATTGGAACAAAATTGACTTAAATCCTCGCATTGTGAGTAAGGGTCGCAACTTCAGATACGCGTTTGAAAACCTTCGCATTGCAGTTATTGCCACTGGGAGGGTTAAGACTCCTATCAATGGTTTGTGGGCGTAAAAATTCATCAGTTACCTGTGAACCCACAGCACTGCACACCGAAAATTCCATAGGCCTGCCGTCGCAACACGCACCTTCGCCGCGCCGCAGTCCCGCGATGTTGCAAATTGCATAGGCTTGTTTAGTTTCTTTATTACTTATTAACTAAAAATATATCTAAGTACACTATTTACAATCCTCTCGTCATCCCCATCCATTACTCGCTGAGTAGGGTCATCTTCATCGATGTCATCCAGATATTCTTGAAATTGTGGATCAGTGCTTCCTTTTGAAATCTTAGGTACAGAAGGATCTATTTTAATTAGAAAAGCCCACAACAAAAATCTATAGGCCTAGGCCTACAAATAAATATAGCCTATAGTCAATGGGTCAATCAATACAGAGTGGTCCAGCACTGGTTGTTTGACCTACTTAAAAAAATTCAAATTTCGCATGTTGATTTTGTCATCTTTGGAGAGCTGATAAACAAATTATATGTAATTTTTATCTCATCTTGTAAAAATGTGGCGGCTATTTTTCTTTTACTGCGTCGGCAGTTTTTGGCATTTGCAAAAGTTTACGTAAATAACAATATTTTTATAATGGGAAGAGCTAGGTAATTCAAAGTGGTATTATTTTATACTCATTATAAACTGCATTTTAATACTTGGAGTACTGTTTAAGATGTTTTGTTGAGGATGAATTTCAACTGACGCGATTAGCCTTTAGGTGTCGGGGTAAACTGATAGTTGGTGGATACCTTATCAGATAAGCCTAATACTAATTTGTTCATTTAGTAGTATAGTCTTTGTACATTATAAAGTAATGTAGTCCATAGTAAGGTAGTCTCGATTTGATAACATTTTAGGTCATGGAAATTTAAAATAACTGCTTTAGTTATCATTAACCCTCCAAGTGGCATTCGACAGTTGGTTGTCGAATTCACGTGCTTTGTTGAAATAGCATTTTTGACAATTAGGGCCTAACTTAATTGCCAAATTCAGTCACTTATTTTGTATAACTCCATTAAAAGGACTGTAAAATAGCTTTGAATGGTATAATTCAGATACCAATTGAAGGATTAGGTTCTAAACTTTAATTTTATTACATAAATAATTCTTATAACATCAGTAGATTGATTATAAATTGTTAAATTAATTTGAATGAAAATTCCATGCGAAGTCAACTTTGCCATCAAAGTTGTGTTGCGCAAAAGCTGATCACGATACATTAAAAAAAATCATAGCACGTTGAATTTTGCTCGAATACAGAAACGAGTGGTGCCACTGGTATTGGAAAAACAATTTCCTCATTAATGGTATTCTATATCTATTATATTGAAGTATAAACTTTTCAACTTGCCGATGATATAGAAATTGGTCAGAATTTACGTTAGCTGGAATTGGACAATCAATTGTCAAATTGAATAACGTATTTTAAAGTGGTATAACAGGTTGTTTGTTATATCATATAAAAGAGGAACATCGAAGAACATAGAATATTTTTACAGTATGTCATGATCAGTAATGCAAAGTATGTGCAGACAAAGGAGTATGTGTCACTCGCGATTCAGCACTACGACTTACTTTGATAAAACAATATTTGTTTTCCAAAAACGAAGACTACAATATCTTGCAAAGTAATATAATGAAACAAAATATTTAGACTGTACAAGTGTGCATTCTTGTTATAATTTTGTTTTGTAATTTTATAACCTTAAAATAAAATAAGGTTTTAGTAAATTTATTGTTATTGGCATTTTTTGTATGCCTTTGAAACTGATCAAGTTCAGATAGCCATTTTTGACTTTTCCCAAATTATTTGAAATAGCCTAACTGATTTATAAAATTAAGGTTCCTTTTATATATAAGGAACCTACTTATAAAGACCCAACTTGAGTAACCTTCGGGAATTAGTTTACAATGATCTTGGAAACAGTGTCATTGTCGTAGATACTAAGTTTTTGTGAAAGTAAAAGATACACATACATCTTTTGTTTTCTAGTTTATTGTGCATTTCATTTACTGATGATTTATACATCAGTTTTGATCAGCATTTTCTGCTCTTTCTGCCTATTGGGTTGAAAAATATCAAATGAAATTTTTTAGCATAATTTATGGAAGTCTTAAGTTGAAAAAAAAACAAATTTTTAATTTGTTTTATATAAACAAATATTTTTAAGCCCCAATTTATTTTCTGATTATAGTTACTTTATACTATTTCATAGAGAATTTAGTCATAATCAATTCATAAACAAAATAAATAAAAAATTACATGGATACCTCTAAAATTATATTTTATATGATATTTTATGTAAACTACTACATTTTCCATTGAAATTAGCCTGGCAATTTATGCATAAAAAATGGCCATGATGCCGCGGCACTCAAAGGTTTAACTCCCGTGGTGTGCAGCCCAAAATATTTTTAAACATCATCTTGGTCTATTACTGTTTTTAAAGATTTTTTATTTATTTGTAGGCTGCTCGAATACAACATACCTTTAAATTTGACGTGTAAGTTAGTGGGCGTACCCATTAAGACAAGGGTACTTTGGTATTATACGGATGCCACCCTTATGCAGCGCGCTGCGGCAGTTATGTTAAGATGGGTTATCATAAAAATGATTGTAGGACTTTCCTTGTTTTGTTACGAATCGAATGATACCTGATGAGTCATACTTCCGGCCGCCAAACCCCCTCCAAATAGGCCAAGGTCAGGTCGTTGACCGGAGTGTACGCATCACCTGTCACCGCCTGTATCTGGGTCAGTGTCATGAGTGATTTATTGCCGTGCACTACGTTACATTTGTTTTCATAATGAGTGACGTTCTTTTGGTGTGGGATTTACCTCGAAATGAAGAGGAAACCGTACGTATTTTTATGATAACCCATCCTAACATAACTGCCGCAGCGCGTTGTATATTTGGCGGAGTACCTGTGGCGATCGGGTCTGGCTGCTAGCGGCGGCGACGCATTCAACACGATCCTAGCGGACATCGCTGCCTTTTGGGAGGCACAACACAAAGACCGCTCATCAGAATGATGTAAAATTTGTACAGTAAGTCAATAAAAGTACGTTTTTTCGAATTATGTAGTTATCCTTTGTATCCGGTAAAAATTTAACCTCCAAAAATAGTGGCATCTGTATAATACCAAAGTACCAAGACAAGTTTACACGTATTTTTGAAACTTAAAAAAACCTTTAAGACCCTATTTAGCAAACTAATACAGGACTGCATGTTAATGCAGAGTATTATATCCACTGAGAGCTACCACTGCTTGCTAGATATTAGGCTAAGAAGTTTCTATTCGAGAAGCAACAGTACATTGTAGTGACACCTAAACAAAACAGAGAGGGAAGTTCAGATACACACAGAACGAGGATCAAGGTGCTCTTTCATGTAAGTAAACACACCAAAAACATTTAGGAAAGGTAAAACTTGAATCTATGGTAGGGCCTACCTATTGTTATGTTACTTAGCAACGCTTTAGAAATCTTTGACAAATATTAACAAAGTAGTAAGTTTTAGGGATTAATTCAATAAATTTAGCTTATGACAAATTTAAATTAGTATCATGATTACAAATGTTTTGTTCAGGATTCATATTATATTATTGTACATATTCAACAATATTGTAATGTAATTATATGAAAATCAGGTTTTGAAGAGGTTGTGGTACTAATTCCAGGCTTAGGGATCCTCCCATACTTTCCGCATATTGTATTAGGGCGTTGAGAATTGTTAGACTATGTGTATTGGTGCAGTAATCCTTAACTTGGATTGTTGCTTTCTGTCTCTGTATTTCTGGCATCACAAAGATAAGCCTCACCACGTGAGCATTTAACTTATTGTTCTCCCGTCATTTGTCCTTCTAGCTGTAGTGATAGCTGGTAACATCTTAGGTTTCTGGTTAAGAATGGTGATAACAGTGTGGACAATATGTATACACATAATCATCATTTTCATCTGTAATCTTAAAATGTTAACTGCTATCATTACAGCTTCAGGGACAAATGACGGGAGGGCTATAAGTTAAATGCTCACTTGGTGAGGCTTATCTTTGTGATGCCAGGATCCAGAGAGCCGGAAAGCAACAATCCAAGTTAACGATTATTGTACTGAATACACATAGTATAACAATTCTAAACACTAACATAATATGCGGAAAGTATGGGAGGAACCCTAAGCCTAAAATTAGTACCTGTCTTTGCTCATAGCCTGGTTTTCCTATAATTATATTAAACATTTTTGTGAATATGTACAATAATATAAGATGAATCCCGATTAAAAAATTGTATTATCTTAATACTTAATTTAAATTTTATCATAAGCTAAATTGATTTAACTAATTCCTAAAACTTACTACTTTATTGACATTCGCCCAAGATTTTAATGATTTTTTGTTCATCAAATTGGTTTGGTGGTCTCTTTTCCCCTTTGCCTGTCCACACAGACCATAGGCCTGTGCTTGAAACACATTCAACAGTTCAGGTGAGCTGTTACAGTATAAGTTGGACGCTAGGCATACTGTTAAATACTACTTGTAAGGACTGAGGTCGGACCCACGACAGGGTCACTGCCTATGGTTTATGAGTTGCCTCTTGACCACTACAACAGCAACTTGTCATTTACTTTCTTACTAAGGGATTTGAAATATACTAACAAGACCAGCAATTAAATCTTGTTAGGCAGAGGCCTAAACCTCGAAATTAAATTAGGCAGAGGCCTAAATCGCAAAAGAAGTGGAATTTATACGTGGTTTTAGCGAATTTCCCCTATAGGGAAGAAGCTATTACCGTAGTCGGCATGGTAAGACCTAGGCCCGGGACCATGATAACTTTTCGTTTTGAGGTCCCCAGACCTCAAAAACACCATTCGTTCGAAACTGTATATATATATGTGTGTCCGTGAGCACGATAACTCTCGTAAAAATGATCCGATTTTGATGAAATTTGGTATAAACGTGTAAAGCAACATTTATGACTTTAAGTTCGAAATCCAGCCAGATCGCTCTACCCGAAGGGGTATTTTGGGGGGGTTTTGTACCCCAAAAATGGGGTTTTTGAATTTTTCACATATTATATTTGAAATATTTAAATTTTAGTTTTCACCATTGGATTCAGCTTAAAAAAACACACAATTTGGTATTTTGATCATTTCTCTACGTCAATTGGTTACCGAGATATTGAAAGTGCTAAACACAGTACGTTGTCTAATGTTATTCTTATGGAGGAAAAGAAAATTTTTATATCTCGCTTATTTATGAACGTATAATGACGAAACTTGGTATATGGCTTCACATGGTTGTGGTCTATTGATATTTGCTCAAAAAAATAATTTTTTGCCAAAGGATCCCGTAGCAGCAAACCTGCGTACTCATCCCCATGTTATTCTTATGGATAATAATTAAATGCTATGTCTCCCTTAATTATGAACATAAATTAATAAAAACTGGTATATGACTTCACCTACTTCAGTTATATTGATATTAGCATAAAAACCCATTTTTTGTGTTCCTTGTTGCAGCAAACCTGCATACTCAGCCCCAATGTTATTCTTATGGAGAATAATTAAAATTGTATATATCGCTTACTTGTGAATATATTTTTATGAAACTTGATAAGTGGTTTTATGTAGTATTAAGACATTTATATCTCCATTGGAAATTCGCTGAGTATGCAGGTTTGCTGCGACGGGGGTATTTATTTATGCACTTATTTAACTTAAATTAGAATTTTGTCTGTACATAGCCCAAAAACATGAATTTTGTCTGTACATAGCCCACAAACTTGAATTTTCTTGTTATATATATCAGATAAGGCAAAATCGGTCCTTAAAAACACCTGGCTTTATAACTGTTAAGAACCTCGTGTGGAGAATGGGTCTCCAGCTAGTGTACAGTAAATCAAAAATGTTAAGAATTTGTAACATCATCTTTTAGCCTACTTAAAGATTTGTTTTCCCACAGCTTTACAGATTCCTGGCACGCAGAACAGAAGCCAAGTTTAACAAGATCATCCTGAAGAGACTGTTCATGTCAAAGATCAACCGCCCACCCATCTCTCTGGCCAGGATAGTGCGTTTCATGAAGAAACCTGGCCGCGAAGGAAGGATTGCTGTCATCGTTGGCACAGTCACTGATGACCAACGTATCTGGGAAATTCCCAAGTTGACAGTAAGCATTAACTACGCCATTTTTATTACGGTTTTCTTTCCCCAATTTGAAAGTAATGAGAATGGTTAAATATTTTGACTTTGCACATATTTCATTAGTCCTAGTTAATTTTGAACCAGGTATCTGGATCTAAACCAAAGTATGTGCTACAATAAATAATTCTTATACCCTTGATATTGTTAGTAATTTAACAGACATCATAATAAGAAATTAATGCATTTCGGTATTTATGTTTGCTGGTGATGAAATAGTTAACATATTTTGTCATTAAATACCATGAATATGCACTTTTTTAGAGCTTATTGGCAAAACATATTTTACATTCTTTTTAAAAACTAATAATGATACAATTTAATTATCGAGTCTAACTGAATGAAAACCCCATTGCTTTATCACCCACTGCCATTTACAAATTGTATTCTACTTGTTTCATAATTGGAACGTCTTGAGAATTTTCTTAAGAATTTAACTTAATTCTTAGTCAATTTAAACAGCATGTTTTCAATATGAGTGTTAGCGTTAGGGAGGCTAAAAGAGGATATTCTTTAGCCTCCCATTTATTGTGGTTATGAGGACTAAAATGTCTTAAGCCTACTGTAAAGTCTGTATAGCCTACTTATGTTATTCTTTTGGAAAATGAATATAAATTGAACCCATTTCAGTTATTTATAATGTCAATTTATAAAACTTGCTACGAACTTCCATGTGTTTCTACATACCATTGTTTTATTGTCTTCAAAAAATCAGTTGAGGCAGAGTATTGGAGCAAAGTTAGGGGCTATGGCCCCTTCAAGCCACTAGTATAATAGGCCTATTCACATTTTAAAATTCGTCCATGGATCTTCCGTTTGTTGCCTACAAAAAATTGATGGGGCTGATAAGCTTTCACTTAGTAAACCCGGCCTTTTAAAAATCATTATTTACACTTTTAGACTGTTCTTCTGTTCTTAACACAGCTTTTTAAAATTAACAGGTTTGCGCCCTGAGGGTGACAGAGAGAGCTCGAGCCCGCATCATCAAGGCAGGCGGAGAAATCATCACTTTCGACCAGTTGGCTTTGAAGGCGCCCACCGGCAAGAACACGGTGCTCATGCAGGGTTAGTATTGTTTGATCCACGGATGGTTCTCAACCAAGAGTCAAATAATATGACTAACACAGTGTATTTATCAGTAATAAACTTGTGGTCATATAGGCTATGAAATGTCCAGAACAAGGCCTAGTTTTGTGGTTGGACAGATAGAAATTTGAAGTTCCGTAACTGTATAAGCTATAAATGTTTATTTACAAATATTCTTTGAATATATTATGATTATGAATATTTAGTTTATATAGTCTACCTAAATTTAACTCTTTAAGGTAAGTACCCTGAAACTGAACTTAACCCTTCCTGGGCTTTTGACGGATATATCCGTCTCTGTTTCTTTCCGTCCTGGGCCAAAGATGGATATAGGTAGGCCCTATCTGTTTATTAATTTGAATTTTCTGGGATATATACGGATATATCCGTCAAGATTACCTAACACAAAAACAATATTTATTTATTTCTATAGGCATGTTAACTCAATTTAACCTATAATTATTTGTTTAAAACATTTCAGGTTGCTTTAAATGTGGGTATTTTAGTGCTATGAGTTGGCAAAAGTACTTCAATATCTTTGCTGACAAAAGAGAGAGATATTTTTCCTCTTTTTTTGCTATATAACATACTAAAAAATAATTTCAGTAAATAAAACTGTCCTAAACATAACCTATGACCTATTTTAAAACAAAAAGTTCATATTGCAAAGTTTACCTATAAACTATTATGACCTACATAACAGTTAAATTTAGCCGTGGAGGGTTAATGTTTAGTCTATTGTAATTTTTAGCAACTGATTTATCAACTATTTATTTTTCCTAAATTGTATTTACTGCATAATGCCTCTATTAAAGAATAGCTTTTTGATTATAATTTAATGAATATGATCAATTTACATACATTTTCCTTTATTTGTGTCTGTTACAATTAATTATATGCAATAATTGATATAGGCAGGTAAATTAAGGCAGCCACATTTGTTTGAGTCTCTTGTCACTAAATAATTCAGTAAAAGACGTATATCGCTGATTTTGTCGTCACTGGTACAAAAATATTGAACTTCCTTGCCGGGCTTAGTTTGCTCTTAGTTCACATGACTAAACATCGCTTCTCGCCGTAATTGTGCCGCTATTAGGAGCTTTATTTTGAGTTTTTATCTTCCGACAACTAGCTCGGTTACCCCGAGAGTCTACTGTCCATGTTTATTTTTGTTAACTAGCCTACTTATAATGTAAGAAGCATTACAACAATTTATTTGCTAAACTGCCTTGGGAAGAATTTATCCTATATATAATACACAGTTTTTTCTTCACAGTAATAATTCAATAACGGCTGGATGGATTTTAACATTTGAGGTGTCAAATTAAAGGTACTTTTTATATAGATTTGCCAATCAGCATTTTAAGAAAGAACATCACTTAAATACATTAAAGGGCTGAATTTTCGGAACAGTGGCGCTATCCGGCGGCAGAAATCTAAACTACTTGTTGATTGAAAGTACATTGTTATCATCCGTTTTAATATCAGATGTTTTGTTACGTTTGTTTACAACTCAAGTAACCTTTTGCTGGGTACAAACTTGCTTGGATTCTAGCAACTAGTTAGAATGTAACATTTAATATCTCCAAAAATGTCCAAAAGCTTGTTCATGATAAGGTTGTGTTGAAAACATTCTTCAGAGAAATCCTAAGTTAAATGTACACTTTAAATTAGCTCAATGCTTGCTCAATAAACTGATCTTGGAGTGAACATGTTGTTATCGGTGTTTGTCATTGCCCGCAGGTCGCCGCAACGCCAGGGAGGCAGTGCGTCACTTCGGCCCGGCGCCGGGTGTGCCTCACAGCCACACCAAACCCTATGTGCGTTCCAAGGGCCGCAAGTTCGAACGCGCAAGAGGCAGGAGGCGCAGCTGTGGCTACAAGAAGTAATCTGTTGTTTTTATTTTATGGACCATTTATTAATTAAATGTCTTAACAAATTGGGTGTGTTTTTGTTTATCCTTTTGTTTAAATTAGTTTTAAGTTTTGGATTGTGGTAAGGTTTTGATTGAAGAAAAAATGTAACTGAATTTTAAATAAAGGAATACACCTAGATTGTATTTGAAAATCCCTCTTGGCATTAAACAAATGTTAGTCTAATAAATTTTAAATTGTGGTGGATCTGACGGTTCTTTAAATGTGATGTCATAAACTCATCAATCGTCAGACTGCTTATGTATATGTTGTGAATTAAAAGAAAGAGAATGAGTATAGCATCTATATTTATTATCTAACCAAGAAAATGTAACCTAAACGCGTCCTTCAATAGTGTTACCGGACATGTCCTCTTTTTCGATCATTCAAAAAATTTTGAGAAAACATGTTTGTCAGGGTTTTTACAAGCATAAAACTGAATATTGGGAATTAAGTATTTATCGACTTATAATTAAGATTTAAGCTGATATTTCGTCAAGGGTAAAGCAGAACCTTGATAGTTCGACACTTTGTGGACTAAAGGAGTGCCGAACTATCGAAATGTCAAACTATAGGGAGTATATGGAATATTTGAACACGGAGTATTATGAGCAAAAAAACAATGGCATATCACGAAAGAATCAAAACCGTGTTTTAACTCCCGCAGCGTCTCGAGCAAACTGACTTGACCTACTTAGTGATGAGTTGAATAGTGATGTGCGATAAGGCGATATGATTCATATCGGAGTCAGATATCGTATTGGTGCTGTGTATCGTGATACGCGTATCGTGTCGCGTAACATATTGTGCATAAATAATACGACGTATATCGTTGTACACGCTGCAGTTAAAAATACGGCCATTGAGGTATTTCCACTTGTTTTAATTGTAGTACCACGGAAAGAACACTTTGAAGAATTCCTGTCGAATTTAGAATTTAACCTCATTGTTTTTCAGCCAAGAAAATAATATCGAAATATCATCTCTATGTGTCGATACATAATCAAGTATCATTTTAGGCGATACGATACGTATCGTTTCAAAAATATCGTATCGTCCCTAGCGTAGCTTGATATCCCGATACGATACGTTTCGCACATCACTAGGTAGGAAGGATAAGTTATTTATAGAAAATGCGGTAGCGCACGCTCGCGAAAACAATAAGCGGGCTCCCATCACTGACCGGCGAACCCGTCAAGGACACTTATCAGTCGCTGCTACTGGCTACTGTCATGTCATGTCGCCACGGCCCGTGTCGAAGTATACAGACTGTCGGACTATCGAAAGTTCTACTGTAGTTCTAAAATCACAAGTTTTTCGCCCAAAACTCATTATGGGTGCGTGCCATTCGGTCGGCAGTAGTCTCCAGCCGGCACCAAAACGGTTCGACCAATCAGAGTGGGCTCACAACAGGCACCTTACGATCGAGGCATCTTCATTTATTTGGTGACAGCGCTGGATATCGGTGTACCAATATAGTTAAAACTGAAATATCGCAGGATCAATCTTCGGATTACATATGTAAATAAGCTGTCTTGCTATGCAGCTTATGCATCTATAAGCTTGCAGCATATGTAAATAAGGGTGACGATATATCATTTTTCCATACACATGTATTAAGGTATAAATTTATCGCCCAACTATAATACAATACCATACGGTACTTAAATTGAATTTGTTAATACTGCAACAATTTGTTAACGTTATGTTTAACCCTTTGAGTGCCACGCAACGATATATCGTTGTGCACGGAACATCCGAAAAATACTTCACAACGATATATCGTCGTCGGTGGTCTTACCGAAAAATACATTGCAACGATATATCGTTGTTATGGAAAATTTTTCTTACGTCATTACTTTTTATTATTTATTTCAGGTGATTTCCAGGATAGTTTCTAGCTCTATAAATCTAGTAGTTATTTGGTGAAAATCTTATATTTGAACAATGTTTATTTATCTGAAAAAAATATAAAAAAATTCCCGCATGTATAATATGTACCTATTCAATTTTTTTTTTGTATTTTTTATATATTATATATGTGCATAATATTATAGCTAAACTTTAAACTTACAAAACAAAGAAAGTTTCATAATATCTTACCAAATAAAAAAGTGATTGATTTTGTACAAAACCCTTGCAAAATGTTGATTTTGTGTATCGTTGTTATAGACAATTTTTCTTACGTCATTACTTTTTATTATTTCTTCCAGGACATTTCCAGGATACGTTCAGGTAAACATATACTCCATAATTATACGAGGCCTAGTTAGTCTGCTTTATGAAATAATATTGTAATAAAACTTAAACCCTTGAATAAAGTTAGGCTACTGTCTTGTGTACTAATTTACCGGTTTTATATTTTTTTACATTTATGGAAATAACTCGTCCGCCTACAGCCCAAATTTTGATGAAACTTTCAGGAAATATTTTGGGAAACATGTCCTCTATAAATCTAGTAGTTATTTGGTGAAAATCTTATATTTGAACAATGTTTATTTACCTGAAACAAATAAGAAAAAATTAAAAACGAGTTCGCACGCAGCACGCTGACGTGAGGGAAGTGAATTTCCACATAAAAACTTGTAAAACTCAAAATCAGTGTGAAAACATCCATTTGTCCAATTTTTATTGAAATCTGAAAACATTGTTTTTTTGGCTGTTCTGATACTCCTGGTTTCATTTACTTGCAAAGCTGGGAATACAACTTTACGCTTTATAAGGTTAGGAGAAGGTTGAAAGTAGGCGTGAGGTTGCTGGGGATGGTAAAAGTACTCTAACAAAGGAATAACAGGCTTTTCTAGTGTAAAACCCCCATAAGACAACGTACTGTGTTTATCCGATACACATTTTCTTTAATAACTCGGTAAATATGCTAGAATGACGAAAGAGGGCTTACAACCTTCGCCTTTCTAATTCCCATCTTTTAACATGCATTAATTGTACATCTGGGGCTTTTCTGACCCTTTTTGGGCCCAAAAACTCAAAATTTGAAAGATTAATCCCCAAAAAATGTGACCGCTAGAGTGCATACACATATATATATATAAAATTTTGAACGACCCCCCAAAACATGTTCAGGGGGTCACGTTAGGAACTTCTATGGTGGTCCCGGGCTTAAGTTTCACCGTGCGGGTCATGCTAATAGTTCACTTTCCAAAGGAAATTCACTAAAAATTTCCCACATGCATATATGTATTCAAATTTTTTATTTTTTAAATATTATATATGTGCATAATATTATAGCTAAACTTTAAACTTACAAAACAAAAAAAGTTTCATAATAATATCTTACCAAATAAAAAAGTTATTAATTTTTTGCAAACCCTTGCAAAATGTTGATTTTGTGCCTGGCACTTTTTGGATATACTCTGTTAAAAACTCTTGGCACTCTAGGGATATGACGACCGAAAACTCTGGCACTCAAAGGGTTAAAATATAATAAATTTACTTAAAAAAAAATAAATTTACTTTTAATGTGGTTGCAACTTAAACTCATTCACAACTTTTACTATATCACTAATTTAGTTTATTCCAGACGTGTAATCTTTTTATTTTCCTTGAGGTATTTCAATCTGTGAAGTTGGCAGTCGTACTATCAGCTGTGTTTTTGCACCCTGCCAGTTTGGTTAAATATCAATGAACTTGACAGTAGCCAATGACGATTCACGTGTAGCATTGTGTATGATTTCATTGACTAGCAAGGTTTTACTCATTAACCCATTGGATATTTGGTTTTTAGCGAATTTCCCCTATAGGGAAGAAGCTATTACCGTAGTCGGCATGGTAAGACCTAGGCCCGGGACCATGATAACTTTTCGTTTTGAGGTCCCCAGACCCCAAAAACACCATTCGTTCGATACTGTATATATATATATATATATATCTATATATATATATATATCTATATATATATATATATATATATATATATATATATATATATATGTGTCCGTGAGCACGATAACTCTCGTAAAAATGATCCGATTTTGATGAAATTTGGTATAAACGTGTAAAGCAACATTTATGACTTTAAGTTCGAAAACCAGCCAGATCGCTCTACCCGAAGGGGTATTTTGGGGGGGTTTTGTACCCCAAAAATGGGTTTTTCGAATTTTTCACATATAATTTTTAAAATATTCAAATTTTAGTTTTCACCATTGGATTCAGCTTAAAAAAACACAACTTTTGGTATTTTGATCATTTCTCTACGTCAATTGGTTACCGAGATATTGAAAGTGCTAAACACAGTACGTTGTCTAATGTTATTCTTATGGAGGAAAAGAAAAATTTTATATCTCGCCTATTTATCAACGTATACTGACGAAACTTGGTATACGGCTTCATCTGGTTGTGGACCATTGATATTTGCTCAAAAAGACAATTTTTTACCCAAGGCTCCCGTAGCAGCAAACCTGCGTACTCAGCCCCATGTTATTCTTATGGAGAGTAAGTAACGTGTTATCTGCCTTCATTATGAAAATAAATTAATGAAATTTGGTATGTCGCTTTACCTAGATGAGTTGTATTGATATTTGTATAAAACCCCATTTTTTGTGTTCCTTGCTTCAGCAAACCTGCATACTCAGCTGCCATGTTATTCTTATGGAGAATAATTAAAATGTCATAAATCGTTTATTTATGAATGTATATTGATGAAACTTGGTATGTGGTTTTATGTGGTATTAATATACATATATATGCATTGGAAATTCGCTGAGTACGCAGGTTTGCTGCTACGGGGGTATTTAATGACTGCATGGCCCCAGAAACCCAAATAAATTTCAATATTTTGCAGTGTTTTAGTAAATAAACTGTAAAAAAATTACTTTTGCTACTAATATGCAAACAGTGTTTTTCTTGAAGCTGGATACATTTTATTTTTAATATGATAATAGAAAACAACAAATTAAAAAATCATATTAAAAATATTTTGTTATAAAAATAAAATTTTATTTTTTTGAAAAAAAAGGATATAGTAAAAATAAAAAAATAATATAAATGTCTTATCAGTTGTTTAGTTAAGTGCAAAAACTATTTCCTTAAATACAACTTTTAAGTTTTTTACTTTATCTACATAACCAAATTTTTATAATTTTTTTGCAAAACAACTTTTCTTGAATAATTTATATTTTTACCCGTTTGCCAAAAATGGACCACAATGCAATATTTTACATATAAAAATCATTCATGGATATAAGCTTAAAAGTAAAGAAATAATAACAAAATAAACAATTAAAAAAAATTTGGGATTACATCATCCGCCATCACTCCGTGAACAAGATTTTGGGCCAAAACGGCTATCACGGAATCGTTCCTTGAAAAGAATTCAATGGGTTAAGGAGCCAGCTGAACGCTGTGCCAACCCAACGCGATCACCCACTCATTACTTTGCTGTAAAAAATGCCATTCTTATTCTATGAAATCAGTTGGTATTTGTTGTTTACATTATGACGTCGCATTATGTTTAATTATCGTCGATGTCGGCTGCTAGTTATTATCTAGCTGAGTCCTGAGCGAGGTTGTGCGGTTATGACTGAGAAGTTCGGCTCTATGCAAAGCCGTAGCCAGGAAAATTTTTTGGGGGGGGTTTGGGCTCCGCGGTTACAGGGAGTAACTTCCAAACTTTCATTTTAACGCAATTCTTAATATAATCTAATGTTAAAGTAAGATTTTTGAAGTTTTAAATATTTAAATAGTACTTATATATTATATATTATTATTATTATTATTCAATAACCCAGAAAACACAGCAGTAATCGTATCAATTAAATTCTTCTTTCTTCTTTTTATTTCAACCTTGCCAACTTAAAAAACATACTTTTGAACGTCCTTCAATGTCACTACTAACAAGATATAACAACATAAAACGGATATTTTTCAACACAATAAATACCAGAGTTTCGTTGTCGGCATATTTTCACTCAGTCCTCAGTCTATAATGATAGAAAGTGGTTGGTACAAGAAAAAAACTAAGGTATATGGAAATTAAAAAATCAAGTTTTAATGATTACAGATAAACTAAACACGTTCTTGTAAGAAAGATACTTCATTTACAAAACAAAGTTAAGCCTCCGGTTCTTTTTTTGGAAAACTATTAATTACATCTTCCGTCGGAATTTCTCTCTCCCTGTGAACGGACATCAGTGCTAAGCCACTCAGACGGCTTTGACCACAAGAGTTTCTTAAATAAGTTTTCAGCCTTCTGAGGGTCGAAAAGCTACGTTCGGGAGTGCAGGTGGTCACTAGAAGTGTGGAGAAAATATTAAGCATAATAAATATATTGGGGTATAAATCTTTGTTGCATTCTCCTAAGCTTTCAATGGCACACGTAGGCCGGTCAATTTCCTTTTTCTTCCCCCAGTAGATTTTCCATAAATCGAATTCAGCTGGTAACATTTCCAACTCCAAGTCAAATTTATTTTGGTAAATCTTGAAACTGTCAAGGTCTAAAGACTGGATCATACAACAGACAGATGGCAACAAAGAATTAAGACCTGCAAATACGTCTTTGTATTCCAGAAATCTTGAATCTAGCTGGCAAACAAAGTCATCAAGAAGAGGAATGGCTACTGCGATCCTAAAATACTTTTCCGGATCGGTTGATTTTCACTGTTTTGTTTGGTTTTACTTACCTTATATACTGAGCATTTATATCGTCGTATAAGTCAATTAAACAGACGACAAAGCTTTAGGAAGACTAACTGTCACTATGAAAAACTGTAAACTGCACAGTGCACACACGATCAGCCGAATACGTCCTGATGAGTGAATTGACAGGTTATGTCAAATTCCCGCTCATTCGTTCACACTCCCCCGCGATCCCTACGACGATGTGGCGTCCGCACAGCTGACTAACTACGACCGCTACGACTTTCGTTATGACTTGAACGAACAAAATTAACTAAACAAATAAGTAAATTTGTATTTCCTTTGTTTTTAAGTTTATTCCTTGTCATCATTAAATTTTCAAACAATTTGTTATGATAAAATTCTTCACATTTTTTGTTGGTCTGTTTTTTTATTATTTATCTCAAAATTTCGGGGGGGGGGGTTTCGACCCCCTGACCCCCCCCATTGGCTACGGCCTTGGCTCTATGTGTTTTTGACATCCCAGAAATATTTTGTCCCCTCTATACTTACAATTTTATCAAATTTATCATGAAATTAATATGTAAAGACTACTAGATGTTTTAATAAAGTCTTAACACCACAGTCCACAATATTTAATTTATTTTTTTTTCATTGCAGGTTTATTTAGAAATAGGCACCTTGGAAGCTCCTATTTTGTCATTTGAAAAAAGACCAAAACATAACTAATTTTCAATTAAAACATTAACTATTTTTAATACCCGACTTTCAATCTTATCTTATCTTGGGGGAGGTCATATTTTTGCGCATTATTTTTACTTTTCTCAATGGAGACGTGTGTCCTCTTTTTTAACACGTTAACTGCCACGCTCATTTTTAGCGTGATTGCTGTATTGCCAAACCTTATGTTACTTTGTATTTGAGTTATATCGTGTTTTTTACAATTGTTTGGATTAGTAATAATGATTTTTGAAAAAAAAATAAAATTAGGGGTGGGAAATTTAGGACCGATCGGGTCGGCAGTAAACATTTTCAGCAATATTTTGCTTCAAATAATTGGTGTATTTTTTAGCGAGTTTGCGATTTAGTTTGTGAGTTAGCGTTTCATTTTTACATGAAGTAATAATGAGTAGAGAACTAGATGAGAGTGAGATAGACGGGGTTTTGCATATTCCCATGTCAAGTGAGCCGGATTTATGGAGCGACGGTGGTTGGGGTAGCGGCGGCGCCGGTGATAGTGATGTGATGGAATGCGACGACACGGACGATGACCCGGACTTTGCACCGAGTGATACGGTGTTTTCTTTCTGATGTTTGAAATATAATATTGTATTTCAGCAATAAAATACATTTTATAATATATTTTTTTTTATTTCAATCCAGTTTGAAACTATGGTTACTTGAAATAACTATGTTTGATATAAATTGTTTACTACATTTAGAATTAAGGCTATAAATCAAGAATATATACATTAAAAACAAAATTAAAACTGTAAGAAAGGTTCTTTTATATTTATTTCATCTAGTTATGTGATGTATCAAAAAGAAGTATTACAAATAAGTTGATAAAAATTCATGCCGACCCGGTCGGGTCAGCACATTTCAAGCAAACTCACGCTTGTTTATGAATCAGCTGTAACAGCATTATAAACTTAATGCAACGCTATCTAGTAGGCATGGGATGTGTCCTGTCGTAGTCGTACAGTCGGCCGCCGCTAGATGTCAGGAGACGGCGTCTAGCGGCTGATCAGCAAAACACTGTCAAGGCCAACGTGCCGGGTCGGCAAAATTTTCCAGCTGACCATGCTATGCCGACCCGATCGGGTCGGCGTGGCAGTTAACGTGTTAACCCAAAGAAAATGGTACCCATCTCCTTCAAGCTTTATTTCTTGGAAATGCTCAATTTTGTAATTATTAAAATCGGAATATGAACAGTGTTTTGATACGGTTTTTCTCTTCTAAATGTTATGATTCTTGAAGATGGTTCAAAATTTATTTTTGGGGCATACACATCTGTAACCATGCAAAACTCTTTAACAACTCTTTTGTAATTTAAATTTTTTTACAATTTGCTCACATCAAATAATTCTCATTTTTTACTTTCTCCCTCTATATATAGTATATGGAGAAAGTATTGTTTTCATCAAAATTTTCGAATTTGAGTTGTTAGTGGAAATATTTGTTTTGGTGCTCCCTGAACCCAAAAAAAGTGGTTTTTACGTGATGTCTGTGTGTGTGTGTGTGTCTGTGTACAGAGCTAGAGCCCTAACCAATGGGCCGATTTTTATGAAATTTGGTATGCAGGTACTAATCCATGATATCTCCAGGCGTTTTTTCAAATTTTTGATTTTTAAGGGTAATTATCCCCCAAAAACCGCCAAAAAACATGAAAAATCAAAATTTCTCAAAAACAGCTCTAACGATTTTGATTAAACTTAAGTCGTTTGTAGAACATTAGTTTTCCAACAAAATAACACCACCCGCATTCCTGAAAAAATTCGGGTTCAGAAATTACAGGACTTAAAACATCCAAAATTCAGTTTTTTTGATTTTTCATAGGGGTGTGCGAGTACTCGAAACTTCGAGTTTTCGGCCGAGTATTTTAATACTCGAACTCGACTCGAAGTTTTGGAAACTACTCGAAAGTTCGAGCGAGTATTTCCCGCCGATTTACGGACGATCGCTAACGATTGCGACCGGCCAAAACGCGTAGTAACGGCCGCAAAAGGCAATCGCATCACGTAAAATCGGCCGAAAATGACGACTGCGACCGGCCAAAACGCGTAGTAACGGCCGAAAATGATGACTGCGACCGGCCAAAACGCGTAGTAACGGCCGAAAATGACGACCGCGAACGATTGCGACCGGCCAAAACGCGTAATAACGGCCTCAAAAGGCAATCGCATCACGTAAAAACGCCCGAAAATGAGATTTAACCGCGTAATTTCGGCTGTGACTAACGATTTAGTCATTTAATATTGATTATAAGAGATGTCTGGACCAGGTGAAATTGGCCAAATGACAACCGGACCCTGTTTCATCGGCCAGAAACAAATATCAAACCGTGTTTTGTTTGACAATATCCAGTTTGATTGTACTGGCCAAAACTTTGTATTGCTACTCATGTATTAGTTAGAAACCATGTTTAGATTATCAAATCTAGGATGGTATCCAAATCCCAGTACACTATCTTAAACTACCAACTGATGGCAATTACTCGCTCGAAAATAATTGGCACGACTCGACTCGATTAAAAAATCATTTCTCGCACACCCCTATATTTTCATAAAAAGACATAAATATAAAAAAATATTACTATTCACCATTAAAAAGAGCTCAAAAAACTAAATAATTTAGTATTTTGAATTACTATTCTACGATTGCTGGTTTCGGAGAAAATTGAAATTTTCATTTAGCGGTAAACGCAGTACGTTGTCCAATGTTATTCTTATGGGGGATACAAAAATTACTATTTCTCTCTTATTTACTGATCAATTTCATTCAAACTTGATATGCTTGTCAATTTAGCATTGACCAACAGAGGTAATTCAAAATATGTAGCCCCTTAATAACCCTGGGGGGAATAGGGGGCATTTCCCCTCTTAAAACCACGAGTGTAGCAATTGATTCTGTAGTGCCTGCAAAGCAGGGATTTGGGTGGATGTTTTTTAAAACAACTTGTTTACGAGATTTTCTGTACATTCGACCGTGTTTTGTATTCTATATTTAGTAAATAAAAAGTAATTTATTCATTAAACTTGGGCTAAAAGGGAGAAAGTATGTGTCAGTTTCCTGATACCGTTTATTTAGTATCATCTTAGGATTTTTTTGTGTGTATTCGTGGTATAAGTATTTTTAAACCAAACTGTGTCACAGTTAGGCTATTCAAAGTATAACAGAGGCAGGCAAGCCATGTTGGCTAATTGCCTCACTAACAAATTTGATCATATGAATAAAACTAAAGGTTGTATAAAATAATGTTTATTAAAATAAATAAGAATACATGGGCAATATTCATTTTGACTTCAACGAAAACTATTGTTGTGTCTGACTAGACTGTTTCGCAGCAAGAATGATATCATCCATCTTGCGAATAATTTCCAATAGTCGGAGATCTTTTTCTCCAGAAGACTTTTCTATGAAGCACTCCAGCTGTGGAAGACTAGGCCATTGTGCACTCTGTGTTTGTTTTCCGCTTGCTTCTTCGGTATTTCCACTTTTTGTTTTCTTTCCTTTATCTTTGCCGATACCTTTGCCTGGAGTATTAGTTGAACCGTGGGGTTTGTGAAGGATTTTGGAAGCAGCTTTCTGCCATTTGTTGGAGTTCTTGATAAGTTTCATTGTCTCAATCACATCAGCAGCAGTTATCTCATTTTTTATGATGTGAAGACCGATATCTTCTCCTGTTGCATTTCTGTCGAGAAATATATAAATTAGTTCTAAATCTAGACTTGATTTCAATGACATTTCTCAACATAAACAAGATACCATCTAACAAGTAAAAGTAGTGTACGATAAATAAAGAATAAGCTAAATCATGTTAAGTTTGAGGAAATTATTTATGAATATTAAAACTTACATCTAATTGTAGTCTAGAATTAGTTCATAAGAGAAAGACAAAACAATATAAAGCTTGATTTTTAATAGAAAACTGCACAAATTTCTTCTACATTTTGATTTACACTTATTTGCCAATATAAAACAGGCTAAAAAACCCTTTTTGAAAAAAAAACCATTGATGATTGCGGCGGATTTAGAAAAGTGTGCCTCGATTTGTTAAAATTTTTTTCATTTTCCTTAATATTAATGCATTCACTGCGTTAATCTTGTATATTCATGATAATTGAGGAGTTATATGTAAAAGGGGCGTATCCCACGATACGCCCTTTTTCGGGAAATGGCATTTTTAGATTCCTTATGCTTCTGTTGGTAACACTGCCAAGTCTCATTGGTCTGTCTCTAACCTTTATTTTTCTGTGATTTTTTTTCATATGTCATGTCAGCTGTCTGGAGGGAAACAATCAACTAACCTGCTGATCTTTGTCTTTGTAGTTTGGTTAGGTATGTGGTAAGGTTATTTCTGTTATGATTTTTTCCTTTCTAAGATAAGTTATGAGACATTTTACCTTAGCAATAGGTGATCACTTTTTCGTCTACAACATTTAGAGGTTGTGACGTCACGACAATATGAAACGGAACGACCAGAACCACCGAATCATCAACCGACCAACCGATTGTTTGTTTTATCGAATGAATCGTTGCTCACTGCCTGATGTATTGAAACTTTCAGCGAAGACGGCAGGCCTCGGTAGCCCAGTAGATACGGCGTCAGATCCACGATCGTGAGGTCCCGTGTTCAAATCTTACTTTTGATGTTTACTTTTTGAAATCTGAAATGTGTTTTAAAGATTACTTTAATTTGTTCGGGGTTAAATCTCACTTTTTTTGTTAACTTTTTTAGGTTTGACTTTTATTTACTTATACTAATCCCTTTATTTGTAATTATGTTGCACAACGAACAGCCACCATACAGCGCTCTGCGGAGTTAGGTTAAGTTAGGTTACTATAATTTTGTCGTGAACTGCAACCTAGTTGTTTGTTCACGTACATCCATTTTTAGATCCATTTAACAGCCACCATACAGCGCTCTGCGGAGTTAGGTTAAGTTAGGTTACTATAATTTTGTCGTGAACTGCAACCTAGTTGTTTGTTCACGTACATCAATTTTTAGATCCAATTTAACACTGTATCCACAACTTTTGATTTAACTTATATCTGCTTGAATTTTAATCGAATCACCATTTATGCTTTTCCACCACAAAACAATAACAATCGTAGTTGAAAGTTCATTCGATAAAACAAACAAACAATCGGTTGATGATTCGGTGGTTCTGGTCGTTCCGTTTCATATTGTCGTGACGTCACAACCTCTAAATGTTGTAGACGAAAAAGTGCTCACCTTAGCAATATGTATTCTATTAAATAAATAACATTTTCATGTGGGTAGCTATGGTATTTTTTTGAAATGCTTTTAACCATTCCTGGCCAGATTGAAAATATTTAGCCTATGTTTTAAGTGTGTTTTCATAAAACTGTATAGTCCTACCTTTTTATTTAAGTAAAAGTGTCATTTTATATTAGTTTTATATGTCAAATTGCATTTGTTTCCTTGCTAGGCAACCGCCAGAAATCTGACGCACCACAATGAACGTGTTAAAACTGAAATGTGTTACGTCAGTTTAGTCACATATCATACATTTTTAGTTATGATACATACTATATCCATTCAAATGTTGAAATACCATTTACACTTAAAATAGTTGTTTTAAATGTTATAGATTTTCCACCTCCCATCTCAAAGGAAATTTAAAGCAATAGGCCTATTACCTTATCCAATCTTGAAATCACAACATAAATGTATAAATATTTTAAATGGATTTACTGCTAGACTGATCAGTGAATATATACAAATATCTACTGGGCAATAATTTTGCGTTAAGGGCGAAGGTGTGCCCGTGGTGCAAGAATTTACCATGACAAATGTCAGACGCTCAAAACTGCACTCTGTACTCCATATGTACGTCACTGTGACAATCAAAATATCAAGAAATTAAATACAGTCAACTCCCGATTATCCGGGAGCGGGTTAATTGGGTTGTGGTTTAACCGGGGTCACGAAAGGTTTATTTGTATTTATCCCCTTCTAAAAATAAATAGAGCAATAATAACAATTTATTTTGCTAAATCATCACCAGAATCTTATTTACTTTATAAGCATAAATACTATACAAACAATCTAGTAAACATAACATAATCTGAGAGTCTTCATCTCGCTAATGAGCCGTGGGCGTGTGACGGGGAGTGATGACCTCGACACTGCTCTAGCCACTGCACCTGGCTGGGCAGAGTGACAGATAAACGGTCAGACGCGGACGTCTAAATATAGGATCATCTCAAAACAATCGCCCTTCCCGCCGTTGTTCACCCTCATGAGGGTTTTCCCCCAGTGCGGAATTAATTAGCAGACTGTTCAGTGTAGTTTTGATAGTTCGATGTTTAGAAATTTTTAACCTATTAAATATCACTCCGAATTTGGATAGTATTTACTGCTATTAACCATTGCTAGTATTAACTATTATTATCTTGATTGTTTGTAGATGTTATCACAATTTAAAGATTTTCAAAAGTATTTAATTCACATAAATATAGCTTAAATGACATTAAAACACAATATTGTAGTATACAAATGTTGATAAACCTTTTTTATATTCACAATATTCAATTTATTGAATCCCTTTGTTTTTGGGTTATCCGTGACCCTCCCTGTGTTTTTGGGTTGGTCATTACCCTGTATAATCGGGACTGTAATTCGTTCACTGATCAGGCCAGCAGTAAATCCATTTAAAATACTTATACATTTATGACGTGATTTTAAGATAGGATCATTACTTCACTAAAAAAAATTAAAAGAATACATCACTATAAAGGCCTATCACTTTAAATTCATAAATGAAAATATACTGCATTATTAAACAATAATTATAACAAATGTTTTGTAATGAATTTTAATTATTTATTTTGTTTATAATAATCAAGAACATTCTTTATAACGCTATCTCAATAATTTTCATAATCCCAAAAATCCCAGGATTGGGACATAAAATCCCGGGATTGCTAAGGGAAGAAATTCTGCGGGATTGGATTCCCTAATTACGGTACAAGAAATGGTACCATTGCGAGCTCTGTTGCCAGTTTGCGTCTGACATATGGTGTAACATAGTAGTCTCAAACAGAACTAATTAGGACTATGTGCAAGGTATAATACGACACAGTCCGATACAACTGCAAGCCAGTCAGGTTGGCTGAGCGGTCGGTAATTTTGATGTGCACCTGTTGGAGAGTTCACCTGCCTGGCAGAGTTAAAAGGGAGGGGACCTTAAGCAAACGCTGGACAGCACAAGTCCCAAGATGATGGGATAGGTGAATTCTTTGTGAGTTATACATCTGATCATGTGTTTTGCTACATTTTACCTATCCTTACTGTGTGCGTATCCACCGCATCAACCAAAAAACCCAGAGTCAACCATTCTAGTCAGTAGCTTGGCGCTCCAAGGGTTAAGACACACTAAGAGGTATTTTATTGTGATTTGTTAACAAATTGCCAAGGTCTTGTTTAAAAAGCTGTCAACTCATGTTCTCGATTGTATATATTACCACTCCTGAGGACTGATTTTATAGTACATTACAGAGCAGTTATGGTACATAACTACATTTTATTTCAGTAAAATACACTTAAATTCCAACAAGTGTGTGTGAGCCAGAGAATTTAGAAGGGGGGGGCAGCTGTCGTTCTGGCATGCCCCTGTGTAGCTGTCACACACAACACAATACTCTCCAGAGAGAACAACAAAAATGTAAGTAAAGTTTGTGTAGCTCCCTGGCTAAGGTCTGTTTTCAAGAGTTTTCAGGTCGCACTAGGGCCTCTAACATGACCTGTCGGCTACTTATGTAGCCGGGGCCAACGGCTTAATGTGCCTTAAGAAGTACAGTGGCAGTCTGAGTTTCAAAAGTACTCAACCCACTCAGCCATGACTCCCACTATAGAGAGGACATCGCACCCCCCATTAACTGAACATTCACACAAGTATTGATAATGACACCCACTGAACCATTTCAACAAATTACTATTAAATTTATTACAAATTTATTAATAGGGCTGTCTCTAAACCAACAGCTGTTTCATGATATCACTAGTCCAGAGTGAGGGGTGCAATTTCCTGTCAGTAGAGTCTTTTCACACAACGAGTACGAACCTGTCAAACCCGAGGATGTAGAGAGGTGGTTGCGCCAGTCCCACCGTCGCCACCAAGTGGTCGTGAGGGTGGCAGTGCACCCCGGCGCTGCCTGGTGGCAGGAGGCCGCAGTACACTGCTCTCAGCGCCCCCGTGTGGCCGTCCCACACGACCAAGGCCCCGTCCTCACCACAGCCCATGACCAGGCTGCCGCACGCACTCACACTCATACCCGTCTGCATGCGCTCACTGCTGCAGCCCTGGCGAGTGTGGAAAATGGTTAATTACTGAATTTAATTAGGTTTTCAAAAACTTTATCGAAATCAGAATATCTTTATTTACATATTCTTTAAGGAATGTTAGGGCACCAAAAGTTATATTCTGTTGGTCTTGGTATTTGATACCTTGGAGTACTCTTTCATTGATGTCATTGATGTTACTGCAACTGTCTAGTAGGTTGATAGGTTGACAGGCAGACTGAAGTTCAAAATTAAACTGTAATTTGAAAAAAATAACTGATAATCTTCTGAACTGAGAAAGACATCTTAATTTCCTTTTCAGTGAGAAATATTATATTTTATATTTAATTATTCAATTGTGGTAGCATATGTTGATTTAAGTTCTTCATACATCTCAGATTTTCAAAAATTATTTGCTTGAGAGGGTTTAAACATTGACCCTTCAAATTTAACATCACATATAGGTTTCCCACTCAAGGTAGACAATCGAAAATTCCAATAAAACCTGACGTTAACCCATTGGCGTAGACATACGAGCAGGTTTCGTTCCTTACTTGTAATTTTATTAACGTGTGAATTGGAGTATAAAATTGGTGTTTTTAAATGGATTAATGGCATATTTTAATTAAAATATTGTTTTATTTCAGTTTAGAGAGTCGCATTGGCACACACACAGTAGACATAAGTAAAAATTAGCAAAATCAGTGTTGACCATGTGCAAGTCTCAAAGAATTAACCGATCCCGTCAACTTCCAAGCAAGCCTGCCACCGTTTATTTTACTTGGGCCCTCCCACCAACGTTGCCACAGACCGGTTAACTCATTGAGAGTTGCACAACTGGTCAGTTTTGGTCGTGTGCGGGAATCGAACCCACGAACATCGTATCGCCACCTGGCCAAGGTGTTTCCACGACGTAGCCAACTCAGCTAACACGACCAAAGGTCTGGCGGCGATATTAAGGGTTTTCAGTCAGTCCGCGCACCTAGCGGATAGAACCGTAGACGCCCGCGGTTATTAGTTACATATTTTGCTACTAGAGTGCAGCACCAATCAATTCCCGTTATAGGCTACTACAAATAGAATAAAATTACTACCTCAATGGGTTAAACACTTGCATTTCAGTTCTTAGACCAAAGGTCAGGATTCCAAAATCAACATAGAAATAACCTAGTTTTAATACAGGTGGGTAGGTTTTAGGCTGGCACACATTTACTTCACGCCTTTTTCTTACCTGAAAAATATATTCATGCAGCAAAGCAGATTTTGTATTCGATCAAACTATAACTCTTAAATGACAGTTGGTTTGTTCACTGGTCTGGCTATGAATGCAACTGGTTTAAAACTGCACGCTAAGATATGAGAATCGGGCATAGTTAATATGGATAGAAAATTATTGGGAATACGGGTATGACATGGATGAAGAGAATTCAATCTCCATAAACTGTTAAAAATTTTTAGGCTAGATACTCTGGCAGAGTTTTATGGCATGTCTTCTACCTTCCACTATGGGAATGGCAGCTAATTTATAATTTGATATTATTGGATGAGGGGATCTTATAATTTGCAAAGATTGTATATTGAGGGGGTTTATAGCTTAGACTGTTTGAAGGACCACACAAGGTTAATTTGGTACCTTGTGAAACCAATAGTAATAGTTGAGAAAAAAAAAGAAAAGACTAGAGTTAACAATTATTTGAATATTGCATTTTACAAAGGTATGAAATAATAATTTTACATAAAGGTCTCAATGTCACAAAATGTTTATGGTTGAAAAGTTTGTTAATGGATAATTCAAGTCACTCACGAAAGGATGAAGTTCATTTTTACTCCACACTCAGTAGATCATCAAGGTAGGTCCATGGTTGGTTGTTGCATTTATTTCATACAAGGAAAGTTTCACACACAATAATCACAGATTGTATAAGTTAATAATGCATATTCAAATATTAATATTAAAGGGAGATGATTGAAGGGAAATACTAAATACTTTACTGAGAGAATTATAGGAATTGTTAAAAGAAAATGTAGGTTTTAAATAATGTGGAAAGGTTTTGTGAAAAGATGGAAAAAAACAAGTTTTTGGGGTTACTATATGAACAATGAAAACAGAATAAAAACAAAGGAAATTAAAACATATGATATTTAAAAATATGTTATTAACAGATGATTACTGGAAAATATATAAAATGTTAGAACTGTATGCAGCTAATAAAGTGAGAAACAGAAAAAATAGGGAAAAGGAAAACGTGATGTACCCATGTCTAGTGAGTACAAGGAATATATAATATTTTTGTATCTTGACCTTTCTTCTTGTATTTAAAACTGAACATACTCCCGGCCTTGAAGTATCTTACTTCAACATAAATGTCAATCCAAAGGTAGAACGCACAGTTTGGTTACGGGACAACGAAAACAGCTGTTTGCAGTACGTACTTCAGCTACTCGAACAACACCATCATGACCAGGAAATAAAGCTGTGATTCTGGCAAGAGGCCACTGCAACGATGGGGTTGGAGATTGGATTAAAACCAAGTCTCCGATTTTTAAATGCTTGGTTGAAATTGTCCACTTCGATCTTGTTGTAGCGTGTGAAAGTATTCAGCAGTCCATCTTTTCCAAATATGTTGAAAAAATGCAGATGAAAGTTTCCAAAGTTTCAACCGATTTGTTGGTACAGTAGTCAAATCAGTTTCCGGAATTGAAACAAGAGGAGCTCCGGTTAAAAAATGTCCTGGAGTAAGTGGGAACAAGTCGGAAGGGTCAGATGAATGTGGTGTTAACGGTCTAGAATTTAGCATCGCTTCAACACGAGTAGTAAGTGTCGTGAATTCTGGATATGTTAGTATTGTTGAACCGATAACTCTGTACAAGTGATGTTTAGCACTCTTGATCGCTGATTCCCATAAGCCACCATGGTGGGGCGCAGCTGGTGGATTATAATGGAAAGTAATTCCATGCTCGGTGGCGAAATGATTGACGATATCACGTGTTTCTTTGACTTTAAGTTCTTTTATGATTTTTCTTAGCTCTGTATTAGCTCCAACAAAATTGGTACCACAATCTGAATAAATGTGCTTATATTGGCCACGTCGTGCTGTAAATCTGACAAGAGCAGCAATGAAGGCAGAGGTAGAAAGATCATGCACGACTTCGATGTGTACGGCTTTGGTTACCATGCAGATGAAAATACAAATATACACCTTTATCTGTTTGATAAATCTTAGGTTTGTGATTTTGATGTTAAACGGTCCTCCATAATCGATTCCCGTAGATAAGAAAGGTTTAGCTGGTGTGATACGGCATGGTAGTAGATCTCCCATAAGAGGTGACATTGTTTTCGGACGAAGTTTGAAACAAGTGATACATTTAAAAATACGCGACCTGATCACGTTCCGAGCACAAATTATCCAAACAAATTTTGACAGCAATGATTGGATCAGTTGAGGTCCAGCGTGTAAATAAAGATTATGATAATAATCTATGAGAACATTGACTATGTGGTGGTGTTTAGGTAACACACAGTGGCGGATTTAGGGGGGGGCTATAGGGGCTGTAGCCCAGGGCGGCAAGTTTTTAGGGGCGGCAAATTTACAGAAAATTAATAAGTTGTTTAGAAAATAATTGTTGAAACGGGGAACATTTTGACAAAAACTGATTACAATGACGGTGTGCCGCCCTTTTAAAGGTAAAGGTACTTAGACTAATACTACTGAGACTAATGTATGTAATGGAATGTAACCCTCACACTTCAGTTCCTCAATGCAGTCATAATTCATTTGTCATTCATCCGTACTAGCGACAACACGATTACGCTACAGAGAAAGGGCGGCAAGCCACGAACTACATCAGGCACTGCGCCACTATGACTACGTCCTACGTCCAACCATAGATTAAACATACTCCTTGTGGTATTCTTAATCTATGGTCCAACTCACGGACTTCCAAGTTTACCTATACATTCGCATAGCATTACAATTATTTGTTACACAATATCAATAATGACCAAGGCACACGGATGAGAAATATTGCAACAATCGAATTTGAGATGACAATAACAAAATTTAGACTACAATGATATTGTCGTTTCATTTTCAAACTCAAGGTGACAAAGAAAGTTATTTCAGCCGTCTTCAGTGTTGCCACCACGTAGATGAAATTTTACCCTAAACGTGTGGTGAAATTACCCTAAATTACCCTAAACCTTTTGTAAATTACACTAAGAGTTGATTTTCTTCTATAAACGCTTAAAATACACTCGAGATTGGTTTTAAAACATGATTAAGGCATACAAAGTAAGGTAGCATAGCATTTATTACTCGTCTTTGGTACTATATTACACATTAAACGAAATATGTATTAAAAAATTCAAATAAATAATCTGTTGTAATATTTTTATTAAGTGCTATCTATACTTAATGTGCTGGTATCACTGATAATAGAAACTTGCTGATAAATGTCATTAAAAGTTGTCGGGACCGGGAGTTCTTAGTACTTTGTTGTTTTATAAACTTATTTCAGTTGTACAAATGTGTTAATGTTATTTTTTTGTAATAAGGTTTGTCATCTTATTACTATTTGATTAGATCAATAGGTTTCATTGCAATACAACACTACATCACACAAATTTACACATGTTATGCCTTGTTGTAATGTTTTTATGTGCGCTCACGTGGCTCACCGATGGGCTCACTATGGGGATTTCACAGGTATAAAATACAATTTAGCTCCTTCATACAAATATGTGTAAAAATGGACACAATCTTCAGTCAAAATAATTTCTACAACAGCGCTGTAAATCTAACAACCTATATTCAACCAAATTAACCCGATATATTTTTACTGTTTAGGGTATTCTATATTATTATATTATGCCCAATTTTGGACACATAACATAATGTGCCTCAATTTTATCTGTTCGAAAATTAAACTTTGTGTCCTTTGTGATTACAAGCATCTCTAGTCTAATACTCAATAGGATATATACGATGTACATGCAAGTTATATATATTTTATAGTACTTTTAATTTACCCAGCACTTTATGTAAATGTTTTAATTCCTGAAAAAACATTTTACATTGTCAAAACATCTAAATTAAAATTATAAGGGTCTCTAGATTTTACCCTAAAATTACCCTAAAAACTCCATTACCATAAAATTACCCTAAGACCAGTAAAATTACCCTAAAAAGAGTAATTACTCTAAAAGTGGCAACACTGGCCGTCTTATACGCATCAATGGCTACCACACATAATCGTTCATTCTGGAGGATATTTTTTTAAACAAAACATCTGACCAAAGACAAATAAAGAATAACATAATTTGTAAGGAAAGGATTTGATTGGTTGTTGCCATGGGAGCATAGTTGACAGAGGGTCAAAATGGTGGTCAGCATGTAGGCTGCTAGGCTGCAGTGTTTTACTCCAGGCGAGACCTCTATATATATTTTTTGGGTGGGACGGTGTCAAAATCTCCCATTTCATTAATTGAAAAACCGTGATAATTGAAGTCTTTAATATCGTGCCGCATTTTAGGCAACTCATGATGGTAAACTTAACTTTATAATCTTAAGACATATTTTATACGTAATTTTATTGTTTATCTCAAAGCAAAGTTATGATTTGAGTTAAATGAAAACACCCTTTTATTATAGCTTTGTAAATAGTGCTGAAAACGAGCCGCCTTGTACGTCGAATGACACCGTCCCACCAACAAGTTGACACCTCAACAGGACAAAATACCAAATATGACGGCACGCTTTATGAAGGTTATTTGTCAGAGAGTAGTGACTCCTGTAGTATTATATTTTAATTCATTGGATCTACAACATCATGGAGGTGAAACTAGAAGAAGTGTTTGAAAATGTGTAGAGTTTTATGAAGATTAGGCCTACATCAATTAATTTTATATTTTGATCGTCTAAAACATATAAACAATTCTTTGTATAAAAGTATAAATTAAAAAATGACTGAAAAACTGTATCTAAAATCGCTAATTCAGGATTAAAATAGGCCGAATTTTGAGGCTAATGGTCCAAACGCTACATTGTCATCATATCTTATGTATAGGATATTTATTATAATTTTCAGTAGTCCATGCGTTGGTGTAAAAATTAATGTTTTTATTAAGTATAAGAAGCGATTTTTAGGACTTTGTTGAAGGATTTTCTTGTTATTAAAAGTAGCACTAGCACTGCTTTACTGCTTTTAACACCAACATTTGTCTCTAGGGCTGATTGTCACTGGAGTAGGTTATATTGAATATTAAACTGTGTTAATGTGAATCATGCCAATTATACATTATTTTACTGGATTTTTCAACTAGGATATAAAAGAAATTTCTTTAACTTATTCATTCAGTTAATTCGTAACTTCTTTAGATACTATCACAAAATAACCAAACAAGATATATATAACGTGGGTAAACCTGGGCGGCGAAAAGGACAAAGATTATATAGTGGGGGGGGGAGGGCGGCAAATTTCCTAATAGCCCTTAGGCGGCAATTGCTTAAATCCGCCACTGGTAACACAATTGGATGCCGAATATCGTGAGGGAGTGGTGCTTGACTGATGCGCCGCCAACTCGTATTAGTTTGTCCGAATCTATAAATGGTTTTAAACGTTTGAGACGTTTAGAGCAAGCCTGTTCTTGAGACAAATGTTTAAATTCATCAGACATGACAGATTGTTGAACAAGATAAAAAATCTTGCTACGTGCGGTGTTCAACTCTTGAGTACTTAAATAGTTAAAATGGCGGTTAGAGTCAAGATTACGACAGTTATGTACAAATCTCAAAACGTATGACATAACACGTACAATGGTAGTCCATGAAGAGAATTTAGTTAAAATGGACCACTCAGGTTTGTTAACAACCATAAAAGAAGGTAGATGATTTGGTTTAATCTCATGAGAAGTATCTAAGGGAATGAGGTTAAACTTAGAAGACGGCCATTGTGAAGCAAGGAGAGAGAGCCAAGTCGGGCCGAACCACCAAGAGTCATGATTGATTAGAGATGAGAGTCGTATTCCGCGAGATGCACAATCTGCAGGGTTGTGTTCCGATGATATATGTCTCCAGACTTCTGTTGGTGTTAGTTCTTGAATCAGTGAAACACGATTGGCAACGTAAGTTTTCAATCGATAGGATGGAGTCTGTATCCATGTCAACACTATCGTTGAATCACACCATAAATGAATGTTAAGTGTATTAAAAATATCAGAAAATAAAAGTTGAATGTGGTTAATCAGCTGTGACAGTAAATATGCCGCACATAGTTCAAGTCTTGGAATAGTAACCCTTTTCAATGGTGCCACACGACTCTTTGCCATCAGCAGTTTCGTACATATAGATTTGTCAGGGAATTCACATCTTACATACGTTGTAGCTGCGTATCCTAATTCGGATGCATCACAAAAACCATGTAATTCAAAGTTGCAATTTGATGATAAGTTTAAAGAACGAGGTATAGAAATTTGTGATAAGTATTGCATGTCATCAGAAAACCATTTCCATTGGGTGTGAAGTTCAGCAGGTAAGGGGGAATCCCATGATAGGCCTTTTGTCCAAAGTAGCTGCATGAAACATTTTGCCATCATGATAAATGGAACTAGAAAACCGCAAGGATCAAATATTTGTGCAATGGTGCTTAGAACTGTCCGCTTGGTCGGTAATTTGTTGGACTGTGAGGTTTGAAAGTTGTAGGAAAATGTGTCTGAAGTGGATGACCACTGAAGTCCTAAAACATTAAAGTGAGGGACATCAGAGTTTTGAAGAAACTTAGGAGTTTCAAGATGAGATTGGGGAACAGTAGTCAACACATCTGGACAGTTTGAAACCCATTTTCTTAATTCAAAACAACCTGCTTTTAGTAGTTTAATGAGTTCAGATTGAAGTAAGAGTGCTTCTTCTGTAGTTTCCGCACCTGTAATTATGTCGTCAACATAGGTATGATGTAGCAATGCATGAGCGGCAGAAGGGTATTTGTATCCTTCATCAATGGCAAGCTGATGGAGTGTGCGGATAGCTAAGTATGGGGAACTGTTCATACCGTATGTAACGGTATTTAATTGAAATATATCAACAGGTTGCTTGGAATTTTGACGCCAAAGAATTAATTGAAGATGACGGTCGTCAGGGTGAATTGTTATCTGGCGATACATTTGCCTAATGTCGCAGCAAAAGACGACATTGTGACAACGGAACTGTAAGAGTAAATCGCAAATGTTGTTTTGCAACTTGGGACCTGTCAAGAGAATATCATTGAGTGATAAACCAGAGCTTGTTTTACAGCTGGCGTCGAAAACTGTGCGGAGCTTCGTTGTACTGCTATTCTCTGTAATCACTCCATGGTGCGGCAGAAAATAATGTGGTTGAGTGAGATCCGCATTTGTTAATTTGGACATATGACCTAGACTCAGGTACTCATCCATGAACTCATGATAAAGTTGTGAGAATTTACCATTGGAACCAAACTTACGTTCCATGGCATATAAACGTGTTTCAGCGGCACGCTTAGATTCACCAAGACAAGTATGAGACTCTTTGAGAGGAAGTCTCACAACATAACGTCCATTTTCATCACGGGCATGTGTATCAGAAAAATGATTGTCACATAATGTTTCTTCATGTGACCGTATGGATTTTGAAGGTAATTCTTCTTGTGTCCAGAACCGCTGGATTGCAGAATGCAAATCAACCTCACTGGTTGTGTGAAGACATACGTTTAGGGTGGATGTAGAGTTATTTTCGTGAGAATCATCTCTGGGAGGTATGCATGGAGCTGTACCCATGAGTACAAAACCAAAGATTGTTCCTAATGCAGAAGGTAAATTAGGACCAAGTGAAAACTGGGTTTGGGTCAGAAGATGTGGAAAGATGGCACTGCCAATGACTATGTCAATGCGTCCTGGTATATGGAATGAAGGGTCAGCAAGTTCAAGAGATTGTGTGAGACGTAAAACGTCATTAGAAATAGGTGTGCGTGGCAATTCGACTGTTAGTTTATCAAGAACTAAGGTAGGTAATGCTTCAATTACAGTTTTCCCTGACATTGTTTTGAGATCAATAAAAATCTGTCCTTTGTTCCTGGTGACATGTTGATCAATACCTGACAATTGAACTGTTGACTTACAGCGTTTCAAATTCAAAAGCATTGCAGCACGTTCAGTGATTAAGTTACACATACTGCCGGAATCAATGAGAGCACGAAATGTATGGCATTCGCCACATGAAGATGTGATTTGAACTAAAAGTGTAGCGAGTAATACAGTAGTATTCATACTAGGTAAAACAGGCTGATTATGTAGTGACACAGCTGTGTTCTGTTTTCCCGAAACAGTGGTTTCGTGTACAGGTTGATGGTTTGGCTGATTTGATGTTTGTACAACCTTACCAGCCTCAATTGGGTCAAAATGTAACAGAGTATGGTGTCGTTTATTGCATTTCTTACATGACAATAGTGATTTACATGCTTTGGTAGCATGAGAGCCGAGACACGAAACACATTTTTGAGATTTCTTCACTACTTGAAATCGTTCAGAGGGTGATAGAGATAAGAATGAAGGGCATGTATACACCTTATGACTTGATTGGTTACATACAAAACATGAGATGGATGGCGCGGATGTCAGTTTATGCTCTGGGGACTGAGTGACATACATTGCAACATTTTTCTTGAGAGGAACTGGTTGACCAATGAATTTTGATCGGACTTGTGTTGTTTGGATGTCATGGGTTCGCATTTTTTGAGATAGCATTGCGTCCTCTAAATGGGTGCATTCAGTATCAAGGAAAGCAATGATTTGTTGTGATGTGGGCAACGTTTGATTACACACATCAGAAGAGTTGCGAACTGATTCCAATTTATGACGAAGATTGAGGTCCATTTTTCGCAATAAAACTACAGACAAAAGTAGATTCATATTCTGGACATCGTATTTCAATGCTAACAGAGCTTGTGTGTTTTCGTTGAATAGGTTAACGAAGTGTCTAACTGCGTTGATGTTGGACGCCAAAATGTTAGGAAGATCTAAGAGTTGGTTGATATGCAACAGTTGAAGACGCCGATCGTTATTATATCTATCACGTAACAACTGATACGCTATGCGATAATTTTCGGGTGTGATATTAAGACTGTGTATGAGACTTAAAGGTTCCTTTTCCAGTAATCCTAACAAATATTGGAAACGCACTACATCAGACAAGGAGCTATTGTTATGTATGGTTGTATCATAGAGGTTTATGAAGGACGACCACGTAGCTAAGTCACCACTGAACTTAGGCAAGTTAATTTTCGGTAACCGTACTTGAGCGCTACTTAACACGGATAAACGACTAGGAGAGGAGATTTCATCCGAACCAGGTTTATCACTTTCGATAGGGTCAGCAATTAGCGTCTCGATACGACTTGAAATGTATATGAACAGTTCGTTGATGTCATTCTGGTCCGAGATTAATACGTTAATATCAATGCTTTGATCAGAAGAATTAAGTACACGGTTAAAGTTGCCATCAAAGTCTTCTTTTTTTGCATTTAATTCAGCACGATACGCAAATAATGATTTTTCTTGAATTTTAGTCAAATGATCAAACTGATCGGTTAATTCATCCACGGTTTTCTTAATCACCAAAAATCTTGCTTTTGTAATAGCATTAAGTCGCTCGTAAGTTTCAAACCGCAATTCCGTCCCTCGCGTTGGTGCCATAATCAAGTCTTGATTAATTTATAATACCATTATTCATAGAAAACACTTGATACTAACTCTGGGTTGTTCATAATCTAGACATGGGCCAGACACGTGATATGAGATACATAAAAGCTCAGAATTAGAGAGTGAATGATGGTCCAATGGGCCATTCACCTAATCCGGTTCGAATCGACCAAATGGATGAGGGGATCTTATAATTTGCAAAGATTGTATATTGAGGGGGTTTATAGCTTAGACTGTTTGAAGGACCACACAAGGTTAATTTGGTACCTTGTGAAACCAATAGTAATAGTTGAGAAAAAAAAGAGAAAAGACTAGAGTTAACAATTATTTGAATATTGCATTTTACAAAGGTATGAAATAATAATTTTACATAAAGGTCTCAATGTCACAAAATGTTTATGGTTGAAAAGTTTGTTAATGGATAATTCAAGTCACTCACGAAAGGATGAAGTTCATTTTTACTCCACACTCAGTAGATCATCAAGGTAGGTCCATGGTTGGTTGTTGCATTTATTTCATACAAGGAAAGTTTCACACACAATAATCACAGATTGTATAAGTTAATAATGCATATTCAAATATTAATATTAAAGGGAGATGATTGAAGGGAAATACTAAATACTTTACTGAGAGAATTATAGGAATTGTTAAAAGAAAATGTAGGTTTTAAATAATGTGGAAAGGTTTTGTGAAAAGATGGAAAAAAACAACAAGTTTTTGGGGTTACTATATGAACAATGAAAACAGAATAAAAACAAAGGAAATTAAAACATATGATATTTAAAAATATGTTATTAACAGATGGTTACTGGAAAATATATAAAATGTTAGAACTGTATGCAGCTAATAAAGTGAGAAACAGAAAAAATAGGGAAAAGGAAAACGTGATGTACCCATGTCTAGTGAGTACAAGGAATATATAATATTTTTGTATCTTGACCTTTCTTCTTGTATTTAAAACTGAACAATTATATTTATAGTTTTACATAATTAGGGCTCCAAAGCAGTTACAGATTCTGAGGAAATAAGACATGAGAGCATTTAGCAACTACAATACTTATTTCATGCTTCTCATATCATGCGAACAAACAAATTGGGACACAAGTAAACATTAGTGATGTGCAGTTCGATTCTTCTTAGCGAACCGATTCATTTGAATCACTCGATTCAAAAGAATCAAAATTTGAACCGATCCATTTTGTTCGTTTTGATTGATATATCTGTCCTCGCCGTATAATGTAAACGAATCGGTTGTTATAGATTATTTAGCCCTCCTGTTATGTCACGACTCCAATATGCGATTTTCGAACCAATAGTCCAAGCGAATCAGTGAAATTTGACTATCGAACATCACAAATTGTGCAGTAGCAAACTCCAGACCTTTCCCACTTATCAAAGGACCAATGAGCAAGCGTTTAGACGAATAAGCTGATGATCAAAGCTGGCTGAGTGACTACATAACAACAATTGGTTCGCGAACTGATAGTCCAATTGAATCAGCAGATAGGATATTGTCAATTGAGGTCAAAAGAAAATAAATTTGCAAGGAATTGTAGGACCTCACAAAACGTTTGCCGCGCATATTCTAACCAATGAGATTGCTGACCTCTTGTCCGCCTCCCACCCATTCTTTCTGCTTCACCCCCTGCCCCCCACCACAACCATTTCTCAGCGGAAACGCAATTGAATCGCGATCAACGATGGCCTACATCGATTCGCGAACAAAGCAAATGAAACCGAGTCACATGACATATTTACCAGAGTTGATTCGCGCCACAAATCGATTCTTTTAAAAGTTGAATCATGATTCATTTGATTCACTCGATGATTCGTTCGATTTGAACGATTCGTTCGCGAATCGCCCATCACTAGTAAACATCATCTGCTTAGAAACATGAACTGACCTTGAAAGTCTGGAGTACAGCACCGGTAGCCAGGTCCACACTGCGGACGGTCGAGTCCCTACTATGCACCAACAGTCTGTGACCCCCGGGGTGAGCGATAACGTTGCTGATAACAACGCCTCTCACCTCGCGCACCCTCAGCTCCCCACCTGCCGACAGGCTGTGACACTGGTTTGGTTACATTCAACATTAACAATGAAATATACACAGGATTCTGAAGTTTTTTATGTGTATAGCTTTAGCTTCATATGCAGGGTGTCTACTCAGTCATTCAAACAAAAATCAGGGACTTTTCGGGGACTTTTAGGGGACATTTGGAAAAAATCAGTGACCCATTCGCAAAACAACTTTAGAGCCTAGGCTACAGAAAAGCGAGTCATAGAATAATGATAGGGTACAATACAAGCCCAAACCTGAACAAAACCGTATCATCAGATTGTTATGAAATTAGTTAGCTAGTGTATGCCATTAATGAGATGAAAATGTACCACAACATAGCTCAATGTAGCCATAATTTACTGTTAACTTACCATAAAACTCTTATATAGGCTATATATGTACTGCAATTAAACATAAAACACCATTTCACCATTTACCATGCAATAAAATAGGCCTAAATGAGAATAAAGTTAGGGCCTAGTTGCTTTCCACTTTTCAACAAGTTTTCTAAATTGACATGTTTTTTGCCTTTCATATGGCAGGCTAAGGCATTTGAAACTTGCACTTTCCCGGCATTTTAGCATCGGTCAGTAAACAATATAAAAATCTTGGCAGGTTATTACTTTAAACTTTAGTTTCAAGAATGAGATTTAGTTAAAGGTAAAACACTTAAACACAAGCCTACACCAAATAATTAAACCATAAGTACCGTACTGCAGTTAACTACTAAAACGATTAATACTGAAAAGCAAAACAAAAACACAATATCATTCCTGGGTTATTTCGTTTCAGTCTTATACTAAACTTATACTTTGTCTTAAACAAAACTAGACAATTAAACGAGAAGGCAAATTAACCTATGTAAAACGTTCTCACTTTCATCCGGCAACCGGGTTGGCGAGTTCGCGAAATGTCTGCGATAGCGATAGACAATGCATACTTATTTAAATGGAGCAATACGACTGGAGGGAACGATATGAAACTTACATCAACGCCAGCCACCAGGTTCGCTAGTACACTCAAGTTTGTTTAAAGATTAATTTAGCTTCCTACCACTAGGATTGCTAGTGCTTTCAAGGCAAGATACTATTTTTAACCTTCGTAATCGACTACGTTGGTGGCAGTTCATAACTGCGCACCAAAGGGAAACGCGAGTTACTGTTCTGTTATTCGATAGTTGTACAGGTCAGTAGCTATTCCCCGTGCCAAGTAGCTGGTTGTCCAAAAAGCGCCACAGCCAGTCAACAACGATCGCGCAAGTTACTTGCACCGTGGTACTAGGTTATTTGCACCGTTCCAAATAGCAGTTACTGATAACAGTCCTGCGTCCTTAGTTAATTGTACAACTAGTTATCAGTTTCTAATCACAGTTCTTTGCCATCATCGAACTTACATCATGAAAGATTTTTATAAAAAGCTTTAATTAATCTAATACAAGCAGATATTAATTATGTAGTATTACGATGATAAAATTATCATACTGCTTTTGTTCCAAATGTATTGCTTAGAGCTACATTAAATTAGGAAATATAATGGAACTTTATTTTCTAGAAACAACCATTCTACCGTCACAGTTTTTCAATAAAATAATGCAAAAACCGCCAACCTATTACGTTTAGGAAAGTTGTCATTTCACTGTAACACAAATGGAACATTACAAGTTCTTGTTTCATGTCCTGTTTGCACCACAAATGGCGTAGACATATCGGCATATCCTGACATCAATAAATAAACTTAAAGTCTAGAAAGCAAATGTTGAGGTCGAAAATATCCTCTATCGGTTCGGCAAAATGCACCGTAAAAACGTCATGTAATGTGGGGGAAAAATAAATTAAATAACGTGATATTAAAAATTCGTGACTTCTGCACTAAAATCCGTGACTTTCCGTGACATCCGTGCCCGTTTACTGAATTCCGGGACTTTTCCGGGACTTCCGTGACTTCCGTGACCAGTAGACACCCTGATATGTCAATGATACGAATCATTTGATTGTTCACACCAAAGGGCTGTCTCTAAACCAACAGCTGTTTGATGACGTCACTAGTCGAGAGTGGGGGGTGCAATTTCCTGTCAGTAGAGTCTTTTCACACAGGTGAGTACGATCCTCTCAAAATACACTGACAACATTGCTAAATGACTCCCTAGTAAAAATTTAGAATTACACGTATTAGGCAACAATTAATTAACTTCTATAACCTTAAACAACACAACACAAGTTAAAGTCACATTGCTAACCTGCCGTCGTCTTCAACATCGTAGACCCTGAGGCAGCCAAGGCTATCCGCAGATACCACCCTGGAGCCATCCACAGTGGTGCAGATGGAAGTCACAAACCCAGAGAGTCCGGGTAACTCCTGTGCCAGCTGATACGAGCCGTGGGACCCGCCCCTCCACACCCTCAGCACGGCGTCACAGCAGCCTGTCACCAGCGTGAGGGGCTGCACAAACTGGGCGCAGTAGACGAACGACGGGTGCGCCAGCATCTGCAGCAGCACCTCACGTTAGGTGCGAGGTCGTTAATTGTGCACCGTACAATGGTATGTAATGTGTATTTTGACGCAACCGCTGTTATCAATATTCATGTGAATAAAGAATATTGTCTATTGCCCTTTGTAAATTAGGCCTACAAAGAGCTTAAAAACATTTTTGAGAAAATGGAACTTAATTAGGAGGTTTTGATGGAAGTTGAGGCTCAGATGTTAGGCCTAGTTGAACTTATATAATGTGAATAACTCGCCTTTTTACTTAGTCCTAAATGTAAAAATGCGTTTTGTCCTGTGATATTAGATTATTACCCAAGTAATAAAGGTATTTTTTTTTATTCTGGTGGTAGGTATCTTATGGGCCTAAAAGTCCGCTCATATCAGAGGCATATTTTATCTATCACGCACAAGGGTATGGTATTCTATGCAAAATAATATATTTACAGTTATAAATAATTCCTAAAATAAAAACACAATCCTTTACTCTAATATGAGCAATATCTGTTTGTTTTATAAATTATTTTTACCTGTAAAAATATTATTTTGTATAATGTTGCTAAGATACCAATCAAGAATTTTTAAAACTTCCATGAACATTATGCTAACCAGAACTTGAGTTATGTGAATTTAAGGGAAAACTTGCTATTAAGGCAAAATTAATAGGATTTTCTGAGCTCTGCAGTGCTCACACCAATAGGTAGGCGAATGGGTGACCAAGCTAACCATGTTAATGATGAATCAAACACTAACAAATCAAAACTATGGTTAAAACCATTGCTCGCCTGTAATAGTGGATTCCTGGAGCTGAGCGGCCTCCAGACACACACAGTGCAGTCAGCGGACGCGGAGAGTAGCACCTTGCTGTCGGAACTCCACCGCAGACAGTAGACCAGGCCTGGGGAAACAAAACATTATAAAACAACCAACAACTGTTATGGGGTATGTATCCAATACATAGCTATTATATAATTTATAACAAATTGTGGTAGAAGAACCAAACAAGTTTTAAAAATTACTAATTTACCTATTTTGCATATATTGGCTTTAAATACTTCAGCAGATAAGCCATACTTCTATGGGGACTTTAACCAGTGTGAGACATTGAGTCTGTTACACATATCACCTCTTTCACTCCACGCTCTTTTTCTGTCGCTCATACTTTATACAGTTACACAGTATTTTAAACACCACACAAAAATCCAGTTAAATGGCTCTGTTTACCACATATTATTACCTGGGCATATTATTCATAATGGTATTATCTGCCATAATGATAGTCATCATGGCATTAAGGGTTCTACTAGGGTATTCAAAGTCCAAAGGTAATGCTGAAAAAGTTGGGGATAAATTAATTAGTTTATCTAAAATAATTGTTCTATTGATCTTTGTATTCTTAACCACAACTGACTTTGTTACTAGTAGGAACTATATGTCCAGTACATTTACATCATTGGTGTGTTCCGGGACTACATCCAGTAACTTCCACCGATAACTTACCAGGAAACAAATTGTGGCGACAAAAAAAGGCATTGTTCTAAAGAGCATGACTAGTCACTTTGGGACCAATAGATTGTTTATTTCAAGATGGACGCCAACTTTTTCCTAAAAGCAGACGGCATTTTAGGAATAAAATTCCAACAACTAATTTAATCAGAAATCAGTGATGAACAATTTATTGTGTCCCAATGGTGTGAGTGAAGAAACTGCCACCGTTAAGTACCACTGGGTTTGAAAGACTGCCAGCTAAGTTATTAGAGTTTGAATTTCCGCATTTTGGGACTATTGGTGACCATATGCTTGGGTACTGGACGTGATCCCACAATACGACCATTTTTGAAGATATTCTAGATTCAAATAGAAAATGCAACATATCAAGTATGTTTAACACATTAAGGAAGTAATTTTATTCTAATCGCTATAGCCTACAACGGGATCCGATTAGTGCTACACTCTAGTCTCAAAATCTGTAACTAATTGATTGCGGCCAACTACGGTTCACTCTGCTAGGGGCGCGGACTGACTATAAACCTTTCTAACGCCACTAGGCCACTGGTCGTGAAACACTAGGCTAGTCGGCTAAGTCGTGGAAACACCTTGGCCAAGTGTTGATACAAAGTTCGTGGGTTCGATTCCCACACACGACCAAAACTGATCCAACTCATAACTCACAACCACACAGCAACAACACAACTCACAATGAATTAACCGGTCTATGGCATTGTTGGTGGGAGGAGGGCCCAAGTAAAATAAACAGTGGCAGGCTTGCTTGGAAGTTGTCGGGATTGGTTAATTATTTGTGAGTTGCACATGGTCAACACTGATTTTGATACTTTTTACTTATGTCTACTGTGTGGGTGTGCCAATGTGACACTTAAAACTGAATGAAAACAGTATTTTAATGAAAATACACCATTATTCCATTTTAAAACACAAATTTTCTATTCCAATTCATTGGTTTAAAAAAATTACAAGTAAGGAACGAGACCAGCTCGTATGTCTGCGCCAAAGAGTTAACATTTTGGAAATAAACACCTCAGCACCAAGGCTTCTCTAAAACACCTGGTCACTTATTATACAACACAGAAAACAACATCAGTGTGTTTGTTTTGTTTTTTTTTTACATTTCATTTCATGTAAAGTTTTGTAAAGAGTTTTGTTAACTAATTGTACAATATAAATTATATTTATAAATTATCCTCAAACTTTTAGTGAGCTGTAGCATAAAATCCATATTTTTCATCTTACAACTACAATCAAGGATGTGGAAATAAATAAATGACAAACTAATTGACTCAAGAATGGCTTGTAGTTTAGCGTTTCAGTAAAATATGAGCTACTGTTCGGGTCAGAGTGGTTGGCATCTGGTTAGCGTATGCTCTGGAATGACTTTTCGCCAATTTTTGGCTTAGTACCGTTGGTGTTACAGTCTTCCTTTTCCAACAGAAAGCAAAACTTACTTATTTAATTTTAAGACGTTTGTTTTGGTTGTTTTTGTTAAGTCTACTTTTATTTACGAGAAATTTCAGTAGTTTCTCGCCTTTCCCAGGTTCCAAGCACCGTGACCCGAACTGTACAGACAAGCCATGTTTAGCTTTTGTAGCTTTAAATTGTAGCTGAGTTCAATTTAAATATCTAAAATTAATAAATTAAATTAAATCAACTAGACTCTCCAACCACCCGACAGTCCAATACCTTGATGCCCTGTCAGTGTGGTGGTGTGCGTAAACCGCGGCACCGAGTAGACCTGGATCTCCTGCCGTCCACAGGCCAGCCACAGACCGTTGCTGCTGAACTGCACGCTCATGCTGCCCTCCACCGGCAGGCTGCGGACACAGGCGTTGGGCACCTTGCAGCTCTGGCCGGGCAGGCGGGACCACTGGACCTCCAGGGGGTTGGCGGTCTCCTGTACAACACCGCGTGAAGTGGTGGTTGTGTAAGCGCAGTTTTGGTGTGAAAAGTGTGATTTATGTACACAGAAAAGCGTTGTCTGGTTTGTGTACTTTAAAAAATTCCAAGCTTTTTTTGCCAGAAGAGAAAAGCAATTTTAGTCCAAACCCACACTCTTGAGAATATCCTGGGACTTAACACGTGACTCCTTGGAATGAATTCCAAGTTGCTATGATCGTTACACTAGCTAGATGCCTTTACTCTGAAATGTAGGATTGATACAGTTAAAAGCATCATGGGCTTTTCGATTAAAATATTTATTTTTTTAGTAAATGTTTCGGAAACTCTTTGGTTTTATTTATCAGTTACAATTTATCGCCACATAAAATGTAAAATATCAACAGAAAGCTGACTACCACTTTAATGGCAGTTGCATTTAAAACGGTTAGTTCAGTCACCGGCCGCTTTGAACTCTAAAGGCGCTAGGTCGCCTAGAGAGGGGAGATTTGATTGATGAGCAAAACATCGTATTCTCGAGAAGGCGATAATGACGTCACGACAAGATGAAATGTAACAACCAGAACCACCAAATCATCAACCAATTGATTGTTTGTTTTATTGGATGAACTTATAATCATTGCTCACTGCCTGATGCATTGTAACTTTCTGACTATACGGCAAGCCTCGATGGCCTAATGGATATGGCGCCATATCCACGATCGTGCGGTCCCGTATTCAATCTCACTTTGGATGTTTACTTTTTGAAATCTGAAATGTTTTTAGCGAATTTCCTCTATAGGGAAGAAGCTATTACCGTAGATCTCATGGTAAGACTTAAGCCCGAGACCATGTTAACTTTTTGTTTTAAGGTCCCCAGATGACAAAAACACCATTCGTTCAAATTTATATATATGTATATATATATCTATATATGTGTTTGTGAATGCGATAACTTGAGTAAAAAACATCCGATTTCGATGAAATTTGGCTCAAATGTGTAAAGTGACATTTATGACTTTAAGTTCGAAAACCAGAAAAATCGGACTATCGGAAGGGGGGTTTATGGGGGTTTTAAATTTTCCAAAAATCAGTTTTTTGCATTTTTCACCCTAAAATTTTTAAAACATTTAATTTTGGTTTGGACTATGTTATAGAGCTTAAAAAACGATATAGTATTTTAAACTATTAACCTAGGTTAAGTGGTTGTAGAGAAAATAAAAAAAAACCTACTCATAAAATCTCCCATGTTAATCTTATGGGAGAAGGTATTTTGCTTTTCCTCAGTTAATTTTAATGTAAACTTCACATTTGCTTTTATCAATCAGTTGAGCTCCACAAAACAATCATTTTGGTGTTTACATTGTGATTCTACGTCCAACCGTTGCAGAGATATTCAAAGTGCTAAACACAGTACGTTGTCCAATGTTATTCTTATGGAGAATAAATAAAATTTGATATCTCCATTATTTATGAATGTATATTGATGAAAATTGGGATGTGGCTTCATGTAGTATTGGTATATTGATATTTGCACAAAAAATTGATTTTTTCTTGATTATCCCCGTAGCAGCAAACCTGCATACTCAGCCCTAATGTTATTCTCATGGTGAATAAGTAAAGGTTTATATCTACCTTAATTATGAACATAAATTAATAAAACTTAGTATGTAGCTTCACCTGGTTGAGTTATATTGATAATTGCAACAAAAAACATTTATTATCTTCCTTGTTGCAGCAAACTTGCGTACTCAGCCCTAAAAAAATAAAATGCTATAGATCACTTATTTATTTATGTATTTTTATGAAACATGGTAAGTGGCTTATGTGGAAGTGAGAAACATATGCATGCATTGTAAATTCGCTGAGAAAGCAGGTTTGCTGCGACAGGGGTATTTAAAAATTACTTTAATTTGTTCTGGGTTAAATCTCACTTGTTTTGTTTACTTTTTTAGGTTTGACATTTCTGTTTAATTTTACTTGTATTTATTTATACTAATCCCTTTATTTGTAATTATGTTGCACAACGAACAGCCACCATACAGCGCTCTGCGGAGTTAGGTTAGGTTACGTTACTATAATTTTGTCGTGATCTGCGACCTAGTTGTTTGTTCACGCAAATCCATTTGTAGGTCCAATTTAACACTGTATCCACAAATTTTGATTTAACTTATATCTGCTTGAATTTTAATCTAATTACCATTTATGCTTTTCCACCACTGAACAACAATCGTTTTTGAAAATTCATTCGATAAAACAATCAGTTGATGATTCGGTGGTTCTGGTTGTTCCATTTCATCTTGTCGTGACGTCATTATCACCTTACAGAGAATACCATATTTTGCCCACCTCACACTTCCAGCCCGCTGCCATCGCTCTCAGCAGCTTATTCCCCACTCCATCCACAGTCTCCCCTCTCTGTGACCCGGCTAGTGGCGCTGCCACAGGAGTGCAACCCTTCTCTTATTTCAGTCAGCCTTCTGTATTGTTTTATAGCCGTCTGTGATGTCACTGTTCAATCTGGAGTTATTTAGGTCCATTGAAGAATGCAGTTCATACAACTGGAATATCCCTCGTGTTTTCATTTATAACTAAGCAATTTTCTGTAGGACATTTTAAAATTGTAGTTTTAAGTTCAAAAGATTGTATAAAGTGATGAAAAACCAATGACAATATTAATGAACTACACAGTTAATTAAGTATTTAGAACAAAACTTATTTTTTATATTAAAAATAATTTGTTTATTCTGTTCTATGAGAAATATTATTCCACCTACACACATGTAGCCAGCAGCAAAGATCTGTAGATAAAAGTAGATCTGCAAATGCCTAGGTGTGTACTAAAATGTTTAACCTACTAACTTGCCCAAATGTGTTCTATCAGGATTTATTTTGGGAGGTAGAACAAACAGCTAGACCAACTATTTTACAACTACTATGCAAAACTACCTTTCTAAAAAACATTACCGGTAACAAGTAAAATAAAACTTTACATACAGTAAAATATAAAACATTGAAATGCCCAAACCTTGAACTCCAACAAAAGGAAAACTACTGTCAAAACGTACATTTCTTTTCCTTTTAAAATATTATTTGTTTATAGTTGATAGGAGTGAAAGTAACATTCGGTTTCTGTAGGCTGAACATTTTTGACTCAACTGTTCTCCTTTATAGACGATCACACGAACATGAAAATAGAAAGCCGAAGTAAAGTTAGCTCCAATATCTGAACTGGCAAAACAAAGGTAGGACTGTTAAAATTGCTCTTTGCCCATTCTTCTAAATTCAATAAAAATTCTTTAATAATTGAGCAGAAGTTTAGAAAGGGGAGCAGAGTATGGAAGTGTACTAGCAGCTAAAAAATCACACGAACCACTGGAAGCGGAGACTTAGCTACCGAAGGAAGCTGAACTTGTTCGATGACGAACAAACTATCCGAAATAGATTCTTTATTATGAAAAAACAGTGAAATGTAGTATTTTCAAATGTAAACAGAGGAAACCTACTCATATTCTAAAAAATTACGCTACATTTACGAAAAATGATAGCAAAATAACCTAACCTAACTTCGCAGAGCGTGCGCTGTATGGCGGCTCTTTTCTTTGTAACATATTACAAAAATGGGTTTGTGTAAAATATACAAAACCTCAAAAATCAAACACGAAAGGGTAGAATTGAACCTGGGACAGCATGATCGTGAATCTAGTGCCATATTCATTACACTATCATAGCGTATCGAACTAAGTAAAAGTTACAATTCATCAAGCAGCAGACGGCACTGTGATTTTAAAATTTGCCACGGGTAGCGCTCGGTGTGATTTAAAAGTTTCACACTTGGCAGCGCTCACGTAGGAAATGTCTCCGCTCCCAGTGGTCCGTGTGTCTTTTTAGCTGCTAGTTGGAAGTATTCAGTATGTTATCTAATTAATTGACAAAATGTCAAATAAACCCAACAGATTAAAATGCCTCTTTCCCCATAAACCTTTAAAGTGTTCAAATTTAAAAAAGGGTAACAATTAAGTTTATTACACTTCAAGGCTCCACTCCTTCCCATAGTGGAATCAGTCTACTTGTCAAAATTATATTGTAAAAATTGATCTGATGTAAGTTTATCAAAATAAACTAACAGGGTCTAGGGATTGTGGTGCTACATCTCTTTTCTTGTGATGTTTTATCATAGCGTATTGTATTATCATCTTTATACTGTATAATCAAAGTGGACACTAACTACTTTTTAGTTTTCCATTAGGTTGTCATTACATAGTTTTACTTTAATTTACTCATACATTATTTAACACTATTTCCCTTCTACAATAATCTCTTGCTATATCTCCTTAAACCTTTCAATTTCAAAAATTATCAAAAAGGGACAAAATGACCTTTGAACGATAAAACTGACTGACAGATATATGTTATTTTTTAATACGACAGAAAATACGATGAAGCTATCCAGCAAGCCTGGTGGTGCATCAGAGTAGTACTATATTATTATTATTATTATGTCATGACATGACATGGCACATGGTATAAATCCAAACTGCAAGATGTCAATACACAAAGTTAAATTATTAAATTTACTTTCACAGCAAGAGAATATAACTTTCAAGATAGTTAAATAATGTGTTATCTGAATAGAGTCTGTACCAATTTGTTACAATTAATGAGACTTAGTGTCTTGAGTGAAGTAGTGGAACTGCAAAGATTTCTGATGATAAGTGTTGTGCAGTAGGCCTAACAAGTTTAAACTGAAATGTTTTCAAAGTATTTGCAAAAGAAATAGAGAACATATTAGGTTCTCACCTTCTACTGCCCCCTTCCCAAACTAGATGCTCTTGATAAAGACGTTTTACCCAAGTTTATAGCAAAGAGTAATGAGTAATTTTCAACAGTCTTACCTTTAGTTTTTGAAGTTCAGTGGTTGGAGGTAATGATACGGAAGACATTGATTTTTTTTTAACGTGTTCTGTATTTAACTTGAATAAAGTTGTATCCAAATATTTTTAAATATCAAGAGCAGAAGATGTTTTTTTCACATCTATCAACTCTTGTGAGAACAAATAACGTTACCATGGAATTTTTCAAGTAAAATGGATTGTTGAATTGTAAAGGACACTACAGACAGAAAATTGCACCCACCTCTCTAGGCTTGTAACGTCATAAGAAAAGCTGTTGGTTTAGGGTCAGTGCTATCACTTCATTTGTAACAAATTTAATACCAACAGACATGGCGAAATGGCTCAGTGGTTAAGGTGAGAATTTGGTGCTGTGAAGATTCCCAGTACGAAACTGTAAATTATTGATATCTTTTTTCAGACCAAAAAGTTGTTAATTGTAGTGTTTCAACTGTTTGAACCGAAACAGAAATAGGGGGCCTATTATGTTAGTTTATTTATTTTTTATATTTTTGGATTATGACTGACAATGTGTTGCGAAATGAATTGTTTAAACTTAGGAAACGATGTAAAACGTTAAAACAAATGCAAAAATAAGAGCTCTTCGTTCGGGTGTCGTCGCCTCTATTTGTGGAGTGGGGGGTGCTATTTCCTCTCTGTAGAGTCTTGTTTGAATTGTTATCTTTTGATATAAGAGGTTTAATTATTTTAACACTTATTACTAAACTGCATTAGGTACCCAGTTTCACCCGGGGGTGGATCCAGGGATTGGGGGGAGGGGAAATGCTGAGGGTTTGGGGGGTATGGAATACCCCTCAGGGGTGGGGGTTCTATCGCCAATGAACACCTATTTTTCCATATCGGATGGGTCAAAAACAGGAATTTAATTGCATTTAATAATCACCTGAAAATGATGATCAGCAAAGTTTCTTATTGGCTGAAAATGACAACCAAAACGTGTTTTATAGGCTGGGAACGACAATCGAGCCACGTGAACGAGAACACTCAAAAAAGGCATTTTAAACTAAATTCCCGGATTTTTGCAGTAATTCCGTATATTCTCCCATAAAAATGTCTGTATAATTATCCGATTTTCCTGGAATTTCCGTTCTCTAAACACCCTGTAGTAGTAGTACAGGCATATTAGTGTAACTGACGATGCATCAATCAGACGACAAGTCGTGATGACGCTGCCGGAACAACCTTTTGCCTTGGGGGGGGGAGTTTCCCCCCCGTGGATCCGCGCCTGGTTTCACCAGGGGAATAAAAAGTTGACTGTACCGTTTTCTCTGGTTATTGAATTATTTTGAATAATGAACATCTGTTTATGTTACCACTAGCGAGGTAAAACCATGAAGCGCTCACGCCCAGTCGGGATGGACCAAAATTCGGACCAGCCCAGCTCAAGGTCATTCCTCAAAGTTAGGGACTCGACCCAGAGCTCAGTGAAGCATCTTATGGGTTATTGGCGACGCAAGCTCACTTAAATAAGATTTGTGGCCCCAGGAATTTTTTTTACCCGAAAATGGCTTTCAGAATAGTATTATTGAATAAATTTGTATGTGTGATACTAAATGAAACTTAACTCTCATTATGTCGTAAAAGCACGCGTATATTTCAATGTTAGGATAAAAATCTCGATTCCCACACACTCAAACTGGATTTTCATCGAAATTAATTAATTTTCGACCTCCTGGCTCCCTTATTTGATTTTTAATCCATGCATTCTTCAACTTTAAATGAAAACAGACTATATAACAACAATTGTCCAGCTCTTAGTGAGGCTTAGTTTTTACTTTTCTGGTCATTACACATCATGTGTGCGCATTTCTGACCCACTAGCCATGGACACATCCATATTTCACTGGACGCTGAGACATGTTCTACACACTACCTGATCCAGCAGTTCCTCCCCCTCCCTCTCCCCCAGGTCAGAGCCCGTGGCGGAGCCGGCGGCTGAGACAGAGGCCTGAGAGCCCCGCTCTGCCTGCAGCGCAGACTGTGACCGCAGGCCAGGGGCGGGAGCGGCAGGGCTGTCGAGCTGCGACACAGTCACGTACAGACTGCCTGGGTACTTGGCTCTGGCCGCACTGCCCCACCACTCGTACACCTGCAGACATGTATGTTATCAGCTATTTATTATTTTTCAGTATTTATGATTTACAAACCTTATTTTTTACTAATGCTTACAGAAGGAGCAGAAACCAGCTTTAACGGAAAAGGACTGGAGCAAATTATGTGCTTCACTAATGTGTTCCTTCAGAGCAATGACCAGAAAAACATGATGCAATAGGAAATGCAACACAATAGGGAATATAATGAGTTTGAAATAAGCTGTCTACTAAAGTAACATTAAATCAATATAGGTTTGCTTATAACCAAACATGACAAAAGGATGAATGAAGGAAGACTACCAATAAAACAGTTAATAAAAAGAGAAAAAGTAAGAAAACTTGTGGAACTACTACGCAGTCAAGACAAAAATGTCAAGTAGCTGAAAACATAGAAAATGGGGATACAACTGGGCGGAAGTAGAAGACAGAAATCTGTGGATACATGCAGAGATACAAGCATTGAAGAGGTTTGGTTTTATGTAGAGTTTAGAATCATGACTTTGCCTAGCCTTAGGTACGTTTCCATTCTGACAAGTTCCGGGCTCATGTGACGTCACACATTGCGACGCAAGTTTCAAGGGGGTTTTTCAGACCTGTTTCCATTAGGACATAATGACGCGTCACTTGTAACCGGATGTGTAACCGGATGTGGCGGGGTTTACTTGTTAATTTGTTTAAAAGGTAAACTAAACATTATTGCCTGTACGCAATAAATAAAAACATTTCTACACTGCATGTATACGTAACTTAAAAATTGTAGGTACCATGTATATGTATCATGCATGCAAAAAAATAACCCAACAGATTTGATATTTAATGTGGTTGAGGAAACCAGTAAACTAGATTCATGGTTAGTTGACAGTTTTTCTACTGCAATATACCACTTTAATTCAAAAATAATTAAACAAGTTTACTATTGTACGATTAGGATTAGACACATCTAATATGAATAAAAGTGCAATTAACTATGGTCCCAATTCAAAGAATTATTATTGAAAAACAAAGAAAAACAGTTGATATTTCGATTGCTGGCGACGTAATTTCCATCCGATCAAGTGATTTTGGCCTATATTTGGACAATGTTGCACCGGGAACAAGTTGCAGGCCGTTTCCATTAATCTGGGGCTCATGTGACGGTAACATGCCCGGGGCAAAACTGTCCGGGACGGGTTTGAGTCGTCTCTTGCGACAAAACCTGCCCCGCAAGGTGTTTCAATTCGAACAAGTCGCGGTAACATGTTACCGTCTCTTGCGAAGACTCATGTTGCGACGCGTTTCTGTCCGAATGGAAACGGGGCTTTAGTGTGTTCCACATGGCTACAAAAAACACCAGGACAAAAGATATACTAGGACTCTTCATCTTATAACACTAGAGGAGCAAATAATATAATCATAGAAAACAAAGCTCAGAAGTGTATGCATTGGCAACTTAGACATTCACACGAAATTTAAATACACTTCCACTCTGCTTGAAAAATTGGCATTATCCAAAATTCAAAAAAATCAATCGAGATATCATTCTTAAGGATAACCCTTTGAATGAGACAGGATTTTTTGTTTTAACTGAGAAGTAAATTATTTGTTTGATTTTAGTTTTAGTGTAGTCTAATAGTCTATTATATTTTTGTTTTACTAGTCTATTACAAGTTCTAAGAGCTTGATGATGTAAACAAATGTCTAATACTATCAATTAATTGAGTATTGAGTATATTTTCCGGCACCTGTGCAGTTTTACCGATATTTCATAGCCTACTCATTATCCGAACAAACCCTCACCGCAGGCGTAAGAGGCCTTGTGTTCCTCGGCTGTCCGGGCTTGTACAGCTGAAGTCTGAGCCTCAGGCCTAACTGAGCTGGCCTCAAGCCGCTGGTCACAGGTCGCAGGAATGCCCAGGCCACCACGTGTCTACCGGCGGCACCACCTAGCCTGGCGTGACGGGCAGTGGCCGCCGCCACCGACACGATGTCACACAGCTCAAACAGCAGCAGAGTGGTAGGTGTGAGCAAGTGCGACGGTGGCTCATTCAGCAGCAAACATTCCTCCCACGCCGGGGTAACACTTCTGCTAATCAAAGCATTTTTTTTTTATGTAATCTTTACAATTAAATTCTTAAAATACCTCCGACTTTGAAATTGAAATTCTTTATGATCCTGACAGACTAATTAAATCAAATCTTTGTTTATGACAAAAATCATACTAGCTTTGAGTTTTTCAAGCTAGAATTAAGTGTTATTACAGGACTATTCTTAAACACACGGTAATAATTTTATTCCCAAAAAATTTTTTGACAGATTCAATTAATTTAATTTTTAACAACTTTATTTTTTACTTAACAACTTTTCACTTTTAATTTGTTTTTTAGAACAATCAAAATACAGGCAGTAGCGAGAGTTTTATATGCATTTTTTAATGATGCCTCTCATCTAAGAACATAAAATAAAGAATCTCCCCAAAACTCAAGGTTGTCGAATGCACTTACACCTCAGAATATGGTGAATTTATGTTTGATCATTCTGAAAACATATCTATCTTAAATCAGTCAGCGAGATTAATAAGCTTGAACTAAGTTTGGCACACCACGTTACTATACAAAACACATACCATATGGGCGTGTCTGTTTCTTGACGGTCAGTGTTATTGTAAACAATTGTAGGGGTGTGCGAGTAGTGATTTTTTTAATCGAGTCGAGTCGAGGAGTGCCAATTATTTTCGAGTTTTGAGTATTTTCGAGTGAGTATTTGCCATCAGTTAGTAGTTTAAAATAGTGTAATGGGATTTGGACACCACCCTAGATTTGATAATTTAAAGATGGTTTCTAACTAATACATGAGTAGCAATACAAAGTTTTGGCCAGTACAATCAAACTGGATTACGTATTGACAAACAAAACACGGTTTGACATTCGTTTCCGGCCGATGAAACAGGGCCCGGTTGTCATTTGGCCAATTTTACCTGGTCCAGACATCACTTAAAATCAATATTAAATGACGAAAACGTTAGTCACGGCCGAAATTACGCGGTCCGATTGTCATTTTCAGCCGATTTTACGTGATGTGATCGTTTTTTGCAGCCGTTACTACACGTTTTGGCCGGTCACAATCGTTCGCAGTCGTCATTTTCGGCCGATTTTACGTGATACAATTGCCTTTTGCGGCCGTTACTACGCGTTTTGGCCGGTCGCAATCGTTCGCGGTCGTCATTTCCGGCCGATTTTACGTGATGTGATCGCCTTTTGCGGCCATTACTGCACGTTTTGGCCGGTCGCAGTCGTTTGCGGTCGTCATTTTCAGCCGATTTTACGTGATGCGATTGCCTTTTGAGGCCGATACTATGCGTTTTGGCCGGTCGCAATCGTTAGCGATCGTCCGGAAATCGGCGGGAAATACTCGCTCGAAGTTTCGAGTACTCGCACACCCCTTAACAATTGTTCTGTTAAGTGTTGTAGTGTTAGTTATCGTGATCAACGATTAATGTTTTAATACTCACCAACTGTGAGGATTATCAGATTACCATCACTACTGACCAAAATATCATAACTACTCCCTAAAAATTCTCAGCATATTCAGTATCCACATTAGAAGAGTCTTACTTCCGCTGTTTGAAGTCGAACAGATGTGTCATGATGGGTAGGACGTAGCTGATGCTTTCTCCGTGGTAGCAAACAGAGCGAGCAGGATCAGACTTGCAGTACAGCTCTCCTACTGAAGTGTCAACCACATATAAACACACCATCGGGTGCCGGATCAAGGGGTCAATAAGGGGACAGTCCACTCCATGAATGGTGACACCCACTACCCCCTCACTTGCTGTAAACAATAAACCACCCATAAATTTGTATTAGGAAATTAATTTTACCAGGCGAGGATAGAACTATTGAGATCTACTCCTAAATATTTGTAATTTGCAAATACAGTTTTTTGACTGTAGAAAAAAAACATATGATATTACTATAAATTACCTTTTGGCGACTGAGTGGTTTTTCTCTCGAATATATCTGGTGCTTCAATAAGACTTTTAACACTAGGTGTTGACTTTGTTTTTTCAACAGTCAAAGTGGCAGATTTCTTCCTTTCACTGTGCACTATCATGTCTTGTAACTCAATTTCTTCTCTGGATTTTGAGCGTTTTCTCCTCTTTTTCTTCCTTTTCTGCCTAAAAATCATTGAAGAAAAATAAAAAACTGTTCAATAACTAAGCAAAGTGATATAAGTTGTGTGTTTACCTTACATTAAATTAATATCTATGAGCTTCGTAGTTTGGACTAACTAGTGACTAGTTCTATGCACAGAGTTCTTGTATTTATAAAGCTAAATATATAATACCCCCGTCGCAGCAAACCTGCGTACTCAGCGAATTTCCAATGAATATATATGTCTTAATAACACATTATGCCTCTTACCAGAATTCATAAGAAATATATTCATAAATAAGCCATATTTAAAATATTCATTATTCTCCATTAGAATAACATTAGGGATGAGTACGCAGGTTTGCTGCAACAAGGAACACAAAATAATGGGTTTTTATGCAAATATCAATAGAACTCATCTAAGTGAAGTCACATACCAAGTTTCATCCATATACATTCATAAATAAGCGATATATAACATATTTATTATTCTCCATAAGAATAACATGGGGACCGAATACCTAGGTTTGCTGCTACGGGAACCATAGGCGAAAAAGTAGTTTTTTGTTTAAACAACAACAAACCACAACCAGATGAAGCGATATACCAAGTTTCGTCAGTTTATGTTCATAAACAACCGAGATATAAAATTTTTCTTTTTCTCCATAAGAATAACATTGGACAACGTACTGTGTTTAGCACTTTCAATATCTCAGTAACCAATTGACGTAGAGCAATGATCAAAATACCAAATTGTTTGTTTTTTTAAGCTGAATCCAATGGTATAAATTAAAATTTGATTTAAATGGTTATTACATGTGAAAACTCCAAAAAACCCATTTTTGGGGTACAAAACCCCCCCAAAACCCCCCTTCGGATGGTGCGATTTGTCTGGTTTTCGAACTCGTTCAAATAAATGGTACTTTACACGTTTGTACCAAATTTCATTAAGATTGGACCTCTTTTACGAGAGTTATCGTGCTTACGGACACATATATATATATATATATATATATATATATAAAAATATATATAAATATATATATATATATATATACATATATAAAAATTTGAACGAATGGTGTTTTTGGCATCTGGGGACCTCAAAACGAAAAGTTATCATGGTCTCGGGCTTAAGTCTTACCATGAGACCTACGGTAATAGCTTCTTCCCTATAGGGGAAATTCGCTAAAAATGTGCATTGTACTTACCACTACTATAGTAATCATAAACTTAATCAATTCTCATAGGATTAACATTGTAGCTGTGACAGACTATGGGGTAGAGCCCTTATGATGTATGCGGCTTTCAAAGAGCCTAAATGTTTCTCACAGCTCCACAAAATAATGTGGTTTAATAAAATTCAGTCCCGTGAAGCGAGCAACATTGATTTAGATTTACGAAATGTGAAAGTAACCCAAAAATATAAGATAATGAGCTATGGACAACAAAACTAGGTATCATTTTATTTGTAGAGGTCAATAAATCAAGTTGCAGAAAAGGTAACACATAACATTTCTTGTTGAGTTCCCTCAGAAATATTCTGACGGAATAATATGAACAATATGAATACATATCACTATGTGTCACATGAATATTGGCACATATCACTTCGGTCCAAGTTCAATTTAGCATAAAGCCAAATCTAAATTGTAGTGTCATTGGTCACTAGCATTGTGAAGTTTTAACATCACAGACCTTTCTGGACTCAAGAAGGCTACTCACAGTCTTACATGTACTCATTATTCCACAGCACAATGTAAGTCTCAAGAACATAAAAGAAACAGTTCTCACTCAATGATGTTAGTGTGTGAACTTTGAGACAAACACATGTTGAGGGGTGTCAACATTCGGTGGGGTGTTTTGGGATATTGATACTTTTTTAATAGATTAACACTATTCAAAAATGGGCTGGTAAAATATATTTAACTTTAAATGAATTTTAAACTGTACCTAACAATATAAATTGGAATACAAATAATATCTGAAATAAATTAAACTATGTTCTGGAAGACATGTTTTATCTAATGTCCTACATATATCTAAATCACTTAGCTAAAATGTATTACAAATAAATTGCAGAACTCTAAGGATTTTACAGCCGGATTTAACCAAGGAATCTCTCAGTAGTCGGATGTTTTTAGATACTGTATTTGTATAGTTTTAAATTTTTTTTAATCATCTTAATAATTGAAATCAACTTACTTCCTGATTCCTAAAGGCATTTCTCCATCGTCTTCAGTAAGTTGGGATTGATATGGTTCTTGAAATTTTATATCCGACCTTGGGGTCTCCAGATAATCTACATCATCAACATTGGACTGGAATATGGTTATAACTGTATCATTCTGTTCATTTTCAACACGTAACTGGTCAACTTCTGAATTCTTATCTTGTTCAATTTCTGGAGACTTAAGTGATTTCCTTCTTGGAAGAGGAATTGGAGTTTTTCTAGTGGATGTTTCATTTTTTTCGTGAATCTCAACTGGAACTGTAGGAGTTTCAATTGTGTAACTTCTATTAGATGAGCGAGATGGGCTAAAATGACTATTCTCTTTAGCTAAACCAAAACCTGATCTACTTGCAAAAGATTCTAAGTTCTCTTTAGTAAAAGTAGGGGTTTCTATTACATAGCTTTTATTGGATAAGCGAGAAGGACTTGCGATTTTACTAGACTGGTCGTTTACACCAACTACAGATATCAAATTTTCAACTGGAATGGTCGGTGTTTCCAAAATGTAACTCCGGTTTGATGACCTAGAAGAGCTCCTATCGACTGCTTCATCATCCATTTGAAAACTTGGATTATCTTGCTCCTTCTCTTTCATCAGTTGTGCTGACACTGACACTTGCTTCCATCTTGATTTCTTTTTCTTCTTCTTCGTTTTCTTCTCTGCCAAAATGTCATCTTCACTGCTAGACTGAAGCAGCTGAGTTCGGGAAGAGTGGACCTCTGCAATGATTTGCCTGAACAAAAAAATTGCTGACTAAGAATAATGAAATTGTTTACTTCCATTTAGAAACGTTGATTGAATAATCAATAACATTCATTTGGGAATACAACAACAGGAAATAATAATAGAACTATACCTTTAATAGGAGCTTCAAATACTAGATGTACAATGTACAATATTTGAATTACTACTGGTATCTAAATTAAAACTCACAAACATCAATACAGGTATATTTTTAACGAGCCTTTTCGACAGCAAGGCTATCATTAGGTTTTAACTGTGGAGGACCTGACTACGAAGCTTTGTTATTGAAAGACACCGTCAAATAAAAAGTTAAATAAATTAGCTCATACATTTACATGACTTTTTCAATTTCAATACCAGAGGAATTTGTTCTAAGCCCAACAAGTTTTTAAGAGAATAGGTCCAAACACCTCAACTTGTTTGGTCATACTGGGACCAGGGCCGTACTCAGCTTTCACGGGCCCCTGGGCAGGCCCTGGTGTGGGCCCTTGTTGCCATCCGGATCCAAGTTGGTGACCTTTTTTAAAACAACATTGTCCTAAATAAGACACCAGCCCGGCCGCCTGGGCCCCGGGGCAGTGACTCAAACCCAAAACTCGCACAACCAAAGTCCAAGACAATAACCTTTAGGCTAGCAGAATGCCATAATTCCACAGTTACAACATATTTGTTATTGCTCAACTCAAAGTTTAAAAATAATACCTCCGTAGCAGCAAACCTGCGTACTCAGCGAATTTCCAATGCATATATATATGTATCTTAATACCACATAAAGCCACATACCAAGTTTCATCAATATACATTCATAAATAAACGATTTGTGACATTTTAATTATTCTCCATAAGAATAACAAGGCGGCTGAGTATGCAGGTTTGCTGAAGGAAGGAAAACAAAAAATGGGGTTTTATACAAATATCAATATAACTCATTTAGATAAAGCCACATACCAAATTTCATTAATTTATTTTCATAATTAAGGGAGATAACACGTTACTTATTCTCCATAAGAATAACATGGGGCTGAGTACGCAGGTTTGCTGCTACGGGAGCCTTTGGCAAAAAATTGTTTTTTTGAGCAAATATCAATGGTCCACAACCAGATGAACCCGTATACCAAGTTTTGTCAGTATACGTTCATAAATAAGCGAGATATAAAATTTTTCTTATCCTCCATAAGAATAACATTAGACAACGTACTGTGTTTAGCACTTTCAATATCTCGGTAACCAATTGACGTAGAGAAATGATCAAAATACCAAATTGTGTGTTTTGTTAAGCTGAATCCAATGGTAAAAACTAAAATTTGACTATTTCCAAAATTATATGTAAAAAATTCAAAAAACCCATTTTTGGGGTACAAAACCCCCCCAAAATACCCCTTCGGATAAAGCGATCTGGCTGGTTTTCGAACTTAAAGTCATAAATGTTGCTTTACACGTTTATACTAAATTTCATCAAAATCGGATAATTTTTACGAGAGTTATCGTGCTCACGGACACACATATATATATATATATATATATATATATATATATATATATATATATACAGTTTCGAACGAATGGTGTTTTTGGGGTCTGGGGACCTCAAAACAAAAAGTTATCATGGTCCCGGGCCTAGGTCTTACCATGCCGACTACGGTAATAGCTTCTTCCCTATAGGGGAAATTCGCTAAAAACTAGGTTTTTATGAACAAATATAATGTATTGGTTTTGAATTTATGTTATTTTTTCATACAACCCTATTACATTAGAGTCTTACACACACGAGACTCGATAACTCAACACTACAAGAACTATAAGGCCTAAAGAGTTTAAATTTGGCACATGCATTCCTCATAGGAGCTTGCTAAGATTCAGGTTTACAAATCCCTCAGGGCACTACTCCATCATCCTTCAATGTTCAAATTTTATATGACAAGTTAATATATATTAATTATTCAAAATGTTAACCACAGAAAGCAGTACCGGTACACATAACAGTTAATTTCCCGGGTGGTGTGCCAGCTACTTTTGAATCTAATTTCACCAATAATATTTATATTTTTTGCCGTCTTGTACTTTTGCACTGCTTACAAAAACTTGACATTCCACAAATTTGACAACCAAATTCACATGAGTCCAGTTTGTGAAACTCTGCTGTGTATGGTAATGAAAACTCATTTAACATACTGACCTTTTCCCGTTCCCTGTACTCTCTTCTGACGAATAAGTACTGAATATTGTTCCAAGCTTTTCAATACTTTCCTCATTTGTACGGCTCTTGAAAAGCAACTTTCGTCGTGGAACAGCCTTCGGTACACTGACAGACTGTTTCTAAAAACATAGAAAGTGATTGAGGGGGAAAATTGTTGGCGCAGACCGAGGTAGTTGCCAGGAGCATGGCATGCATTTAATAGCTCATTGTTCAATGAACAAATTGTAAATGTGAACCAATGCTTGGTAGAGGTGTTTTAGTTGAACAAGTTCATAGTTCTTTAAGTAGAGCGAGAGTGTTTGAAGTGATCATTTTGAGTTAATTATTACCGGTAACTAACTGTGTCGTGCCTACATTCTAAAACTGCCTGAGTTGTATTTAAAAGGGTAAGTCCAAAATCAATATGTTAATTTTGTAACCATAAAATTATTCAACCAAAGTTTCATATATCAGTTATTTTTTAATGATAACTTTTAAAACTTTAAGAATCATAGCTTAAACTAAGGACTCACATTATAAATCTCAATCTTATGTTCATCCCTTTCTCTCTATTTAAGAACGCTCTTCTAGGAAAAGTCTTCTAGTTTTTAATAATACAGTTTGGAAATGAAGTACATATGTTCTTTTCCACACCAAGAATACCGGTAGCATAATATTACAAATAATTATGTGGGGGCTATTCCATTTGCATTGCCATTTTCAATCATGGTATATAATTGTCACTTCATTTGTGATGATAAATTATAACTTTGAACCAAATTTGTTTTAACATGGCATACTCTTTGCTTTTATGGTAACACCAAAACAACAGTTAAAAAAATAAGCAGCCATAGAAACACGAATATTAGTAAAATTACCTACCTTAAAAAAACTCCATTGCTATTGTACCAGCAAACTTTTACTTTTGTGGTAAGGTGTGGACTTTACTTAGAATTATTTACTTTGTTTACTTTTATCACACAGAATACGTCCCAATAAACTCCGAAGTGTTCTGCAGCGGTCAGATTCAATTCAATTTTGATGCCTATCTCACTCCATAAAAGAAACTATTTTTTATATTAACTAGCCTTCTCGATTTCTTGATTCATGAGTCATCCTGTGATGGAACCAAAAGTCTTCTTAGTGACTACTAAATCCAATCCCTTTCTGTTGTGGTAATTTCCCTGCATTGTGCTTCACTTGAGTGCCAGGGCAAATGTTAAAATTAGCTTTGTAAGCCTGTTATGATATGGTGTTGGTTGATATCCATCCAACAAGAGCAACGGTGTAATCGGCGGTTTGTTAAATAGCCCTTAAATAACAAGGCTCTAAACCAGTAAAACTATAATGAAAAAGGTTTGAGATAAACAGTAAAATGGAAGTGTACATTTTCCGACTTAAGTAACATTTTTGAGATTCAAGCAAGAAGATAAAATATCCTAGCTAAAACATATTAAAGAATTAACTCTCACTAGTTGTCCTGTTGCTCGAATACGAGCAAGTTTGTACCCAACAAAAGGTTACTCAGATATAAACAAACATAACAAAACATCTGACATTAACATCGGAGAATAATGTGTATAACGTACGTACTTTTAATCAACATGTAGTTTAGACTTCTGCCGTCGAATAGCGCCACTGTTCCTAAAATTCCGCCCTTTACTGTATTCTTAACATTCCGAGACGTATTGGCAAATCTATGTAAAACTACCTTTAATTTGATACCTCAAACAATAAAATCCGTCCAGTTGTTATTGAGTTATGTCTGTGAAGGAAAACCCCCTAGCGTAAAAATATATAGGTATAATAAATGCAAAACAAACTTTTGGTACCTATAAGAAATATTAAACAATAAACCGCATAAATACATAATAAACATGGTAGTGAAATGGTATTTACTAATGTATGAAATCATAAAATGAAATTAAAGTCAAATTTTTTATCTTAAAAGATTTGTGTCATTTTTGAAATGTGTGTTGCCTAACGTTGACCAGAACCTCCTCCCCCAAATGATGCAGCATAATTCCAAATTTTGTACCCCCTTACCCATTAAAATGTGTTAAGGGTACACAATACGAGTATGGCTCCACATACGCTACTCCTCACTGATTTTAACCAATTGTTAACATATTATGAAAACAAGAATGAAAGGTGAGAGCGGCCTCTTCTGGTGAAGATTTGCTTGGTATAGAGTACCATCTTAATAGTGTGCTGTGGTTATGTTCAGTTATTGATAAATGCCGGTAACAAAAAGCTTATCAATGCCCAAAATAATATAGGTCTAGAGGAAATGTTGCAGGGATTTTGGAAAATAGTTTTTTTTCCATATAATGATTTTAATTATGCTATATGATATTTTAATTCAATTGTTCCACAGGCAACGTTTCTGCTGGAACCGGGGCCTACTAGACCTCTATGTACTGCAGCAAAATCACAGTTTTATTTAACAATTTTTTATATATTTTAGATATTTTATATCACCCCCCCCCCATTTTAGATGTCTTATACTTAGGCTACCTATATTATTTATCAAAAATAATTGTGTTAGACACTGCAGCTACCGGTACTCTACCTGTTAAAAGCTACCGTGGGCCTTATTACACCCTAAGGTAGAATTCTCCAAGAACTGTTTTCAAGAAATTTATGAAATATTGTGTAAATAAGTAGGCTATGTAACTTTACTGGTTTGAAAAATACCAAAACTTTATTACAACAGGTTGTCGTCAGAAAATTCAGCACATTTAGAATTATTAGCCTAATTTTAGCCTACGTAATTAATACTAGGGTACATAATTATGAGGGTGGGTCAGTGAAATTACAGCATTATAGAAATCTGTATAGAGTATTACATGAGAGTTACATGAGAGTTATCAGTTTACAAATGTTGAATCACGATGCTTCAGTAAAAAGAGCTTAATTTATGATAACACAATTATACCCTAGTCTCTATTTGCAGATGTAAAGAACAATGTGGATAGATGTTGAAATAAGGACTACGGTTTCATAAGAGGTTCAATTATTTTCAGACGATACATTAATTTTGATACCAGTACCATCAATATTTTAATCAAGTAATTTTCAAGCACTTTAACTTAGGCCTATAAGCTATCTATCGCTATTTTATCTATATTTCATATTAATGTTTTTCCTAAGATTGAACAGTAAGAACGACCTCCAATGGTGACAATTTAACGATTTTTTATGGGGTTCCAACTTGTACAGCACGCTACAGCCGGCGGTATTAGTTAAGTTATCTTACATTAGGTACTTATGAATATCTAAACCTATCTTAACCTAATTAACTTTGCTCGTTGTTCCATATATTTGTATTTCAAATTAAATCATGCCTGAAATGCTGCAAATTCATGACCAATACTACCAACGTATCAATTGTCAATTTTAAATTTGAAACAGTGTTTCGATAGTGCTGTCAAACCTTCGCAAAATAAACAATATACCGTATAAGTTATACACCCGGAACAAACGTTCAAATGAAATATTGAATTGCTCAAAATAGCTAAAGTGTGTTATAGATTAAAATAACTTATTGATAGTATCAAAATTAAAATATCAGTTGAAAATAATCTAACCGCTTATGAAACCGTAACCGAAATAAGATAGCCTACAGCATTAAAAGAAAGGTCAGTATATACTTATTGATAATCAGCAGGACATGTCTGAAATAAATTGAAGTTGGGTACAGTTTTATAAGCGGCCACCAACTAATCGGATGCAATATATCGATCTTAAACATTCGATATAACGATTCGGAACATTCGATATCTTGAATCACATTTTAACAGTACATTTATCGAAAATTAATCACTTGATATTTATCAATATCAATAATAATAAGCGATGCCAGTTACAAATATATTTTAATGAACCAATGAACAAATAACAAACAAAAACTAGAATAAAAAAACCACAAATAATATGGAAACGTATACTAAGCTAAAACTTAAGTTACCTTTGTCAGGGTAAACTTTATGGGCTGCTTTCATGAATTGAATGAAAGGAACCATGGCAAAGATAACTAAGTTTTAGCTTTGTTATACGTTTCTTTATTATTTGTTGTAGGCTATTTTTTAATGTTAGTTTTCGTTTGTTTGTTATTTGTTAAATGTTTCATTAAAATATATTTGTAACTTACATTATCGCTCTTAATCCCAGTTTTCAGAGACCGTTTCAACACACACCATGAGGACTCAAATGTTTGGGTGTTTGTGTCATTTAGGTTAAAGCTCAATTTAAATGCAATTCGATGTATCGATGTTTAAGATCGATATATTGCATCCGATTAGTTGGTGGCCGCTTATGAAACTGTTCCCTTGGAGTTTTTCATAGCCTAGACCTACTGGTAGGTAATTTAATTCTGTTAAAAACGTAACATGGCCTTGGTTGAAGCCCTTTATTGGTGCAACCTAATTATTATAGTGTCTAAGTTATAGGCTAAATTTATAGTCCAAGGTATTCCTGATATTGATGGGTATAACTTAGGTCTGAATACTTAGGTTTGGAAAAATCAGAGAACTGCATGATTTGTCTTGTTTTAGAAGTTGTCTTAGATCAATTCCAGATTCTAAATTACTCTTGATCCTAATTCATAGCATATACCTAAGAATGGAAATTGAAGAATGGCATACACCTATTTCTTCCTTCTTTGATTGATGTAAGTGTTTAAGAAGTAAAATTGTTTTAGTGTGGCGCACTATAAACTAACCTTTGAAACATTATTGACTGATGATTTTATAATCTGAGATTCTAGTGACTCTTCCTTAGATAATGCCGCTTTCAATAATTCATTAAATCTTGCTTTAGTTTCTTGAGTGATACTTGGAGACTGGGCGAGAGGTACTGTGTCATTAGGATTTATAATAACCATTTCTTAAAAGAAAAATCTGGTTAGGCTAACATTTCTGATCTACTTCAGAATTCAACCATACTTCAAAAACAACGTTTTTATAGAATTGTATAATGTTAAAAAAGTACTTGCATAGTAGCAACAAGTACGTTAACTTAGTTCTAATCCACTAATAACAAACGAGGATCCCTTGTATCGCATAGCACTCAACATTGACAACCAAATAAATCAGAAAAGTATAAATAAATCGAAGTGACTTGGTTTGTTTTTGTTATTGTTGTTCTGCTGTTTCTATAGCAACGCTTCAGTTGAGTGATGATGGTTACATGTAGAGTGGTCATACGATATGGGTAAAGCACCGGTCACGAAATAGTTGCCGTTTTTATGTGCTTCACTCAAAAGATCAATGATAACGTTATAGAATAGCTCATTAAAAGCGCCAAAACTGGCCTTTTCTGGTGCATGATCAAAATTCATGTGTGAAGCGGAGAAAATATGGGAATAGTTTCATCAAGCACCAGAGAAAACTCTTTAGGGACTGTAGTATCCTCTATGCTAACATGTGAAAAATATCATAAATATGTGTATTAATTATTATTTTGTAAACAAACAAATAAAATGTTATGGATTTAATTTCTAGCAATTAGATGTGTGTTGTTTCTCATAATTAGTAAAAAATATTATATTGTCGTTTAATAGAAACGAGATCGCAGTTAGCACGCTGACGTGACAGAAGTGAATTTCCGATTAAAATCTTTAAAAAATGTAATAAAGGGTAAATGTAACAACACTAGTAACATTTTTATTGAAAAATGTTATTTTTTGTCTGTTCTGATGCTCCTGGTTATATTTAAATTCACTATTAGGATGGCAATTTTGTACATTATAAGGTTAGGAGGAGGTATAGTCAGGATAAAAAGTTGGTATAGGGGTATTGGGCGTGATAAAACTGCATCAACATATGAAAAACAGCCTTTTCCAGTGTAAAATCCCACAAGACAACGTACTGTCTAAAGACAATTAACATTTTCTTTAATAACTCGGTAAATACTTGTGCTAAAAGATGAGAGATGGCTTAAAGTGTCGCCTTATTAGTCTCCATCTTTCCACATGCATTTAGTTTTACATATGGGGCTTTTCTGACCCTTTTTGGGCCCAAAAACTCAAAATTAGAAAACTTAAAATCCCCAAAAAAGGGGGTTAGAGTTTTCCGATTGTTTAACCCAACAAACTTGTCCAACTGATTATAGAAAGGAATGTCCCTACCAAATTTGAATTAAATGGACAAAAATTGTGACCGCTAGAGTGGAAACACACACACATTTATACATATATATTATATATAAATAAATATATGTATAAAGTTTTTAGCGACCCCCTCAAAACGTGTTCAGGGGGTCATGTTAGATACTTCTAGGGTGGTTTCGGGCTTAAGTCTCACCGTGCGGGTCATGCTAATAGTTCACTTTTCCAAAGGAAATTCATTAAAAATTTAATCCAAAGTGATTTTTAAAGTATCCCAGTTAAGTAAATACTTTCTTTTATTTTGAAATATCATGTTATATATTGATACTTATCAAGAGATATCAGTAACAGGCAAATTCAATGAATTTTCAGAGGATCTAGAGGATCTTTCTAGTTATTTGAAGTGGTTTGATCTTTATTGTACTGTTAACAGTATCAATGATGTCAAAAAAGTCCCTCTATTTTTAACTGTGATAGGAGGTAGGACTTATATGGTATTTTAAGAAACCTTTTAACACCTAATAAACTTGCTAGTTTCTCAAGTCCCATTTCAGTCCATTAAGCCTGTTATAGCTGAAAGGTGTAAGTTTTACAAACAATTTCAGAAGGAGGGTGAAACTTTAGCCCAATATGCGGTTCAAATTAAACATCTTTCTGCAACTTGCAATTTTGGAACTTTCTTGGATGAGGCTATCAGGGTTTTGTCAGTGGTATTAAGGACGAAGATATCCAACAACGGTTAATAGTTGAGCAGGATGAAATTTTTGTTAAAATATTTCAATTAGCTTGTAACCTTGAAGCAGCCAAAAAGGAAACACGTGGTTTTTACACACACCGAGTGATGTAGATATAAATATGCTCAAAAATAAGTCAAAGCAAAGTCAACATTTTAACAAATCTGTTAGGCCTTAGGCTGTTTCATCCAGTAATACATCAGAAAATTCTAGTAAGCTTAACTGTAAATGATACAGATGCGTAAGTCAGGACACACTAATAATGCTTCATGTTTTCATAAGAATGCTAAATGTTATAGCCTACTTGTGGCAAAATTGGTTACACAACTTCTGTTTGTAAAAGCAAACTCTAACAAGACTAATATAGGTCACAAGAGTAAGAATAAAGTTAATTTAGTGAAGACACTGATGAGTGTTATGATTTGAATTCATTATTTGTTATGAATGAAGTTTCAATGGGACCTGTTAGTAGTTATCAAATCACACTAGATGTTGAGGGTCAACCGTTGAAAATGATTATTGATACAGTTACTGTCTTTTCGGTAATACCAGAACATGTTTATAATAGTAAATTCAGCCATATAGATTTGTGCCCTTCTCAGCTACAGTTAAAGTCATATACGGCTCATGAATTAAATGTCTTGGGAAATATACAAGTTAATGTAAAGCATCAGAATCAAAATTTGACTTTACCTATAGTTGTTGTGGGGGGAACCTAAGTAAAACAACCTACTTTATTGGTTAGGAATTGGCTTCAAAGGTTGAAACTTGATTGGTCTTCTATATTTCTGTTGTCTGACAATAAATCAGGTAAGCACACAGTTCAGGAAGATGAACATACGTACAATTATTTGGAAGAAAAGTTAAAAAGTAAGTACAGTAATGTTTTTAAGGCAATGTTGGTACAATAAAAGGGATCACAACCGAAGTAAATGTAGACGAAGATGCTACACCAATTTTCTGTAAGGCACGTCCAGTTCCATATGCTTTAAGGGAAGCTGCGGAGAAGGAACTAGACAATTTAGTAAAATCTGATATTATTTATCCAGTGTACAAGAATCATATTGGGCCACACCCTTAGTTTGTGTGCCACAACCATAGTTTGTGTGCCACAACCAGATGGGAAATCAGTACGGTTGTGTGGTGACTCTAAAGTGACCATTAACAGAGTAAGCAAAAATGAATTTAACTGCCTTCCAACATCGGAAGATATCTTTGCTAATCTGTCAGGGGGGGAAAGTATTTTCAAAAGTTGTTCTCAAAAGTGCTTATTTGCAGCTAGGATTTAGTGAAAAATCTCAGCCCTTACTAACCATTAATTAACAGTCATAAAGGACTTTTTAGATTCAAGAAATTACATTTTGGTATCAAGAGCGCCCCTTTTCAATTTTATGCTTCAATGGATAAAATCCTTCATGGTTTCCAGATACACATTGTTATCTAGATGATATTCTGGTTGCTCGTTTTTCTTTAAATGATGCTAGAATGAAAACTGAAGCTCTTTTAGACCGTCTATTCAAATACGGGATCAAGGCCAGCGCACAAAAGAGTGATTTATTGCGGAAAAGTATAATTTACATGGGTCACAAGGTTGATTCTAATGGTATTCACCCCACTGATCAGTTAGTAAAAGCTGTTATAGATGCTCCATCTCCTGAAAATGTTTCCCAACTAAGAATATATTTAGGACTTTAATTTATTCCTAACATAGCCGCAGTCTTACACCCACTGCATCAACTGTTGCAAAAGAATGTTGCTTGGGTCTGGGACAAGAAATTTATTCAATCATTTGAGAAAAGTAAGCGTCTTCTTACTGAAAGTCAAGCTTTAGTGCCATGTGATGCGAAAAAACCAATTGAGGTTTTCTCCGATGCAAGCAGCTACGGTGTGGGTTGTGTAATGAACCATGTTATGCCTGATGGGTCTGTTAGACCTGTAACGTTTGCTTCTGGAACGTTGACAAAGTTAGAAAAAAATTATGCTCAGTTGGATGAAGAGGCACTTGCTATAATTTATGCAATAAAGAAATTTCACAAGTACATCTATGGACGTAAGTTTACTTTGATTACTGACCATGCCCCTTTAGTAGCTTTGTTTGGAGAGAAGAAAGGCGTTCCAGTAATGGCTGCTGCCAGGATGCAACGTTGGGCACTAATTTTGTCCGCATATGACTATCACATAGTCTACCGCAAGGGTTCTGAGTTGATTGAAGCAGATGCACTGAGTAGATTATTACCTAGAGCATTAGATTATGAAAATCATGATATCAATGTGAATTTCTTTGCACCCTTCCCAGAACTTCCAGTTCCAGCAGCAGAAGTTGAAAAAGCAACTAAACGTTATTCAATCCTGTCAAAAGTGATGGAATTACCATCCAATGGCTGACCTGTGAGTTTGAACAAGGAAGTTACCTTAAAATCATACGTGAGTAGGAAAAATGAGATTTCCATTGAAGCTGGATGTCTCTTATAGAGTCATTATTTGTACAACTCTCCGGTAATCAATTTGAAATCTTCTACATGAAGAACATCCGGGAATATGTAGAATGAAATCTTTAGCCAGAAGCTTTGTTTGGTGGCCTAAGCTAGACTAAGACATTGAACTGTTAGTAAAGAACTGTTCAATAAGTCAAATGACTCGTAACACAGCTCCCAAAGTTCCTTTACAACCTTGGACTTGGCCTGAGAGAAAGTGGTACCGAGTTCATGCGGATTTTGCTGAAAAGAATGGACATAAGTTTCTTATTTTGATTGATAGTTTTTCGAAGTAGGTATAAGTTTTTCAAATGCATAATACAACAGCAGAATTGACGATATCAAAATTAAGGACCTGTTTATCAGCTTACGAGATACCAAACAACTTGGTTACAGATGGTGGACTTCCTTTTAAATCAGCGGAGTTTGAAACTTTTCTATCTTCCAATGGAGTGAATCATATATTTACACCTCCATACCACCCAGCAAGCAATGGGCAAGTTGAAAACATGGTGGCTACTTTCAAATCTTCTCTACTTCGACAAGTTTTGCAGGACAGATTTGAGAAGTGTACATTATCGACTTGACTGTTTCCTGTTTGCATATAGGAATACAGCTCATTCTGTGACGGGAAAGACACCTTCTGAACTATTCCTAAATTTCCAGCCAAGAACCAGATTAACTCTTTTAAAGCCTCACTTAAGAGATTCGGTTGAAAAGAAGAAGGTGAAAATTAAAGAGAGCAGTAACTGAATATGTGGACCTCCGAGAAACTTTATTATCGGACAAAAGGTATTGGTCCGCAGTGTAAGAGGGGAGGAAGTCAAGTGGATGTAGGGTATCATAACCAAGTGTGCTGGTCCAGTTACATATGTTGTAAAAGTTCTTGGACAAAAACGTTTTGTGCATGCTGATCACTTGAAACAAGGAGTTATCTGTATTTTCGACAGCAGAACTCACAACTAGCAACACATCGACCAACACTACCAATAGTAATAACAAAATACAAACATCTTCACATCGGCCATCTACTTCACCATCAACACCAACATGTTTGAGGAGATCATCAAGAAATATCCAAACCCCTGCAAGACTAAATTTATAAAAGAAAGAAGTTCAAGTTAAGAGGGGAAGAGTGTAGTATCCTCTACCGGTATGCTAACATGTAAAACATATTATATGTGTATTAATTATTATTTTGTAAACAAACAAATAAAATTTTGTAGTTTTGATTTCTAGCAATTCAATGTGTGTTGTTTCTAAAAAGTAGTAAACAATATTATAGGGAGGAGTTATGAACAAGGAGGTCTACTGATGGGATTAACAATATTGGATTTTTGTCAACAAAAGTGAGCCAGTGATATTGTTCGGTTAATACACTGGTGAGGTAAATTTATTGTTCTTTGAACAGCATGAATAGTTTGTTCAGTTCTTCTAAACGAATCTACTTATGCAAATTACTGAACTAAGAGTTATCAAAATTGGAACAAATTAATTTTGTTCATATGATTTTCTTTGTATATATCTACGCCAGTTGCATTTTTTTAACGTTTTGATAGGGAACGATCCAAACCCTCGTCTTGTTACTATCTAAGGTCGAGAAAGCATCATTAATTAATAGCCCAATGACAAATGGCAGCTAGGTCCAGTTTCGATCCTTCTCAACATTTTGCGATTTTGATCAGGATAGATCTGGCGAAGAACCTCAGATTACTAGGCGAGCACGATAACCACTACGCTACCCAGCCAGTAGATTTAAAGTACGTTGCACTTATCTATTCTTGCTGTGAAATAAAATAAACTATGAACAATTTAGTAGATACAAGTTTATACATTTTCAAATCATGAACAATTATTTGTTTAGTTCACTGTGTTGACTCGTTCGATTTCAGCAAATAGTTCAAAATGGTGGCAAACTGCTCACAATTTTCCTGATTATTTTTCTCCAGAGGCAGGTCTCGCCTGGGGTAAAAAACTACTGGCTACATGCTCATCACTATTTTTACCCTTTATCAACTCTGCTTCCATGGCAACAACCAGAGAAATCATTTTTAAGGTGAGGGTTTCCCCTCTCACTATTTGCTTTTTGGATTTTTCCCCTAATCAATCAGTATGATTGACTAATTTACCTCAGTTTAAAAAATTTCTATACGGTACTATTCTATGAAATGGTAAAAACTTGAATAGATTGCATATGCAGCTTATAAGTTGTTGCAGAGTTAATAAATAGACAGTTGGTTAGTTTTGTTTACAGTATTTTCCAAGTCTACTAAATCATATACCCTTAGACTCAAAAATACATTTACTGACAATTAATTTTGATGCATTATCATACTTAATAAAGATGGAAGCTGCAACCTTTTAGAAAACTAACAAATAACTAATGGTTTTGCAATTGCTTTGATTTAAGCTGCATTTTGATTCTGGTTGCCTAAACATTTTACGATTGATACCAAAACCAGCAAGCATATAGATTTTCAATCAGTAATCAGTGATCTATATATAGACAACAAAATATCAATAAATAAACGGTATCAGGAAACTGACACATACTTTCTCCCTTTTAGCCCAACTTAAATGAATAAATTACTTTTTATTTACTAAATATAGAGTATAAAGCAAGATCGAATGTACAGAAAATCTTGTAAACAAGTTGTTCTCAAAAATATCCACCCAAATCCCTGTTTTGGAGGCACTACAGAATTCTTTGCTACTCACGTGGTTTTAAGAGGGGAAATGCCCTCTATTCCCCCCCAAGAGTTATTAAGGGGCAACATATTTGGAATTTCCTCTGTTGGTCAATGAATATGATCAGTAAATAAGAGAGAAATAGTAATTTTTGTATTCCCCAAAAGAATAACATTGGTCAACGTACTGCGTTTACCGCAAAATGAAAATTTAAATTTTCTCCGCAACCAACAATTGTAGAATAGGAATTCAAAATACTAATTTATTTAGTTTTTGAGCTCTTTTTAATGGTGAATAGTAATATTTTTTATATATATGTTTTTTTATAAAAAATAAAAAACAGAATTTTTGATATTTTAAGTCTTGTAATTTCTGAATTCGTATTTTTACAGAAATGCGGGTGGTGTCATTTTGTTGGAAAACGAAAGCTCTACAAACGATTAAAGTTTAATTAAAATCGTTAGAGCCGTTTTTGAGAAATTTTTACTTTTCATGATTTTTGGCGGTTTTTTGGGGATAATTATCCTTAAAAATAAAAAATTCAAAAAATGAAAAAACGCCTGGAGATATCGTGGATTAGTACATATATACCAAATTTCATCAAAATCGGTCCACTGGTGTCGTCTCTAGCTCTGTACACATCCATACAGACAGACAGACAGACACGCAGACCTAACGTAAAAATCCCTTTTAGCGAATTTCCCCTATAGGGAAGAAGCTATTACCGTAGTCGGCATGGTAAGACCTAGGCCCGGGACCATGATAACTTTTCGTTTTGAGGTCCCCAGACCCCAAAAACACCATTCGTTCGAAACTGTATATATATATATATATATATATATCTATATATATATATATATATATATATATATATGTGTCCGTGAGCACGATAACTCTCGTAAAAATTATCCGATTTTGATGAAATTTGGTATAAACGTGTAAAGCAACATTTATGACTTTAAGTTCGAAAACCAGCCAGATCGCTCTATCCGAAGGGGTATTTTGGGGGGGTTTTGTACCCCAAAAATGGGTTTTTCGAATTTTTTACATATAATTTTGGAAATAGTCAAATTTTATTTTTCCCCATTAGATTCAGCTTAAAAAAACACACAATTTGGTATTTTGATCATTTCTCTACGTCAATTAGTTACCGAGATATTAAAAGTGCTAAACACAGTACGTTGTCTAATGTTATTCTTATGGAGGAAAATACAAATTTTATATCTCGCTTATTTATGAACGTATACTGACGAAACTTGGTATACGGCTTCATCTGGTTGTGGACCATTGATATTTGCTCAAAAAAACAATTTTTTACCCAAGGCTCCCGTAGCAGCAAACCTGCGTACTCAGCCCCATGTTATTCTTATGGAGAATAAGTAACGTGTTATCTGCCTTCATTATGAAAATAAATTAATGAAATTTGGTATGTGGCTTTACCTACATGAGTTATATTGATATTTGTATAAAACCCCATTTTTTGTGTTCCTTACTTCAGCAAACCTGCATACTCAGTTGCCATGTTATTCTTATGGAGAATAATTAAAATGTCATAAATCGTTTATTTATGAATGTATATTGATGAAACTTGGTATGTGGCTTTATTTGGTATTAAGATACATATATATGCATTGGAAATTCGCTGAGTACGCAGGTTTGCTGCTACGGGGGTATTTTGGATTCAGGGAGCACCAAAACAAATATTTCCACTATCAAATCAAATTCTAAAATTTTGACGAAAACAATACTTTCTTCATATATACTATGTATAAGGGGAGAAAGTAAAAATAGGTAATTCTGTGCAATTAATGGCTCAGCTTCAATTCTTGTATCATTGTTGATAAAATAATTTTTATAAAACAAGATTAAAATAAAGCATAACTCTAAATCATATACTTAATTTATATTGCAGTAGGCTAGTATAAGTGGCAGAAGAGGCAATGGTGTTATTTGCTAGTCGGCCAGTTATCTCATAGAAAACCAGTTGTGTTGATGGTATCAAAACTGAGTTGTTGCCAAAACTTTTAAAAAATTCTCTTATTTCAGAAATTTAGTTTTGTTACTGAATCGGACAAAAGTCAAAACGCATAAAAACTACTCTCATTTTTATAAGCTTTAAACTGTGACATTTGGATACTCTACTTGCACTAAGTGTGATGTCCCCGAATATAATCCATTATTCTGCTACACAACAGAACAATATCCAAAATCATCCATGCGGACAATATCCAAAAAATGTAATGCGGTCATGTTGTTGATATCTGCGTCCAAATTAAGTTGATGCGACCAAATAGATAATATGTATTTTAGGTTACCCCATAACCATGTTGCGGTGCTTAAGTTAGGTTAGGTCATCTTATTGATGAATAACATACCTAACAAACCCAGGAGACGAGCATAGAGGGGTTAGAGTGCTCATCTCACAATCTAATGTTCGCTAGATCAAATCTGAACTTATATAAATAGCAACAAGACCTAAGTTTGGACTTTTCGCTTTCAAAACAAAAAGTCAATGGCGAAAGTAACATCTAAATAAACCCCCCTTGACCTTCCCAACCCAGAACCGACAGAAAATTTCAGAAATTTGCCAAGGGCTTCGCCCTATTTGCCTTAAACATTTATATTCATCAATGGCAGATGGTGATTTTATTGTGTAAGATTTATATATAAACATATGTATTTTAGTCGTCAAAGTTTAATTAGTTTCGCCCCAAAATGTAGCACAAATGTTTTGACTCTTCTTTATTATGAATCTTCCCGATGTAACTAAGATATGAAACCTCGTTATCATTAAAGTAAGTTTGTAAATTGTGTGATATTTATTTGTTTTAACCTAAAGTACTTTGTCCTACAACCGTACCTAAAGAGCTTGCGTTTACTATCCAAAACGTACTGTAAAACAGTTGTTTTCTGATTAGCGAACGAACAAGTTGTTGTTCTTAAACACCTAGCAGATTGATTGCTACTTTGAACCAAGCTAAACTGATTCGGTGTTCATAACCTTAAATCTCGACAATTAAGATAAATTGGATGAAAGTGATTTGTTGTTTGTTATATGGTATCCAAAATTGCATTGTAGGAAAAATTGTATATTTAATTCAAGTGTAAAGTATAGCCTATTTATCGCTTTCGCAAACAGTTTTATCTCAAGCGATAAATACCTACTTTACGCTCTTAACACATAAATAACTATTTCACGAAGTATGCTAATAATTTAACCAGACCTAATTACTACTCAAAATTAACAAAATTATCGAACACACCATTACTTTCCAAACTTAAATGTTGAAAAGCCCGCTGAATTCTAGCAGGCAAATTATTACTTTACCACGAACTGATTCCATTAGCTACCCACATCGAGTGACATATGGCCTCATATTGGTGAGGCACTGGATAAATATATTCTCAGAAAGGTAGTGTTGGCGGTGGACAGTAGGCATGTGATTATAGTGGTTAGGACCACTGATTACAGTGCTGGCGCACGCCTACTATGAGAGAGAGGGACTGTGAAATGTGTGTCTTTGTTTTCCTGGTTAGACGCCTTAATTATTTTGCACCTGGAGATTCAGTTCCATGAATTAAGCATCTAATGCTATTTAAACTCATTTTGAAGCTCATTGTAGCAGAAATTGTTTACTTAAACAAATTAACATTGTGGGAAGTTTTTACCCTTCGTCAAAATAAAACATTGCACAGCATCCGGACAAACCTTCTGACAACTCATTACTGAAATCAGGTCAGAAGTAACGGACGAGGTTATTGGCTCACCAAATCGCATTAATTTCATAATAATACATAAGCAACCGATTTATTTTTCTGTACAAGCAAACATACTGATAATAATATAATTTAAAATTATTTTCCTCTAGATTTGTGCCTTATTACTTCTCTGAATAAAAAAAATCATCAATACATTTTTATTTAATCTCATAATTAATACGCCAACTAGCTTTGGGAATTCTTATAAAATACAGCCTCTTTAAATGTACCAAACAAATCTGATAAATAATTAGAATGTATCAATACAATTAGTTGAACAAGTTTACGTAGATAAATTCCAATTTCGTTTTGAATATTTTAAACAGTTAAGTATATTAAAAAGACAGTATACTTTGAAACTTTAAATACAAAATTAATGTAAAATATAAATATAATTTTATAATTAGTAATTTTATTTAAGCTGCTCAGTGCTGCAGCGTAGCGTTGACTGTGCAAACTAGGGAGGAGCGTCGGTAACAAAGATCAAAGGGAATGAAGAGAAGAGACTGGAGACTAGAGTACTCTGGATTTGCCTCAGCTCCGGTTTTTAGAGAGTGGGGAAATACCAACACCCCACCAAATTACGGATTTTCAGATTTATTTAGGGGAAAAAATCCAAAATATTATTTTTCGTCCGAAATTAATGAAATTTAATATAAAGGGCTTTGTTAGAACGACAACTCATTTTATATGGTTGTTTTGTTATGGTTTTTTATTTTGTTATGGTCTCAGGTTCGAATCTTGATAACAATTTAAAGTTTTAAGTTTGGTTTTTCCGATTCAAATGGAATTTGAGAAGAAGGGACCTTTTACAGTAACAATAAATGCTTGTACCCGAAATAATTCTTCTCTGTAGCTTCTCCTCAGGTAATCTTCCAGAAAGAAAAACTCGAAAATTGCATTTTTTGTCCAATTTCAATGGAGTTTAAAAGGATGAGTTTTATAAACAATGAATTTTGTACCCTCAAATGTTTATTACCGTTTTTGGTAGTCTCAAGTTCAAATTTTTATAAAAAGCTATTTTTGACCGAACTTCTTGAAAAATTCATCTAAAATATCAACAAAATCGGACAACAACCTAATACAAATAATCATGATTCAAACCTCCCTAGCAAAAATGGAAATACTTATTCTAGTTCAGAATGCATTGTTTATATAGCACATCCCTTCATTTACAAAGTAATCGCCATTGGACCAGAAACAACATGTTTAGCTTTTCTTTCTTGGTTAAGATTTGAATATGGGACCCCAAAAAAGATAGTACAACTATTTTGTACATAATGCATTGTAAACTGTAGTCCAATTTTTGATTTGTTAACAAGCTTCAAACCCGAGACCTAAAAAATGATGGCAACGTAAGTTGAAGGGAACAAAACTCAATGGCAATTTTTAAAAATACCTTAATTTGTAATTTAATTTAAATCAGACGAGCTATAACCTTTTTGAAATATGTACATTAATTGGTTCGAACACGGTGTCTTGAAAAAAAAAAACAAATTGGAAATAAAAGGACAGGTGTACGTATCCGTTGTTGTGAGGTATCATTCAAGGTGCATGAAAAATTTAATCCTCCTATATATTAAGGATTATTTTGTGGGTGTCCTGTAATTTTTCATGCAAAATCCTGTGTCTTATGATAAATGGCCACCCCGAATACAATTATGTTTCATCTTCAAAAGTACATTACACTATGTGTACAAACATAATGTTTAATGCCAAAAATGTACACTCGGTAAATTTTTAAAAGGTTAATAAATATAAACTAGTGGCTTACAGGTGCTATAGTCCCTAATATATTGTTTTTTGTAAGTGGATAATCAATGCTGATCATTAGTTGATTTTGCTTATTAATAAAAACACTGTAGTGATATTTCCGTAAGAAAATCATTGGATCTTTGAAGTCCAGAGGGGCGTAGCCCACGTAATTTTTGTAATTTCTGATATTTTTCCCACCGTCCTTGGCCCTCAAGCTTTAAAATGAATCGTCATAACCTAACTTAACTTCTTCCTACCTTAAGATATTTCGTGGGGACCGATTCGCTTATACGGAATTAAATATATAGATGTCATAAGATGTACAATTATTTGAAATAATTCTAAAAATGTAAATCCTTGTGGATTTAAATGCAAAGGGTTATATACCAAAGTTCAAGTAAATATACGGTACACAGCCTTTAAGATTACGGTTATAATCAGAGGTAAGAACACATACGTGGTTTACAAAGCCAGTAGTAGATACAGAGAAGGGAGTACAAGTAAATCTAGTTGTAAAACATGGAGTTTGGTGTACAAAAAGAGTAATATACATTACAGAGATGGGTGTAGAAACCTAGTGGTAGAACACGAAGATGAGAGTACAAGGAAGGTCACAGAGATAGGTGCCCACATCTAGTGGTAGAACACGGAGTTGGGAGTACAAAGTCAGTACCGTAGTAGATCACAGAGATGGGTGTCCACATCTAGTGGTAGAACACGGAGTTGGGAGTACAAAGTCAGTAGTAGATCACAGAGATAGGTGTCCACATCTAGTGGTAGAACACGGAGTTGGGAGTACAAAGTCAGTACCCTAGTAGATCACAGAGATGGGTGTCCACATCTAGTGGTAGAACACGGAGTTGGGAGTACAAAGTCAGTAGTAGATCACAGAGATAGGTGTCCACATCTAATGGTAGAACACGGAGTTGGGAGTACAAAGTCAGTACCGTAGTAGATCACAGAGATGGGTGTCCACATCTAGTGGTAGAACACGGAGTTGGGAGTACAAAGTCAGTAGTAGATCACAGAGATAGGTGTCCACATCTAGTGGTAGAACACGGAGTTGGGAGTACAAAGTCAGTACCGTAGTAGATCACAGAGATGGGTGTCCACATCTAGTGGTAGAACACGGAGTTGGGATTACAAAGTCAGTAGTAGATCACAGAGATAGGTGTCTACATCTAATGGTAGAACACGGAGTTGGGAGTAAAAAGTTAGTAGTAGATCACAGAGATGGGTGTCCACATCTAGTGGTAGAACACAGAGTTGGGAGTACAAAGTCAGTACCGTAGTAGATCACAGAGATGGGTTTCCACATCTAGTGGTAGAACACGGAGTTGGGAGTACAAAGTCAGTAGTAGATCACAGAGATAGGTGTCCACATCTAGTGGTAGAACACGGAGTTGGGAGTACAAAGTCAGTAGTAGATCACAGAGATAGGTGTCCACATCTAGTGGTAGAACACGGAGTTGGGAGTAAAAAGGCAGTACCGTAGTAGATCACAGAGATGGGTTTCCACATCTAGTGGTAGAACACGGAGTTGGGAGTACAAAGTCAGTAGTAGATCACAGAGATAGGTGTCCACATCTAGTGGTAGAACACGGAGTTGGGAGTACAAAGTCAGTACTGTAGTAGATCACAGAGATGGGTGTCCACATCTAGTGGTAGAACACGGAGTTGGGAGTACAAAGTCAGTAGTAGATCACAGAGATAGGTGTCCACATCTAATGGTAGAACACGGAGTTGGGAGTAAAAAGTTAGTAGTAGATCACAGAGATGGGTGTCCACATCTAGTGGTAGAACACGGAGTTGGGAGTACAAAGTCAGTACCGTAGTAGATCACAGAGATGGGTTTCCACATCTAGGGGTAGAACACGGAGTTGGGAGTACAAAGTCAGTAGTAGATCACAGAGATAGGTGTCCACATCTAATGGTAGAACACGGAGTTGGGAGTAAAAAGTTAGTAGTAGATCACAGAGATGGGTGTCCACATCTAGTGGTAGAACACGGAGGTGGGAGTACAAAGTCAGTACCGTAGTAGATTACAGAGATGGGTGTCCTCATCTAATGGTAGAACACGGAGTTGGGAGTAAAAAGTCAGTAGTAGATCACAGAGATGGGTGTCCACATCTAGTGGTAGAACTAGGAGTTGGGAGTACAAAGTCAGTATTAGTGATAGAGATGTAGCAGTAGAGTACAAAGATAAAGTAGGCTACAAAGCCACTGGTACAGATAGACTGAAAGATATATAATGAGAAAGGAGTGTAATGGGCAATAGGGTAGTGGAAGGGCACATATATTTAACACAAGCTAGATTTAAAGGTAGAGTACATCGATGGAGAGCTAGAGGTATAGGCCAGTAGAAGAGGTCAAACATTAATCAGAGCCAATGATAGCAGAGGTATATTACAAAAATAAAGTACAAGCCAATGGTAGAGGTAAAATACTATGCCAGTGGAAGAGGTACAAACAAAGATAGAGAAAAAAACCAGAGGTAGAAGTAGAAAGTAGAATACTAAGCCAATGGAAGAGGTTAAGTACCAAGCCAGTGGTAGTGGTGGAGTACAAAGATGGAGTACAAAATGAGTGGTAGAGGCCGCGTACAGGAGGTGTGGGTGTGACGGCCTAACACATCAGATACCGCCGTCGCCGTCGTGACCGGACGCTGTAGGCCGCCGCGCAGTTTAGATCTCATCTCCTCGCTCATATTTCAGCTCAATTTGATTGGGTTTGAACCTCGGCCCGGGATCGTATTACTGGGACTGTAACGTCGCCCACCACCTCTCATGAGCTGCCCACGAGCCTTTGATGGACAATTAGCAGTGAAGATAATGAAGAACAAGAACAAGACACATCCCAGTAAGCAGTCAATCCTTTTCACAAGCTTCGAGGTTTCCATAGTATTGTAAGTTTAAATGGAAAACCTCACGAAAAGGTTGGTGACACGGCTCTAGTTGACTGGCAACAAAGTTTACACAAGGTTGGATTTGTCATGAGGGTACATGGATTTGACGAAAATGGTATGATAGTTATTGTGTATACCTGTTCACAACTTTTTCATACCTTTATCATTGCCAAATCGGGTACCTTTGAATAAGTAGAGGGTCTAGATTGTAACGGGTAGGCTACGCGTAACACGTAACCCTACGACTATACGTGTTATTGACCATTTCATAAGGATTTTTAATGATTCATTTTACTGAGCAAGCCTATTGCACTCTTTATGCTTTCCTCCTTTTTCGTTATACAGTTTAGAGAGAGTACTGTCTTTGTGTTCATATTTATTTGGAATAGTAATTTGTAGACATACTCGTTATGAGGCTTCCTGAAAAAAATAAACATGTTTTGCAGTGAACTTTGTTTTCTTGAATGCATGGACATAGAGACACAAAACTGTGCTAGCAGAGATTAGGACGACTTTTGTAGTTCCAGCTTAGCATGTTTTAATTTGTTTCTAAAAACAGTAAGTTTCCTTAACAAAGTTTATCTACCTCTAATTTATCCATCCAATCCTTCCCTAAAAATAAATAAATTTATTTGTCACTTATATTTTTAGGTTTTACCCCATTTTCTAATAATTTGTAACTGTCACAGTCTGGTTCTACTCCTCGCTTATGCAACAGGTTTTTACATTCCTGAAACCATGGATTATTCTTCAATGGAACGTTATAAATCCACATTAACGTGACAAGGATTCGTGATCGTGATGCATCCTCAAGGCAAATATATCATGGGCAAACATGCTATCCATATGATCAACATAGGCATTCCAGTCCACAAGAGTCCAGATTGAATGATGCTTACAAAAGTTACTTCAAAATCCCAACCGAACCTCGAAATCACCTTACATACTAGCCACTGCGTTATCGCTTCATTTTACATGAGTTTGTTTGTCTGGGGTAACGTCGGCATCAAATTTATTTGGGCTTTTACCTCTCTAACCAAATTCGAGACTAGCAGGATCTTCAACGAAAATTACAGTTTCTTCTCCGTCTTCATCCATCGATGGTAGCAAGACAAATTAAAGGCTTTAGTGTTGCAGCAACCCAAACTACCCCGCCACCCTACCGCCTCACAAGGCACTACTTTCTGGAACAACTGACCGTGTAATCTTGGAGTGCTTGGGGCTGAGTGTCATCTCGTAGCTTGTCATCTAGACAGTTGGATGTTGGAACGAACGCAGTAGAACTCTTTAGTGAGGTCATGGAGCGTTTTATCCACCTATTCTCTGGATTCTTCAAAACTGTTAAATAATAAAAATAGTTCACTGATTTTTAAAATAAAATGTATTAGTTATGGCAGAGATTTGAAAATTAAATACGCTTGAGATAATTTATAATTTACCACCAGAGAATCATAAAACACTCGCTCTGCAAAATTCACAGGTTATAGGTAAGGTTATAATATTCTTTATAAAATGAGTTGTGTCATTTATTAAAACTCATTCGTTGAAAATCGGGAGACCTTTCTGGCCTTTCATAATACTGTGTTAAACTTGAGTTGAACCGTCCATGTAATAACAAACCCAGTCAAATTAATGAAAAGGAAAATGTTAGTTTCGTTCTTGAGGTCTAACTCACTCCGCGACCTCCCCATCCACCGTATTTATCCATTATGGTTAGCTAACAAAAAACATCAGCAGCTGCGCAGAATGTTGATAACAAGACAACTCGCCCAATCAGAAGCGGAAACACGGTGATACAACTGCCATCAACGGCAGAGGTGTGAGCCTGAGGGGGGGAGGGGTGTCATTAAAAATGTTATTAGTAATTGGTTGGATAATTTATGTAGGAGACTCCCCAGCGGGCGCGTGGGACGAAGTAGTCCCGGGCTCTAAATTACAACTTGAGTAGCTCGTATAACCTGTACATCCTCGGTCACTCATCAATACGTGGGAGTTTCTCTTTTCAAATATGTTTCAAGGCCGTTTTCAACCTGAAAACAAATTGGGGAAGTAGGATCATTTTAAGAGGGTGCTCCAGTCATGCAACAATTCTCGTTTCTACTATAAGACCAATGTTAACTTTCAAAGCCCGTCCCACCTCAATGGACTATCCGAATCGTTGATTTATGGTTCATTTTAAAGATTAAAAAAAAATACTTAGCGAATCCAGTGAGCAGAATTTTGACATGACAAATAGTTTACCCATAACAATTAGTCAATATTTAATATTTGGAATTTTACTGAATGGATGTTATTTGTAATATTGAAATTGCTTTGTATTTCTTTGCCGTTTAAAATCAACGATATCGGATAATTGATTGAGGAGGGACGAGCTTAGAAAGTTAACATTGGCCTTACTGGAGAAGCCTACATTTGATTTGATTTTTGAGTTTTTGTGAACACGCCTTAGAAAAAGTGTACTTAAACACTATGGTTATATTAAATACGATGAATTACATATTGAGTATTGAAATAAACTGATTATTTTATCAGGAAAATTAAACTTCCAGTGTAGATGTAGTAAAGGTGTAAACAATTTTCTCCCAGTTATCGGAGGAACGACCTGTCTGCCCTCTGCAGCGCTCCTTTGTTCGTTTTTCTGCGCCAGTCGCCGCGTGACCGAAGCAGGGGCTTCTGGACCAAAAAGCACCAGATTGTGGGCAATTTGTCGTGAGAGCTGAGAGCTCAAGGACTTCCATGCTGGGAACCTTGGACCTACTAGGACTTTCTACCTCTTAGACACTTATTTGTCAAAAGATCTACTTTTATTGTCGATCACGTAAACGATCTTGCCTGTGAACTGGTCGCTGTCTTCACTGAAAATAATTCTTGATCTCACTGGCTCAAATTTACTCATGTACAGTACTAACGTCAGTAGTTGGAGCTAGGTTGAAAGTTCAAACAATCATTGTTCCACACTACTCATCACTATTCCGTAATTCATCATGTGGATGGAAGAAAATCTGAAATTAAAAAATAATATTTCCGCACCTAAATTGCTTCCTTACAATCTAAAGACGAAGAAAAAGGCGTAACAACCATAGCAGTCTTTTTAAAATTGGCTCACTCGATTAAGTTTATTGTTATATTATATAAATGTTATTATATATATGTTAATTTGATCTAAACTATTTCTTTGCTGTGGCCGAATTAATTGCTCTAATTCGTATTTGACTGCACCGAGAAAATATTTTTGTAATGCTTTTATTGATTGTTCTGTAATAAAGAAGAAACCCTAGTTTTAAAATACCACACACACCATACATTCATAGAAAACGATAGGTCTAAAGGAGTGGCAGTGCATTGGTAATAAATTACCCTCATTCGCTTTCTGAACAATAAGGCGCATTAATATTGTCATAAACCTACGGGACCTTTTTCATTCTTCTCATATACGTAGTATATGGAGAAAGTACTTTCGATTGAATTTTCAAATTTGAGTTAGCGGTGGAAATATTCGGTTGGTGCTCCCTGAACACAAAATAGTACTCATCAGCATGTATTAAGAGCGTCAAGTAGGTCTTGATCACGCTTCGCGCGGTAATCATCGAAAGCTAGGAAAACAACTTACACTCGAATTACATATACAGTTTGTCCTATCACTGCTACTTTGTATGACACAACATACAGAAATTCATTTTCATGAATTTTGGCTGAATTCCTGTGATTAAAGTTATATAGACATCGAGTCAGTTAGTTTGGTCTAAATAAAATCAACAATCAATCTTAGCTTTTTATTAGTACAGCGAGTAAAAACGATTTGGGGAGAAAATTGGAATTTTCATTTAGCGTTAAACACAGTACGTTGTCCAATGGTTTTTTTTATGGGGGATAGAATATATTATTTCTCTCTTTTTTACTCATCAATCGACCAATAGAAGGGATTCGAAATATGTAACCACCTAACCCTGGTGTGAGGAGGGGGAGTTCCCCTTTAAAAACAACTATAAGTAGCAAATTACCGTGTAGAGCCTCTATAAAGGAATTTGGGTGGTCACTTAAACAAAAAATGGTTTACTCTACACATGCTACCATATAGAAATTAAATATTTAGGACAATAAAGGAATCTATTGATTAAAATAGGAATACAATGGAGAAATTATGTGTCAGTGTCCTGACACCATTTATCTTAAAGATAACATAACTCGTAAAGATGATAATAATTTGGCAGCTGACATAACACTCAATATTGGCGACATCATTAGGCTATCTTCAGTCAAAGGCCAATTGCATTTTATAACCAAAGTGACGTGATTTAAGTGTCACTGTTAGAGAAATGTTTGACTTTGAGTTTTTGAGAGTATCATTTTGGTTTTGTTGGTAAAATACATTTTTAATGCGAGTTACTTAAACAAATTATTGAATTTGCATAGGGAAGAAGCTGAAATTATTTATTTATTTGCACACACACCCAATTGTTATGGATAAAGTTGGGTTTTCTGAATAGTACATAAAAATTCAAATTTAAATATACTACTCTTACAATTTAACTTCATCAGGAGTTGTGAAAAAGTCCTCACTTTTATGTAGAAACACTTTAAAAGACGATCTTCTTTTACAATTTTCTTAAATTTGTTCATATATTAACTTTATTTAATTTTTCTGGTAATTTATTATACATTTTGATTAACATATGTTCTGGGCCTTTATGGTAAATATTGCAGTACCGGTAGGTACAGTGTAGGTCTTGATAACCGATCGTTTTATGGTCCTATTACAGATGTCAATGCCAGTAAGTTATTGAACATTCTCATAAGGGGTTGTAAAGGTTGCCACGTACAAGGTTCAAGGTTTACATACCTAGGTTTGGTAAGGTTTAGTCAAAGAGAAACTTTACGAAAATGTTAGTGACAGGGTTGTAAACATTGTCTATTTAACCGGTGACAAGTTGTACAATAATGTTGTATTGACAAGGTTTACGTAATATTCTCATTACCGTATCTAAAAGTTTGTTATTTTTATACCTTGTGAAACATTAAATGAGGGTTTCTCGTTGTAAGGTTGTTTTCCGTACCTTACACAAGGATTGCACGGAAAACCTTTTTACGAAAATGGGTTTCGTATTGTGGTGTAAACCTTTTCACAACCTTACATGCTAACTGGGAAAAGCGTCCTTAATATATTATTCTTCTGAACATACTTAACATGCATAGTAAAATATAACAACCCCAGTCATGACGCAGCGAACCTGAAACTCAGAAAATGCTTACATAATTTGATCCAGATGTGGATGAGAAATTACTGAAACACATTACTTTATTTTAATGCAATTCAAATGATTCCGGATCAAGGAGTTATTCCAGAGAACAGACAAAAACCCTACTTTTGTTACGTAATTTTTCTGAATGATCTACTTTTCATCCAAATGCCTGTGAGCTGTTACGCAAGTTGACTACATTGAAGTTATTTCATGTGAATATCAATAAATCACAACCGAATGTAGCCACATTTTCTCTTGTATTTTAACATAGCGTATCCATAAATAAGCTAGGTGTAATATTCTATTTATTCTCAATAAGAAAAAAACTTGTCAACAAACTATATTTACCATTTTAAAAAACACAGCAACACTCGACTTGCAAGGATTTAAAATCAATATGTCACACCAACAGTAAATTATCACTTGTAGAAAATGTTTCAAGTCTTATTTTTATTACTTTTTCCTACTCAACGAAAGGTAACACTTGATGAAAATACTACAAGTGCTATATTCTCATTATATCCTCACCGCAGTGAGTTAACACTTGAAGGAAGTATTGCAAGTGTGACATCACTATATACACCCTATCCTTTATATTTTCATTGAAGAAAAGGTTGCTAGTGTCGCTTTCTCATTGTATCCTACCCACAGTCTCAACTGGAAATGATGAAATGTTGATCTCTCACTATTATACCCACAGTGAAATTATTATTATTATTACTTGAAGAAATTGTTTCTAGCGTGGTTTCTCACATACCCTCATACCATTCCTACTGTAAACTGGCACTAGAGTAAAATACTGCACTAATAGACAATTATATAGCACTAAAGTTTCCTGGAGACATTTATGGCCATTCCCACGACACGAGTCGTCTTGTAAACATCACAATACGATCTCGCTACAATCAACATAATTTTACCTACACTACTTACTGCTTGGTGTCTCCGGTCGTGTAGGCCTTCTCATCCAAGGCATTGGACAGGTCAAAGTGTCAATCACAATCGTTGGTCACTTAAGTTTGTTGGTTAGGTTATGGTGGATGTTATTGTAGTATCAGGTTAGGTAGTAGCTCGTTTCAAGAGGTTTACGGGGGGGGGGGGTTACAGTGTTTCAAGTGGTCTAGCAAAATGTCCACTTCATAGAAATTGTGATACAACAAACAATGTTTAAAAGTTTCTCTGAATTTACTAACACTGACTATTTCTGTTACATATTTAGGCAAAGCCTGGTAATATTTTAGACCCATTTACAGAGGTTTTTTAAGAGCAAACGTAAGATGTTTACAATACTGTGCCTTATGCATAGTGTTATATGGGCATGGGTTGTTACATTTTGATTTACCAACAACAAAGACTTTTTGACTTTTAAAAATTTGTTTATAGCCAACTACTAAGTTTATTTGCTTGGATCTTTAAATTTCAGAGGCATAACTGTCTTAAGGAAATTTTCTTAAGGATCTGTCTGCATGGGCTAGATTGTACACCTTTCCAAAGTCAGATAAGAATTATCTCTAAAGGATAGCGTCTAGGGTTTTGGTTCAAGCGGTCGCCATCGAACTATGGCGATCGCCTTGGATCGAAATCCTTAACAAGAAACGACCCCCTCGTTATTACATTTTACAAAAACCTTGGTAGTACACAGGTTCAAGTAAAAGTACGACCGCAGACTGCAAGAGGTCTCCCCGAGAACAAGAGCGGCCCAGTCCAGCGCCCTGCGATAGCCCGTCGCCCGTCGCCCGTCGCCCCCTCCTCGCCTCGCCAGACACACCGCCGCCGCCTGTAGAGGTGCCACGCTGTCTAGCCGCTAACTCCAAGCATGGCCGCCCCGCCACCACGCCAGACGCGATAATCACTAGTTTTGCCCCGTAATTGTACAGCCTATCGGGCTTCTCCACTAATCGCCAGCCGATGACTCACAGCCCCCGAGTGTGCGAGTGTGCGACTTATGTAATTTGTGCAATTGTCCGCAGTGGATTTTAATATTGTGAACTGTGTTTTGACTTTTGTTTACGGTGTTGTTTTGTGTTGTGAAGGATTGAAGGTATGTAAAATTGATTTTAATGTTTTTTTCCAATTGGATAAGTATTTATAGAGAATAAAGAATATTTATTTTTTAATATGTTTGATGAAAACATTATTAGCAACATTTGTTTAAAGTATCTCTTTTGCCCAAGAGTTTTGTTCACGTTTTTTTTTTTATTCGTAGGAACCTTCTGAGCAATACGTAAAATCGTATACTCAGAAACTTACAACTTAATGCATTTTTAGATAGACTATACAATTTTATATTCTATAACTATTCTATAGAAAATATAATTTTATTTAGTGTCTTATTAAGTAATTGGCAAGTACTTACTTGAAAGCCTTCTTTAATTAAATACGAGTTTATACATGTTTTCCCTTGGGATATTTTTACGTTTATAAATTATGAATTATTCGTTTATTTTTAAAATTTACATTTTTTATATTTTAAGTATGCCTAAAAACTGTAAGTTAGTCGTAAAAGTCGACAGTAAGAAATATGAATGTGTTGCACGCTAATATTTATACTACCTTTCCAATTTGTCCGCAATACGTTGGATGCCCTCATTCAACTCTTTTAAAGGTAGCTCGTTATAAATCTAGTACATAACCAATGGGAATTTTCTTTAAAACTATTCTTAATTTGTCCCTTGATTATATTGCTTAGGTAAAGTCATTATTTACTATGCTGAATTGCTAATTGGTGATTTATTCTTCTTATAGGTGCTTCTAAAAGAAGCTTATTCAAAAATGATTTGGAAAAATTCCTTTCTCTACTCTAAACAAGAGTGGCTTTACGTCGCCCAAAAGTAAACGGAGACTTTGTTTACTCATGCTATTGATAAGATTCATATTCGTTTGGATATACAAAAATCTGGAACCACCATATCAGCTGGTCTCTACAAATCACATTGCAGGGTATCTTCCCTATATTGAGTACTGAATTTACACTGCGTAAAATCCAAACATACAGTAAAAAAACCCTATCAGGTGTGTAAAAAAGAGCAGATGACTAAGAAGATTGCCGACTAATAATATTGTTGATAGTTTGAAACCGTTTCTGGCGGGTTTATACGCATCCCGAATCTTCCAGAAAAATAAATAATTTGTCAATCTATTACACTTAACAACAACACTACACTTAAACTATGTTTGAAAATGTTCAGATATTTTTGTAAAATTAATCATTTACAAAAAATATATACAGACTTTATGTAAGGAATTCGGAAATCAGCACGGGATAGAGAAGGAAACGTGTACATGAAGTAAACAATTCAAGATGAAACTCAATTACGGTTTTAATGTATAACTCTTTACCAATAGACTTCTTCGAACATAAACGCCATAGTTTTCATTCCGTTCAGTAATGGTTAACAATGGAACTATTTAAATGTACGTACAATATATACGGTAGTGAGTAAAATATTTTACAGAAGATGTATTTTAACTTCAAGTTTACGTGTCTGCTATTGATATGCGATTAGAAATATGCGACAGGCACGAGCTTAGAACAACTCAACTAAAGACGTCACAGCCATTAGATAGCGTGGCGCCGTTACAAACTATGCATATTGTAGCAAAGGGACATTCTAGTATTTTCTTACAGGTTATAAAACTAAAAAATGTGTACACAAATTCCTTGGCGGCCTATATAGGCGGGCCGGTGTAGTTATTTGTAGCAGGTTCGCCGCCCGCCGCGCGGTCATGCATTAATGCAGGCAGTTTTTCGCGCCAGCCTCTACTTTTTGTACGACCGTGTTTTATGTCCGTGTAGCCTGCAGAGCTGTAAATTGTCTTGTAAGGACCAATTTAAAATTCCCTCCTCCGCGCATTTTCGATCCCCCTCCCCATTGTCACGGATGGCCGATCGATTGGAAACAGAATTTTCGGCTTCTTTGATTCGAACTCATTTCAGCATGTGGGTTTGACGTGCTGTTTTTATCAGAGCTTCTGAATTTGATGGATTGGCTTGAGAACTGATTTGTTCACGTGTAGTGGGTGGTGTTATTATAGAATACAACGGTTTGTAACTAGACGATTGTGGGGCTGGCTATGTCGGAAGCATTATCTGATTGAAAGCTGTAGGTTGATGTTTAGGTGAACATTGTCATTTCTATAGATAGTTGGGCTCAACAATCATCGTCGTTCCTCGAGCCTTTTACAATCCTTAATTTAAATGCGGAGTTATGGTGGAGAGGTAGAGGAGGCTTTTACGCAAACAGAATGCAAATTATTTATTTGATTGTGAGGCAGTATATGCTGAGACTAAAACGATTATGAGTTTACAGCATTAATTCACTAGGGCCTATATACTAATTCATGAACGAGTTGATAGAAAACCCATAATCGCCATAAAGATTACTATTGAGAATTTGGCGTAGTAGTGTGTTTGATGTTCTTGGAGGTTAGATTGGTGGATGATTTGAATAGAAGAGGTCAGGAACCAACTATAATATACTCCTACTATAGTTGAGTTGCATAGACACCTCCTATCGTTGGACCTCGTCGTGTACCTTGTCAGGAGATCTCTTCTTGTTCTTATAATCTTCTCCTTCTTCTATCAAGACTGTATCTCGCAATTTCATGCCAAATTGGATAATCAGAACCAATAAAAACGTACATCTATAGTTATCGTATACATATTGGGGTCTACAACAAACTGAAGTTCCAAAATTGCAATTGGACTATTAAGAGTGGCCTAACGTCACGAAACATTTGGAATTTCTACCTGCTTTCCCCTAAAGGTCAATGTTAACTTTCAAAGCCCGTCCCTTCTCAATGGATTATCCTATATCATGGATTTAATCCTTATTTTAAAGAGACAAAAATACCTAGTGACTTCGGTGAGAAAAATTTCAAAATCAAATTAATAATCGTTCAATAAAATGCCAAAGTATTAATTATTTACGTACGATTTGCTCATGGGCGAAATGGTTATGAAATTTAAACAAATCATGGTTATGAAATGGAATAATTATTGTTACTGAAATGGCAAGGAGTTTATTTTTCTCTTTAAAATCAACTACAAATCTACGATGACGTATAATCCGTTGAGGAGGTACCAGGTACCTGGTATTGCTTTTGGGTTTGAAATTTAAAGAACGAGGTAAAGGCGGGGGACTGGAACCCCCTTAATTTAGTCCTAATAACAATTGTTGGTGTTATTCGCATTATAGTAGAGAACTTCATCATATTTTACTCACACTCCTCTTAACATCCGCACTAGTATGTATTGGTCTTTCAGTGAAGCGGTTTAGTGGCCGCTGGGATGAATACCTACCACACACAATTCCCCCCACACGCAATTCTCATCGCGTCAGAGGAATTCACACATCAGTCTTCGTCAAGTCTTCAAGGTTTAAGGAGAGTCAGTTCTGATACCAGTTAGCTAATCCACAATCCGGTCACTGGGCGGACAAATGGAGCTAAAGTGTTGTTTCTATCTGAAACATTCATGGCACGAAATGCGGTATATTATTACTCAGACTAAAATGAAAGATATTTTTTAATGATATTACAGCTTAAATCCACCACAGTCCAAAGTGTCTTATTAAAACTATTTCATATGCTAAAAGCTAAAAAATATGGATAAACTTATCCCCAATAGTCTTTTATATACATGGCTACAAAAAAAGTTAAAACCATACAAATTTATACCCTTAGATTATCTATCACCAAATCAGATATTTTGAGTTGCTCACTTTTCTAATGAATCTGTAGGAGGAAGCTCAGCATCTTCCAGGTCGTATTTGCAGCGGAAATTCCAACCACGTTTTGGAATGTTAAAGATGTCGTTCGCTACAAGGCTGTGGATGGAACTCCCCGAGCCACTTGATAAAATGTTGCGAACTTTTACTAAATTCCAACCTTTCTCCATCATAATATTAGTGTTTAATCATTCTTAAATCTTTTCACACCAAATAGCTCTATAGTCAAATATGTGGTTGTGGAAATTAAAATATAAAGTATATTCGAAGAGTGGAGATGAATTTTTATGGTTATAATTTACTTGAACGAGATATTTTTTCGAGCTTAAAAAAGTAGTATGTAACATGAAAAACTTGCCCTAAATCTAAACATCTCGGTGTCCTTAGTTACTGAAAAGAAGTGAAGGACAGTTTAGCATTTGAGGTTTATTAAAAGGGAGGAATCACTTTGTTCTTTGGATTTGCCCTCTACACGCACTCTTTAAATGTTGCTTTTAACTTATATGACAAGACGAGCGATACATAACTTGCTGCATGATTCAACTAGACTGGCGCCTACTCATACACATTACACATTTGGTGTTACGTGATTTTGGCTTGATGACTAATGGTGACTGTTTCTTCAGTTAATAAGACCTTACAGTTCTAAAATTGGCAGGATATTGAACTTTCAATATTACAGTGTGCATTTTCCACCCCTCCTCTCCCCCCGTGCCACAGTTTACGAAAATACTTACCATCTTTCACCAGTGAAAGATAAAATAAAATATTAGCTGTAAATGAAATCACACAGCTGATCAAATTCCAACATTTGTAATAGTATATTTCACTACTAGTCACGAAATAGGACTTTAGTGACGAGTAGTGAACGATACTTTTCATCACGATACAAATAACCACATTAAACTTTAAAAAATATCTGGTATTTCATAGTCTAGTAATTTTGTATAACTAAACACTACACTGTTTTACAATTCATTTTAGTGTTAAAGTCAGCTGTTTGAACAGAGAATCGTCAAAAATAACGAAATCACACTGGTGCTTCTGTTGAGTAAAACGGGAACTTTTAGGACAGGTAAAGTTTTGTTTGGAACAGGTAAAGTAATGATTAGGACAGGTAAAGTCAGCTAATCATTATTTGTTTTGGTGTATGGAAATTTAAGATTTTCTAAGATATCATTTGTACGGTAATGGGCTATTTTCGAATGATGAAAAATGATTTTGAGTGATGAAAAATGTGTTTTACCCTGACACTTTAATACAATTTGTGTCTTGACGAGGGGTTGTACCAAACAAAATAATATTTTCCCACCGACACATTTCATATATTCAAGCATATTCAAGTATATATTCATATATTCAAGCATATTCAAGTATATTCAAGTATATATACTTGGCATTCAAGTACATGGTTCATGGATTTCAGACTACGGTTTCTCAAACGTTACTGAGACGGGTTGGCTTTATGTACAGACCCTTGTTGTAGGGGCTATATAGCCCAAGGCCACACAGTTGCCTTGATATAGCCTCTTTACCATTTGGTCGTTTGTAAGTGAATATTGTATTTACTGTTAACGAGTTGAGGGAAATAAATTAATACTAATGGCTTACAGGGGCTATTGCCCCTAACATATGGTTTTGTGTAAATGGATAATCACAGCTGATCATTAGTTCATTTTGCTTATTTTGCTTATTAATAAAAACACTGTAGTGATATTTCCATAAGAAAATCATTGGATCTTTGAAGCCCAGTGGGGCGTAGCCCACATAATTTTTGACATTTCTGATATTTTTCCCACCGTCCTTGGCCCTAAAACTTTAAAATGAATCGTCATAACCTTAACTTAACTTCTTCCTAGCTCGAGATATTTCGTGGGGACCGATTCGCTTACGGAATTAAATATTAAGATGATGGCATAACCATATGCTAATACACAAACAAACCAAAAGCTTAAATCATACTTTCCATCACTCTGCATTCGAAAATAGCCCATAACCATACAGCTGGATCTTCGAAAATCGTTGATTTCCATGCACAAAAACAAATGATGATCAGCTGACTTTATCTGTCCCAAACAAAACTACCTGTCCTAAACAATTTAAGTTCCCGTTTTGCTCAACAGGAGCACCAGTGTGATTTTGTTATTTTTGACGATTCTGTGTTCAAACAGCTGACTTTAACACTAAAACGAGTTCGCACGCAGCACGCTGACGTGAGGGAAGTGAATTCCACAGAAATAAAATTTTAAACTCAGAATCAGTGTAAAAACAAACATTTATTCCAATTTTTACTGAAATCTGAAAATATTGATTTTTTGGCTGTTCTGATGTTTCTGGTTTTATTTACCTGCAATGCTGGGAATAAAATTTTGCGCATTATAAGTTTAGGAGAGGGTCCAGTCAGGCTTGAAAGTAGACGTGAGGTTGCTGGGGAAGAGAAAAGTACACCTAAAAATTAATATCAAGGCTTTTCTAATGTAAAGCCCCCATAAGAAAACATACTGTGTTTAGTCGATACACATTTTCTTTAGTAACTCTGTAAATATTGATGCTAGAATGACGATAGAGGGCTTAAAACTTTCGCCTCACTAATTCCCATCTTTTTACATGCATTAATTTTACATCCGGAGCTTTTCTGACCCTATTTGGGCCCAAAAACTTGAAATATGAAAGATTAATCCTCAAAAAAAGGGGTTTTGCCCAACGAACTTGTCCAACTGATAGGAACGTCCCTACCAAATTTGAAGTAAATCGGACAAAAAATGTGACCGATAGAGTGCAAACACACACACACACACGCACACACACACACACACACACACACACACACACACACATATAAAATGTTGAACAACCCCTCAAAACGTGTTCAGGGGGTCACGTTAGGAACTTCTATGGTGGTCCCGGGCTTAAGTTTCACCGTGCGGGTTATGCTAATAGTTCACTTTCCATAGGAAATTCACTAACGAATTGTTAAACCGTTCTGTGTTTACTCATACAAAATTACTAGACTATGAAATATCAGATAATTTTTTGTTAGCGAATATGGAAAGTGAACTATAATCATGACCTGCACGGTGAAACTTAAGCCCGGGACCACCATAGAAGTTCCTAACGTCCCTGAACACGTTTTGGGGGGGTCGTTCAAAATTGTATATATATGTGTGTATGCACTCTAGCGGTCGCATTTTTTGTCCGATTTACTTAAAATTTGGTAGGGACTTTTCTTTCTATAATCAATTGGACAATTTCGTTGGGAAAAACAATCTGAAAACTCCAAACCCCTTTTTTGGGGATTATTCTTTCAAGTTTCGAGTTTTTGGACCCAAAAAGGGTTATAAAAGCCCCGGATGTAATGCATGTACAAAGATGGGAATTAGTGAGGCGAAACTTTTAAGCCCTCTCTCGTCATTCTAGCACAAGTATTTACCGAGTTATTAAAGAAAATGTATAACGCTAAACACAGTACGTTATCTTATGGGGTTTTTACATTAGAAAATCATGTTATTGATTTGTTGGTGTATTTGTTTCATCCCCAGCAACCTCGCGCCTACTTTTAAGCCTGACTGGACCTTCTCCTAACCTTATAATGAGCAAAATTGTATTCCTAACATTGCAGGTAAATTAAACCAGGAGCAACAGAACAGCTAAAAAATCAATGTTTTCAGATTTCAATAAAATTGGCATAATGCATGTTTTTACACTGGGTTTGAGTTTTAAAGGTTTTGTATGTGGAAATTCACTTCCCTCACGTCAGCGTGCTGCGTGCGAAATCGTTTAAGTTTAATGTTGTTACTTGCATCATGATGAAAAGTATCGTTCACTGCTCGTCACAAAAGTCCCATTTCGTGACTAGTAGTGAAATATACAATTACATTTTACAGGTGATCAGTAGTCCATGTTAAAGTTTAAAATTGTTGTAGTCTAAAATCATATTGAAGAAAAATAAGGGAAACAATCATAATCGGGCTCCTTGGAGATGTTCCCCATCTAATAGTCTATGAATGTTCCAATTTCCAGTCTTTTGGACGTACTATCTCTTCAGTAAAGTCCAATTGACAGAAATGTATCAGTTTTTCTTATTGTTTCCCTACGCAACGATTAGGATATTGAGATGATAGGTTGTGTATATATAAATAAGCATCAATACATGTAATCACGGGACTACTGAAATTCCAATCCCAACCATTCTAAATATGCCCAACACGTTATTGCGACCTACGAATACCTTGGCGACGCTATTACAACGCGTCGCGACGGCGTCGTTTAGCCCCACTGGGTTTCACTGTTATTACAGTTAGTTCCAGCGAAGCCGACTTGACTTGAGGTATTCGCCGTAGTGGCCAATGAAGTATATTGAGTGGTCAGCCCCACAAGGCTGATATCGGCGCCTATTGACAAGAGCCACTTGACGAGGTAAGATTAATACCATCGTTAAAACAAGCGCGTTCGCCGTGTTAATGCTAAGTGGTAATTATTTTTGCACGTTGGCGTGATGTCAGTTAATAAGAGGTTAGTAGTCGTTTAGCGTTGGTTTGAATTAACTAGGTTTTTTATAGTGAGTAATAAATGACAAAATTGGTAGTCATTCGGAAAGCTGATCTATTCAGTTGTAATTAAAATAACACGGTTTATTTATTACAAAGGGCGGACCGGAACTCTTTGGAACCATAACAAAACACCTTTACAATTATTACACACTTTACACATAAAGAATGCACACGGACCCCTAGATTAATGATGAATGATGTATCCCGAGATTTAGTTTCATGTCATTTATCTAAGTTGGGTTTTCGTCGTCATTTTCGTCCAAATTTCCGTCGTGCAGTTGTCTTTAGCAGCCGTCACAAATTGTGTTTCTTTTTAAATCAGAAATTGTATTCATTCCCAAATTCCTGAAAAATTATTTAATTTATATAAAACAACACTAACACATCGTATAGGTTGCCACCTAAAGAGTAATCAATCAAAAGTGTACCAAGTGTTACGTCACATATAGCTGTTTCTTGTACGGTACTAGGAATTAGTATTAGTTAGTATCAGTCACTGATACCGATAAGTATCACTTTGGCCTACCTCTACCCGCAAGTACAATGTCGAGGATACGAGCTAGCTTCCATCCTATTGAAGACGTAAGAAATTGCTACGTAACTTGTACAATCTCTTCCACTTATCATTATTATTTTTTGTAGAAACTAATGAATGGGCACTTAATTTATCATAAAGGGACACTTAAAGTGAGACAACTTCTCCCACCGTCGCGACGTATTCCAAGTACCTATCACTCCCAATTTGAAGTGAGTAGCGTTTAGCTGCCATAACTTTAACCGAGGGCTAACCGGGTCTCCCTCGATCAGCCGTAGAGGAGGTGATAAATAAATTTATGACCGTTATAAAATTAGGTTTCCCTGTTGTAAAATTCAAAATTGAATTTATGGAGGTTTCCGTTTTTTGTCGGCGTAGGCCGAGGCATCAAAGGGACCTATGTTCCACTATTTAGTAACGTTTGACCTTTTTAGTAATACGATGAGGAATGTCCGAAACAAAAATACCCCCGTCGCAGCAAACCTGCATACTCAGCGAATTTCCAATTAATTATAACATAACACATTAAGCCACTTAACAAGATTCATAAGAAATATATTCAAAAACAAGCGATATTTAAAATATTAATTATTCTCCATAAGAATAACATTGGGTATGAGTACGCAGGTTTGCTGCAACAAGGAACACAAAATAATGGGTTTTTATGCAAATATCAATAGAACTCAGCTAAGTGAAGTCACCTATACCAAGTTTCATCCATATACATTCATAAATAAGCGATATATAACATTTTAATTATTTTCCATAAGAATAACATGGGGACTGAGTACCTAGGTTTGCTGCTGCGGGAACCATGGGCGAAACATTTTTTTTGTGCAAACAACAATAAACCACAACCAGATGAAGCCATATACCAAATTTTGTCAGTTTATGTTCATAAATAAGCGAGATATACAATTTTTCTTTTTCTCCATAAGAATAACATTAGACAACGTACTGTGTTTAGCACTTTCAATATCTCAGTAACCAATTGACGTAGAGCAATGATCAAGATACCAAATTGTTTGTTTTTTTATGCAGAATTCAATGGTCAAAATTAAAATTTGATTTAAATAAAAGTTACATGTGGAAACCCCAAAAAACCCATTTTGGGGTACAAAACCCCCCCAAAACCCCCCTTAGGATGGTGCGATTCGTCTGGTTTTCGAACTCGTTCAAATAAATGGTACTTTACACGTTTGTACCAAATTTCATTAAGATCGGATCTTTTTTACGAGAGTTATCGTGCTTACGGACACATATATATATATATATATAAATATATATATATATATATAATATATATATATATATATATATATACATATATAAAAATTTGAACGAATGGTGTTTTTGGCATCTGGGGACCTCAAAATGAAAAGTTATCATGGTCTCGGGCTTAAGTCTTACTATGAGACCTACGGTAATAGCTTCTTCCCTATAGGGGAATTCGCTAAAAGTATATTTTGAACTATCTATTTAACAAGAAATATGGGTTTGGACCAACTGAAGACCGTTTGGAATACCCACTTATCGCGAAATTCCTCTGGCGTGACAACACTATTACTAGTGAAACATACTATTTGAATGTTCAATGAATGACCTAACACAGCTTTCACATTTTTTATGCATTTTCAAACGTCGTTTGTAGATGAAAAATCTATTAATTCAGTAGTTCACATTGTGTAAATGTTTTATTTTTGGGTTGTTATTTATTTACGTTATTTTAAGCGTTTAATTGAAAGCAGATAGCAAGCATAATAGTTGGCCGCGTCCTGTGAGTAATTATAACTGCACGATAAGTTATAATAGGCTAAGCGTAACTTTATTATGAACATATATATTATTAGCAACTCTTTATTGCAACTAAATTGATTAACTGTATACAAATATTGTTTTTGCAAAATGATGGCTAAAAAAATCATGAGTTATTCATTTTTACTCTAAGGTAAGAGGATCCCTTGAGTAGCTTTCTCATTCGTAAGTCAAACTATTTTCCAACTTTTACTACGTAATAGTATATTTCACTACTATAGTCACGAAATATGACTTTTGTTACGAGTAGTGAACGATACCTTTCATCACGATGCAAATAACCACATTAAACTTAAACAAAAATGATCTGATATTTCATAGTCTAGTAATTTTGTATAAGTAAATACAACACGGTTTTACATTTGCGTCAAATTCAAATCCATCGCTATTATGAGTTTCAAAAATACGGTTTTACAATTCATTTTAGTGTTAGTCAGCTGTTTGAACACAGAATCGTCAAAAATAACGAAATCGCACTGGAAAAGTATGTAAGTTTAGGACAGGAAAAGTTGTGTTTAGTACAGTCAATGTATTGTTTTGTACATGAAAAGTAATGTTTAGGACAGGCAAAGTCAGCTGGTCATTTTTTGTTTTGTTACAAGGAAATCGATAATTTTCTTAAACCTAAGCTGTATGGTTAAGGGCTATCTTCGAATACAGAGTGATGAAAAAAACCTAAGAAAATAAATAATTATTAATGTAAATTCGTTATGATTAAAAAAACACATAATATACTTAATCAAATTACGAGTATGTTAAATACCCCCATCGCAGCAATCCTGCGTACTCAGCGAATTTCCAATGTCTTAATACCACATAAAGCCGCATACCAAATTTCTTAAAAATATATTCACAAATAAGCGATAAATACAATTTTAATTATCCTCTATAAGAATAACATTGGGGATGAGTACGCAGGTTTCCTGCAACAAGGAACACAAAATATCAAATTTTATGCAAATATCAATAGAACTCAACTAAGTAAAGTCACATACCTAATTTCATTCATATACATTTATAAATAAGCTATGTATAACATTTTAATTATTCTCCATAAGAAAACATGGGGACCGGGTACCTAGGTTTGCTGCTACGGGAACCATACGTGAAAATTTTGTTTGTTGTACAAGCAACAACCAACTACAACCAGATGAAGCCATATACCAAGTTTCGTCAGTTTATATTCATAAACAAGCAAGATATAAAATTTTTATTTTTCTCCATAAGACAACGTATTGTGTTTAGCACTTGCAATATCTCAGTAACCAATTTTTTAAGCTGAATTTAATGGTATGAATTAAAATTTGATTTAAATAAAAATTACATGTGAAAACCCCAACCCCCCCAACCCCCTCTTAGGATGGTGTGATTCGTCTGGTTACCGAACTCGTTCAAATAAGTGGTACTTTACACATTTGTATCAAATTTCATTAAGATCGGACCTTTTTTACGAGAGTTTTCGTGCTTACGGACACACGCACACATATATATCCTATACTCTAATATGAGTAATGTTTGCTTGCTTGCTTGCGACACGGATCTCAAAAATGGCTCCACCGATTTCCTTCAAATGTTCAAAATAACTAATTTCTGGGATAAAAATAAGTTCTAGATAGGCCTCATCCCCAGGAAAATCAAATAATGTAAAAAAACTAAAATGAAAAGTTAAAAAAATTAACATTGGGCTTATGGAGTTTCAAATCAAAACAAAAGAATTGTAACAGCTGTTCATAATCAACCAGGGAACTGTCAAAGTAATACTCATGTTGTATATGAGTACCTGGGGGGCCGAGCTTTGCTCGGGGGAAGGTCAGTCAGTTTGTTTAGATGACTCGGAGTAATATTTCACTACTTCCCCCCCCCTGATAATCAGATTTGTATTATTCATTAGCCTCTTTTCTACATTTTTAAGGTCCCTCCAGTTGTTATTTTTATCTCAATGTCCCTTTGATTTATTTTACTACTCTATATATGTAATCTTTACTCAAATCTGTTAATCTCTGCTCTCAGGAAACCACATGTTAATAATCATAAACAACATGAATATTACTTTGACTTTTCATAATTCCCTGGTTAATTATGAACAGCTGTTACAATACTTTTGTTTTGATTTGAAACTCCATAAGCCCAATGTTAATTTTTTTAACTTTTCATTTTAGTTTTTTTACATTATTTGATTTTTCCTAGTGATGAGGCCTGTCTATAACTTATTTTTATCCCAGAAATTAGTTATTTTGAACATTTGAAGGAAATCGATGGAGCCGTTTTTGAGATCCGTGTCGCAAGCAAGCAAGCACGCAAGCAAGCAAGCAAGCAAGCAATCAAACCTTACTCATATTAGAGTATAGGATTATTAACTTGTGGTTTCCTGAGAGCAGAGATTAAAAGATTTGAGTGAAGATTACATAAATAGAGTAGCAAAATAAATCAAAGGGACATTGAGCTATAAATAACAACTGGAGTGAACTTTAAAAAGTAGAAAAGAGGCAAATGAGTTATACAAATCTAATTATCAGTAGGGGGAAGTGGTGAAATATTACTCCAAGTCATCTAAACAAACTGACTGGCCTTCCCCCGAGTAAAGCTCGGCCCCCAGGTAATATATATATATATATATATATATATATATATATATATATATATATATATATATATATATATATATAAAGATGATAAAGATGTTTTTGGCGTCTGGGGACCACAAAACAAAAAGTTATCATGGTCTCGGGCTTAAGTCTTACCATCAGACCTACGGTAATAACTTCCTCCCTATAGGGGAAATTCCTAAAAGTGTTGCGGTGTGACTAATTTATTTAACGGTGAAAATTCTTAAAAACCAATGCTTCTTAGAGGGTTTGTATACAATTTGAACATCCCAAGCTATTTTAATCTGTTAAGTCTTCTCCGCCCCCACCAATTACTGTAAAACACGGACAAATTAACGCTCGTCTCATTCAAACATTCCTCACAGTGATCATTGTTCCCTCGTCATTCATCAAGGTACAATCTCCGCTGTCACTTTGTAGGCACGTTCGCACCTTTGTACCTCTCCCCACCACCGGTTTAGGGGGAGGGGGAGAAACCAGGTGGGCTACCGGGGTGCCGACGAGGAATTCATTCATGAAACAGGAACGAACAAATGAATGGACAGCGTGAATGAAACTGGACAAGCGGAAAATCCTAGACCCCACAGCGGGGTGGAATTCCGCTTTGTGGAAATAAAGTTCTACGTTTAGACATAATGTGATTAGTGTTTAGAGCGACGCAAAGGGGCTGTCACGTCAAAAATGTGTAGGCCTACATTGTTTTTTGTGTAAAGTGTATAATAATGTGTACAGATGTTTCTATTAAATATAAGTACCTGGGGGCCGAGCTTTGCTCAGGGGAAGGCCAGTCAGTTTGTTTAGATGACTAGGAGTAATATTTCACCACTCCTCCTACTGATAATCAGATTTTATTATTAATTTGCCTCTTTTCTTCATTTTTAAGGTTCCTCCAGTTGTTATTTATAGCTCAATGTCCCTTTAATTTATTTTACTACTCTATATATGTAATCTTAAATCAAATATTTTAATCTCTGCTCTCAGGAAACCACATGTTAATAATCATAAACAACATGAGTATTACTTTGACAGTTCCCTGATTGATTATGAGCAGCTGTTACAATTCTTTTGTTTTGATTTGAAACTCCATAAGCCCGATGTTAATTTTTTAAATTTTAATTTTAGTTTTTTTACATTATTTGATTTTTCCTGGGGATGAGGCCTGTCTAGAACTTATTTTTGTCCCAGAAATTAGTTATTTCGAACATTTGAAGGAAATCGTTAGAGCCGTTTTTGAGATCCGTGTCGCAAGCAAGCAAGCAAACGTTACTCATATTAGAGTATAGGATGAACACCAAATAGTGTAAACAATAATATGATAGGTTAAGGAAAAAAATAGAGGTCTCATATTGGGAGTCAAATTTAATTTATTTTTAAATCAATTTAAAATTGTGTAGTACAGGGCGATTAAGTCGAATATAGATAAATTATAAACTATAAATTAAGTGTAATTGTCTTTGGTGTGGGAATATATAGTGTAGGATAGGTTAAATGCTTTTATTTGTGTTACTGATCAAGACTAAGTGTTTTAAAGCAAAAATCATTAGTTATGTCCTGTAGGGGGTCCTACAGGTTAATTTAACACATTTAACAGTTTAATTTAACTCAAACCACTACTTTACTATACCAATATAGGTTGGCCCTATACTGTTTAACTCAGATCCAAAACCACCACAAATCGCCATTTTACTGCCTGATATAGGTGTGTTTATGTTTAAACTAGGGTACATTCAGCTTCGCTACCCATACATGATTCGGAAAATCTTAAAATGGCGGACAGCATGATGTTATAGACAGTGTGCAAGGACGAATGACAGACAACAATGAACAATGAGAAGAAAGATTACACCGCCCTCTTCGCTCCAGCTAATCCACCAATCGTGGCCTCCATAGAGATAATGAAGAACATTTTGACTAAACCGGTGCAGTGATAAAATTATAAATAATTTATTTGATTAAAAACAACAAGTAAATTATATTACGAAGTAAGAAACAAGTTTTAATTAAGTTTTTGTTGTAAAAAGCTCATTTTTCGTAAATCAAAAATAGTTTGGAATGACAAATGTATACATTAAGTTAGGTTATCAAGTTTATTTTAGTGAGGTCATTACTAAATCGTATTCATAAAAAACTATTAAAGTATCAATTTCTTGAAGAAAAATTAAGAAACAACGCAAATTTAAGGACTGCGCAAACAGTATGCCATGAATATGCAATGGCTAAGAAGTTAATTGCAATAGATACAAGGAATATTCTCTATAGGACGATAGTAATCAACAGTAAATTGCGTGAATGCTAATGGGTTGATGTAATTGTGTAGTTGTAATAAGCCTTGAGTATAACGCAACGTTCTGTGTGTTTTTTGTACAAGAGTAATGTCGACAATTTATCCCTGGTCCTTATCTCTGTCGTAACGTCTGACTGCACAATATCTCGTTATTAAGTAATTTGTCTAAAGTACACTCAAATAAATGGTGCCGATGTTAAATATCTTGTAATCTATTGAGTAACATTGAAAATGAACTGTGGCTAGAGTTAAAATACTTCATCAGGGATATTTACTTGGTTGAAAGTCATCATTTTATCTTTCTTGCAGTGACAATTCTCATGGCTATGTTTTGGACAGAAACGTAAACAGATTGCTGATGGGCTGATTTTTCAAGTATGTTAAATTTAAATAATAAATAAACTCCAACCACCGAGGGAAAATATCAGAACATTAGAGAAATGCTCTGTTTCTGTGTCAAGACAAGTTAAACATTTTAAACTATCAGTTGAAAAAGATTGTCCCTTTAGGACCTCAAGAAACCATACATCTTCTTGTCTGTTGAACTCTCAAATCTAATCCCTTTTTCAAGAAATCATATCGAGTAAGTGAATCTTTCTTTGAAATCAGCTCAAAAAGAAGTTTCTCTTTTAAAATTATTATGCTTTATTATACGCTAAACAACCTAATAACATATTTGAAACAGAAAAACGCGCGTATGACGAGTCTAATGTTACATTTTAATGAGATCAATTCAAACCTATCTGTTTAATCTATATTTTTAATACGCTAAGCATATTTTTGTCATAATTGTTTTGGAGCGGTGGTGCTACCGATCACCATGTCCAAGGTGTCGTTAGAAAGGTCTTAGCATGTAGTTTTGCCATCAATTAAAAAAAATTATAAAAGTCACCGTGGACATGGGAAAATATGGTGTCAAAGTCGCGATTTTCCCCATAGACATAATATGCAGTTACAAACCAACGATCGAGAAATCAGCTGTTTATTTAAGGAAGTGGTTAAATAAATAAAATCTGACCCTGAAAAATGGTTATTGAACGTACAGCTGGCAACAAAACACCAGTTTTTATTTGCACAAAATCAAAACATAACCAAAAAAACGTTCGACATAATGGAGACTATAAGACGTCGACCAGGACGGCCAAGAGGAGGAGGCCGACGAACTTTAACTGGTAGACGCGAACGAAATACAAATAATACTATTGTCGTTGATAGCCGAATACAGCAAGCACCCTTCCGTGTTGGGTTAAGTGTGCTCTCCAACAGCCGCCTGAAGATTTCACATTCAATTTAGGACCCCATATTCCCCCGCTATGGACCCCCGCTATTTAGGACCCCCGCTATGGTTTTTTTTCTTCACAGTCATAACTCGATAATGGCTGGACGGATTTTAACGTTTGAGGTGTCAAATTAAATGTATTTTTACGTAGATTTGCCAATACGTCTCAGGATTTAAAGAAAGGGCATCATCCAGTGATGGGCTGAATTTTCGGAACAGTGGTGCTATCCGTCGGCGGAAGTCTAAACTATGTGTTGATTGAAAGTACGTTGTTATCATCCATTTTAATATCAGATTTTTGTTTACAGCTGAAGTAACCTTTCGTTGGGTACAAACTTGCTCGAATTTGAGCAACAGGACAACTAGTACTGATGAAAAGCCTTGCTGAATGAATGGTTTTATAGTTTAAACAAATTATGTATATAAAGAAAATTTATTTAAAAATTTACATCTTTTTACCAATGTAAAATGCCAATTGACAAAGAAGAATACTGTACAACAATTTTGTTATGTTAAAATTTGGTGTTGTATAGGTGATTCTTCAGTATCTTCACTGAATATTTCACTGCTGTGAGCGCAATACTGTTAAGTGATTTATTTTCTAGTTGAAATTGTTTCCAACATTGTTGAACAAAATGAGGCACAGTGCCCCTTGCGCCTATCAAAATTCCATATATCTCAAATTCTTTTACATTATATTTTTCTTTATAATACGGAATTGTATTTTGAAAGATACCAGTCTTTTCAGTATTTACATCTTCTGGCTCGTTCAAACTTGTTTCAAATCTTATAGTTGGGTCTACAATGAAATCTCGGCCTTTTTTTCTTTTTCAATTACAATTATATCGCTTCTTCTTAATGAGCCGTTAGTTTCAATTGCAGTAACTTCTTCGTATACTTCATATTTGTTTTTTAATCTAAATTTATCCGCAATAATCTTTCTATTGTATTGTGTCTTGTATTACGAAGAAGTTCACTGAATGGGCATTGTCCAAGGACGTGGGGTAATGTTTCAATTACATTATTCTCAGTGCCAGAACAGTGCCGGCGCTGGTTCCCGTCCCTGGACCTTCCATGTAGACTTCTGACCGGGGCTACGTCATTACTTATTTTCAAATTAATGACTTATATTCAGATTCAGTTAATCCCCGAGAGTTGGCTAGACATGTTTTAATTTTAGGGCATTGTTAAAAAGGATTAATCCCTTACCGTTATAAGGAAGTTTATTCCATTTTTCAAACCAATTTATTTTAATGTATTTCGCAATGCCCTCACTGAAATCTTAGGCTGGTCGTTTTGATGTAGGTTTAGTTTCTTCATTCAATAATTTTCTTCTGATTCAAAACTCTTCAATATTTCTAGGTAGGGGTTTTTGGATCCATGCAAAACATGGCAAATATTAATATGTTGCAATAATGCTTCCCATAACGATTTTGACAAACCCATTCCTTTATATTTTGAGCTACTGTAAAAAAATGTGTTTGGCGTGTCATTTAGTAAATCTAATATCTCATTAATGGCTGAAAGTATGATTTTATCTATGTCATCAAAATCTTAAGTGACAGCTTTTTTCAATGGGGCAGTTTGAAAAGGGTAAATCAATGTTGGACTGAATAAATTAAGTAAGGCGAGCTTGTAAATTTTTCAAATTTGTTAGTTAAAGATTTAATATTTTGTTCAGGGTCAAATATTATTTCATTGGCAAAATTTACACCTAAATATTTAATTTTGTCTTCAAACCCAATCGATTTTATTTCTTCTAAGTCCATCAAATAGTTTGTTTGCTGCATCATGCCTTTTTTATGTTGATAATCGTGGTCTTTTTAGGGTTAATATTCAATCCAATATCATGAAATAAGTTGTTAATAGTGTTATATAGTAACAATGCACTCTACTTATTTTTCGCTACTAAGACTGTATCGTCTGCAAAACCTAGAATACTGATTGGTTGTAAGTTAGTACAAAGTTTGAAACCAATTTCCTCACTAAGAGAGTGTTCTGACATCTGCTCTATAATATTATCCACATATAAGTTGTACAGAGTTGGAGACAGTGGTGATCCTTGTAATACACCCTTCATGATTGCAATAGGTTTAGTTTTTTCTTTTGCTGTCTCGATTTGTGTCATGTTGTTTATTTTTGGTTACAGGACTGATGAGGTAATCTTTGATGGAATGGGCAAAGAATTTAAGACTGTTTCTAAATGTAAGTGGCTTACATTATCATATGCCTTTTCTATGTCCAGAAACAGAATGCTGCAATCAATTCTCTTTTGTTTGGCATGATGCAGAACCTCATTCAGTATTTGGGTATTTATATGTGTTCCAGGTACATTGGTGAAACTCCTTGAAACCGATTGAATGTTACATAAGATTTTAATCGTTGATCAAGGATTTTTCATAGATTCTTCTTAGTATGGAACATATCGCTATCGGTCTCCAGTTGTTGACATCGTTTTCATCTCCTTCTTTATTAATCAACACAGTTCTTGCTACTTTTAAACAAAGAGGTATTATACCTGATTCATGAATTCTATTATGCATTAAACTAAGGATCTTTGACACTCCCTTCAACTTAACTGCTCTCATTAGCACCTTATCAGGCCCAGGGGCAGTATCAACTTTTATTCCATTCATAGCTTGTTGGATTTCTTCTTCACTGATCGTACAATTATAATGAAAATCTGCATTTTATTTTATACTTGTATCAGTTTTGTTTTCGGTAATGAATCTTTTTTCATTGATAGGTTTTGAAAATCGTCTATCAAAACTGTCTCGCAACGACTCCAACTTTATCCTGCATCCTTTATTGTCACTTCCGATTATTTTCCTTACCGCTTTTCGTCTCATGTTGTAATATTCAAATTGGATCAGGTCGTAGTTATATTTTTCTTTTCGATTCTTTCTTTCCTTTTTAGTTTTCCTTTCAGGGTTTTAAGATTTCTTAAAGGTACTGTTTTGGGAAACCTCATTTCGTTTTTTTCTAATGTTGTAATATTTAAGTGCTGGATGTTTCGGTCCTGGTAATTGATATATAGCATTTGATAAAAATTCAGTAAACCTGTAAATCTTGTTTATAAACTCTTCATTGTTTATTTCATTTTGGAAAGCATTCAACCAGTATTGTAGTTCCTTGTCAAGATATTTTGGGTTATCATCTAATTTGGCTTGTTTATTGAATGTCTTCAATCTCAACCATAGATCTTGAGATACCTCTATGTGATGATGATATTTGTTAAGAATATTATTTCGATGACTATTGTGCTGAGCTTTAGATATGTGGATGGACAATCCGTTATTATTTTTAAAGGCTTTACCACATTCGTTGCATGTTTTTATTTCTGTTTGTTTTCAATACTACTTATTTTTGTCATATAGGAAGGTTGGTCTTCTGACAATGAAAAACAGTGGGTATTTGGTGTTCCTTTTAAAATAGATGAAGATTTTCCATTGGAAGAAACTTGTTGATATATTTTTGAAACACAAAACTCTTCTATAAATCTTCTGTCCCGGCTAATGTTTTTATTCTCAAACAGACAAGTCGAGATAATTTCTGAATTACTTAATACATGTATACCTTATTCAGTATTCGATTTCTGTTTATAGCATTTTTTTTTCATTAATATCAATATCTTTCTAATATTGTCCAAATCTATTAGCCAACATATTTGCATGTCGATTGTTATATGGTGGCAGAGAATCTATATGGTAACAAAAAAGTTCTTTTTGGCTTGTATCAATTAGTAGAAGTGACCAATGGCATCCTTTAAGTTATGGCTCAGATATTCTACTATTACACAGTTTATAATATATTTGTTTTTGTTCAATGATAATCCATATAAAACTTGTTGTAATAAAATCTGTCATCATTCTCAATCTTTATAATGGCCTGTGGCTGGATCTACTACAAGACAATCATCAGGGACATTTAAGTGATGTCCCACTTCATCTTTATATTGGTTATGAATGGAATACGCCGAATGAGTAAGGGAATGCAACCAAGACTCAGACCCCGTCTGGCGAAGATAACCGGCTGTTGACGTCTTCTTATCAGCCTAAATTAGCCGTCGTAATCTCATGTAAACAGAGTGTTTAGTAAATGAATTTCTTGTATTTCGTACACTCATATCGTACACTTGTCAGGCATTGAAAACCAGATCGATAGGCAAAACACCACTGGTATTTGGAACATTCCTTAGTAATTGGTAGTTTCTTTTCTCTATTACTATCAAATTTTAGTTCAACCATCGGTAGAACCATATCAATTGCAAACTTGTACTCATGCATTTATGTTATTTTTACATGTTATGATTACACAGCCGTGATAAGCTGGAAAAGCATTGTATAACGTGTAGTATTTATATAACAAAAGAGTATTTCCAGGGAAATTAACCTAAAAGTGACATCAACTCAATTTAAAACTTATGTAGTTGCCAATTTGGAAATAATAGGTAAAGAGAATGTATTTCCCAAAATAATCAAATATAGGATTTATTCCCCTGCCATTTTTCTAATTTGTTATTTTTTTAATTTCTGAATAGTCATTTTGTGGTTTGTATATACAGTATAGCTAACTTGTTTTATTTTTTCATAAAAACGTCATATGGATTATGTATTTATTGTATGTATTCTTCAAGTTATACTATATTAGATTAGCTAAATCATGGGCGTTATACAAATGTATCCTAAAAACGATTATATTCAAAACAATAATCCTATACAAGTAGCCTGTCGCGGCTTCGCTCGCGATCAGAGTACAATTTTATGTCTGAGAAGTTAGTTACATTTGTTAAATCACCGGGGGACCAAGCTTTGCTAAAAAATCCAGTCAGTTTCTTAAAATCGCCTAGAGTGTTTGTATTGAAGGTTCCTCTCCAAGGCGAGCATATTTGCTTTGCTTATTTGCTCGATTCTTTTCATTTTGGGCATGTTCGCTTTATATTCAATGTTCAGTTTGATTGGCTCTAGAAATTTATACATAACCTAATCATGTATATTTAAAGTTAAATGTACACATTGGTTCTAACCATTATTATCACAAAAGTCACATGATACTTTACCAAGTGGGCGTTATTTTTACAATTGAATGGTTGCTTTTGAACAGCTGATGTGATTCTTTTGTTTTTATTTACATATCTTAACCATAACCCCAATGTTAGTTTTTTCGAACATATTTCTATACAATATTAACTTTTTCCATGGATGAGGCCTGATTAGAACACATTTAATAACCAATAAATTCGAAAGTTCCAACATTTGGAGAGCCCTAATGTAAAGCATTTTTGGAGCAGGAGTTGGCACTAACAAATGTATGCTCAATCTGTCCAATTAACTACTAACGTCAGTGATATTGAAATTACAATTTCAAAAACCGACGAAACAGATTTTTCCTAAAGGATGTCCTAAAGGACATACGAGAAGGAAAGTATAGACCTGTTTCTGACTATACTGTATTGCCTGCTAACTTTCTACCAAATATTTGCTCAGTCGGTCTAGTAAGTATATAATGGACATGGCAATGTTGAAGGTCGTTAGGGCCGAGCCTCGTTGGAACGGGAATAATCCCGCATAACTGTTTTTTGGGAAGGACCCATCTTCTTCCAAATATTTGCTCAATAACTCTTGTAGTTTATTGTAGTTCACAATGACTACCTAGACCAACTGAGCTCTAAATACCATGTTGCAAGAGATAATGTGTTCTGCGCCCAATAATTCATGCCGTGCGGTTATTTTATATCGTTTAGTATACTTTTGTAGAGTAGTAAAGCAGCCTTGTTTCCTCCGTCCTGTGATCAAATATAATTAACTCATTAGAAAAATATGGTGCATTCTGATAGTGAAAGGTTGAGCAACCTGCACCCCTTAAGACCGATATTGTAGCAGTGTCGGACAAAGGGGCATAACCCTTATGAAGTCCTATGATTTTCAACCACCAAAAGATTTCCTCCTCCACACGAAAATGGGCAAAATACTGTATTTTATTCAGTAAAATCTTTATTTGGCAAACGAGGAAAAAATACGGTTCATAAACAGACAGACGGATAAACAAATTTCAGCAAAAAATTAAATATCTCCGTTGCATACAACATTTCACTGCTAAAAGCGATGTAAACAAAAAACACTTATTTTATTTATATAGATAAATAGATTCATTACCTGTAACATCTGGTATTGCTAAAAATCTTTCCATAATGTATTAACAGTTGCAATTCAAATCAAATGTCCCAAGTTAATCTTATGGTCAAAAAACTAACTTTGAGGACAACCCGTGCCCTTCAGATTAGAAATATCGAAAAATGAAAACCGTTACGCACAACTACGAATCAGAACGAATATTTTGATACCTCAATCGTTAAAATCGGCTCAGAAATAACGGAGGAGTTTTCTTAACAAAAATCGGCTTAGCGTATTAATAGATAAAATATAGGGGTTTTTTCTTCACAGTCATGACTCGATAACGGCTGGACGGATTTTAACGATTGAGGTGTCAAATTAAAGGTATTTACGTAGATTTTCCAAAACGTCTCACAATTTTAAGAAAGGGTTTCACTTAAATACAGTAAAGGATTGAATGTTCGGAACAGTGGCGCTATCTGATGTCTAATCTCCGTGTTGATGGAAAGAACGCTATCCACATTATTCTCAGATGTTATCATCCGTTTTAATACCAGATGTTTTGTTACGTTCGTTTTAACTGAAGTAACCTTTCCTTGGGTAAAAACCTGGGAGCAACAGCATAACTGGTACTATTTATTGCATTTTGACCATTTTTACAAATTGTACTGCACAAGTCAAATTCATCTTGCGTACAAGCGAGATGGATACAATTTACTATTCACTCCACATTCAAACATGTTTTCGCTCATCCCTCTCTTGCATTCGCCAATTGGTTTGGCCCCCTCTGGCGTCTAGTGTTGACTGACCTGCGTGTGTGTGTGTGTGTGTGTGTGTGTGTGTGTGTGTGTGTGTGTGTGTGTGTGTGCTCCCACCTTTCTCAAAAACACTTCTTGGCTAAGATTATCGTGCCTTGAACTATTTAATCTAAACTAGCCGGTTTAGTTTTTCCTTCACCTTCAGATTCGAGAAAGTTTACAAATCCCCATGACCTAATCTAATATTCTTTATACCTCTTCATCGATCATAACCCAAAACCACCATACTTCCAAGATCCTACAGTCCGGCTGGGGATTTGGAAACGTCACCCGATATAATCTGTTCCTAATCACCTACTAAACTCTTCCTCCGCAGCCACACCGCTGCCGAGACTTGACCGGACGATCTCAATCAGGGCGGCTACATACAGGTCCGCCCTCGCCGCCGCCCGCCGCCCAGCCACCCAGCCCCAGCCTCCCAGCCGCCCAGTCCCCGTGCCGTTTTATAGACACCTCTCGCCACTCCACGCGGGTACATTCCCTATAAATCAACCGGACACCGACCAGTGGGCTGCGAACCTTTGCGAAACGTTCCGGTCCATTTCGTGATAGGAAGTGGTAGGAAGTTGGTAAGTTGCAAAAACTATAAATGTCGGGAAAGTTAGAGTTTAGGTGTTTCTGCATAAATTGATTGGGGGAAACAACTTGAGCTTTGGAGTTAATGCCCTAAATAAGTTATTTATTGACTAATAAATTGTTAGTATGGTAGCTCTCGATAGTATAATGTCGGAATAGACACACTAGAAAATCAAATAAATTGTGTAATATTTTATTACACTTTGTCATATAATGCTGAGCTATAGGAGTAAAAGATTAAATTACTTATCATGGGGTAAGAAAATTGTCTGATGATACAGTCGAAATCTTTGCTTCTGACTGAGAAGTGTTCTTTATAAGGGACCTCTTGATATTTAAATCTAACGTGACAAACTGTATTTATTATATTTATGATAGCCATACTTGTTATATATATTTCAAGGAGCAATCCCCGTGTAACATACATAATAATCAAATCGTCTCAAAAGATTCCACCCCGAAAACCATCTCTTGCTTAAGTAATCAAGTGATTAAAAACAATATTAAAAGTAACATTTTATCTTCGGAAGGTCCGTGGCGAAAAACCTAAGATTATATATATTTTTAAACCCATAAAAGACACATCTAGATAAACGCGATTTTGTATTTTACTACATCTACAAAATTATCCTTTTGTGGGGATTAACATTCCGTACATAAAATAAATATATTTTTATGACTAAGATATTACTTGAAACCATTACTAATTTCTCTAAGCTGTGGATCAAATTTAATGACAAATTATTGAAGCTGTCAAAAGTTTTTCATGGCTTCCTAACATGAAAACTATGACGAAAATTTAAGGTAATCTCGGTAGACATTTCGATAGTAAAACTCTATTCGTGACTTCTGCGATTTTTGATTACATGCATGAGTTGAATAAACTATCGCAGACCATAACATCGGTGCTGCCCACAGTCCCCATAAAATAAAACGGCCGCCCCACACAAGTCCAAAATAGCGCTGCATCGGCGGACGGCGACCACGCTGCAGAATATCGGCTAGTTATCTCGCGACGGGAAAGGCAACGTAATATCGGCATGCCCCATCTTAATTGGGAGTCAACAAAGGATGTGAAGATTGGCTAGAAAGGCGGAGGAGTGACTGCGGTTTGTAGTATGTTATGTGTTGTGTGAGAGAAGGGGATCCCCCTACTGCCTCCCGACCTAGGGAGTCTAAATGTTCTTGACTGACATTTATATATGGTCAAATCTTAGGTACTCCCTGGATGGTCTTTACTACTTTACTTTACTAATCTTAGTTTGGATTTACCTGAAAAATATTTTTTGGAAAATGTGTTCGCAATGTTGTTTTTAGGAGTTGTTTATACCTACGCATATATACACAGGTTATAAGTGTACTTAGGCCTAATAACCCTTTTCCAAACTAGGAGAATTTATTTTATAAATCGACTTGTTAAATAATCTCTTTAGGAGGGACGGGCTCTGAAAGTTAACATTGGCCTTATAGGAGAGACAGGCAGAACCGCCAAAAGTTTCTGTATTGCAGCCCCCCTCTTAAACCAGTTTACACACGAGCACCTTAAAAAAGGTACGTCAAAACATAAGCAAAGAGAACATTATTAAAATATCTTTGAAGATATAGGTTGTTCAGGACATATCGATATTACGTTTGGACATAATTACGATACAAATCAATTGGTCATGGTAAAACTAAGAGAGTTTCTTTTATTCTAATAGTATTTTCAAGCATCTTCTCAAGGCCACCAGACTGATCCTCTTTATTCAATAACTTTTCAATTTTCATTAAGTAGTGGACGTTTAGCCCTGTTGTGTATCCTTATTCTCTGGTTAAAATCAAGATTATGGATTGAAACATATAAACCTTAATTTAACTACCAACATAGCAAGAACCGGTGTAAGCGGCGCGGCGCCTTGTGAGCCTTGTGTAAGCAAGATGGCGATTAAAATAACTAACGCTAACAACCGCAAAGTTACAATAACCAGACCTTCTGCGTTGTGCACTTCAAGCTGAAAATAAACACCGGTAATTTGTATTAATCTTGAGACGATCAAATTAGTTTTCAGCAATCTTGATCTTCCTGCATAAGAAATACAGAGGCATTATTTACCACTCAGTCATTTAGCCACGGACGAGGGGTTGAGAGTCACGTTGCTCTTGCAGCAAGATGGGAAGAGTAGAAAGGGTGTTCGTGTCAGAGTTCCTTCTTAGTATGGAAACGTTTCCAATGTTTGGTAGTGCTATGATTTATATGAGTTTGTTAGCATAATAAACTACGTTTATTATATAAATGTAACTCCTAACTCATAAATGTAATATTCAATATTTATTCAACCACTGACATTAGTAAAATTGCATAAGCTTAAGTGATACAATCTTAAAATTAGTTATATAAAAAATGTAAACTTTATTTTTTTAATATTCGTCCACACTATTAAACAATTTGTCTTGAAGTTATTTTTGTATTTTCTGTTGAATGCTGGAAGGTATATTTATTTGTTATATCTTCTGATAATTTATTGTATAGTATTGTCGATGAATAAAAGATTTGCTTTTCACAACAACTTTTTTTCTTTTTTCTGGGCCTATTAGTTATGTTCCACTGTCACATATTTATTTCAAAATATTAAATTTAAAATAATTCATAGACTCATTTGTTGGAAAATGGTTTACATAGAATTTCAAAGACCAAATAAATGTCTGACGAACACATCGCTTTTGTAGTTTTAAATATTGTTTAGTTATTTTATATTTTATTTGCCCCATTGAAGAAATACAAACATTTAATTTTGGATATATAAATATAAAATATAATAAAAATTAATTAATTTTAATTGTTGATTTAAAAATTATGATAGTTTGATGATTTGGTTAAATTTTTTATGGATTTCTTCCTTAGGAGATCAATCGTGGTAATTCATGAATATGTTATTTTCCGACTCGAATAATCCGACAATCTAGTAAGTCGAACAGGTCAAGGTAACTGTTAAGGTAATTTAATTTTTCTTAAGTTAAGAAGGAACGCGAGAATTTTAGGTAGTATCGAGTAATAAACAAGTATCAAGTAAGTAGTAATGTGGTCTAGTTGGCAATGCGTCCTTCGTCGATTCAAACAATCCCGCAGAAAGAGAAAAACGATCTACAGCAAAGCAACTTTTTTAGGTAGAATAGTTCTGAAGGATGGCTCATTTTGATAATTAATCTTTGTTTTATAATTCTTTACATTTTAAAAAAGAGTTATAATACATCATGTATCATTGAAATAGAAGTACCGCAGCAGATTCCACGGTACAAGGCCACGGTAACAATACACATAAAAGTTGTACAAGTAAAATGCAAACTATAAACATTGTAATTAATAGACTGGCTATACCTCTGACTAGACAAATATTAATTTATCGCTAGAGTATCTTATTAACCGTTTACAATGTGCTAGCTTGTATCAGGTGAATCGCGCAGGCATAAGGTCACTTATTCTTTATTACACTACTAGCTGTTACCCGTCGCGGGTTCGCCCACATCAATACATAGTGTTAGTAAGATATATATGTTACTAGCTGTGTACCCGTCCTTCGTACGGGTTGTATATAAATGGTAGATTTACTAAAGCAAATAACAATCCACATTATTTTACAATATTAAAATTACGTTTTACACGTTTAATGTACAATTAAATCAAAGTTAACGAAATATACTGGCAGATAGTTCGGGTCCTGTTGTTAAGTCGAGGAACTCTGTCGGGTAGTAAACGGTATGTGGTTTGCGACTCCAAATCGGTACACGTAACACTTTGGATTCGCTTTTAGAAATAAAAGAACTCAAGTAAAAAAAAACAAAAAAATATCGTGGAGGGGGGAGGGGGACTATAAATATAAAATCAGCGGGGGGGGAGGAATATATAAAATCGGGGAGGGGGGCAAATATATAAAATGGAGGGGGGACAAAAAATAAAAATATAAAATCGAAGGGGGGAGCAAAAATATAAAATGGGGCGCAAAAATATAAAATGGAGGGGGACAACATAAAATAAAAATATAAAATCAAAGAGGGGGGAAGCAAAATATAAAATTGGGGTGGGCAAAAATAAAAATGGGGGAGCAAGAATATAAAATCGGGGGGGGGGCAAAAAAATATAAAATGGGGGGGACAAAAATATATAATGGGGGAGACATAAAATATATAATGGGGGGGACAAAAAATAAAAATATAAAATCGATGAGGGGGAGGAAATATAAAATCAGGGGAGGGGCAAAAAAATCGGGGGGGAGCAAAACTATAAAATCGTGTGGGGGGGGTACAGGAAGTATCGGTAAAAATTGTTTTTTGTGCGAATAAGAATAGACCACAACCAGATGAAGATGAAGATGATTTGTTCATTAATATTAATTAATAGCTAGCTGACGTACCCGTTCTTCGCACAGGGGTTTTCTCAACCCGTTCTTTAGTCAATGCAATTGTAGTTGGCTTGAAACAGTTGTTCTTGCTTCTGCTCTTTAAGCTGTCAAATGTAAGTATCCACAGCTGTTCGCATTATAGTTTCTGAATGTTTACTTTATTCTGAAATGTAAACATTGAAACTTAGGACGTTCACAGGGCGTAGCCCGAGGGGATTTTAAAGGAGTGAATAGGCCTATGTGTTGCATGGGTTCAAGATCTACCTATGTGTAAAGTTTCAGCCCAGTCGGTTCAGTAGTTTTTGCGTTCACCCGGAACATCAGACAGACAGACAGACAGACAGAAACCACCTCTTCTTTATAATATTATAGATTGATTAAATGTCGTGTCGTATTCCAAGGCAGTATTTTCAAAGACGTTCCGTGTATTTCTGGTAAACGCTTGCCGCCGGCGCCGTTGGGCAACCCTTACAGAATACAGTAGCTCGTCTGCGAGCTTCAGCTTCCTCATCACTTTCTGTAAATCACTGCTCTAACAATTCAGTTGCTCTCAAACTGGCCTGCCGCTGAGCTTGCTCTTCGGCATAAGTCAACCTTGTTGTCAATCTCTAATACAGAAAACCTGTTTTAATTATAATCTGATCCAGTAAATATTAGTTCCCTTAAGATTAACGTGGGAAGTTTAGTGGCCACTGGGGCAAAGCCCTAAAGGAATTTTAAAACTGAATAGGCCTATATTTTACTTTAGGATTAGGTATCTTCCTACCAAATATCAGCTCAATCGGTTTAGTTGGAGCGTGATTGAGCCTCAAACAAACAAACTTTTAGCTTTAAAATATTAGTATGAGATTTACTGCTACTCTTATATTCGCTAGATTAACCAATGTTCAAATATTAGCATTGGAACTTTCATGGGCGGTATGACGGAATTTTCGAAACGGAAACACCCCCAATTTTCTTTGGGCGTTTTATATTTCTTCCTGTGAAATTATATGTAAATCAGACCAGTCGCTTGAGCTTAGGTTAAATACATTCTGCTTCTGCTTTATTCTATGATTTATAAAACAGGACAGGATAAGATATCCAGCTACACTTTCGTATCCTTCTGAATTCGCAAACCTAAATTTCTCTACGCGCTACCTGGAAAGTGTGTCAAGCGAAAGAAAACAAACAGATTTACCAGAAAAAGCTGCTGAATATGTATGTGCGGTGTGCAGTTGCGACGTAACATAAGTCACCGCAGAGACGCGCAAGTGACCGTAACGCGTAACAAGTCCAGGAGAATTGCTGTGCATTACCATGGGAATCGGCCAGCCGACCTTGTTGGGCGCCAAACCTCGCCGGCTGATGGCAGCAGACACAAGACAAACAAGTCGCACTGTAGTTCTGGCTGTCTTGCGACTAGCGTGAGAAGTTTGATCATTCACAGTGGCAAACGTTTACGTGTGCCGTGTTGTAAAAGCACGTGACACCATCTTAATCCCAGTTCGTAACCACAGAGCGTACTTGGATGTACAACTGTTGCTGCTTCTAGTATTAGTATTTTTAATATAGACTTCTAATGCATGGTGCTCAGTTTGAGAACCACTGAAAGTTTTTGAAAATTTATAGGGAATAAGCATGACAAGGTGATTCGTTGGCGTAGTGTAAAGCGACGGACTCCAGAATGGCAGGGACCCTGCCCTGCGTTCGAATTACAGTTCATGTAAACTTCCAACTCGTACTGTAACGGGTTATCCCTTGCTCTTCTGGATACGTTAGATGCACAGCTAGTCTATGACGGGCAAAGTAAGTGCAAAAAGAGGCCACCAACCTCTTAAAAAAAGGTTCATGGAGTTTCCAGATTTGATCTGGTTTTTGGGTATCATTTTGAATCAGACTGGAAAAATGTTTCTGGTGTAGTCAATTTAAAATGTGGTATTAGTATAGCAGCCTCAATATGGAGTTGCTTATGGAGTTTCCAAACTATTATCGTACTACTTTTTACCAACCCGTAAAAATTACGGGCTTAAAACACAAATACATTATTGTTCATTAATAAAAAAATAAATTTAGTGAATTAAAAATTATTCTTTACAAATCTATAAGTTATTTTAAACGCTAATTTTTAAATGCATGTAAATCAAATGGGAAATCCACCGTGCGAAATTTTAAGGTGTTATTGTAACATAGTCCCAACACATTGCATTAGAATATTCATTAGAATTTGTCAAAATTAATCAAATGTATTTTTACGAATTCTTACTACGCCTGCGTACATAATTTCGATAGTTTAATTTAAACTTTGTTGTTAGTTTAGTTTTGAGATTGAATCAGTTCCAGATTTGTGTAACTTCAAGCCAAATTCTGTTTCTTAAAAACTGGAGTTAAATTTTATTCTGAATCCAGGTAAACCACAACAAACTTCCGTACGCCATCTATTACAGAGCTCAATCTTAGATTCACTCCATGTTCTGTGCAATAAGGTTCAACTTAGCTTTAAATTTACCCATGCATCACCAATGAAATACAAGCAAACAAATTACCATGTTGAAAAATATACCTACTGCAGTTTTGAGGTTGGGTCGCTAACGTGAGCTTAATAATTGATGCACCTAATCCAATAACCCCGATAGCGAATTGATTTAAAACGAAAATTAGACACACCACGATATTAAGATCTGCAATATAACAAGCAACTGATGAGACCATTGGAGATCATTACTATAACTTATGTTTATGAAAACCTAAAGGCACAAAACAGCATATGTAGTCTTGCAGCGTGAAAACTTGTGCACGCGGAGAACCAGCTCTCGGTAATTTTAGACAGAGGTGTGAATAATCCGCGGCGATTTGCATGGATTGATGGCAGCAGTAAATTCTCAACGGTCAACATTCCAGAGCAGCACTTGACTGCGGTGTCGAGAATTCTGCAGCAGCAGCATTGTTGAGGCACAGGAAGGGCTCATACAAGCACCTTGTGAGGAAGTAGTTCAAATGCTATTGTCAGCAAAAAAGATTTAATTTTGAATTTAATTTTAGACATTTGTAAATTGACTATTGTAATTTGATCAGTCCTGCATGGTGTCTAGATATTATACATGATGAGAGCTATATGATAGTCTTTCAGCATTATTATTCTTCAGTATGAAGCACATTTGATAGTAATTTTATACTTCTAGTTTTTACTCATGCGGTGGCGGCACTAGAAATGACCATCGCTAAAAGTTAATCACACATTATTAATTCCACACTTGATTACAGCACGAATAATTTAAATATTGATTTCTTCAAGTTGATATTAACACTTTCGCGACGTCGTCACCCTATTGGGGTAATTGCTCTCTGTGCTTTTGAATAATTCTTGACCAAGATGTTGTTATAGAATGTGTTAACGTGCCAAGTAAATGCACTAAGGTAAATGTGCACCCGACGGGGTACACGATCGCATGCACTTGAGGTATGACGGACTAAACAAAACACACTCATACACATACACAAAATAATGTAGAGGATATTTTTACATATAACATCATGGAACTGGCGTCGTTTTTTATGGAATCTGAGCAAAATATTTAAAAAATTGTTGTGTTTTTTATTATGTTCTTTGTACATTAAATTGGCTCAGTGAAGTAAAAAATCGAGATTTTCATCACCGTCAGAACGTGTTAAGAAATAAACGAGTTCGCACGCAGCACGCTGACGTGAGAGAAGTGAATTTACACGTGCAAAAGTTAAAACTCAAAACCAGTGTAAAAACATACATTTATTAGTGAATTTCCTTTGGCAAGTGAACTATTAGCATGACCCGCACGGTGAAACTTAAGTCCGGGACCACCATAGAAGTTCCTAACGTGACCCCCTGAACACGTTTTGGGGGTTCATTCAAAATTGTATATGTATATTGAAAATTTGTCCAATTATATACCCATTAAAGAAGAACAGTCTGTCTTGTCTAAAGGGTTAACATTCTCTCCAACTCCTTCATTTAACCATATTAAATTAGTTTCTGACTCCTTGAAATTTGCCCAAAAAATTAGAAAGAAATATTACCATGAACAAAACCCACCTCCATCACTGAGTGACATACCACCATCCCTAGTCAAATTTAAGGAAAATAGTTGGGAACCGGAAATCTTGCCACCAGACCATCCTATTGAACAATTTATAAACATCATCACAACAAATTTAGCCGATCCCTTATTCCCTGATAATCTGCCAAAAACTAAAAACCTAACTAGTAAAGAATATAGAGCAATTAAATCACTAAAAAACAATGAAAATCTTGTTATATTACCTGCAGACAAAGGAAACAGTATTGTTCTTCTTAACAAAAATGATTACATTACCGAATGTGAACGCCAGCTGAATGATCCTTCCACCTATCAAAGACTAGACGAAGACCGTACTGTGGACTTTAATGAAGAAATTCAAGAATTTTTAAACAACTGTGGCCCTAATGAAGATCTGTCTGTGAAAACCTTAAACCTATTAACTCCAAGTTCTCCAAAAACTCCAATGTTTTACACTCTCCCTAAAATTCATAAGCCTTCAAGACCACCACCAGGAAGACCAATTGTGTCGAGTATCGGGTCACCAACCGAGAGGATTTCTGCCTTCGTTGATGATCACTTACAACCACTGGTAAAAAATCTGCCATCTTATATTAAAGACACAAATGACTTTCTGAACAAAATTTCCAATGTAAAACTGCCTCAAACCTCTGAAATAATACTTGTAACAGCTGATGTTGAATCACTGTACACAAATATTCCTCACGATGATGGTCTGAAGGCTGCCAAATTCTTTCTTAATTCTAGACCCACTAACTCTAAACCATCAACTAATTTTGTAACCACTCTCATGCATATGATATTGACCATGAATAATTTTAAATTTTTGGACAAACACTTTTTACAAATTAAAGGTACAGCGATGGGTACTCGTATGGCCCCATCTTATGCTAATCTGTTCATGGGTCTAGTTGAACAAAATTTTCTATCAAACTGTCCTTTCTCCCCTCTTGTTTGGTTCAGGTACATTGATGATATTTTTATTATTTGGCAGCATGGCGTAGAATCCTTAAAACAGTTTTTGCAAAATTTAAATCAATGTTGTTGCTTAAATTTTACTTGGAGTTATTCTAATAAAACTGTCACCTTCTTAGATGTAGACGTTTTGATTGACAACAACAAACTTAAAACTAAAATCCATGTAAAAGATACTAATAGAATGCAGTATTTGCATTACCAGAGCTGCCATCCTATGTATATGAAAAAGTCTATTCCAAAAAGTTTATCAATTCGTGCAAAATCTCTTTGTAGTGACAGCTCTGACTTTGAAAAATACATATCTAAATTGAACTCTGCTTTTATTGACCGAGGTTATCCTCAAAAACATTTAGATAATCAGATGAGAAAACCAAAGAATATTGTACAAAACACACATTTTTCTAACGATCCAAAGTTTATCACAGAATATTTTCCTGGGCTTCAAAAAATTAACAATATAATGAAAGCCGCTTTCAATGTTTTAAAATCATCCCCTACCACAGAAAATTTGTTTTCCAGACCACCACGTGTCGTGTTTAAACGGCCACAAAATTTGAAAAATATGTTAGTGAGACCCAAAATTCAAAATTCTCGGCCTGAAAACAATTTGGAAATCAATCACGGCTGCGAACCTTGCCACAAACCTCGGTGTGGCATTTGCAAAATTATGTGTAATACAACTGAATTTAAAAGCAGTGTCACAAACAAGACTTACCCAATAGTTGGTAAATCAACCTGTGACACCCACAATGTGATTTACCAACTATCGTGTAAACACTGCCCAAAAGATTATGTTGGTCAGACATCGAATTCCTTGCGAGTACGTATGACTGGCCACCGTTTTGATGTGGTACATAAAGACAAACGAAAACAAATTTATAATCATGCAACTCACCACAACCAAAATTTTGAAGGGTGCTATGAACTAAAAGCACTTCACAAAATTAAACCACATCAAAATCCAAAATATAACCAACTGATATTAAGAAATTCTGAATTGGCACATCAGTTGGTATTGAAGACCAAGGTTCCTTCTGGGTTAAATCTCAGGTAATATTTTCTTAAGTCTAAAATAATTCAACTCAGCTGACTTTAATTAAATTTTATTTGTTTACCTGTACCTAATCACATGTTTTAGTTTTTAAAAGTCAGATGTAAAATATTTGTTTATTTTTATTTATTTACTGTTCAATTCCATTCTTTCTCCTTTATTGCTTGAAAACGTTTGTATTATAAACGAAAATTCGCAAAAAACTTCTTTTTCATCATTTATATCTATCTGTTTTAATGTGTTAGTATATATATATATGTCTGTGTTTGCATTCTAGCGGTCGCATTTTTTCCGATTTACTTCAAATTTAGTAGGGACGTTCCTTTTTGTAATCAGTTGGACAAGTTCGTTGGGTAAAACAATCGGAAAACTCTAAAGCCCTTTTTTGGGGATTAATCTTTCAAATTTCGAGTTGTTGGGCCCAAAAAGGGTTATAAAAGCCCCGTATGAAAAATTAATGTATGTAAAAAGATGGGAATTAGTGAGGCGAAAGTTTTAAGCCCTCCCTCGTCATTCTAGCATACATATTTACCGAGTTATCAAAGAAAATGTTTTTCGACCAAACACAGTACGTTGTCTTATGGGGGTTTTACACTATAAAAGCCTGTTATTTCTTTGTTAGAGTAGTTTTATCATCCCCAGCAACCTCACGCCTACTTTCAAGCCTGTCTGGACCATCTGCTAACATTATAATGTGCAAAATTGTATTCCCAGCTTTGCAGGTAAATGAAACCAGGAGCATCAGAACAGCTAAAAAATCATTGTTTTCAGATTTTAATAAAAATTGGAATAAATGTATGTTTTTACTCTGATTTTGAGTTTTAAAAGTTGTTATGTGGAAATTCACTTTCCTGACGTCAGCGTGCTGAGTGCGAAGTCGTTTCAATTTGATTTAAATCTGAGAACATTGATTTTGTGGCTGTTATGATGCTCCTCGTTTCAGTACCGGCTCTAGGGCAGTGCGAGCCGTGCTCCAGCAAGGGCGCGGCGTTTGGGAGGGGGGCGGCACTTGGCGCTCATGACGGGTCGCGGGGTTTCGGGGTGGGGGCCCCGCAGAGCCCCCACCCACTCTACCCACCTACTCTACACTCTACCCAGTTAGTTAGTCTCTGGTAGGGTCAGGGACTCTGTTATAAATCCCACCGCCCCTCCCACTACAGGAGAAAGCTACCTGGGCCTGGTGTTGTCGGAATCGGAATGGTTGTAGGATTAATTTCGTTTATCATTCAGTAATATTCCTTCATGTAAAACAACCCCCCCCCCAATTTAACATATTTGCAAATGTATACAGGGATCCCCGTAGTGCTAATAAAATAAAGAATTTGTATACATATAAGTAGCGTCTGTACCCTACTCATATATATAAACTCTAATTATTTTGTAAATTTGTTGTACATTAGTATTATAAGTTGTTGAAAGGCATTATTTGGAAGACAGTTGTGTATTCACCATGTTGCACCTTCCATCACACTTAAACATTAAATTTATATATAGGGTAACTAAACTTCTGCTCCCCTCTATTCCAAATCGAGAAGTTGTTTTAACCTCTATCCTCTATCGTTTTGTGACAACTTCAGGGCATTCTGATTGGTATTTAGATTGTGAATAAAACTCGCAATACGATGTAAGCAAATTGTAATGTTAAAATATCAAATTACTCGATGCAACTAGTTGTTTTAATCCGCCTTCTTCGTTTATTTTAAACTACTTCCTAGATGATGAAAGATATGGTTTAGGAATTGGAGAATATTGAATAGGGATTTCATCGTTAATTGAAGTTACAATGATTCGAGTTTAATAAAAGTTGCACCGTGCGGGTCATGCTAATAGTTCACTTTCCATAGGAAATTCACTAATAACAGCTCCAAACTACATAAACTGGAAGCAATCCCATTCCAATCTTTTTATCAGAAAGCCTACTATACAGGGGACCTCAAAAGTCGACGACCAAGCTTCACAGGGTTGTTATATGGATTATTTCCAACACAAAATGTCATATAATTGTTTATCACATTCTTTATAATATACGAGCTATTGACTTTTAAATATTTCTTTTAATTTACGTATTGCTATCTCATAAATCATTTTTAGACAAGAAATATGCATGTAGGACCATAAAATGTTTACAGCGTATAAAAATAAACAGTAATTATAAATAAATTCAGCTTTTAGGAGTTTAGTACAATTAAAAAACAAATTAAGGCAATTTTTATTTTAATTCCTATTTTTTACTTGAAATGAATGGCTTATTTCAGGAAAAGTGTATTAATTTTTTTTTAAATACGCCTTTACTGAAATTAGGGAAATAAATATTTAATATCTTAGTAATATTATTATCCGCAATAAATGGGAAAGCATTTAAGATATAGTATGCTGAAATGCTTAAGTCAGGAACTGTAAATGGCAACACCGTTTCAAAGTAAAAATTTGTTTGAAATGTAAGATTTAAATTTAAATTGCGTTAATTTGTGTTTTTAGTTTCACTAAACACATAAAAGCTGCATTGTTTATAAATATTGTTCAGCTTAATGCAGTGTAAAACTTGTATGGTCCTACGTGTATATTTTCTTGCCTAGTAATAATTTATAAGATTGCACTTCACAGATTTAAAAAATATTAAAAACATCAATAGCTCGTAAATTATAAAGAATATGATAACAAATATGTGAGATTTTTGTTGGAAATAGTCCATATAACAAGCCTGTGAAGTTTGATCGTCGACTTTTGAGAAACTCTGTATAGAGCGTACGGGAGAGGTGACGGATTGACACAAGTAAAAACACATAACACACAAATACACAACTATAGCCGTGCCAGTCCGTAGCCTCTCATTTACACTCTACACTCTACCCAGTTAGTTAGTCTCTGGTAGGGTCAGGGACTCTGTTATAAATCCCACCGCCCCTCCCACTACAGGAGAAAGCTACCTGGGCCTGGTGTTGTCGGAATCGGAATGGTTGTAGGATTAATTTCGTTTATCATTTGTACCTAAAATAAATATCCACCAACACCTGGCGGGCCTTTAACCAGTATGAAATTAAAGTTCAATCTTTGCTCCAAATGGACATAACTGTTTCTGTTTACTTAAATGGAAAATAAGCTTTTATTCGTTGACAACAAAACAAATTCTATGGATCCTCAGATTAACTTTTTGAACATATTCACTAAAGAATTGCAACTGTTGCTTTCCTTCCCCTCTCGCTGAATAGCCTTTTGACATTTAAAGGCTACACATTAAACTTTAATTATGTTTGGAGAATTGTTTATTGAAATGGGAAAACGGAACTGAACCAAAAGGCAAGTGGGATTTTTCCGGTGTCATTACCTTTTTAACGTAAGTGAAGAAATATACTCTCTGGTTGTTCAATTCGTCCTAAAAAGAACTCTTTCCCTGGAATTTGCCAACCCTTCTATACTGAACAGCTTCTAAAATGTTAGAAATCTCAGTACAACTACACATCAATCGAGAGTAGTGGTTTATAGTTGGTAATCCATGACAAAAGGTAATTCCACTGGTAGTTCGGAAAGTAATAACGTTTACACCCATAAGATAAGTACTTAGTAATAAAACCAAATGTATTTTAGCCATCTTTCACTTTACTTTATCATTCCGTCTAAAAATACATAGCAGTTTGTGTCGGCGTGGACGTGATTTATTGACTACGGCCCCAAACCAAAGTGTACTTTCTAAGATATCCCGCAAGTCAACAGTGACCAGTTTATTCAGAGTGTTTGTCCTGCGTCCACGCTCCTTCTATTGACGCCTCCACATCTCGCCTCTGCCCAATTTTCACATCCTTCTCTTCTAGTTTGGTTGGCTGAGGTTGTTGCCTTCTTAATGAAATTTTAGAAAAGTGCTTTGGTTTCATTAGTGGCATGCCGGCAGACTTTGTCAAGAGAATTTCAAAATAGTAGATTGTTATTAAAACTTTTTCCTGTGGTTTGAGAAATTCCAATTATAAGAATAAGATTCAAAAAGGTATAGGTCAAAAGGGCTATTTATAATATTGCTTAAACTTACGTAAGGCGTAATATGACACCCGCACAGTTAGTTGCGACGCTCAGTAATATTCCTTCATGTAAAACAACCCCCCCCCCAATTTAACATATTTGTATACACAGTCACTTTACCCAGTGGAACACAACTTAACCGAATCCTAAACATAAGTTACGACCACCGCATCTCGCACAGAGTTAAAGTTTAACATTCTAACTAATTTATTTAGTTTATGACTTTCTTTAGTAAATAAACAAATTTCTCCTCCTCCCACTGAGAAAACATTAGATAGCTCAGATAGTGACTAGTTCATCCCTTTTTCCATACCGCACTGATAATGAATTTCTTACTCTGCGTTATTATGCTGAAATAAGATTCAGTTCTCAAAGTTGACAAACAGTTTAAAATGTATTTCTGTCCCGGTTGCACCTGCGTCAGCACTGAAACAATCCAACACGACGACTGCTATTTCGTGAGTCTTTTAAAACTCTTCTAACTTCACGTTGAAAGCTGTTCTGTTTGTGATCTTTAGTTCATCCTGAATATGCAAAGGTAAAGACGGAGGTACAGTAACGTAATATACACAGTTGCTTATTATTCCCGCGAGCAGGAGAGAAGACATTTATGATGTGGTTTGCAGGTCTGTCAACCAAGACCAACCAAAATTAGACGTGCTACATTGACAAATTGCACACCAGTTGGAAGACATAACACTCCAATAGTATTTTACTATGACAAAATGGCCACAGTGGCAGCGTTGAGCCTTGTGTTTGGCTGAAGTCCATCTGTTAACTTTCCTGCTCCCAATAATAATCGTTGGTCTTTAGTCGTTGGTCGGCAAACGCGATGACAGCGCGCCAAGCGACCGATGTGGCAACTACAGTCTGTTCTATTACCACTAGCGCGCTCTGTTGCTCTGCGCAATAACTACATCCGAGCACACACCAATTAGCGGTCGGTAAAGTAGTTTATCTTTACTAACATTTTAATTTTTCCCTCAGATGCAGCTCCTACCGAGGCACCTCTTACTCTCACTAGCTGTCTGTCTCTGTCTACACTTCTCTCTGGCCGAGGACCCTGACCACACCGGACTGGTGGCCTCCCCCGCCCTCCTCTTGGGCCCGGACATGCCGCTCACTCTGCCGCTCAAATTCTGGGCCAACTCCCGCAGGTCAGCGCTCAAGCCGCGCCGCAGGGACCTTCACGAGCCCACGCTGCTGACGCTGCTAGGCCAAGACTACGACCCGAGGTGGATGCGGACCGCCAGGCAAAACAGTAATAGTGTGAGTTTAGTAAGGGAAATAAAAAGGATTGTCCCTAGAAATATGATTTAAGTAGAAATTTGTAGCGTAAAACAATCATTTAGTGTTAAGTATTGCATTTATCTCTTCCTTTACAACATTCAGAGAGGGAAGCGGTATTGATGTTTATTAGTGGTTTTCTTATTTATGTATTTGGATCGAAGATGTATTAAGAGTAATTCGCAGATCTCACTTTTGTTGTATATATTTCAAAATCAATATCTGCAGAGGAGGCACTAGGTTTACGGAGACCTATGGATTTGAAAAAAGCAGACCTTTACTATTTTATACTACTGTTATAGCACACACAAACAGAAAACGCATATTTGTAATTTAGAAAAAAAGTTAAACAATTTTAAGATTATTTTAAAGATGTTTTTCATAATTGAAGGATGAAATTTATAAAAGGTTTGAATTAATTTGATATAATACGTTCCTCCCGTGTTACAAAGCGCCACATTCAATTGAGCCAGGGTCTATCCGAGGGTTTCACACAGTTCCTGTTGAGACAGCCGAAGATTTATGAGCGTCTGCCTTGAGATGCGAGAGCTGCACGTCCGTCGGTGCAGCAGTGCATCACAATGCACCGCACTTCCTGCGATTATACGAGATACCGTTCATCACATTCAGAGAAAAAATAAGCTGTCCGTAACTGGAGTTGTATAGTCGAATCATTCTTGCTTGGTGCCTAGTGTCATCCATGTATGTTCACAGGGTAAAAGAGGGTTGAGGGTGCGGTAGCGGTCGTGATTCAAACTTCTGAACCGAACTCATTGACGAATATAGTATTGGGATAGAACGTGGATGATAAGTTACGCTGAATATATTCCATCCCCTAAACTTTACACAGTTTTCGCAGATTTTGGCTACAACTGCGACTGTAGTTATATTTATACTCTTGATTGGTAAACTACTAAATTTTAACCTGTTATCTTCCTATACTAAGTATCAGATCTAGGATATCAAACAGCTCTAACACTTCCGCACCCACAACCGTCCTAACCCACCCGCAACGGGTAACTCAAGTGCAACACAGCAAGGCTGTTTGCAGCCGACCTTAAATATATCAAAGGGTAATTCCACCTCGACTTCAATGGATAATTCGCTTTATGCCGTACAATAAAGCACTTCCCGAGGCTCGGCACCGTCCACCTGTCTGCCCACGTGGAGCCACTAAGGCAAGACAGGTCCCCGTGTAGCCGCTCCTCCGCGTGTCTTGCTGCTATTGCTCTATTACGACCATTGTCTCGCGAGGAACGATCCTAACGGATTTATTCCTGTCGCCGACACTCCACAGCCATGCCGAGGAGTGACACCATGGATATCGGAGCTGCTCCGTAATTGCAATTTGGTAACTCAAGGAATGTGAATGTTACAAAACAGTAATTTCTGATTACTGTTGTTTTTTAGGCTAGATTGTTGCTAGTAAACTTGCCATGTTTCAAGTATTTTTGCAACTGGAGAAAAGAATAGAGTCTAGATCACAAAACGTTTTGAAAGTGGGGTTCTCTGTCCAGTATTAGAGTCACTAATTACATAAACATATGAAGCGTCAATTAAAAATGCTGGTGTTTCAGTTTGTCCCATGCCACATATCATCTGATTTTACCAGACATTATGCCCGTTCAACAGTATCGCAGAAGAATTATTATGTTACTGAGCAGAAAATGTATGTTATCACTCTTGAAAAGCTTAACAGAGAAAGGGTACTCAGAGGTAGCTTTCTTACAATGTGATGTTGTTTAAAGTGCCAGACACTACGAAAGGTGCTCAACAGTTATCCAATGGGCACATCCTCTGCACCCTAACTCGAAGCATGGTAGACCAATGTCCAAACAAAATTGAAATTTCCCTCTGATTTCCTCCTTCTCACAACCCAAAACTCTCTTTCCAGGACTCAGAGGACGAACCGGAACGGAAGACAGTCCGGGCGCTGCGGGCTCTCCTCAACAACTCCACCTCCGGCAAGGCAGACCAGCTCCAGTTCCCGGAGGGGCTGCCACCCGAGTACCGCGAACTGGTCAAGTCCTGGCTCATCAGGAGGGCCACCTGCCCCATCCGCTTCGTTTGGAACGACCTAGGACCGTACTTTTGGCCGCGGTGGTTGAAGCGAGGAGAGTGCGCGGAGGAGGCTACGTGTAGCTGGCCCCCGGGAATGAGTTGTGTCCCTGGGGGCGCGAGGAACCTGAACGTCCTCAGGTGGCATTGCAGGTGCGGTATGGAGTTGTTTAGTAAAATCAATAAGATCAAGAATGGGAGGGTGCAATTCCAGTCATGATGGTGAAGCCTAGGTTAGGTTTAGTTGATTGTATGATGTTGGGTTATTTACTTTTCAGCAGGTAGGTAAACAGGTGTGGTAGCATTCCTGTGTTATTGTCTTTTATGAATATAAAAGGTAAACTGAAATCAATACGGTTAAGCCATAAGGAAATCGTTGTAGGTTGGGTTAGGTTAGTTTGGTTTAAGTTGTATAACGCTGGTTTTTCGACAGTGAATTGGTAAACAAGTGCATCAGAACTCCTTTGCTTAGTATGATTTTAATCAAGAATATACAATAAAATAAAATCTAGACAAGGATGCTAGTACACAATTGTTGTAGGTTAGGCTGGGTTAGGTTAATTTGTTTGGATTAGATCCTTTGTTCAGTTAGTAATTTAGTAACCACAAGTAGGTAAATAGATACATCAAGTGTTTGCTTTTCGTATTAATTCATGTTTTAAACATGATTTTAAAATAAGAATATACAAGGTGATTAAATTGAAGACGACGAAGCCAGAAACATATCATCCAAGGTTTTGTTAGGTCTAGATCTCTGAGGTCTATGTTTCATGGAACTTCTAAAACCACCATAATCAATTTGTTCAGGCTGAGGAAGAACATGCACGGCAAGAAGAAGAAGAGTGAGAACAACGTTTGGGCGGCGGCGGCGACCACGGAACATCAGCGATCCCAGGAGGCGACGAACAAGAGGAAGAAGAGGAAGAAGTATCGCTGCCTCTGGATCAAGGTTCCGTATCCGGTGCCGGAGGACTGCGTCTGCGCATGCTCCTGAACACTGACGTGTGGCGACGTCATTTGCGATCAGGCAGGGTGAGATCTCGCGGTGCTTCACCTGCCAAAACTACCTGTGCCAAGAGACTGCTTTTCGAAAATCGGACGTTGTATGTAGTATTTCTTAAACGTCCAAGGAATGACTGTGTCTATCGTGATATTTATCGGTAATTTTATATCGATAGGAGTTTTCATCGATAGGAGCTGTCAAACGCCACTTCAGAGTTATTTTTTCATAATAATAATGTTAACTTTGTGCTTCTGTGATCGTTACCTACTCGTTCAGGTAAATTGAAAGCGTGGTAGGTTGAATACGGCAAAAGTGTACTTTTGATTTTACAAATACGGTAATTCGGATATTACAATATATATATTTGTAAATCTTAAATTTGCTATTATAATTTTAGACATAGCTATAGGTCTATTACGTTACAGATGCCTTAGAAAACCTTCAAATCGAAACTGAAATACAAGGTTTCAACTCAACTCAACTCAAAATATCTTTATTTGTCATAAGTACACATGATACATGTAAATAGTGTCAATAAATTTTTGATAAACTATACAATTAAAGCCTAGGCCTGATTACAATTCTCATGCAATTCCTCAAATGAGTATAAAGACCTAGAAAATAAATATTCTTTCAGCAGTTTTTTAAATCTATTCGGATCTCTTTCTTGTGCTAAGGAAGTGGGTATTTGGCTTAAAAATTTTGTTCCAATATAGGAAGGTTTTTGTCATAAAATGCCAGTCTATGAGCGGGTATGATGATGTATTTTTATTTCGTGTACTATATGGGTGAGGTTGAACATGCTCTCTGTTTAAGGGATTGTTAATTGCTATTAAAATTGTGTCATATATACATTGTGCAAAATCAGTTAATATTTTTAATATTTTGAAATATTCTTTTACAGATTGTTCAGGTTTCAATTTTAGAATAATTCTCACCGCCTTTTTCTGGTTCTTCAAAATTTCATTTAAGTCTTACTTTTTTTTATCCATACAAAGCAAGGACAAATAAATAATATATATGAATGAATGAGAGCATGGAAATGGTTTTCAGTGTATCGATACTATTGCAAAAACATGACATTCTATTCAAAGCGTAAATTCCTGAATTTATTTTAGAAAGAACCTTTTGACAATGATTATTCCAATTTATATTTTCATCTATTTCTAACCCCAAATATTTGTAAACTTTCCCATTTCAATTAGCTCGGAATCTATTGCAATGGTTGGTTAATGTTTTCTTCTACACTGTGCAGTTTTAAAATATACAACATTTTTTTATGTGTTCAGTTTCAAATTGATTCTGTTAAAAAAGACCAAAATATTTGACAATTCCATGAATGATAGAATTTCAACATCTTCAACAGTTTGCGCAGATACTTTGAGGTTTGACTCATCTGCGTATAATACTAAATTATTTTGTGGCAATTTTGAAAAGGACTGAGCAATATTTGTTACGTAGAAAATTAAGAGGAGGGGGCCCAATACTGAACCTTGAGTAACTCCATACATTACAGCTCTTAAATTTGACTTTACTTTATAAACTCTATCGTTATTAACATGTGGTAATTCAACGAACTGTTTTCTGCCTGAAAGGTATGATTCGAACCACTCAAAAGCAGTCTTGTCTATACCAAGCATTTTAAGATTTTCCAAGAGATTAGGATGGTGAACTGTGTTAAATGCTTTGGTCAGATCCATGCCTACGCATATTTCCACTTTGTAAATCGATTCAATTATTGATTCAATGAAGCTCAATGCGGCAGTGATTACAGATTTTTTAGAACGAGAACCAGTTGAGTATTATCTATTAGATTGTAATTTTCTAAATATTCTATTTTCATATATTTTTGAGATAACCGGAAGCAAGGCTATGAGACGGAAATTTGAAGGATTCTCCCTGTCACTCTTTTTGTGGATTGGTAAAATTTTAGAAACTTTGAGTCGTGTTGGAAAATTGCCACTGACAAAGGAGGAATTAATAAGATGAGTTATTATAACACTAAGTTCCAGGTTGGCTGCCTTTATAACTGTAATCGGAATCTCGGTTTTGAACGATCTAGTGAGGAGGAACGAGTCGTGAACGTTTACATTGTTCTTAATCTTACATAAAACTTCAAGATGGCTCCTATCGATGAAGACTCTTTAGCCAGTAAAACTGTTTTGTTGCTTTGCATTATGTGTTTAGACCTTTACATACGAGGTGATAAATAAAAAATACAGCTCTAGGCAACCGTGAGCTACAGAACCGCAGCTGGACATTTGTCATATGTATGCACACGTATTGACAAAAAAAGTATTTTGAGTATTGTATGCTCATGAGACAAAGTTCACAGCCTTGTTAAGTTTTACGATACAATTACAAATCTCACTAATACACCAACGAAATAGATCATTTAAATTTGTAAACGAATTCAAGTTCGGGTTTCCACAAACAAGGTACTTTCTGATGTTCAAGTCTGTTGTTATGTTCAATAGGGTGTTCTTGCAAAAACACCTCATAATTACTCACTATTTGTAAGCCAAAAATGCTGTATTACGAAAGGCAAACCATAACCCAAATGTTTATTAATAACAGATAAATATTTTGAAGATCACTAATATGAAATGTCTGTCAACCCCGTTGAATTGTTTTTTTTCATTTTTTTATTCAGTATGTCTTGAATTGTTTATTTTTATTTCTGTCGGTATTGAATTTGTTGTTAATTATTTTCCCTTAGCAGAGAAGGTAAACTTCAAAATGTTGGTTCAATTATTAGTTGTGACGAAGCAAGGAAGATTTGGCCTCCCGATAAATACACCTGGGAAAACTATGTATATAGATCAGTTGTTCATGTTCAGTTTGTTTATAATGAACATTTTCGTCAGTTTAAATATGGTTTATACGTAAGTTTTGCAATATTTAAGTAATTGTAAATAGCTTAATGTTTTGTACTTCATCGTATTACTTTAATTTGCAATGTACAAGCAACAAGTAGGAATTTGAATTTGAATTCTTTCTTAAACATTATTTCTATCATATTCCTTATAATGCGTAGATTTTCCATAAATTAATTTGTTCACGACATACGAGCAGACGAATATATATTTTCTTGATAATGTATAAATTATTCTACAACAACAACAACAAAACACTTCAGGAATTACATTAAAGTCCTGAGTTTCCAAGTTAGATATTAAGACAGATAACAATAATACTACACAAATGTGTTTAAATAGGTACTAAGGTATTTTAAAATACGATAGTTGTGCATTTGTAAATATACGCATCACGGTTGAATCTTAATCTCTCATTATACATGTAAATAATCTTTTTGGTTGTAAGTACCCGAAAATAATTGAAATTATAAATTGACAAACTAATTTGTTTTGTAAATATAATCTGTATATTATTAATACTCAATCAGGTTATACAACTACATTTGTTAAAGTTATTATTTCTGATGTACATGTTGATATATTCAAAACTTGTCGATTCGGCTATAGCTTTTTAAATTGTAAAAGGTAAATTGTTTCATCCTTTTGGTTCCTGTTTTGATCCACAAAAAGGAGTGAATTTCGGTTTTCTATCTGTTTAGTTATTTTTAACGAATTTCCCCTATAGGGAAGAAGCTATTACCGTGGGTGGCATGGTAAGAATTAAGCCCAAGACCATGATAACTTTTTGTTTTGAGGTCCCCAGATGCCAAAAACACTGTTCTTCAAATTTATATATGTGTGTGTGTGTGTGTGTGTGTGTGTGTGTGTGTGTGTGTGTGTCCGTTACCTCGATAACTTTTGAAAGAAACGCCTGATTTTGATGAAATTTGGCACAAATGTGGAGAGTAACATTTATGACTTTAAGTTCGAAAACCAGACCGATCGGACTATGGAAAAGGGGTTTTATTCAAACTTGGTATGCGTTTCTATACGTGGTTGAGATATATTGATAATTGCACAAAAAATTATTATCTACCTTGTTGCAGCAAACCTGCGTACTCAGCCCTAATGTTATTTTTATGGGGAATAAATGAAATTCAATATACCACTTATTAATTAATGTATTTTTGTGAAACTTGGTAAGTGGCTCCAGGTAGTAGTGAGACCCATATTTATGCATTGGAAATTTGCTGAGTACGCAGGTTTGCTGCGACGGGGGTATTATTATATTGCATTATATTGTGTAAATATAAATATATTCAGATCCATACATTAAATAATGTATAGGAAATTCGAATGAATAAAGAGACTAAAATTGTATGTACATAGTTAAGTTAAATTGATGATAGTTTAACTTTATTTGAGGTATTTTTTTATTTAAAGGTTCAACTTAGCATAACATTGTTTGAGCATTATTGATGACTTGCGATTCGATTATACTATTTATATATCTATAATTCTTATAAATTATTGTAAAAATCTAGTATTTTTGAATTTTCTTATTTAGTCTATATTTACACTAATCAGTTTATCTATATTTCAATTTTCTAATTTTCTACATATTTATTAGTTTGCCATATACAACTTATTTTTAAGTTATACAATGTGTTTTAATTTTGATTTATTGATAATTTTAACCAAGAGATGTTTCAATTAGTTGAGTAGTTATTATTTGTACGTTAATCATACATCATCAGATAGAAACGTAATTTCGTGTTGTGCATGCTTATAATTGTTGATTTCCTTCTCGCCATACTAATTAAGCCTATACCAACGAGTTATTGTGCTAAAAAGTGCAACATTTATTCTCAATAGTATTCATTGTTCAGGTTGTTAAGGCGAGGTTCTTGAATATTTTAACCGATAATTATTTAGATTGAAAAACCGTGGGAAGATTTACTTTTTGTTAAGTTATCTCACTGTTTTGAACAAAAAAATTGAAATTTTAAACTTTGGATGTTTGCAACACATGTTATTGATCACGAATGTAAAAACTTCACATAGCAATTTTCATTTGGAAAATATGTTTTACATCATAGATTCTACACTGATAGGTTTTTGTGGTGTAATAATATTTTACCGGATTGTATACTTGCTTATCTGAATCATAACTAAAATGTTGTTTTATAATGTATAAAAGTTTGTTTAATAATGATTTCCTTTGTAATCTACATATAATCGCAATGTATCCTTTCTAATTACCATGATAAATGTTAATTTAGTTCTCTTCAATCATACTAGTGATGTGCAATATGTATAATATCGTATCGAATATCGCGATACGGCAGTCCACGATACGATATTTGTTGTCGATACGTATCGTTTTGCCGTATCGAAATAAACAACCGTATCGCACATCTACTAAATCATCCTGTAGTCATATAGATATATAATACTTGTTAGGCTAATCCAAGTAGCTGTTACCCGATGTCTTTCGACTGCTTTTCGCAGAATTTACGTAATTTTGCTTAACGCATTGAATTTTAAATAAAGTCTAACTTGCTTTTGTTGTGAGTTTTGTTATTTCCTATAATTTAGTATTTCAAGGTAAGTTGGGAAAAATACGCAATGCAAATTGTATTTACCTGGAGAGTTTCGGTAAATATATATATTTAATTATTTTTAGGTTAACGATATAAGAAGAAGGCTACGTTAAGATGTCAAATTAGCTTATTAGTTAAGTGTTTATAAATTTATAAAAAGAACTAGCGGTTCCCGCCTGCGCACATTGCTATACGCCCAAGAATTGTCTTGAAAAATCTTCACACATAATACTTACATTACAACTCTCTGCCTAAATAAATAGTCAGCTTTTTACAACATTTTATATTAGTCATCTGTGAAAATCATAACTAATCTTTCTTTGATAAGCGTAGCATTGTAACTTGTAATGTCCAGTGGAGCATGGCCCTACGGTCCTAGGACTTCTATTAGTGGTTTAACATTCCTCGGGTCAAGCAGAATGACCATGTAAAGTTTCATCGCAATTGGTTGAGTGACATTGAAGCGCATAAACATCAAACAAACAAATATACCAACATCATTTTTTATATAAGGTTTTTTATAAAGTTATTTTTGTAACAAAACTACCGGTGAAGCTAATATATCTTAAATGTTTGTTTGTATGATATTTGAATGTCCTTAAGATCTAGATGTGCCTTTTAGGGTATTCGAAAATATCCAACTTTAAGGGCTCCACCCCCTGGGCTTTCAAAGTTCTAATGTTAATCTTACGGAAGAATAGAAATCAATTGAACATTTAACAGATGTTGTTAGGCCTATTAACGACAAATAGTTCAGAAGGAAGCAAAATCTGAGCAAAGTAAGTGATGTTTAAGCCAAATTCTAGAATGGCGTTACAATATAAACTAATAGGACCGTACATGAAGTGAGTAATCCCAAAATAAAATATTTGCTCGAAACCGAGCAACTGGATTCGCTTTTCTATTTATTTAAAGTTGAATCAGGTTTTTTAGTAGGATACTGGCGAAATTATTAGGTCTTGAATGATTGTTTACGTATTATTTGAAAGCCCTTAACACATTCATGTGCTTTTGGGGGTTTGAAAAACAAACAATTCTGCTCCAATTCGGTCAAATTAGTTCGCGTGTTCACTTAAAAAGTTTAAGCCTTAAAAATGTTAAATTTTAGACTGCACTGAGGCTTCTTATTGTCCGATTTTACAAAATTTTCTTTAAGTTTACCGAAGTTTTACAAAGAAAACCGACTGTACTTAGTTTCGATTCAAGCAGTCTGCTTGGAATTAATTTGAAAAAATGCTATTATTATTTATTCCAGTGATTTTAGGGGAGTAAAAATCTTAGTAGACAGTATTTGAGAGCCGTTTTATGTAACGTTGGAAGTAAAATACAGCTATTTTAAATCATAAAATTAAAATAAATTGTTACTTCGATTGGGACATAACTATGTTGCAACATAATGTTATGAGAGAAATATTTTACTCTACGGATACAAATTTAGTCATAGTAATTCTTTAATTTGTTACTGTTTTCGCTTAATTAGTCAGGTGACTATTTACTTCCTCGCTCCTGTGTTAGTCAGTCTCACTAAAATTAAAAATCAACGTCGTAATGTAACCTTTTCGTGCTTACCATTTTTCACCTCTCATTGGAGGTGCCGAAATTAGGCGCTTTTGGACCTAAAAAATTGATTAGTGAAACCTCAACCCCAGGAAAATTCATATTTTGTTAAACATCTCATTTGAAAGTTGGAAACTTTAACATTGGGCTTATGATTATGAAGTTTCAAACCAAAACAAAAGAATCAGAACTGCTGTGAATAAATTAACCAGTGAACTTACAAAGTAGCACTTAGACAAGGTAAAGTCTCAACGCATAATTTCTTTAAAACAGTGATTAGAACCATTGAATAAAAATTGCATATAGAGTGGACATCTTTTTCACTTCACACATCGAATCATTTATCACCGAGTATGGCTCGGTCTCCCCGGTACTATATTATTAACCAGGACTAAAAAATTAAAGTTAAAGAACCTAAAGAGGAACATAATACAAATTATAACTAAAGCAGCATAAACAAGAGTAAAGTTACGTAGTCTTTAGTGCAAATTATGACAGGAAACTGCTCAAACGTTTGAAAAAATGCAATAGAACTATTATGAAATGGATAAAACGATTTATATTTTTTAGTATAAATAATTTACTAAGCAAAACACATCGGGTCATGTGAGTATTGAGACATTTTTAAACAAATCTATTTAACAATTAAGTTTTAACTCTCTAAAAATGTCAAGAATATTATTTTCCTTGACACAGAATAACAGATATGTTCAACATTAAATAGATAGTTAAAGTTTAAATAAATGGCAAACTATATTTGTAAAATTGAAAAATCGTTCTAGTATATTATAAACATTATTGTGTAATTAGTAATTATAAATGTTAATACTGTTATATAGCTAAGGATGTAAACAAATATCATTATAATTATTTTGTTTATATTTTAATGGGAGATTTGTAATCAAAATGACATTACTGTTTGTCTAAGAGGGGGCTACATTCAGAAAAGGTTTCGCGTTCCTACAAGTCTTTTTCATAAGACGTGTTAATTTTCTTAGGCTAGGTCATTATGGCTACAAAAATCGTAAATTTATGACTTATTTTAAGTTAAATAAACAGTAAACGCAGTGAGCATGACTTTGACCTACGAAACAAGTAAGAAGTCATCCCACAAAACGTTCATAAGCATTGGGTATTTTTGAAGTTTTATTAAACATGTATGGGTTTTATGATGATAAACACACTATAGTTACCTATACACTAGTTACGTATTTACTAACTATATATTTCACAATTTATTGCCTACGTCTACATAATTATAGTTAATAGCGATCGCCCAGAGGTCGAAATTCGACCAAAATTAATTTGACATTATCCCAAAAAGCGTCACATACGAATAATGACTGTTTGCGTGAGCAATTGAATAAATGCATTTGGACCAGTGTTCTTATGCTGCAACTTCTTTACGAATAAACCACTCTTCCTCTCTTTCCCTATCCCTCTCCCCCTCACCCCTTCCATCACCCCCTCACACCTAGGTTTATTTTGTTAAATGTGGAGTTAAAACGGATGAGAAAAGGATAGTACAATTCCAGTAGTCAGTAATATTTTATTTACATTAGTCCTGAAACATCTATTCTTGCTCTTGTGCTAGCATTTGTTATTATATAAGCTGTCACGTATACAAACATTGAATATACAGAGTTAATGTATGCTCAGTTATACAATTCAATTGATTAAAATTTTCTTCTATAAGATTAACATTGAAACTTTGAAGGCCTGTGGGGCCTAGCCTGAGAGCCGATGTAAATTATAAGGGGTTTCTGCACATCTACACTCTAACGGTCGGTATGCGTGAAATTCTCCTACGATGCACACACGCTGAGAAAAAAGGGACAGTTTTGTGCTTGCCTATTATATATAATAATGATGATATATAGTTTTTAACCTAACCTATATAGTTATAAAACAGTCAGCTAGTATATAATTCACTAGCATATAGCTAATTCGAAATATTTCTCCCTATTAATAAAACCTGTTTAAGCCAAAATTCATCAAATTATAACGTTACAACTAGTTCCGATAAAAGGAGTTCTCGCTTAATGCTATTTTCCCCATACTGTATTCTAAAAAGGAATAATTCCATCAAATTAAAATATGACTCGATGTGAAGTACAAGATGAAATGAGGTTCATTGCGACTCATGGTATAAACTTCTTATCAACTTATTACTCGCCAGAATTTTAATATTGTTTAAAGTTCTGTGTTGATTAGAAAAAGGTTGCATGAATAACAGTGATATGAAGGATGCATAATTAAATACGCAGTATTTAAACCTTACATTATTAAAATTTGCTATAAGGTTAGGTATGTCTTCATAAAGTGAAGATATTTCATCATAGAACCTTGGGGATCGCCTTATTTACAGACAGATTTAAACGATTCTTTTCTTGCAGTTTTACGACTAAACCAACAATTTAATTTGAGTTAAAATTGCGCTGCAATGTGCTATAAATGCTGTGACCGCTGTAAAAGGTGAGTTAAAACTCATGCCTGTGTATTACCTACGCATGTACCTATATCGCAAGCGAGATATTTTGTTTTATTTAAATTCCAATGTTAGTATTATACTCCAAAGTGAATTATAATAAACAGTATCAGGAAACTGACACATACTTTCTCCCTTTTAGCCCAACTTCAATGAATAAATTACTTTTTATTTACTAAATATAGAATACAAAGCACGGTCGAATGCACAGATAATCTTGTAAACAAGTTGTTTTAAAAAACATCCCCCCAAATCCCTGCTTTGGGGGCAATACAGAATCCATTGCTACACTCGTGGTTTTAAGAGGGGAAATACCCCCAATTCCCCCCCAGAGTTATTAAGGGGCAACATATATCAAATTAACTCTGTTGGTCAATACTAAATTGACAAGCATATCAAGTTTGAATGAAATTGATCAGTACATAAGAGAGAAATAGTAATTTTTGTATTCCCCATAAGAATAACATTGGACAACGTACTGCGTTTCCCGCTAAATGAAAATTTCAATTTTCTCCGAAACCAGCAATCGTAGAATAGTTATTAAAAATACAAAATTATTTAGTTTTTTGAGCTCTTTTTAATGGTGAATAGTAATATTTTTTATATTTATGTCTTTTTATGAAAAATAAAAAAGACTGAATTTTGGATGTTTTAAGTCCTGTAATTTCTGAACCCGAATGTTTACAGGAATGCGAGTGGTGTCATTTTGTTGGAAAACTAAATTTCTACAAACGACTAAAGTTTAATCAAAATCGTTAGAGCCGTTTTTGAGAAATTTGGATTTTTCATGTTCTTTGGCGGTTTTTGGGGGATAATTACCCTTAAAAATCAAAAATTCCAAAAAATGAAAAAAACACCTGGAGATATCGTGGATTAGTACCTATATACCAAATTTCATCAAAATCGGCCCATTGGTTAGGGCTCTAGCTCTGTACACATCCACACAGACACACACACACACACACACACACACACACACACACACACACACACACACACACACGGACACACACACACACACACACACACACACACACACACACACACACACACACACACGGACACACACACACACACACACACACACACACACACACACACACACAGACAGACATCACGTAAAAACCACTTTTTTGGGTTCAGGGACCACCAAAACGAATATTTCCACTAACAACTCAAATTCGAAAATGTTGACGAAAACAATACTTTCTCCATATACTATGTATAAGGGGAGAAAGTAAAAAACAATGTTTGGAGATAGTGTAAAGCTTATTTTCTGTTGATGCATGGGTGGAAGGAAGAGTAAAACTGAGTTAGATAACAGTATAGTGGTAGCAACATTATGATAGCGGACAGTTAAATTGGCAGTTGGGTTGTAGCCAATAGCATGGTTGTACGCTGTCACTGTTGCCATTTTGCCATAGAAAAGAATCACTATTACGATTAGCTGGTGTTTTGACAATGCAGCATTTCTAATATTGGCTAATTTTGGTTGAAAGCCCGGCAAACCACGCCCTCGGCTGACAATGTATTTGTCCGCTATTATAGTCCTGAGAAATATTAAACATTTTTCACATAACAGTTCAAAAATAATATTTGCTTAATCACCCTACAACGAAATTTAATCTATTGCAATCTATTTAATCTATTGAAACATTTTCTACAATTGTAGCATTTACTCACTGATCTATCCGGTAACAAATTAATTTATTCACTCCTAAGGAGCCTGAATTTTAAATGATTCTATTATTATAATAACGCGTATGTATGGTTGGCCCAAAGAATAGAAAGGCATATTCCCATTCAGATCAATCTTTAGGGCTCCTCCCCATCGCGGCTTGCACAGTTTCTGAAGTTAACCTTAAAGCAGTATTCTTTTATTGGTTCAAATATAGATACCAACAAAATATATACCAGTAGTTACTATACCAGATTAGTTCAAGACAGAATGAAGTGACAGAGAATAAATCATCTATAAATTTCTTCTTCTCTGTGATGAAGTACATCCAACTGTTTAACTCCAGAAATAATCGGAAATGTGCGCAGTTGTATCCAATAATACACCCTGATCACAATGTGCTTAGTATGTAGGAGTCATACTGCCAGTATCTGTATCAAACAACTCGAGTACCAAGTGCTATACTCGGTAATTGGTGTTGGGATATTATACACCTATCAGGTGTGAAACTTTCAAATAATTAGTTGGAATTCTGCAGGCAGGGACTGTTCAACTTTTTTGGCCCATGAGGCTCGGACAATAAGCATCGGACAACGAGGTTCCATGAAGCGGTGGACAGTGCAGGAGGAATGCGGGGGTATAAATCACTGGGGGGGAGGGCCCGGGGCTACAGGTACCGCCTCATTCACACCTGGGGTTATAACCCCCCTCCCACCACCCCGGCGGCGGCGGCATATTGTCTGGCCTGTAGCTAGTGAGGCATTGAGAAGTTTTTTTGTCGAGTTATTATGAATGGACATTTGTAATTAACTTCTCAAGCATAGAGTGAATTAAGTAACCCTCTTGGCTTTACCTGTTAAACGTCCCAGCCTGAAATAAATACAGTGCAATACAATCATTATTAATTATTCGTTACTAGTAACAACCCAATAATAGTTTATACCATTGACTATAAATACTGAAGGAGACATCCCATCCATATGGCCCAGCTGTCTCACTTTTAGTGTGTTTTAGAATTTAAAATTGAAGTAGTTTGATTGGGTCACCAACAGATTGCGCTGCTATCAAGTTTATATTTTAGTTATTTACGTTAACTTTTAAAATATCTCCACCCCATAAAGCAAGTGATAATCAACTTATGTGTGCTTCCTGACACACTAACTGTTGTATTATCCCCTCCTTGAGAGGATAATTAATAGTTGACAGCAGTATACTCTGTTGGTTATTATTGTAAACTACGACCTCTTTCAATCCTGGCATACACAAAACTAGGGACACATTTTACAATGGCAATGAGAAGTCTACTTCAGTATTTATAGTCAGTAGTTTATACTGTTACTTAAAAGTAATTAGAGTAAGTCTTCGAGTACGAGGACACAATTTTGACACAACTAAAACAGCAAATCCATATTGGTCAATGCAGTACTTACGGCTATAAGTAATAAGTATTATTCATTTAAGGCGCGGTGTTCTTTTGAGCCGTCCTTTCCCAGTGATTGAATATTGATAATTTATTTCGGTCTAAACTACGTTGTAGTTATTTAAAACAACTTTTACAAGTAGTTTAAACTGTTTTAATAAGAATATATCCAAACTATTACTATTCAAGTGTGCCAATACCTTAAAATCACGAGGCGCTGCTTTTTTAAAATAGCTGTCTGGATTCATAATTGAAATATATAATCAATAATTTAATTTAATTTTTTGTGATTTCATATACTTGGTCCAGGCTGAATTGATGGGGTCTAAATAATCGCCCCTTAAATTACACCGTCCTCATTAGTGGCCAGCTACTATCATTATTGCATTGTTACTGATTTAAGATTAATATTAAAATGCCTTCAGTAAGATCCATCTGAAGTTGAAATATTAGGATAAAGCAAGAAGTAGACATCGCAATTCTCACAAATCTCCACAATTAAATTATAGTTTTGTCACAATAATGAATTGTCGAGTTATTTTGACGTTTCATATCTCGAAGTCGAACCGATGATTAAAACATTTGTTGTTACACTCATAGGGTCGGATTTTGTTTGGTTTTCAAGAGAAACGGCTTCACAGAATTGTATAAAGCCTGTTTCACGTTATTCTGTGCAGCATTGAGAAACATTTGGCCTACTTCAAATCGTCGTACGTCACTAGGACACCGCCCTATAGTCGGTCATAGCTCCAATGTTATTCTTATGGGAATTGATTTAGCTTATGATCACAATGGAACAGTAAATAAAATGTAAGTCTTTTTAACATTTGGGTTTAAAGTGCAAAAACCCCGTTGCGGAGAACGGGCCACCAGACAGTTAAAGCTGAAGGAGAAACTTACAAGAACCAAATAACACTTTGATAGTTCCATTCAGTACAAGCTACATATCTGAGTCAGTAATACAGTATTTTAAAAATAGGAAAAGACGCTAGTTGTTGTGAGGATAATTTAGAGCCGAAAAAGTCTATATCATCAATACTTTCTTGGAAAATAAGTCAGTAGAACTTTGGAAAAGCTGTTGCCCACTCGACGAATTCGCTCTATATCAAAGCCGAAGTTTGTCTTGCCAAATGATATTGGTTTAGAATTAAAGGTCAGATAAAGTGGTCATTGATAATTTAAACAATAAATCTTTGAAATTTCTTCTGACACAGGTGACCGATATCAGTAGCCGAACGAAATAGAGGCAGATTTTCATGGATCCGATGTACCGAAGCCTTTCTTTTGAACTTCTTCAACTTACTCTTGAAGGGTTAGTTGATAAGTTGTATACACCATGAGAGACTGGGATGCGTCAAAACACTGATGAGGATGATCATGACACACATTTACTTTGGCAAGCATGATAAAGGAAACCATGGTTTCTAGATGTTTCTAGATGGTTATGGCATGTAATGGAGGATGATTACTCAAGTGTCAGTTAGTATTACAAAATATTGAATAGGTTAGTTTGATCATCTGAATCCCTTAATCACTGACTGTTGTTTAACAAATTCAAGGATCTTACCATTTCAGTCATTTGAAAAGCAATGAACGGCAGGAATGAAGTAGTTTTGATGTTTTTTGCACCATCCTGAATAAAGCGCAATGAGCAGCATGTCAATAAGCAAAGTTAAGTTGATCTTGCTCAACGAAGCCTTAATAAAGTTCCTCTTTTTCAGCTAATCAGTATGTCCGGATGTCCGGATATGCGGACTGTTGAAACAAACGTATCCACCCTGCTAATTTCAATCATTAAAACATTCCCGAATCCAACTCGCTGTCTCCATTCTCCCTCCGCATTCCCGGTAGCCTTTACAATGATGATTTTTTTCTCGACATCCTGGCCGACCGCTCCGGATATCATCCCATCCATCTCAGTAACGAGGGAACAAACCTCCGCCGCCCGAATCACATTCCTGACGTGCCGCAGGTGACTCACGACGCGGGTCGCGGGGCTGCGGTCTGGACCGACAAAGGAATGTGGAGGTCGGGATCACAGAGGGTGGAGGTGGTGGGAGTGAGGGTAAAGTAGAATAGGTGTTAAGTAATAAAGTCTCTTTTGTATTTTTCTCTTGTGCTCAATTGTCATGGGACTGTATTGTGGTAAGGATAATTTCAACATTTTTAGTTTTTTTGCCCCTGTAAAGTTTATTTGTGAAGAAGCGCTTTCAAGCAACAATATACAATAAGAATGCCAGAAGTAGTACTTTTTTCTCGGAGAGATAGTATAAAGACTGAAGGTTATTTGCGTTTTGGTTCTGATGTTATGAAATATCTTTGGCATTCCAATTCTTACCCGAATTTGAACAATATTCTATTAATGAGATTTGTTATAATCAGTAGATTAACATCTTTGTCTTTTTGTTCATGTGTTTTTAAAGATACACATTAACTGAACAATTTTAACAAAACCGGGCATGAAACAGAATCAAATATATATTGTTTGCCCCATGTAAATTTGTAAATAGATATTTTCTCAGAAATCCGATTTCGAATATCCTCTTTTTGGAACTACATTAGTAAAGAATTAACTGGAAAACGTCCGGAAAGCTAAGAATGCGACCGCGTGTTTACGCGCGCCGCGCCGTTTATCATAATAAAGCGGCGCGAACCCACAGCTCACCTCGGCGGCATTCCTCGGACTGATACGAATAAAAGGAGTCGAAAGAAAAATAGAGAAGGGTCTTCGTCACAAAGCGAGGATTTGGTTTCAAAATGGCGCCCCGTAATCTGTGCGGCTGAGCGGTCGGCACGCCAGAATCAAAATCACAATGGGCCGGATGCTCGGTGGACGCCGCCGGGATCGCCACTCGCCACACACCTCGCCACCCGACCATCCGAGGATCCGAGGACCCGAGACCCGAGGCGCACTGAATGGAACAAGGAATCGCTGGTAATGCAAAGTAAACAGACCGACACCTTCCCACAATTCACCCACCGGTCTTTTGGACAAATCACCGCTTTTTCTCACTTCCGGACGGTAACCCGTGTTTTGTAAGGGTTCTTCGAACGTCGGCGCTTCCCGACAAAAGGATTTGTTCCGGGTGGTAGCCATTACCGTTTGGGGCAGAGGCCCGTGTTTGTCTTGGGATTGCGGGTTGGGTGTTAAAACTCTGAACATAAATGTTCTATGATTTGTAAAAGTGACAACATTTTAATTAAATAATAATAATAATATTTATTCCGTGAAAATGTTTAACAATGCATTGGAATTTACAGCAAAATATTAAATTTATGGGGAAGTCTTTTAACCAGGTAAGATACCATTAAGTTAAGGAACCATTCCGTAAACTAGCTATAATGTTTACAACCAATGAGGACCAGTTTAAGCTTATGGTCACTTGCTGGTGGATTGCTTTAGTCACTTTTCACCGCACTGGCGCTGTGGATAAGATACTGATACTATAGATTTTGATTACCCCCTGATGCGTATTACATCTAGACAACTATGATAAGAGAAGTACGGTAGTAATGTTTTAGTTTTCCGTCGTAGTACTAATGTACCGGCAAGCGAATACATAAATTAAACCTCTTGCAGTCTTGATCCCCCATAAACCCCGTTTCCATTCTAACAGTTTCTGCTCAAAACATTGTTTTGAGCTAACCTCAAAACAAAGTGCAAGTAAAATATTTAATGGAAACGCTCGCAAACTGATTTGAACATTGTTGGCCAACAAAATGTGTTTTGAGCCGATGCAATTGACAACAAAGTTTTGAGGAGAGCTCAAAACATAATGGAAACGGTGTCCCAACATACAACACTGTTGTTAGCAGAGTTCGCACATACGCAGAGCGTTAGCAACCGACGCGACGCCGGGCGCCGCCACGCCGCCGCGCCGCCCCGCACCGTCGCGCCTTAGGTCGCCGTGTCCTTTCCGTCGACAACACGTGGTTTTGATTGGGACTTGGGTCATTACTATGCAGTACAATTAGTTTATACAGCAGGTTGTGGGACTATTGTCCTTTAACCTGTTGAACAGTATCTGGACAATTATTTTCTAAATAATTAAATCGTTCTATTGTGCATTTCAACAAAGTTAAGCACAGTAAACAGTTATATATTCTAGTAATTTACCGTAAATTTGCTATATACTAACTTCTTGTTAGTTTGAAATGAACAATTGTTTCTGTAAATATTAAATACAAATTTGGTATAACTTATCAAGCGTGTGCATTAAACCAAAATCAGTTCATCTCCATCAGATTTATAAACTAAATAACTGGTTTGAAATTTCGACCTCTAATTGTTAATCGTTTTTTATTTTGCCTTATTTAAGTGCGTAAGAAATTATTAGTAGGCCTATTCCAGCAAACAGAAAAATAGTTTGGTTTCTTAAAACACAGGCCTACCTACACACTAAATTCTAAAGAACTCGCCATGTAATTGATTTATTACAGTGAAATATGAATACTTAACTGGGCTATAGTCAACAAATGATGGTAATTAATTTTAAATTAGGGCCTATACGACTTCTATTGAATTTGACATGAAAAATTACAAGGATAGTTTATTGGAAAACAAATGTATGGAAATATAATTTTTTTGTAAAACAGTTTTAACAAACGCTGTAACAGTTTTTGCGTTAAATTGTACTAACATACATATGTAGCAACACAAGTGTAGCTACACACGAACGTATGTATTAATGCACGAACGCTTCGCGCGTGGAGAGAAGATGACTTTTCGCGGGAAATGTTGGCACGAGTTGGAAGAATGGAAATGGCCTCCAACAATGTTTTGAGCTGAATTGGGAGAATGGAAAACTTCCTTTAACATTGTTTTGAGCTAAGCTCAAAACAGCTTTGAGCTTAGCTCAAAACATTTTTCAAGTAAATGAGTAATGGAAAAGGGGCTTAAGAAGCAGTTTTGGTTCCAAATATTACAAGTTCAAGGAAGGGCAAGATGACTTGAAGTGAATCTGAGTTTCTCATAAAGCTAACCAAGCAGTGTGAACTTATATTTAGTCCAGTGCATTTAGCATTACCTTATCCACGAAAAGGTGAATATTTACACCCCCAATGATGGGGACATGTGTTTCATGCTTTCGTGGGATGACCCAAAGAATTTTCACCTCATGATGTACTGGGAGATTGGCTAGTTCATCTAAAAAACTACGTCTCGTATTCCATCGTGTAAACAAAGAATTACATTTTATCCTACAGATAAGGGATGTGTATGTGTTTATTTTGAGAACAGAAAAAAATAAACATGGATGGATGTGTTTATTTTTAGTACTCTTACAGACAACTAAGAGTTGCAAAGAGTAGCGGCAAGGGCTGTAAATGGGGTTTACGTTTCAAGGAAGAAGTGTTTCTATTAACATTTTGCAAGTTCAAAGCTTGGATACAGAGATATGGGAAACAGAAAGTTATGAGAGTTTAGTTAATGAACACATTTTTACTTTAAACAATTACAAATTATATGATGTAATTATATCATTTATACCCTATACTCTATTACGAGCGATGTCGGTCTGTCTGTCTGTTTGTTTTTTTGTTTGATTGCGAATTTTATCTCAGAATCTACCGGAACGATTATGTTAAAACTTTGGAACTAGGGTATTTTGGATTGGGGGATTCTTAAAAACCTCGAAATCCTGGAAAATTCATATTTTAATCAAAATCTTTATTTTTAGATTGGAAACTTTAACTTTGGGTTTATGGAGTTTCAAAACGAAACAAAATTATAACAGCTACTCGGCCTCCACGGTACTAACTTTATTATATGGACAACATGTTATTATAAAAATGTTTTAACTAGCAAAAATGTCGTTAAATGTGTATTAAAATTATTATATCTTAATTAAATACGCTACCTGAAAACACCTCTCAGTATTATATTACAAGGGTATGTGAGGAGACCCTCCTCTTTGAAATCAGTGTTATATTCGTTTTAACTCAATTAATATCCTAAAGGTTTAGCTAACATGTATAACCTAAAAGGTTTAATATTAAAATGTAAAACCTTGGCCTTAGGAATCCATTATGTTTCAAGAGTCACCGTTAGAATCGTACGTGATACGCCATTACGAAGTTTTTATAAAGCTTGTATTACGCTTGAAACGTAAAATAATGTAACATATGATTTTGTATTAATTTTGTTTTATGAAACCTATTTCCCATAAGAATCGTAGGGACAAAGATTAACTGTAGGAGATATTGCTACTGTTACGTCATAAGGAGATAAAGGGGTTGCGTTAGATAACATCGCCTTGGCGTAGTATTATTGCAGTATAATTATACTAGTAGGGCCTATTGAGTAGGTAGGGAGGTGGTATAAGCGGGTAATGTTTGTAATTAGCATGATCATCAAATAGTGTGTTATACCACGTTATATAGAGTCTGGGAGGCAATATTAACGCTTTACCATTACATTTTTCTATTTTTTTTTTAACTTAATGCAAACTTATATTTACTGTACTATTTTTGTTATAGTATATGTCGATCAGTAAACAAAGCTTTGACGATTTATCGTCTATAATTATGAGTAGTCTTTTCGAAATTGGGTGAAAAAAAGAGAAATTCAATACTGTCCTTATATTTATAAGTATTTAAATAATCCAAATAATTAAATTTGTATTTATATTTTTTGTAGGGTTAATCTTATTTTTTATTATTTAAAAAAGATTTGAGTACATTTTATACGTAAGTAATAATTGTTATTATTTCTTATTCTGTAAACCCTAAACTTCATTTTATTATGTATAAACTTTCCATAGATTTAAAGTTTATATACAAATTACTATATAGTTTAACTATTATCATTCAAAAATATATGTAAAGCTTACCCTTTCAAATATGAACAATAATTATGCCATATGCTATTAATTATTAATATGTAAATGTATTAAGAATAAATTAAATATAGGCCTAATATAAGACGAGTCTTCTTACTAAGAGACTTTATTGTCTAAAGTGAAAATAAAATTAAATCCAAATTGTTCGGAAAAGTGTATCGAATATTAAAATTTATTACAATTAGACTAACATTTTCGAAACAATACCAGAACATAATTAAATAAATCAACGTATCCTGAATGTATCATTGATAAAAATCAGGCGTGGAAATAGGCAAAACTGGCAGTACACTACTGTACCTAAATCACATTCCTGCGCCGTTCACTATCGTAAATTAGAGTTATGTTTCTAATGATGAGGATATTGCGAGTTTGTCTTGCGCCTTCAAATGTCACGGTGCCAGTGAATGCTAACCGCAGCACACAGAGGTATGTAGGTGGATCACCGTGGCATGCTTCAGGCTCAAGTTGGTCTTCTACAAAATTACTCCAACTATAAGTTATGTTAAACAAATAAGCCAGTAATAACTTAAGCACTTTAAAAAATAAATTTATAATTTCAAATAAAATATTTACAAAAAATACACCACACACTTTCTAGAAAAATTTGTTTTGTTTAATCAAAAACGGCATTTGGATTTAATTTGCTATTAATAAATGTTAAGGTTTAAAAAACAAATGGTGTACTTTTTAAATTTTAGAATGAAAAAATTAGTTTTACGTGTAATCTATAAACAAGTTCGCACGCAGCACGCTGACGTGAGGGAAGTGAATTTCCACATAAAAACTTTTAAAACTCAAAATCAGTGTAATAACAAACATTTATTCCAATTTTTATTGAAATCTGAAAACAGTGATTTTTAGGCTGTTCTGATGCTCCTGGTTTCATTTACCTGCAAAGCTGGGAATACAATTTTGTGCATTATAATGTTAGGAGAAGGTCCAGACAGGCTTGAAAGTAGACGTGAAGTTGCTGGGGATGATAAAAGTACTCTAACAAAGGAAGAACAGGCTTTTCTAGTGTAAAATCCCCATAAGACAATGTACTGTGTTTAGTCGATACACATTTTCTTTAATAACTCAGTAAATATGTATGCTAGAATGACGAGAGAGGGCTTACAACTTTTGCCTCATTAATTCCCATCTTTTTACATGCATTAATTTTACATACGGGACATTTCTGACCCTTTTTGGGCCCAAAAACTCAAAATTTGAAAGATTAATCTCCAAAAAAGGGTTTAGAGTTTTCCGATTGTTTTGCCCAACAAACTTGTCCAACTGATTACAGAAAGGAATGTCCCTACCAGATTTGAAGTAAATCAGGCAAAAAATGCGACCGCTAGAGTGCAAACACATATATATATATTTAAATATATATGTCTATATATTCATATATATATATATATATATATATATATATATATATATATATATATATATATATATACATACATATATAATTTTGAACGTCCCCAAAACGTGTTCAGGGGGTCACGTTAGGAACTTCTATGGTGGTCCCGGGCTTAAGTTTCACCGTGCGGGTAATGCTAATAGTTCACTTTTCAAAGGAAATTCACTAATAAATTTACTCGTGCTCTGTTTACAAGGCAATGTATCACCGATAAAACACGTAATACAGTAAATATTTGCAATGAATAATAAGACTTTATCAACAATTTTATACTATGAAATAATGAGCAGTAAAATTGTTAAATGCATCAAAGAAATTATGCTTTGGACTTTTGAAGTGCTCTAATCCTCCATCCACTCGCTAATCAGAATTGTTCTTTTTTAATCTTAGGTATTTTATACATTTATCAATTACTTTCGTCGTTTTCGTGAGTGTCTTTTCTGTGGCCAAGTGAATGCTGATTCAGAATAAGTTCAGGGTACAGAAACAAACCAGCCACGGTTTGGTTTTTGTCTCTAACTTGTGCCTCTCCTCTAGCATGTATAACTAAATAGGAGGTGAGCTAAATATTTAATACTTTAGTATCTACACGTACGTTTAATGTTTAAAAGAAAGCTGTGCATTTTCAGTGAACTATTTGTTTATTTGTAAAGAGTTTATTTGCAGTCGGTCAATACATTTTACGTTGTTACATTGGCCATGTCTTAACGGAGCTTCAAACCTTTATATTGCTCTTTATACTGTTATTTATTTTTAATTTAATTGATTAATACACGGGATATCCAATCATCTGATCAGCATACGAGTGATTTAACTGACGTTCTACTGTGAATCGACACTTTTCAATCCAATCATTGTTTACAGGATAGTGTTTTAGCGAATTTCCCCTATAGGGAAGAAGCTATTACCGTAGGTCTCATGGTAAGACTTAAACTCGAGACCATGATAACTTTTTGTTTTGAGGTCTCCAGATGCCAAAAACACTATTCGTTCAAATTTATATGTATGTATATATATATATATATATGTGTGTGTGTGTGTGTGTGTGTGTGTGTGTGTGTGTGTGTGTGTGTGTGTGTGTGTGTGTGTGTGTGTGTGTGTGTGTGTCCGTGAATGCGATAACTTCAGTAAAAAACGTCCGATTTCGATGAAATTTGGCTCAAATGTGTAAAGTGACATTCATGACTTTAAGTTCGAAAACAGAAAAATCGGACCATGGGAAAGGGGGTTTATGGGGTTTTAAAATTGTCCAAAAATCCGTTTTGCAATTTTCACCCTGAAATTGTTAAAACCCACAATTTTTGTTTTAACCATTTTATAGAGCTTAGAAAAACAAATAATATAGTATTTTGAATCATTAACCTAGGTTAAGTGGTTGCGGATAAAATAAAAAAAAATGTGTTCATAAAATCTCCCATGTTAATCTTATGGGAAAATGGTTTTTAGCTTTTCCTTAATTAATTTTACTGCACACTTCACATTTGCTTTTACCAATCAGTTTAGCTCTACAAAACAATCATTTTGGTGTTTAAATTGTGATTCTACGTCCAACTGTTGCCGAGATATTCAAAGTGGTAAACACAGTACGTTTTCCAATGTTATCCTTATGGAGAATATTTAAAATTTTATATCTCGATTATTTATGAACGTATATTGATGAAACTTGGTATGTGACTTCACCTAGTACTGGTATATTGATATTTGCACTAAAAATTAATTTTTGTTGATCATCCTCTTAGCAGCAAACCTGCATACTCATCCCTAATGTTATTCTTATGGAGAATACGTAAAGCTTTATATCTCCCTTAATTATGAACATAAATCATTAAAACTTGGTATGTAGCTTCACCTCGTTGAGTTATATTGATAATTGCAAAAAAACACATTTTTATCTTCCTCGTTGCAGCAAACCTGCGTTCTCAGCCTTAATTTTTTTTCTTATGGAGAAAAAATAAAATGCTATACATCACTTATTTATTTAAGTATTTTTATGAAACTTGGTAAGTGGCTTTATGTGGTAGTAAGAAATATATTCATGCACAGGAAATTCGCTGAGTATGCAGGTTTGCTGCGACAGGGGTATTTTTTATTGACGCTTGCAGGAATTTAAAACTGAAATGACCAGTGCGCTGCTTTAATCGATCGATATACAGACAGCCTCTCTCGTTGACATTGCACTCGTACCAACAGTCACAAATAACTTTAACGACACAGATAAGTTGGCGAGGTAAGGAATATGGTTGAATATCAATACGCTCTCTGTAGACTTTAGACATTGCTATAAATTATTTTCTGAGTTAACCTTATTTATGTGTTAACACTGGATTGATGGACCTTTGTCCATCTATAAACACAAATTTACGATTCTCGAGATGTTTGTGAGTGGTAGCCCAATCACGAAACATTCAGTGTGTCTACCTACCTCCCCCATAAGGCCAATGTTAGCTTTCAAATCCCATCGCTCATAACGAATTATTAGATATCGTTGATGAATAGACATTTTAAAGAGCAAAATAATACATAGCGATTTCAATTTCGATACAACAAATTAATAATAATCGTAATTAATAATAAATGCAAACAAATTCAATAATTACGATTTTTATAGGTTAATTATTTTTGAATATAGAAATTCTGCTCACTGAAATCGGTAAGTATTTTTGTTATAAGCCAAATATCAACGATTTTGGGTAATCCTTAGTAAGTGTTTGACAGTAAACATTGACGTTGTGAGATAAGCAGAAAGAAACGCCAAATGATCGGTGTAAATATCCCACCCTTAATAGCATATGTATAATGTATTCACTCAACCAAAAACCTTTGAGTGCCGAAGTGTTTAGTGTACGCTGTCACCGCTGCTAGGTTGCCTTGAAACAGATCATCCTTTCAGGCGACTCACGGGGGTGTTTAGTGAAGGTGATTACAAACGTGTCTCAAATTCAAGAATATTCTGCCTGTCAAGAATATTCAATTCTGCCTGTCTTTACTACACACGAATTACTCTAATTGAGCTTCTTGATTCAATAACTAGGTGAATCAATAGGCATTGTTTTCGAGGTAAAATATAGGATAATTGTCTGTGTATATTTAAATTTCTGTCTTACTTTTGCCTCCTGACTTACTATTGCCAAGACCCAACACCATACACACAGTTTTGATACTTTATGTTTCAGAGAGGAATTAAATGTTGACACAAACAGAACGGAAAAGTGTTTAAATACAAACACATTATTTACAAGGACATTATAGAGCACACTCTTTTGATATGATGTTGTGTGACAATCTTGATAAATCATAGATAGTCTGCGTTGGGAGCTACTTGTCTACTGGATACCTTACGTGGTACGTTCTGACCATTGGTATTATGGTATACGCATACGGTACTGGCTAAGAGTATGAGTTTAATTTCGGCTAGATAAAACAAAACCCGTAAGATAAACCTAAGTTTAAGGGGTGTTGATAATGATGACAAAAAAAATCGACCGCCACTCTGAAACTAACCAGACTCACACGATCAATCCCGACACAATCTGCCCAATGTAGGTTTTCGCTAAGGCTCGTAGAATATGAGGTGGACACTCACGTACGCACTCGCACACGCGCGCCTACTCATGCTAATCCTCCACCTCATTATTTGAACGACCCACCGCCTTATACATTATTTAAATTATAGTTATAAATCGGTATAAAAATAATTATATCAATCAAAAGGGACAAATCACCGTTAATGTAAGGTGGTGGGTTACGCGCGGCTTCATTCAAGTCGCGTCCCTTGTGTGTTCATCGCGCCTCTTCTGACTGTCTGGTACGACTCCATGCGTTGTCTTTCTCAGGTAGTACCAGCTATGATGAACCGCGGAGGGCAGTTAGGGTGGGGGATACGAGCGGCTTCATTGAAGTCGTGTCCCACGCATGTTCATCGCGCCTCTTCTGACTGTCTGGTACGATTCCATGCGTTGTCTTTTTCAGGTAGTACCAGCTATGATGAACCGCGGAGGGCAGTTAGGGTGGGGGATACGAGCGGCTTCATTGAAGTCGTGTCCCACGCATGTTCATCGCGCCTCTTCTGACTGTCTGGTACGACTCCATGCGTTGTCTTTCTCAGGTAGTACCAGCTATGATGAACCGCGGAGGGCAGTTAGGGTGGGGGATACGAGCGGCTTCATTGAAGTCGCGTCCCACGCATGTTCATCGCGCCTCTTCTGACTGTCTGGTACGACTCCATGCGTTGTCTTTCTCAGGTAGTACAGCTATGATGAACCGCGGAGGGCAGTTAGGGTGGGGGATACGAGCGGCTTCATTGAAGTCGCGTCCCACGCATGTTCATCGCGCCTCTTCTGACTGTCTGGTACGATTCCATGCGTTGTCTTTCTCAGGTAGTACCAGCTATGATGAACCGCGGAGGGCAGTTAGGGTGGGGGATACGAGCGGCTTCATTGAAGTCGCGTCATACGCATGTTCATCGCGCCTCTTCTGACTGTCTGGTACGATTCCATGCGTTGTCTTTTTCAGGTAGTACCAGCTATGATGAACCGTGGAGTGCAGTTAGGGTGGGGGATACGAGCGGTTTCATTGAAGTCGCGTCCCACGCTTGTTCATCGCGCCTCTTCTGACTGTCTGGTACGATTCCATGCGTTGTCTTTTTCAGGTAGTACCAGCTATGATGAACCGTGGAGTGCAGTTATGGTGCGGGATACGAGCGGTTTCATTGAAGTCGCGTCCCAAGCTTGTTCATCGCGCCTCTTCTGACTGTCTGGTACGACTCCATGCGTTTTTCTACAGGTAGTGCCATCTATGATGAACCGCGGAGTGTAAGGGTGGGGAAGGTGCCTTCCTCAACACTCCCCCCCAACGGATCTGGCCAAGTACAAACAGTGTCTGTCTGACTTGGATGTGCTCGCACTCGACCAGGCCCTTGAGGGGAATTGTAGAAGGAATTCTCCCCACTATTACTCGCCTCCGTGCTTCAACATATCTATACGTTGTACGTCGTATATCTGTACGTCGTTTTATGGGGTTGTAGTTCAATTAAACATCAAATTACGTTTTTTTTTGTTTTTTTTAATACACTAAATATTTTGAAATATTATGACGAATTTCTTTCGATAAATACTTGAAAAAGGTAATTCGGCACCTTTTACATTTTAGTTTTGTATCACTGTACCTTCATTTTGAGGGTTAAAAGTATGAACTGAACCACCACACAATAAAGAGCTTTAATCCTAAGTTAATCTCGAGACTTTAGTAGCCTACCTTAATTTAAAGTGAAACACGTTCTAAAGCGCCGAAAATAACGTAATGCTAGCTAGTATGATTATTATTTTGTACCACTATTAATCGTGTGTTTTATGAAAAAATAGGGTTAGCTAATACAAAATACAAAAATAAAATAAATACTTTTGTAGGTTGTAATATATCATAAAAACTCAGTATTAATTTTCATACTATTTTCCTCTTAGAAAGAAAATACCGATGGTACACTTTCGTGATATTTCTGCAATACATTCCTAGCCATATTACAATATAAAATAACTTTGAATTCAATAAATTTAAGTTAACACATATCATTTACTAAATGGCGTGTATTCTTAAAAAAGAGGACAAATTAAACCATATCAATTATGAGTAAAAGATCATCATGATGATGAAGATGATGATTAAACAAAATATATTCCAAAAAAATGGGCTATTACAGTTTTTTTAAGACGTTGCAAAATATTTACTTCACAGAAATTGCAACACTGTGTCTAATCACAGAGAAGTTCTCTGTGGTCTAATACCAGATAAATATAATCCGGTTTTTATCAAAATGCATTTAACTTTTAAACTTAGTAATACAAAAATATACTATCAACTCCTTGATAATCAAAGTATTTATTCATTGTGGGGAATGCATTTTATTTATTAATTTATTCATTATGTTGCCGAATGTAAAAGTATGTTACCAAAGTATGTTTACAGATTTATCCAGCATCTCCTCAACTATCAACTAATCATACATATGTAAGATGTTGACTATCACCCTATCACATATAACACGCTGTTACAGAGCAATGTTTCAATACAGAAATGTTGTTCATTATTATGGTAAGTTGCTCGCTTACTGGAATACGAGGAAACATGCGTTTTTGGTCGAGTGAAATTCACAGAGACTAAAACTGAGTACAGCGAACATTGACACTCAAAACCATAATAACAACATGTTTATGTCATAGATTATTTTCTAATCAGCTTATGGTTGTGACGATGACGTTGTTAGTTGTAAAGATAAGCGCTGTAGCCGCGGCGCCGCGGTGCTTCTTATCACCGGCAATGCTGACACATCGCACCGTTCTTATCACTAGATCACATGTCTGCTATCGCCACCTCGACATGGATATAGTCTGACTTCCTCCGGCACAATGTCTTGTTTAACGTTTTTGTGACTCTAAATAATGTATTTTCCGAAATAGTCTATGCAATGTTTCAACGAAATCGATTTATAATTTTTTTCAAATTGGTGAGTTATGGTTAGTTTAAAATAAAGTTAAAATACCTATCGATTACAGAATTTCCATACCACAATTAGTTCATCCATAACAATTCGTAAATCATACTAATATTATAAACTAGTATTATAAACTGTTCTTCGCACAGGGGTTTTCTTTACCCGTTCTGTAGCCAATGCAATTTGCATTTTAGTTAGCTTGAAACAGCTGTTCTTGCTTCAGCTCTTTAAGCTGTCAAATGGAAGTGTCCTAAGCTGTTCGCATTACGGTTTCTGAATTTTTACTTTTTTCTTAAATGTAAACATTGAAACTTAGGACGTTCACGGGGCGTAGCCCGAGGGGATGATGACGTGAATAGGCCTGTGTGTTGCATGGGTTCAAGATCTATCTTTGTAAAGTTTCAGCCCAGTCGGTTCAGTAGTTTTTGCGTTCACCCGGAACATCAGACAGATAGACAGACAGACAGACAGAAACCACCTCTTCGTTATAATATTATAGATGTGAAAGTATGGATGTTTGTGCGTAACTCTGAAGTTCAATCACGTGAAAACTACTGGACCGATTGAGCTGAAATTTTGCAGAGAGGTACTTGATAGTCCTGAGTTTCATATAGGCATATTAGAGTTGTGAAAATCCTATAGGGCTATGCCCCACGGGGGTTCAAGGTTCCCATGCATTCCTTATGGACATTCATTTTTGTTTGAGCTGAATAAAATACAAACAGCTGATCTTGATTCGTAGTGTTCCACAGGCTAACCACAGAATACAGCACATAAAACTATCATAATTTTTATAAATAATTCGCGGGGCAAAGCTGCGGGTAAAAGCTAGTATTAAATATTTTGGAGTTTTATTGAACTAATATTATTTGTGATTTAAAGATTTTACTCTCTGAAATCGCTAAATGTTTTCCCTCTTTAAAATGACCCATACATCTACGAACGATATCGAATAATCCGTTGAGGGGGGACGAGCTTTGAAAATTAACGAGTCTTATGGGAGAAGCGGGTAGAAACGTCAATATGTTCGAGACTGGAGCCCCTCCTTCTTAAATGACAACTGGATTTTTTAAGTTTTGAAACCCTAAAAATATAGAAAAGCGGGATTACACTACTTATGAAAAAGGAAATACCCTGGAGTGTCCTCTGTTCTATTTGATAGTAACAGCTGCGGAGATACCCCATATTTGGAAATGTGAGACCAATGGTTTGACAAGAAGAATTATAGCGGTATATGCAAAGGAGGAAACAAACTGATGAAATAGTCCACCTTTGTCTGGGGCTTGCTCAGTCTTCATTATAGAAAAACAACCAGAAAAAAATAAAGTATTAAGATCTTGAAACATTTTTAACTACCTACTTTATCAACGAGATATAATCTCACTTAAAACAAATTCATAAACCAGTAAATATCACTTGTAAATGGCTTAGAATAAATCTTGAGTTTTAAAATACTAAGCATTACTTGAGTTCATAAAACTCAGGCGAGACACTTCGCGAGGTAGGGAAAACTTAAACTTGCACGAATAATTGTAAAGGTATATTTAAGTCTAAGGACAGTGTGAATTTGGAATACTTTACCTTTTCAAACTTATTTAATAACTTATATACTTATGAAAGGTAAAAAGTTTAAATCAAATTAATCGCTTCTGTTTATGACAGCAGAAGCATATAAACTTCTTAAATTGTCTTTCCAGAATAGTGGACGGAAATATTTTAGAAGACTTGACTTCAAAACATTATATCCATACTAACTGGGATCTTACGAGGATGTTGGAGAAAGCGGCCATGTTGGGTTTATTTATATAAGAACCAATGTTAAACGGGAAGAACGATTTTTCAGATATTTATGATAAGAAAATATTGAACATTATTTTGGACCTCAAATTAAATGTTTTAAAGATCAATGTTGTTTCTGAGCCATTAAAAATAATTAATACACTTCTAAGTATTATGAAAAACAAAATGTTTAAATGTATGATGTTTTTCTATCAGACCACAGAGGTCAGTTAAGAAAAAAGTGCTTCACGAATAACATACAACGTGAAAATTTGGTATTAAGTTTCAAACAATAAGTCTTTCAAAACAATAATCAAAACGTACACTTTTTCATCTTTATAATTTCTAGTGTGGTTATGCCAAAAACAATAAGCATAACGAAATGTAGAACATTATCAATAAGAATAATGTTAAAATTGTACCAACATTACAGGTGGTTGTGAACTTTCTTGGTTGGATTGGACTACCTTGTCAATTCACAGAGTATACGTAAGAGAGGCAAAATGGTATCGTATTTTACAATGGCGGTCGCCACAACTGTTGGTGCCATGTTTAAAGTTCGCATAAAGGTCGTAAGGTCGTAAAAGTAACAGGGCACCCAGAATTACAAATTCGATTGATTAAAATAACATATAACCACAAATTTTAAATATGATTGTCTGCTTTGTCAGCCTACTAAATTATCCCCTTTAGATATTATTTTTGTTAAAATACCTTTTCCTGGAAGTTTCATGTTTTTATCAATACGAAAAATAACCTTATAAAGAAATTATTTAATGATAATAAATGGTGTTACAGACATCGTTAACCATATAAGGGTGATATATATTGTTTGGAGAACACTAGCCAAAGGACAAGATCAATATGTATTCAAAATATATGGAATCGTGGTTTTAATATCACATAAACACTTAAATAAAATCTGCAACCTTCATGAAAGGAATAATTCTCTCATTTACGAGTGCAGCAGGTCAAGGAGTAATGTTAATCAAACACAGGATAACTCGGTGATTGTGTAAAGGTAAAGATTATCGTATTGATGTCACATTATCGGAGGAAATACGGCGATTGTTGTTGCTATCGACGAAGCCGTGACGTCATTTAGGAACGGAAAAGATAAGGTTTAAAGTGTATGTACTTCTTTGGCTAGTAAATGAGATATTTGTTGTGATATACAATACATTCATTTCTACATATACATCTATATTATTGTAAATGGAAGGTGGTGTTTGTTTCCATGCATGATCCGTTCTAACACAAAACTATAGAGAACCGATTGAGGTGAAATTTTGAATTGAGATATACAGAGTGTCTCACGTAAGGTGTCTCAAACCGATTGAAGACGAACCACTTGACCTAGAAGGATGAAATAGAATTATTTCCCACTAAATCAACCCCAAGGAGTAACGGAAAAATAATTTTAACTCGTTTAAAATACAGGGTGTACCAAAAACTGAGGGTCACTAGTTCGAATCTCGGAATTTTCAAATGTAAACATACGTCATGTTATACACCATTTTAAAGCCCTTTAACAGACAAAAGTTCTGGTGAAAACAGAACTCACTTATCCGATTCAAAATGGCGGTCATTTTTGCGAAAAATATTAACATTTACGGAATACTCTGTACCTGCTAAACCACAAGACATTTTTATTCTGATTCAAATTTAGTACTCGTATTGAACTCAGCTTTACCCTGATTGATACCTACCAGTATTTAAAACATAGCAAAAAATTACAAAACAAACTTTTTTTGAAAATGTTTACATGCCCAAAATTAAAAATGGTCAAATAGTAACTATATCAAAAAGTATATAATTTTAAAGGTCTTAGAAATCCTAACAACCTTCTAATTTACATCAACCTCGTATCTCTTTTTGTTTTTTAGCAATCGACAAATATCTTCATCTCCCCATATAAAATACATGTTATTTCTACACACTTCCAAATACTTTGAGGCCTATTTTATAAAAATATGATTTATGTAGAAATAACATGTATTTTATATGGGGAAATGAAGATATTTGTCGATTGCTAAAAAACAAAAAGAGATACGAGGTTGATGTAAATTAGAAAGTTGTTAGGATTTCTAAGGCCTTTAAAATTATATACTTTTTGATATACGTTACTATTTGATTTTTTTTAATTTTGAGCATGTAAACATTTTCAAAAGAAGTATTTTTTGTTATTTTTTACTATGTTTTAAATACTGGCATGTAGCATATCAGGTTAAAGCTGAGATTCGAACTAGTGACCCTCAGTTTACACCCTGCATTTTAAACGAGTTAAAATTGTGTTTACGTTACTCTTTGGGGTTGATTTAGTGGGAAATAATTTTATTTAATTCTTCTAGGTCAAGTGGTTCGCCTGTAATCGGTTTGAGACACCTTACGTGAGACACTGTATATTATGGGCTCTAGTAGGCCTATCTTTCCCCACGGGTCTTCAAAATTCCAATATTATTCTAATAGACAATGGTTTTATGGTCACAGTATGTAACATTAAGGTCAGTATGTGTAACATGAGGCGAAATTTACCCCGCCACAAGCCTTCCTATTTGCTATTGGACAAAGTCATTTAATTTTTTACATCAGAAAACTCTTTATTAGCTGATCGTTACACACCATTAGGTTTCATTCATAGTTCTTGTTTGGCTTTGTCAATAAACAGTGGGGGAGGTAACATTCCCCTCAACCTTTTGTTTACTAGCTGGTGATTAAGTCATCTCCATACAGTATACAGTATACAGTATACAGTATGATCTGTTGTTTAAACATAAAGGTCACCGTAGCACTTGCCGATGTATCTAATGCTATCAAACCCTTCGCGAGAGTTGTACAAATCGGAATATTGGAATGGCAGCAAACGGCAAACGGCAGGACGGCTATCCAGATCTGACCAGGCTGACGGGATCAAGGTTAGCGGATACGACATGGTTCTAGACATTACAGTAGCTGACTTTCACGCGAGAAAATGTTAGATTTACAGATATGTCGAGCAGTAAAATAAATATCAATTCATAACGTGATAAATATTTTACTGTCAGTAAAACCAGTTCTCCTATAATTATATTATGACTTTAGAAGGTGTAATGATCAGTTGAAATCAACTAGGAAATAAAAGGTCAAAATGCTTTTAAGTGCATTTGAGTTGTATTTATATTTTGTTCATAGTTGGAGGAAATTAATTAACTTCTTAAAACGATTAATAAAAGAAAACAAAAATATATATTTCGTTACTTTTTGGAATGCATTGTGAACTAAAAATTCATAGGCATAATAACAGACATAATATTTTGGATTACATATTTGTTTTTATGAGATTTCTAAATACTAAAATACATTCCAATAAATCATAATATAATATTCCGTTTTCAAACTTGAATACGTACAAGTTGTAGAATTTACATTAGTAAAGCATAATCAAAACAAAAATATAACTGTTTAAACGAAAATATGTACAATTTTCTATACATTTTCCTTATATTTAACTTTCCTTAAGGTAATAAATCAATTTACGTATTGTTTATTCCTTTTGACCAATATGTCATAGTCTTTCAACTTCTGTTGTTATTACACTTCATTTACCCATAGCAAGGTAAACAGCATGTGACCGTAACCAGTGACCATGAAGCAAGGTTGGCAATTTTACAGTTTTCCTTTATGTATGTTATTAGAGGAGGATTATTTCTAAATCTGAATTAGAATAGAAGTAAAGTATACAGGCTTCTTTACAATGCTCTTTGATTGCAAACCTCCCTTTCCTGTCAGTTATACAATTTTTATTTGGGGTTAAGGCCTTTCGATGGCGATGTTATCAGGTACAAAATGATTGAGTTACAAATTAATTTTTATATACCTATATTGTAAAGTATCTGGGCGCACAGCTTTTCTTGGAGGAAAGGGCAAGTTGTACTTTACCACGTCGGGTACTTTACAGCTCACTGGTTGTTCCGATCAGCTGTTGCTATAATTTAAAACTACATAAGCCCAATGTTAAAATATTTTATTTAGGTTTCCAGAAAAAATATAGCTCTCCTAAGGTTTAGGGTTTTGCAAATCGATTTCTGAGGCCCAAAAATCCCCATTTTGGAAATTTCATCAAAAACCTCCCGAGGGATCATGAGATTTTTTTGCTCCCATATATTGCTCGATTTTGTCGTATTGAAACAGACAGAATTTTGTCGTATTGTACAATAAAGACTGATGTTTTTTTACTATATTCAAACAATGTCAAATTGGTTGACACACCTGTTTCCTCCTACCTCTACTTCTCCAGCCCTATAATGTATTGATATATCTGCAAAAACACCATCAACCAATAGCCGCCGATATAAGAGCATGGTTCACATTACCTTATGTCCGGACGACATCACAATTATTGCTACTCTGACCGGACTTCACATCGGTCAGTCTGGTAATGTTACCAGGTTGAAACCTCACCAGATTGAAGGTATCCACCTGAAACATCATTGACAGACATGCAATTGGCAAGGCATACACTGACTGTAGCAATCCCTATTTTGTGGTGCTGTTATCTTGTGCGTTATAATTGTGTTAACATTATAGTATCATAATATTATATATATCTATCATATATTTTTCGTTTAAATGTTCCATTTTCTGAAGTTAGTGGGTAATTCCTTGTTGTATCTGCGGCATACAAATTTTCAATATAAATCAAACAATTTTAAAATTAAAACCAAATAATTTAAACATTGTTTTATTATTATTGATGTTGAGAGTGTCATATACAACGAGAAATATGTCTAGGACAAGTAAATACTTTAGAAGAGTTTAAACTGCAAAGCAATTTTAATCCGCACTTTTTTACTAAAACCTTTAAGACTCCGGTATACCCCTTCTGCACAGCGCCAGGAAAGGAGTCTGCAGGATCTCTCTTTACAGCTGCTATAAAAACACTTTAATAAAAGTTAAAGTATAACATTAAAGAGAACAATATTATCTAAACATGAATCTTTATACATTTTAAATGATTTCAATTGAGTTTCATTTACAGGCCTTTTAATTGTACACAAAATAAGTTTGTTCAAACTATAACTAAAGACGGAAACATTATTTTGAAATTCTAAAAAATAGCATGAGTAGAATGTTAGCCTAACCTTATCAAATGCCGTGTCTAGTATGTTGATGAAAATAATTGACAGAGCCGCAAATAAAGATCGTGCGGATCTCCGCAACGCTCCTTTCCTCTTTCTGATAACAATGTATTTTCACGGGGCGCCGGTGGCGCAAATTTTTCCAAAGAGTAAACCCTTTAACTCAAACATTAATAGATGATTAATCTGTAACTAAACCACGTGATCATTATCGTACCATTGATCAAATCAATCCATCTCAACGTTATTTCCGACCATCAAAACACTCAGGGAGTCAGTACAACCCCGGAAGACGACATGACTCTAGGTGGCACAATCCCCTCCGCCTCCACCGCAGTCTTCGACGACGCGGACGTCTTGAACCTCCGATCCCCGCCTATTAGAGCTAATGTATGTCAATGTGCACCGCTTACCATGACAAAGCCAGTCGTGCTCTGGCGCCAGGGTCTTGGCACGCCTCACTTTGACATCAGACATGAGACGTCCGACCTTCGAATCTCTATGTTTACTCTCCTAATGTCCATCGCACTCCCTCATTACGCTCGTACAATGTGTTGTAAACAATGATCGGGCAGAATGCGACTTGCGACTGTATGCGACTCGGGCGGTGGTAGCGGATTGATATGTGTAATCCAGGGCCCGCCGATGGATGATTGTTCTTATGGTAATCGATCGGTGATTGTGGCGTTTACATTGTTGCTCGGTAGTTTTCATGCTAAGTTAATGAGAGAGTACGAGCTAATTCTGCCAGTGAGCGAAGAGTGATGTCACTCTCGGAGGATCGTGTCCGCATTGCGTTTTTGATGTGTTTTGAGTTGTTCCGTGATCTTCATTAATTCAGTTTTTCCAAACAGCTTCGCTTGTTCACATGATTTCAGATTTATTCCCAATCAAATTACACAGCTGATTTCGATATCTGTTAACATATGTTTAACTTCCCATTTTAATTTATGGCCTTAATAGTGGGGTGGGATAGCTAAATATTATACCAAAATATTTCACATATTGCATTTGGATATTAATCGTCTGGTTAACACATGTGTTTTTGACAATGTCTAGGATATTATTGAATTTGGATATTAAATTGGAACAATACTGTATACATTCTTTTACTTCTCATTCTTGTACTGTACTTGATTTTAATGTAACTGATTTTAAAACGAAAACATAAGTTTTTTAGCCTTAAAAAGCTAGAATTTATTTACAAATACATGCAAAATTACAATAATTACATTCGTTACTTAAACAGTTATTAATCCACGCACTACTTTTCGAAACCCATATAAACTACATCGTTGCCATAAAAATTCGCTGTGCAACGCTCTTTGTTTTGGCAAAATGTTTGGTAAGTTGTTGTGGTAAGTTAGACGTTAAATATACCATTCAAAAGGTAATTTTCTGAATAAAAAAGAGTACACTATACGTTTTCTGCTACATGTTACGGATTCCAAGTTATTTAGCAAAATTATTCAAAAAAATAAAATAAAAAACACAAAAGTTTAATAGAGTTACATATATTTTTAATATTATGAATCTACAAAATTATGTAAAATATGCAGTTGGAAAGCTCGTTTTCTCCTGTTCAATAATTGCTAACGATATAGGGTAATATCAAAATACAAACCCGAGTTATATAGATAAATGTAGAAGCGTGTCACAAAATGTTGGCGGCCATACTGATTACGTCATCAACCAGAGTAATTTGAGTGCCAGAAAAAATTGTGTCCGGGGCTTTTTGGACTGGTCTACTCATGTACTATCTGAGTCCAAAGGGGCTCATTGGTTGCCAGATGTGAAGTTTGTTTCAGCTATCACACCCCACTATAAGAGAGGTTGTATACAAACTAATATCTTTCTTCCAATTGGTTCACTGAGACCTTTCATTCGAGATGGTTCGTGGATGCCAGTCTTACTGTTTTCTCAAAGGTTCCTGGAACGGTTTGAATTTTTATTTAGACTACGAAATCATATTTGTGCGCTATTCTATTTTATATTTGCACTAGATGTTACCCACAGGCTTCGCTCCGCAAATGATTTCGAAAAAACTATGACAGGTGCGTATGCTGCTTTTTGTGGTTATCCCATGGAACGACTACGAATCAAGAATAGCTGTTTGTGTTTTCATCAGCTCAAACAAAATCGAGTTCGCACGCAGCACGCTGTCGTGAGGGAAGTGAATTTCCACATACAAAACTTTTAAAACTCAAAACCAGAGTAAAAACATACATTCCAATTTTATTGAAATCTTAAAACATTGATTTTTTGGCTGTTCTGATGCTATATATATACTAGCTGTGTACCCGTCCTTCGTTCGGGTTGTATGTCTAAATAATAGATGAATTTTAAAATAATAATAACCGAATTAATTTTACAATATTTCATTGTTGGACGTGAGGATGGCACAAGGCACTTTCGAAATTATTCTGTTTATGAACCTCAGGGGGGGAAAATTTCGATTAGTAGTTCCTGTTATTCATCGATTGAACAGAGTGAAGGAGGGATGTTTATGAGACCACCTGTTTTCCAATGTCCTGTTCTCAGCTTTTAGAAGGACCTATTACAAATCCTCAACCCTTTAGTATTATCGAAAAATAATTTTCAAATTTACTGTTAAGTTGAGACACTCAGTAGTTGGTTACATCAAATATCTATTTAGAGAGACATAGATCTCGTCCCCTCATGACTCAAGCACACAAAGAACAAGAACAACACCACGACTCCCCATTATGAGCCATGTTGTTGATGCTGATGTCCTTTAAAGTACCAAATTTCAGCTCTATTGGTTGAGAGGTTTGTGATCATTATATTAAAGGTCAGTGGGGCAGATCCCTTAAGTATTTTTATGGGTTTTTTGCTTGCGAATTTCATCTCCATCAGTCCAGTAGCAGATGCAAGATTTTTAAAATAAGTATTCTGAAGATTCGGGGGTGGGGCCCTAAATCAGTTCTTAACGGGAATAGGCTTGTGTTTATTCTGATATATTAGATATATTCCTACCGAATTTAACTTAAAAGGTCCGAACTAATGCTCATAAGATTGCCAGCAATAAAAGTAAATTAGGCACAGTCGGGTACGATTTTTTTTCAAATCTAGCCTTTTTGTACATTTGCAGAATAAGGGAAACCACTATGCAAAATTTCACCTTCTTAGACATTGTCGTTTTTTAGTTACAGTGATCACAATGTGAGCGAGTGAATGTGTCTGAAAAACATAGATTCAGATAATATGTTCACTATGTATACTTCTGTTATTTATTACCAATCTTCACTCAACGTTTTAATTGAGAAATACAACAGCTGATTACGGAATAAATATTCTTAAGTCATCAACTGGATCAGCATAAATAAATGCTTTGTCCATAACCATAAGATAGTATCCTGAAAATCCCGTGGGGTTTAGCCCTGAGGTGAATTCAAAATGTTGAAATAGCTTATAATCTTCTATCGTACGTATAGAGCACATATAAACAAAGTTTCATCTAAATCAAATCACCCGTTTCCCTGGGAAAAGCGAACAAATACGATCAAAACCGCGCAAAAACACGTTTTTGAGCGGAAGCCATTATTTGTTTGAAAAGGCATAATGTAGTTTAAAGTAGCCTAAAACCTTCTCACGAATGTATAAAACAAAGAAACAAAGATTCATCAAAGATGAATCAAAAGATTTATCAGTGCACTCGTTTTCCCGAGAATAGCGAACAAAAACGCTTTCTTGAGCGTTACCAAAGGACAGACAGACAGACAGAAATTGAAATAAGACTTTTTTTGGCTCCCCTAGGGTGTACAACGCGAAAATATGCAAAAATGTCATAATTACAAGCAATGTACAGACAAAACTTCAATTGTTTATGTAGATTTCATCTCTGTATACTTACGTAATTTATTACCAATCTTCACTCAACGTTATAATAACTACAACATCTGTTTATAGAACAGCTATTCTTAAGTCATCATCTGGCTTAATATAAATAAATTCTTTGTCCATAAGAATAACATAGGATCTTTAAACCCCGAGGGGCAGATTCCTAAGAAGATTTCCAAAAATCCAATTAACCTAAACCCTTCTAACGCATACATAGAACATAGAAAAAAAGTTTCATCGAAATCAGTGCGCCCGTTTCCTGGTAAAAAGCGAACAAAACGTGACCAAAATCGCACGAAATCACATTTTTTATCGGCCCCCATTATTTAAAAAAAGGCGTAATCCAGTTTAAAGTGGCCTAAAACCGTCTCACGTATGTATAGAACAAAGTAAAAAAGTTGCATCGATGTCAGTGCACCCGTTTTCCCGTGAAAAGCGAACAAAAACCCGTCCTTGAGCGTTACCGACAGATAGACAGACAGACAGATAGAAATTGAGATAAGACTTGTTTTGGCTTCCCGAGGGTGTAAAACGTGAAAATATGCAAAAATTTCATAATTCCAAGCAATGTACAGACAAAACTCCATTTATATTATATTATATATTATAATATATATATATATATATATTATATATTTTATATATATATATAATTTTGAACGACAACCCAAAATTTATTCAGGGGGTCACTTTAGGAACTTCTATGGTGGTCCCGGGCTTAAGTTTCACCGTGCGGGTCATGCTAATAGTCCACTTATAGGAAATTCACTAATGAATGTCCACAAGGAATATGTGGGAACTTTGAATACGTGGGGGAAAGCCCTATAGGATTTTTGCAACTAATTTATGCCGATATGTTACTCAGGTCTATCAGCCAAATATAAGCTCAATCAGTCCAGTGCAGGGGTTAGAGCTTGATTGAGCCACAAATATCTAAACAAACATACAAACTTACAAACGTTCACATTTATAATATTAAGGAGTAGTAGGATTATTTTGTATATTAACAAATTACTTTTGCTGGCAAATATGCATAACAACTAGCTCTCACCGCCGATAGTGAATACAAAATGATCTCGTTGCGCAGTAGCCAGTGGCCTTTAGCAGCCTGCCATCGAGTGTTCGGCGTGACAGGACAATATCCAGTCTCACCCACGGGACATTCAGGCTTGGGAACATCCGGGACCATTCAGGAGCACTCGGGAATCCCGGGATGGAGGCTGACAGACGTGGACCATCACATTGTACAGTAGATGTTATTAAAGATGATTTTCTATATTCCAAATGTTCATTATTTACCCATTAGTCATACTTATTCAATTGTTTAAAATGTACAGAATTAAAAACATGCTTTGCTCCTTTGGTTCTCAATTAATTCTATCCACAACTTAAAACTGAAACATATTTAACATCAAATTGTTTTTAAAACATGTACAAATTCAATGGATTGTATCTTAAGCTAAACAATCACATACCATCATATCATATCTAAATATTTAATTCCGTAAGCGAATCGGTCCCTACGAAATATCTCGAGCTAGGAAAAAGTTAAGTTTGGTTATGACGATTCATTTTAAAGCTTGACGCCAAGGACCAAGGATGGTGGGAAAAATATCAGAAATTTCAAAAATTACATGGGCTACGCCCCACTGGACTTCAAATATCCAATGATTTTCTTATGGAAACATCACTACAGTGTTTTTATTAACAAGGAAAATGAACTAATGATCAGCTGTGATTATCCACTTACACAAAAACCATATGTTAGGGGCTATAGCCCCTGTAAGCCACTAGTCTATATTATTAAAAGAATTTATTGATTTTTGTTCGGCGATTTTAAACCATTAAAACTAATATTTTTTATTCATGTTTAGTATCAATAAAAAGCTTTTACTCTCTAGATTTGCCTTTTGCAGGTTTGAATCTTCAGGGCTTCCCAACCCGGTCGGGAGCCCTACGGTTGGATCGTGTGTGGCGACGGCGCCCGAACAATTGTTGGGACGGACCAGATTCTCCAAACATTTGTTGGAAGTCTCGGCCGTAAACTTCTCTACCTTAAGGTAAATAAACCTGGTCCCAAAGCGGTCGGGACTGGCCAATTTGGATTGTGTGTGGCCGTTCCCAACCGGGTTGGTCCCGACATCGGTTTGCGAAAGATATATTACTTATTATTAATACTACTATGATTCATAATCATCTTGCCTTGTACATTTTGTTAATATTTAAATAATCTTTTAATGGAAATAATAATTATTTCCATTAAAAGAAGAATAAAATCCTAGTAGCGTAATTGAATTGCGGAAAGTACAGTCGGAATACTCAACTAAAAAGTATACCATTGTATAAAGACGTAATATCAATATTGAATCAGAACTCGCACAACTTATCGTAATGTCTTTACTTCGTTATATGCTGTATTCGTTTTACTGCTCGACTTATCTGAAATCTAACATTTTCTCACGTGAAAGTAAGTTATTGTAATGACTAGAGCCATATCATTTCCGTAAACCTTGATCCCGTCAGCCAGGTCACGTCTGCATAGCCGCCCTGCCGTTTGCCGTTTATGCCATTTAAATATTCAGATTTGTACAACGCCAGAAGTTCATTTGCATTAGATAAGTCAGTAAGTGATACTGCAATAGGGTATTGGACGGAAACAATCTATACATATTCAGACATTAAAGAGTTTTAAAATGTGCGTTTAGGGGTTCTAAAGTTTTATTTTCAGTGGTGCATACAGAAATAGTGTCACAACAAAATATGATGCAAAACAATAAAATACAATATAATGTCCGTATATATATCCCATTGTGCCTTTACGTTTTGACAATACAGCTAGGAAAGTAAAATATATATTATAATTCATTCCTTAAAATTAATAATTAAAGATATTCATTAATGCTACACCCCTAAGGGGTTCTTCCGGTAAGTTATCATACAAAAACCTAAATAAGAGCACTTGTCGGGATGTAAATAAAACTCTTAGCCGCAAAGCTAATGTCTTATGAAATGATTTTATAAAGAAGGAAAGAACATCTGAAGTTGAACATAGGCCAAGTTATATATAAACCACTTGTAACGATTGAATACACCATTCTTATAATATTGCATTACATATGCAATGCTGTAAACTCGACATTGAAAGCACGATTGTATCATGAATTATTACATTTTAATTCAGCTTATGAAAATTAACTGAAATTACCAGAAGTCCGTGTGTTCCTTGTGGAAATACAACTCGGGTCATCGCTTTTAAATAAATAGAGGTATATTTCAGTAATAACTGGTATTTAAATGGTAAAATAAATAATAAAACAGAGTGAACATAGTAAAAAATTAAAATCTCTATATAGGTTTAAACTAGCAAGAGATATCGAAGTATATTGCCTGAGCTTCGACCGCCACCAATGTCCCGGCGAATTGCACTTCAGCGGGAAGGGAGTCTCTGACACCCGCTTGCTTGTAGCGTATACGATGGGATTCAATGAACTGTTAACTATGACGATATAAGCTCCAATGTACAGAGGGCATAGAAATAGTCATCCATGTAAATCGCCGAAGCAGAAGAGGTAGTCGGAGATTTGGAGATTTTCCCCGCAAGGAAGCATAGGGCAAGTAAAAGATTTGAGGATTTTTCACTTCAAGGGATTACTTGGGCGAGTCAGAGATTTGGAGATTTGTCACTGCAAGGAAGCATAAGGCGGGTCAGAGATTTGGAGATTTTTCTCTGCAGGATACATAAGCCGAGTCAGAGATTTGGAGACTTGTCTCCGCAAGGAAGCACTACTTATAAGATGCGTTTCCACTCCGACACTTTGTCCCCACGAACTTGGACAAGTTCATCCGGGCACTTACTGCAATTGTTTAGTGTCTACTGTCTACCAAATTTTCCCACATTATTATATACTGCCCTATGCGCTAAGTTGACTCTACCTGTACTTGCTGATATCCCAGCCAAATTGCGCGACACCAATTTAAGCAATCCTTTATAATAATAGTGTATACAAGGCAACGTGTAACCACCTATTCCAAGTAAACTACTAAACATAGAGAGGCCAGGATAGTGTCAAAAGATTTCCCATAGGCCGAGGATGATGAAACAAATACGATATCGTAAATTTACTTAGTTATACGTTTGCTATCGGCAAAAAACACTGTTTTTTTACCTTTTTTCGACGTCCCCATGTATAAGGAACGTGTAACCACCTATTCCGAGCAAACAGAACGTAGAGAGGCCAGGTTGGTGTTAAAAGATTTCCTTTAGGCCCAGGATGATGAAAAAAATACGATATCCTACATTTATTTAGTTGTAAGATTGTAATTGGCAAAAAACACTGTTTTTCCCGTATTTTATTTCCAATCATTTGGTTTACTGAACCATGTGTTCCCTACTTTGCATCAAATTCAATACAACAGCTGAGTAAAGTTTTTTTTTTCTTATTTTTTATTTTGTCTATTTTATTTACAATCTGTTCAAAAAATATACAGAACAATAAGTAAATAGGATAGAGTGCGATTGACATGGGTTAGGCTCTATCCATTGACGGAGCTAACACTTAAACTTTACAAATGTTAATTGAATATTAAAAACGATTTGGCAGGTCCAAAACAGAGTGTCTCTTAAGTCTATACACTGATCCACTATTGTCCAGCAGATTTATAGCCAGATGGTTTGGATGGGCATCTAGTTTAGCTTGATAACTCTTGCTAAATCGGGTTATTTCTTCTCTTACTGTAGCAGTACGTGTATCACGGTGCAATACTTCATTGGTCACGTACCATGGAGCCTCCAGGATGTTGCGAATGACTTTTGACTGAAAACGTTGGATTATGTCAATATTAGAATTACTAGTGGTTCCCCATAGTTGGATTCCATAGGTCCAGACAGGTTTTAGTACTACTTTGTACACTAGTAATTTGTTTTTAGTTGATAATTTAGATTTTCTATTCAAGAGCCAGGACAATTTTCTGTACTTTAAATTTAGAGATAGTCGTTTGTTCCAAAGATGTGAGCGCCATGTTAGTCGTCGGTCAAGGTGCATCCCCAGATATTTCACTTCATTTGACTGGGGAATATTAACATTATTGAGAGTGACTGGGGGACAGTTGCCTATTCTGGTCGTAAATGTCACGTGAGCAGATTTGTTTTCATTAACTTTCACTCTCCAGCTTTTAAGCCACTCTGACAGATCATCCAGTTCTGATTGAAGTAAATGAGAAGCTGTTCTTGGGTCTTCGTGAGAGGCTAATATGGCCGTATCATCAGCGAAGGTTGCCACGGTGACGTTAGCATTTACAGGTATATCAGCTGTGAATAAGATGTAGAGGATGGGACCTAAAACGCTGCCTTGAGGAACCCCCGCTTCAATTTTGTGAAGTTGGGTATGGACTTCTTGAAGCTTAACTCTAAAGAAAAGAGTAAAGTTAAGATTATTTTTGTAAACAAGATTATTTTTGTAAACAAACCAGACAACTATTCCAAACTAATTTTTGGTTTTTGGATTGAAATATACAAGCAGTAAGGAACAGAAATTCAATGCTGAATGGGAATAAAGTTTATAATACTGTATAAAAGTGTCAGCAAATTTCATTTCAGTTTGATGTATTCTATATTTATTATTTATATATCAGCTTTTGTTTACTTTTACTCTTGCAGCGAAATTGGGTTTTATAACTGTTAATGGAACCAGAGTAGATGATTTTCCTTTGATAAATTCTGGGTCTCAGAAAATATGACAGCATGGTGGCATTCTAGCGATTCAGTGCTGGAATTGAAGTTTTTTAGGTAGTTGTTAAAGTTTTGTGTACAACCGAATCAAAAGCTTTTTTTAAACATCGATGATAGTTATTATCCCTAAAGTAGTACAGCGATTTGTGTATGAGTACATAAAAAACATGACTAAGACACAAAATCAAGTAAAAAATGGGAGGTAAACATGCGGAGGTCAAATTAACCACATAAGTTTTGTGAAGGTTAAGACGATTGATATAATCCAGTAAATTCAGTTTATATTTTTCAAGTTTAATATTCCGATTCAGTTTTGTTATCTAAAAATTTAGTTAGATTTCGATTTCATGTGCCGTATTGGATGAAACTGGATTAAAATCTGGTAAGAAATTTAATAACTCTGCAATGGTTAAGAAAACTAAGGACTATTGACCTATCCCATTAGCATTGAATACAATGTGAAATAGTTTTCCATACATTTTATAGCTAACTAGAAGTTCCTGTGCGCAACTTGCGCACTCCATTTTGAGAAGCGAAAATAGTAAATAGATAAATAGTAAACAAAACTAGTTATATGTAATCCTTATAACAGCTGTTTATTTAATTGAATTGAATTAAGAAAAACACATGTGACATAAACCTAATAAAACTCTCATCCATATGAATAACATGGGGACTTGGAAGTCCCATGGGGGCATGGGGCATGGGGCATGTGGCCTAAATCGAAAATCTAAAGCCCGTTTGGACACCTGCACTCCTAGAAAAACATACTTTTAGTGTATAATATTATGTGGGGGTAAATCATAAAACAAAAAAGCCTTATTATTTACAAAGTTTGCATGTAGCGTATAAATAATATAGATAGATAAATTATGTTTTTTTGTTGGTCTGTCTTTAGATAGTTTGTATGTTAGCAGATGAAATATAATTAAATGTTAGTAAATATGTAGACTGTATTTTTATCTTTAAAAAAAAAACATAAAAACATTGTAAGTAGTTAGGTTAATTTGTATTACAAATTTGAACCCAATGAACAAATCTTTAAACACTTAATAACATTTAACTGCAGATTTTAAGAAACAAAATTTGGCTTGAAGTGACACCAAAATGGGTTTTATTCAACATCCAAAACTTAACTAATAAAAAGGTTTAAACTAAACCCTTTTGGGCTATTGCATGCAGGCGTAAAATGTCTTTCATAAAAATACACTTTTTGAATTTAGATACGTTCAAATTAATATTTTAATATACATTATGTTGGGACTTTATTACAATAATATCTTTAAATTTTGCACGGTGGATTCCCATTTTATTACATGTAATTCAAAATTGGCTTTTAAAATATAAATTGTTAAGTCATTAAATTTATTTTATAACTACCGGTAGTGAACAATACTTCTTTAGTTTGCCTAAGCCCGTCATTTTTGACGGGCTAATAATAGCTAGTATATATATAAGCAATTTCTTTCATTCTAAACACTCTTAATATTACATTAGAACTGTTGACACCTGGGACAATGCTACTATACATCGACCAGGGCAATGGTGTCCTCAGAGCCACCGGTCCGTGGATACATGAGCCAGTATCTATCAGCTGCCCCCAGGCGCCACTGGGCCAGCTGCCGTCTGCCGGAGTAATTGCTTTATCACCACCCCTGCAATGGGGGAGTACAAAGCATCAGGTTCTGGGGCATACAAGGGATGACGAGAGTTGTGCCCAGGTCTGGAGCCTCCCCGATATGTCGGCGGTGATTTGGGGGGTTGATTTCGCCTTGGTATTGACAGAGCTAGGGGAAGTTGAAATAAAATAAAAATAAGTATCCATACAAATCATGTTTCTTTCAAATATAAAAAGGTTTTGCCTTTAGCTATGTTTTCAACCTAGACCTAGAGTGCATGAAAAAGTATAAGAAATTGTACATTTAGGGAGTTTTGGTTTTGTAATTATTTAAATATTTATAATTAACGATGTGCAAACAAGGTGATTTCGAAATCTGCCAACAAAATTTGCAGCTGATTTATCTCTTAGAATAAAGACATAGTTCCTATTTTCTATGAGTTCTAAAGTAGGCATATTCGGGTTGCCTTGTGTCGTGGTCTTACTGGAGTGATGGTAGGATTACGTTTTTGTGAAAACAGTGCAATACCATGTTAGTACTTGCGGTTGGCTCTCTCGCTCGTTAATTCTGAGACGAGACCTGATCAGCTGACTAAGTACATGTTGGGGAATCAAACCTTTGAGCATTCTATGATAAAATATTGAATGCACTTGGATAAGCCTAAATTGCTAAAATAGTATCGTATCTAAACTGTTTTATGACGGAATATAAAAATGAGCTCTATATACGTTCACTGCTAAGCTTTAACACCATGTAGTTTTGACGTTTAGAGATATAAACTGCAGGAGTAAATTAATCAACGAGAAAATCAAACAGAAACTTAAATATTTAAGTAAGATTACTAGCCTTTAAAGTTACCCAATGATATTTTTATAGAATAAATGTTGTACTGGACTAGTAAATTACATCAGAATATATTTTATCAACATTTATTTCATTTAAATTATTATAATAAATATTTCTTACTGTCACTTTATTGTTTAAATTCACTGAATTATATTTTATGTCTTCGAGATAGTCATAGGGGGTGAAATATAGGATATAGGATGTACAGTAGAAGTCCGATTATCCGAGGTCCGATTATCCGAGCCGCCGGGTTAACCGAGGCAAATACAGTACTGTATATAGGAAATAAATCGTAAATAAATAAATAATCGTAAATCGATTGAAAAATGTAGCGGCTGTGGTTGCTAGGTCGAGTATTACAAGCTACTCCTATTGGTTGTTGCTAGGACCAATAGTCTTATCGGTCGACTGTGTTCGCGTTAGAGATGGGAATTATCGTTGTTTTCCGGCAACGGTTGTAACGACAACGCAGCTATCCAATAACGTGTTGCAGCAACCTGTTATTTAAATAACGATTGCCAACTCTAATAACGGGTGTAGAAACGTTATTAGAATAACAGGGAGTTCTCCGCAACGTGTTGCCGCGATAACGTTGCCACGGCCGCAACACTGTTATTCATCCTGTTATGTTAAATAACACCCATCTTTAGTTCGCAGTTCGCGCCATTGTCTCAGTCTACGACGAACTGATTAACCATGCGCTTCAGTCCCGTTTTCAAGCAGTGTGTTGTTTCACAAATATGAGTGGTAAACGTAAAAGAGTTGTGGTTTCTTTGGAAACAAAATATAATGCAATTAAGAGATTGGATAAAGGGGAGAGTATTAAAAAAGTTTATTTAATCATAAATCACATATTACTGTATTAATAAACCGTATTCTCCAGTTTCAATACGATTTTTGTCTAATTATAACCTATAATTTTTACCGCCGTGTTATCCGAGTTTTTGATTATCCGAGGTAGTCTCGGTCCCGTTTAGCTCGGATAATCGGACTTCTACTGTATATAATTAGTCCAGTCAAAATAATACTTGACCTCAGACAAATTGCTTCAGAAACGTTTTTAATGGAATTTATATAAAAAAATTTTGTATTTTAACATATTCAAAATCCGACAAAATCTGACCATGGGAAACCCCCTAAATCTTGGATTGAAAATGGCGGCTCTTTCCTGTAAATATGAATAGCAAGTCGATAAATAAGTCGCTCCGTAGTTACACATATATTACAAACAGACACTTTGAAAGTTTAAGAAAGAGAAATTTAATAACTTTACCAAAAAAATGATGAAAACAACTTGGTAAACCTTGATCCAATTTGAATAACTATATCGTACTACAGGTTTTAGCCATTTTACTATTTTTCAGTGACGTCCCTCATAGGAAGTTCTAAAAACGTTGGCTAACAGCCAACTAATAATGACAGATGAAATTACCCTAATGGAAATTACTTTAACGATAGTAACCACTGTTGTTAAAACTGTCTTCATAAAAATGATCACTTGGTTGTAGTTAAAAAATTGAGTTTATATTATTTACTTATTTTACTTGCTTTAATTTAATTTAATTATTTTCTAATATTAATTTGAAAGTAAACCCAGAAAAAAGTAATTATATTAACTTTAATGCATGTTCAAAATTTGACTGTGGTCCGAATGTGATGATAGGAGATACTCTAGATGAGGCCGACTGTATTAAGTTCCTCGGAATAAACTTTGATAGAGGGTTGACTTGGAACTATCACATCGACTATGTTTGTTCCAAAGTTCTGTAATGAGAAAATATTGGTAACAGCGTACTATATGGTCTAGTATTTTCTCACTTGTCATATGGCATCCACAGTTTGGAGACAAAGTACGGAAACAGAATGTAAAAGGTTATTAATTTTACAAAATAAGGCTTTGCGGGTAATATTTGAATTAAAAAGGTCTCAATCTTGCAGAGACATCTCCAGGAGGATGGATTTACTTACTCTTCCTTCTATTTACATTTTAGAAACCACGCTTGTTGCACTTATAAATGTAAATTTAAAATACCCCCGTCGCAGCAAACCTGCGTATCAGCGAATTTCCAATGTTTAATATATTTCTTAATACCACATAAAGCCGCATACCAAGTTTCATTAAAATATATTCACAAATAAGCGATATATACAATTTTAATTATTCTCCATAAGAATAACGTTGGGGATGAGTACGCAGGTTGTTTTTTTTTTTTTTTTTTTGCGGATTAGGAAACCCCAGCTTTGCTGCTAGTCACCCCAGGTTTGCTGCAAGAAGAAACACAAAATAATGGGTTTTTATGTAAATTATCAATAGAACTCATCAAAGTGAAGTCACAAACCAAGTTTCATCCATATACATTCATAAATAAGCGATATATAAAATTTTAATTATTCTCCATAAAAATAACATGGGGACCGAGTACCTAGGTTTGCTGCCACGGGAACCATACGCGAAAAGTTTTTTGTGTGCAAACAACTACAAACAACAACCGGATGAAGCCATATACCAAGTTTCGTCAGTGTATGTTAATAAATAAGCGAGATATAAAATTTTGATTTTTCTCCATAGGAATATCATTAGACAACATACTGTGTTTCGCACTTTCAATATCTCACTAACCAATTGACGTAGCGTAATGATCAAAATACCAAATTTTTTAAGCTGAATTCAATGGTATGAATTAAAATTTGATTTAATTACAAATTTAATGTGAAAATCCCAAAAATACCCATTTTTGGGGTACAACCCCCCCCCACCAAAACCCCCCTTCGGATTGTGCGATTCGTTTGGTTTTCGAACTAGTGCAAATAAATGGTGCTATCCACATTTGTAGAAAATTGTATTAAGATCGGACCTTTTTTACGAGAGTTATCGTGCTTACGGACATATATATATATATATATATATACATATATACAAATTTGAACGAATGGTGTTTTTTGGCATCTGGGGACCTCAAAACAAAAAGTTATCATGGTCTCGGGCTTAAGTCTTACCATGAGACCCATGGTAGTAGCTTCTTCCCTATAGGGGGAATTCGCTAAAAGGATGTGACATAATTATAATACAAGATAAGATTAATAGTTCAGGCCAACGCAACATAGGCTAAATATATTTCAAAATTTACCGTCCGAATCTAGGTCTACATTCCTCAACAGATTACCGCCAATTTTAAAAACTGAACAAAAATTTACGATCTTTAAAAAATAAACTATGGCAATTTTTAACATCAAATGGCAACAGTGTTACATTGTTGATGAATTTATCGACCATTGTTAAAATTATAGAACAGAATGTAAAAGGTTGTTAATTTTACAAAAGAAGGCTTTGCAGGTAATGTTTAAATTAAAAAGGTCTCAATCTTGCAGAGACATCTTCAGGAGGATGGATTTACTTACTCTTCCTTCTATTTACATTTCAGAAACCACGCTTGTTGCACGTTAAAACACGCTTGTTGCACGTTTTTTTCTGATTTTGGCCATTAATAAATAGCTCCATTTATATTAATTAAAAATTTACCAATAACAATAGAAGTTAAACTAGGTTATCATTATCTTTATTATTCTTTTATTTATTTAAAATTTTATTTAGTAACTAGCTGGCCCGACAGACGTTGTCCTGTCCTAATGTTATTGAATTTGTTTTATGTCAAATAACAGTTCATTTTCAAGATGAGCTCGTTCGCTGCGCTCACTCGCCTATTTTTAATCGATAAAAGAGTTTGAATTGCCATTCAAGTAGATTTGTTATTTCTGTAATGAACATATGGCTATGCCTTTCAAGTATGTTTAGATATAATCGTTGTTAACAGCTGTTTGGTGTAACTAACTGAACTTTGATGAAATCAATGGGGACTTTGAAGGCCAGTGGGACAGAGCCCTTAGGTCGGATTATAAAAAGTTCTTTTCTTTTATAAAAACCTTGTCCTGACATTAACGAACACAACAAAAAAATTATTGAATTTTGTACACTCATTCTCAAGTTATGGTGTAACCAAGAGAAATAGGGATTCATCATCGTATATATTATTTCTCTAGCCGTGTTTTCTGTCAGCCCGCGAGATCTTCCTTATTGCTTTATCAAATTCCATGATTTACCCCTCATTTTAAAGCTTATCGTGCCGACTATTGACGAAAAAAGACCCACGGTCTAAAAATGTACAGTTTATCGGAAATTTGGATAATATGAAAGATAAATAAAGGGAATAGTTTGTTTTGACAGGAGCGAAAATGTAAACAAAAGAACATCTGATCAGCTGACAAGATTTGATTCGCATTGCGGGATTCCGCACGGGTCGACTAGTTTGTATATATTAAGATTGTAATATTTGTAAAAAATTATCCTACAAATTGTATTTTATAATTAATTTAGTTTCTACCGACTGTGAAAAGTTGTAATGGTAATAAAATGAATTTGAATTTGAATGTAAAGGTTTGAACGCACAATGACCTAATTATAAAGCTACTCATTTGAATCATCATAGTAAATGTCTTAAATAACTGATATGTTGTCACACACACCCATTAATCTAACACTCCCTTGGAGGTAATACTACCTCCAAGAACACTCCTCGCAAAACGCTGCAAACGACAAGCCATTTTGTTTATATCCGCATCACTTTGTTGTGCATTTCGAGTTACAGGGACAATGAGTTATTTTCTACAGCCATGCTGACGCTAGTGGCATGATGCTAGTGCCTTAATGAACCAATGCCATTCTGCAGCATATAGATACGTTTTTTCGACCTCAAAACACTTACCTGATAGTTGCTACGGTTTATATTGATTAATTTAATCAATGTTGTAATTCGATTTATTACAAATTCTCTTAAGATATTGTAATTAAAACTGTGACTGGTTGCCATTTTTGGCTGGATTGTCCGTTTAAGGTCAGGTTCGTGGCAATGAGTTTTCCTAACCAAGACGTTAAAAATGAGCTATATGTTGGCCTACGCTTACACTAAAACTTTCACGACTTCCTATGAGGGACGTCACGGAAAAATAGTAAAATGGCTAAAACCTGTAGTAAAATATAGTTATTCAAATTGGATTAAGGTCTACCAAGATTTTAGTGTCTGTCAGTAATATATATAAAACTATGGAGCGACTTATTTATCGACTGCTATACATATTGTTTAGGAAATGGCCGCCATTTTCAATCCAAGATTTAGGGGTTTTCCCATGGTCGGATATTGTCGGATTTTGGATATGTTAAAAATAAATAATTTTTGGATATAAATTCCATCAAAAACGCTTCTGAAGCAATTTGTCTGAGATTGATAGTTTTTTTTGTCGTAGTTTGACTGGACTAACTATTATACAGGAAACCAGCTGGTCTGTAATTATTTGAACTGAACAAATTTATATCCTAAAACCTAAACTAAAGATACATTCCGATTAAAAATATAGGCTAGCGTATCTTTAAGAGAGAGCTCCAGTCACGAAACAAGTGGCTTTTCTATACGTAACCCCCTAAGGCCAAGCCTATCCCTACTCAACGGAATATTGAATATCGTTGATTTGTGGCTCATTTTAAAGAAATATAAGCGATTTCAGTGAGCAAAATCTTGATATTACTAAAAATAACCGTTCTGAAATTCAAAAATACTCAGTATTTACGATTTGTTATGTTATGGGTGAACTATTTGTGATATCGGAATTCTGATGCTCACTGACATCGCTAGTTAGTAGTGAATTTCCTATGGAAAGTGAAATATTAGCATGCTCCGCACGGTGAAACTTAAGCCCGGGACCCCCTGAACACGTTTTGGGGGGTCGTTTAAAATGTTATATATGTGTGTGTGTGTGTGTGTGTGTGTGTGTGTGTGTGTGTGTGTGTGTGTGTGTGTGTTTGCACTCTAGCGGTCGTATTCTTTGTCCGATTTACTTCAAATTTTGTAGCGACATTCCTTTTTGTAATCAGTTGGACAAGTTCGTTGGGCAAAACAATCGGAAAACTCTAACCCCCTTTTATGAGGATTTTGAATTTTGAAATTTGCGTTTGTGGGCCCAAAAAGTGTCAGAAAAGCCCTAAATGTAAGATTAATGGATAGTAGGTTATAGAACGTAAAAGGGCGAAAATGTTTAGCCCTCCCTCATCATTCTAGCACTAATATGGAATAAGTTATTCAAGAAAATTAAAATTGAGTAAACACAGTACGTTGTTTTATGGGGATTTTACATTGGAAAAGGCTGTTTTTCATATCTTGATGTAGTTGTATCACTCTTAATACCCCCAAACCGATTTTTGATCCTGATGGTACATCCTCCTAAGCTTACAATGCACAACATTGCCATCTCAGTACTGCATTTAAATAGAACCAGGGGCATCAGAACAGCCAAAAAACGTTTTTTGTTCTTTCAAATTAACTAACGGGTTCGGACAATTCGTTAAGGAGAGACAGAATTTGAAAGGTAACATTGCAACATGTAAAATATTATAAATTCTAAATTCATAAACGGAGACATAATTTACGCTCCTTTACAGTAATCGTTATTTGTATATTAATCAAAGGCAGCCTGGGTTGAAATGCATAAATCGCCTACTATTTCTGTTCGCCTTTTGAAAATATTGTTGAACATTACTCCATTACCATTTTCGCATTGCGGATATTGATTTCTACAGTTGTTTGGTATATTTTAAATCACAAACATTTGTCCATTTTATTTCGCCATCAGTGCATTTACTACGTTACAAATTGTTCGGAACTCCAATTTATTTCCTTTCCTTATTCCGTGCGATAATTAACTTTCTTGCGTTCCAAGAAAGTCATTTATACTGGAGTTTGGAAATCCCAAAAGTCGTGTTTTGTAGTTTACAAGCCCAGTTATAGGGCGGCGCCTGCAAGCGCTATTGACTGCGGCACGTTCGGGACCAAAATACCGACGTTGCCCTTTAGCGGGACAACGGGGTGGCAATCACCACAGCCTGCCTCCAGGTTAGTGATATCGGAAACTATTACTTTTCAAAATCGAAAACACCGTATTCGAATATTTGTAATTTAATTTTCGATTTTAGTTATTTGTTTGTGTGTATTTGTATTTGAATCCATCAATGATACCTACCGTCAGTTTGAGAACATTGTTCTATATTTTCTTGTATTATTCTTGTTATTTTACTGAATTTTAAGAAAAACTGTTAAAATAAATTTATTTAATGCGTTGACATGGTTTATTAACCTTTTGTTCCAAAAATGTTGTTTATAATGCTTGGAATTTGTATGGTAGCAAGTAATTTGTAAAATATATAGCATACCCCGTAAAAACTATTTTATCATGCTAAATATGGTTCGCAAGTGTTACAAAATAGTTAACAATCTAGCCGCAGAATGGTGCTCGGCTATTTAAATGTACAATTGTTACGTATTTTTTCCACAATAACTCTGAAGATCAAGCCATAATTTTGTGAGACTCAATATTACTGCATATCTTTTAGAATAGTTGTACACTTAAAAATTAGTTTTTTGCTGTTATCAATCACGTTTGTAATTAATACAACACTAAAAAATTCTGCTTTTGGGCATTAAATATCTGTTATGATAACGTTAATTACCTTTATTAGATCGTTTACTATGTATTTACAGATTACAGGATGGCTGTAATTTAAAAAAGTATTTGGTAGTAACAACGTACTGTAATACATATCAATAATGTATACAACTATATCCGTTATATAATTATAAATATATCAGTTTATTCGAATACGTACTCGTACTCCAGACAACGAAAGTTGAACAGTTTTTACCAGAAGTAACAATGACGCTTGGTTAAAAACATTTGTATAACATTGTTGGTTTACACGTAATTTTTGGTTCATTATTTATAATAATTTCAATATTAGACCTACGAATTAAAAAACTGCATACGTCTAAGAATCGCATTTGTTTAGTTTAAATACTTTTTTTCAAACTAAAATGATTTTAAAATAAATTATTGAGGGAGAACTAATGATGTTTATACATCAAGAAATAGTTTTGTTTATCAGTTTGTCATCATGGAAACAATCAGTATACAAATAAAGGATAATTTATGTAAGTGTGCTACCTGATATATTTAAAAAGTTAAAAGGCATCTTCCCTGGACTTTTTGATTTTGTATTACTTATTACTTGTGATGTTTAAATTTTGCTACTCAGAAACTTTCCCAATATAGTGGTCAACTTAATTTTATACACAAATCCCAACCTGTTATCTTTATTTTCTAAATTAGGCACAATGCACAGACAAATTAACGAACTCTATAGGATACCTTTGGTTTTATATTAATTAGTGTTCTTGAAAATTTGGTATAGTCAGTAATTGTTGTTCAACAAGGCGGCCAACTTGTTATGTTTTAACAACTTTTATGGTGGTTTAGAATTTTAGTTTTGAGCAGTTTTTACTTAAAAATTAAATTAATTTTCTAACGGTATGAAAATTAAACTTAGGTTGTCCTTAACAAATCAAATCTTTATTTGCAGAGCAGTATTTGATGAAATGTGAACAATATGTATATAGATCATTAAAGTTCCTTTTATCAGCCTGCACAGTGGATGGTCTCTAAAAATTGTTTCACTTATTCTGATATAATTGTGATATAATTTATTCCAAAGTTATATTTATAATCCACTAAATTTAACAAAAAACACCAAAGTATAAGCATGTTTTAAGATTACGTCTAGATATTCTAAAAACACCATACAAAGTGGGGGTAGGTATTTCAAATATTGGATTGGCCGCCATTTTGGAAATATTTTTGACAAAATCAAATTTCCGAAATTACCAAATAATTCATCTACGTAAGGCACATCACTGGTGATAGGATTAGCGTCTTGGACACGGGTTCAACTCCCGGGATGTCCAAACGAATTTGAGGGGCTTAGACCGCTTTCCCTTACAAGTATTTTAAGTGTACTCTGAACGAAAATGCCGCTGGCGATGAATAAAAATACAAAATCCTAAGTTCAGAGGAGTTGTAATTTAACTTATTATTTTAATATTTCGCAATACTTTTAAAATAAAACATTTTGATATTGTATTAATCATCTTTGAATACGGTTTTACAAATATAAATGCGTACTGAAATACCAATACAAAAATATGCAATGCCTTGTGGATTGAAATAAGTCAAAATCCCTCAGTAATATCAGCGAAAGAATAATCTTAACTGGAGTGGTAACAGTAATTCAATCGTCAACATCGGAATGTCCAGAAAACGCTGCCTCAAACTTCATCATTTTATTCTACAGGCAATCGAGTTTAAATTTGAAAACAGATTCTTGAGTATTATGACATTGTTTGATACGTGTGACAACCAAACAAGAGACGATAGCCGATAGTGAGACGATAGTGTTTAAGAACACTACACATTAGTTTAGTCTTGTAGGATGTCATGTATTGTACTGTATCTTGTTTAAGTTTGTATACAATTTAAGGGTGAAATCGCTGGGGTTTTAGTTTTAATTTTCAAGTCAAGGATGGCGGAGAAAAATTGCGTTTTCGATGCTGAAAACTAAGACTGCCTCAGATGACGTTGGTTGTATTCATAAATTGATTCTTTTTAAAACAGCTATTTAAGAAAACAACCCGTATTTAACTAAACCCCGACAAATTTAAACTCAGTGGAAAATGTAACAAATTTATCTATTTACTAAAAGAATAAGCCGGTTTCTGTGCAGAGGAAAGTATCGGAACTATCGTGTATTAAATGGTTAGTTATGAGTTGTTTGAAAGCCCTTACTTTCTATATAGACGTGCTTTTTGAGGGTCTCAAGTTAACGCCTGAAGTTCAGTTTTGGCCGATTGAAGCTGATTTCAGTGTAATTCTCTCGTGAATGTATAATCAATATAAATAAAGAACAAGTCTATTTTTGTATTTATTTATTTATCATTCCAACGGCAATACACCAATTTACATTTCGAAACATTATGATGTCTATTCCTTTTGCAGTTCTGTGTTACAATTCTAAATCAAATATAGGTTGAAGACCTGGCTAGTAGATGTGCTATTGACATTTTTACACTTTTTCATTTCCTTCTGCACTCAGAGGAGGTCTTTAAAGGATCATTGTTACCTTTGTCGTACATTTTCCAAACAACTGCTTTTCTTTTTACTCTCTAATATTGTGTACACACTCTATGAGTAAGTAAGTACTCGAACAATTAAATACATAGAATAGCTTTATTTTCATTAATATTTAAATACCCTGTTCATTTAGATCAGTACCTAAACCAATTCAAACTCATGTGTCGAACATTGTCTACAGTAACCTTCGCCTATAGACCTACCAGCATCACGCTTTTCGCCCACCTTCATCACCTCGACTTCCTCGTGATACACTCATACCCCTGAGCCTCCCCCTATATAGCAGCCCCTGCCACCACGCCGTACTCCACACACCGGCGCTGGAGGGGGCGCCGCCACAGTGGCTGGCCTACAGTCGGACTAGCGCCCAGCAGCTAACAGCCAGTGTCGTGTGGCTGTTCACGTGCCAGTTCGTGAGTGCGCGTGCCAGTGACATGTTTACATTCTGTTGCTCTTGCCAGTGACAAGGTACCATTCGCCACCATGGAACACTTTGGCCAACACACAGGATTTGATTTCCGGAAGTAAAAGTGAGTTTTTGGTTAATTTGATTATTCTGTTGAAAGAGTTAAGGGTATTAAGGTTAGTTGTGGGGGTTTAGTGTTGCTGCAGTACACGATTTGAAGAAACATGTTTTTCAGTTATTCTTTTAATTACGCGGCATACATTTGAGTTATATTAAATTATATTTTACAATAAATGTTTAATTTGTTCATTTTTAATTCACGTTATGATTCAGTATTATGGGGTTTAGATAAATGATTGTAATTATCAGTATATACAAATTGTATGTACAAAATTATACCACAGAATTGGTTGATAATATTTGCATCTTCCTTTTTAAACAGTAAATACATACTTTAGATTGTGAAGAAATAGAGAACTTAATACTAGATAATGTTAATTTCGGCGGCTTCGATTAATTCCTAGGAACGTTGGCAACAATCTTTTTAGCGCCACAATACTGTGCTTAACGTTAATCAACTGTATTCAACAAACTAGTCCGCAGTACTTTAAATATAAGGTCTAATATTTAAAAAGTGATTATGAGTATATATTTATAATAATGAAACGGCCCTATTGTACTGGATAAATATAACGTTTTTTTTATAAAACATCATTCAACGTATAAGTAAGTAACAATAAGTAAGTGACAATAAGTAACTTTTAAGTGTGAATTATTTGCATTGCAATCGTTTAAAAAAATTGTATAATAACACCGGTTTAAAGCCACGTCCAAATACTTCTCAAAGATATCTAGTACTTTTCCATCGCTGGTGATTCCAAGTTGAACAACTTTATTAAAGTTTCATCTTATTGTGCCCACTGCGTATTTCCTTGTAGAGGGACGCTGTCGTCTTAGTGATTTATGTATTTGACGCAGGCTCATAAATAAAATTTAGTTTTATCAACGAGTCATTCTATTTTAGCTATACGACAAGTTAAGTAACGCTAGCGATATATATTTTGCTTAAATCTATAGTGGAGTTGTATTTATTTATATCTCTCTTGTATTATATTGAAAGTAACCATATCGTTTAACAATACATATTGTCTTAATTTCCACTAGTGGACACCGTTTTGAAAAAATCTCTAATAATAAAAAAATAAATTGTTCCTACAACTATAACTAGGTACCTCAAAACTAAGCGAATGATGATTATTTAGTTGTTGAAAACGTTAATATGTTTCATAGCGTTATTTTTGCTATTAAACTAATCTAAATAGTCTAGCTCTAAAACTAAACTTAGTTAGTAAAAGATGTGTTTTGCTAAAGAATTAACATAATATGAATTGTAATATTTATAATGCAAGTCACATGTATTATATAGATATTTGATTAAAATAAAAATAATAATCTCACTTTTGTCGACATGTTGTCAGTGGAGACTTATTTGGAAATGCATCATAATCTCTTTTAAATTTAACCTGTTACAAATCTTTTATAGAATAATCTTTAATCAAAATAATAACTTGTGGCTTTGTTATGCTTAATTGCTACAGGTTTACTGATTATTTTTAACCGTGTTTTTGGTTGTTGTATATTTATCAATTGTGCTGGTTGTATTAACAAAACTCTTATGGGAAAAAATAATACTGTATGCTATATTTTGTTCAATATCAACTGTGTTCTACTTAAATTAAAATGTTTAAAGGGATAGGGGCCTATCAATAATTTAAATCATATAAATAAACTGTGAGACGCACGTTTTTACTTCTGCTATGCTCATATAAGTGAGTTCTTAATTTAATTAGATACAACGATGGAAGATACAACTTTTCTGAGTACAGTTCAGGCCCAGGTTGTATCTCAAACTGATGCAGCAAAGTTTAGCGAATTTGATTACTGTCGTAATAGTTCAAATTTAAAATTATTAATACTTTGTTTTTATAGATTTAAAACTTCATAGCGGCCTGCCATTGTTTAAAACGATTTACAAATAATCAATTTTAAAAAGGCTTTTGGTTGGTTAGTAAAACAATAATCTATATTAAGGTTACCAAGGTTCTGTTTAAATTTATGTTTGGGCTTTATTACCTTGATAAACCTGGTTAAAATATCTAACAAGTTAAATATATATATATATATATATATATATATATATATATATATATATATATATTAATTTATCATTATAATACATAATTTATTTAAAATACATCAAGAGAATGGCATATCGCTTTTATAAAAACAACATTCGGATATCCAGTAATATCGTAATCCGACAAAAATCCGTATCATCAATAAAATATGTTGTTTTACATCATCTAGAATATCCAATGAACTATAGAAAGAGTGGCGCAAACCTCACTGTAATACAACATCTGACCAGATCTTAATAACGAATAGGATAGAATACCGGTCGGTTCCATGAGTATATGGTTTCAGTTCAGTTATTTATAAAGAAAACGGAGATAATTTATGAATGTTAATGCGTGTTTATGAAATATGACGTTTATGGTCGCTCAAGTAGCGATCATCTCATCTTTATCTTTTGCCAAAGTTAAATATATCTCCAGTGGCGTAACTGCCGGGCCCGCGGTGCGGAGGGCCCACAGGCCTAGGGGGCCCGCGAGCCGAGGTAAAAGCTCTGGCAGGCCCGCATTTTGGGATGAAATTGTTATATTTAAGTTTGATAAATGTTAATAACTTTAGCCATTCTGAATTTGTTATACTATGCCGTTCGCTGTATAAGTCGTCTGAAAAAACAGCAGTGTTCATTTTGCTGCCCACAACTTAAACTTTGTTTTAGAATATAATATTTCAAATATTCAAGAAAATAGTTCAACAGTTGTGTTTTTTTATTCAAAGTATTAAAAGGTGGGTCGTTTTAAGTTCAACTACTTACACTTTGGAAAAAAACGTTGCTCAACACGCTGGTCATCTTGGATTGATTCTTTGAAACTGTACGATTATGTTACATGGGGGCCCTAAAAAAAGTTTGCTGGGAGGGGGGGGGGCAAAAATCAGTTACGCCACTGTATAGCTCTGAGCTTGCCGATTAAAACACGATGCTTCTATCAAATGTCGACAAAACGGCTACATTTTAAATGCTTTAAACTAAACTGTTGATTCAATCATTCTGGATTCTTTACGTTTGTTATGTTTTTCATCGAAAGGCTTCCCGGTTTAAGAATGTCGTAGTTACATTTTTCACTTTGTTTTTCTCAATAGTCGGTATTAGCGAAACTAAAACAGGTTGTTTAACCACAAAATAGATGTTGGCAATATCGAGTATAACCGTAACATTCGATCGTGTTTTTCTGCTTTATCGGTTATCTTGCTAGTTGTAAATGCGTATCAGTGCGGTTAATTTTACATTTGCTGATATGACAAAACACGAGTTGTCCCTACAATATCTCCGAGATTTATACCGGGGTTTTTCCAAATGATGATTAATATAGGGCAATTACAAAATCTTCTTCAGCGTGTCTCTATTTAATTGCATTCTAAAGTACTTATAGTCCGGTCTTTAAGTGTATTTTTATACGATTTTTTAAAAATTAGGTATGAGTAGCTTTTTTAAAATATTTTTGTTTTAGCATTGCAGAATTACATTTCACGGAACACACATTTTAGAGTTGCGAATTCTTCATGCTACATAACAGGCGTTATAAACAAAATTTGTGGACTTTCATATTTGCAGGAGTTTCAAACAGTTTTTTTTACTCACTTGTATATTTGAACAATTTAACCAAACTAATTCAAAAAATACCTTGCCTGGTCCTACAATTTGCCTGCCCTCATATATTTCATAAACCCCGACCAGCTACCTATACGATACATAAACTTATACATATTAACTAAAAATTAAATAGTTTGTAGGATATCGATAAAATGTACATGGTATATAACATAACTAAATTCAATATATTTGGCTATACTTATTTATGTATGTACTTTTCATTAACGTAATCAAATCATTAAAAAAACTAAGCTAGTGGGTACAGATAAATTCACTTTACAAAAACCGTTTCAGTTAATTAAATTATTTATATATTTAATTTCACTACTTAGTTTGTACTTTATGATATTTTACTAGCGTAAATAAGTAACAAAGTTGGCGGATTCAACTCTCTTAGGTTACAATAGATTTATTATCCTATAGGCTAGTTGTTTTATTATATTATATATAGATTAAATTACAACACATATTATTTACTACAATATCAGAACTCTAGACTGTCAATCCAGTGTAATTACTTTTAGAACAAGTCAGGTTAAAGTGTTATTATAAATACAGTATTCGTGCATTTCCTGATACCGATAGTATACACTTCCTTTTCAACAAGTAAAGAATACAAATTAACTAAGTGTTAAATGATATCAAACATTAAGAATTTTATTTATTGTCCATATATGGAACTGTGCATATATGGATATATGTGTTTTGTTGAAAACACAAAACCTCAATTTAAATATTAACAACTGTTTGCTCTCAGACCAGAATACAATTTGTGATGTCTTAAACAATTATTTTGCTGATTTAGTTGATAACAGTGTTATTCCTAACTTAGACTTGCCAGTAAAAATTAATCGTGTAACATCAGAGAACAAACCCTCTCATTGTACTTTTAGACCAGAGCCTGTTGACGAGAAGGAAGTGCGCAAATTGATTAGTAATCTTACAAATTCTCATAGTACTGGGTATGATGAGATTCCTGTGGCACTTCTAAAACAAGACAATTCTGTTTTATGTAAACCATTAACTCACATAATAAATTCATCATTTGTGTCAGGGATATTTCCTGATAAACTTAAGATTTCAAAATTAAAACCGCTGTTCAAAAATGAAGATAAATGTGAAATAAAAAATTATGCGCCAATTGCCCTCCTCCCAACAATATCGAAAATATTTGAAAAGGCAATGTATAACCGACTGATTGAGTTCTTGGAAAATAATAGTCTTTTAGAAGGCTGCCAACATGGTTTCCGACGTGGAAGATCAGTTTTAACAGCAGCTACAGAATTCACCGAGTCGTCCATTATTGATAGTTTAGACAGTAACCAAAAAGTGGTAGGTGTATTTATGGATATCACCAAAGAGGGTCATGACATACTCCTATCAACATTATCCAATCTTAGTGTTCGTAAAAATACACTTGGTTGGTTTAAAACTTATCTTCATAATAGAAAACAATTTTTTGAAATAGTTGATTATAATAGACAAAATTTTAAAATATCTCATCAATAAAAAATCAGAAGAATAAAACATGGAGTGCCACAGGGGTCTATCCTTGGCCCTCTTCTGTTTATTTGCTACACAAGGAATTTACCAAAACTGTCTAGCGGTAGCCAATTATATCTCTATGCCGATGATGCGAATCTCAAAATAGCAGCTCCTTCAGAAAAAGAATTAGAATTGGCATCTGAAGTTGATTTGAATGTTTTATCAGAATATTTCAATGACCGGCAGTTGTTACTGAATCCTGTCAAGACTAATTTCATCACATTCAGGACTCACCAGACAACAATTCCCATCAATCCAACAATTGAGATTAGTAATAAAACAATAAAAGTAGATTACATCAAATTTTTGGGACTCGAAATAGATAGAAACCTTTCATGGAACTTACATGCTGGAAAAGTTATCTCCAAAATCTCGTCCGGAATATATGCATTATCAATATTAAAATTTGTTTATATTAATTCTTTAAAACAATTTATTATTCATATATTCATTCAGTTATTTATTTTTGTATATCCCTCTATGGGGCTACATCTATGAGCAATCTAAATACTATTTTAAAATTACAAAAGAAAGCCATACGTATAATTCTTAACCATAAGCCGAAAACTTCAGTAAAAGAACATTTTAGATCTCTGAATATAATGACAGTTTATGGGATGTATGTTTTTGGAACTATTTTGTCAGTAAAATCTAGATCAGAACATTTAAAATTAATGGGAGATAACCATAATTATAATACAAGAAATAGGAACAAATTTTGTCTAAATTCTCACAGATTAGAACTTTATAAAAAGAAGCCAACATTCATAGGTTCAAAATTTTATAATAAAATCACAAAAGATATTAGATCCGCAGCTACTTCATCTGAATTCAAGAAAAAGCTCAAATGTTTTCTCGTCAATAAGGCTTTGTATTCTTTTGATGAAATTTGATTTGATTAATAGAATAAGTAGCCATGTAATTGTTTTATTTTTAATGTTTAGTTATGAATAATAATAAGATTCGTTTTGTTATGACGCCATTCATGTATATTTGTGTATATAACGAATAAAGAAAGTTTGAATTGAATTGAATTTAATTGAATTCATTCATCATGGGAGCTCAACATTTTCCAATAATCAGCTTTTTGCATTTTCACCCTAACATTTTTATAACTCTCAATTTTGATTCAACCACTTGATAGAGCTTAATAAAAATAATATATATTGGTGAATCATTAGCCTAAGTTAACTTGTTGCGGAGAAAATCCAAAAAACGTGTTCATAAAATTTCCCATGTTACTCTTGCGGGAACAATGGATTTTCCTCAGTTAATTTGACTGAAAATTTGAAATTTGTTTTTACCAATAAGTTCAGCTCTAAAAAACAATCATTTTGGTGCTTAAATTGTGATTCTACGTCCAACCGTTGCAGAGATATTCAAAGTGCTGAACACCAGTACGTTGTTCAAAGTTATCCTTATGGAGAATAAATAACATTTGATATCTCATTGTTTAGGAATGTATCTTGATGAACCTTGGCCACCTAGTACTGGTACATTGATATTTGCTCAAAGAAGAATTGTCTGTTGTCCACGTAGCACCAAACCTGCTTACTCAGCCCTAATGTTATTGATATAGAGAATAAATCAAATGCTATATATCACTTATTATGGACTGAATAGTATGTAGTTTGATGAAACATAGTAAGGGGTTTTATGTGGTAGTGAGAAACATATACATGCATTGGAAATTCGGTGAGTATGCAGGTTTGCTGCGACGGGGGTATTTTTCTTTTTATTAACGTAATCAATTACGTAAACCTAAGGTAGTGCGTAAAAAACGCACTTAACAAAACATGTTTCAGTCAATTCAATCATTTATGTAGGCTATTTAATTTCACTCACTAGTTTGTACTTAATGATATTTGACACGCGTAAATAAGTAACAAAGTCACTTAAAAGTTATATCATATAACTACTTTATGATATAAATTGTTCTTTGCCAATACTAAATTTGAACGTCTTTGTTCGTAAGCATAATATATCAATCATATCCTCAATTCAGAAAATACGTGTTATCCTAAAAAATAAAGGTACAGTTTCAAGTGAACTTCATAATTATACAACTGTTATGGAATTATTTAGTCAATGGGCAATATAAGTGGGGTATAGAAATATTGTGGGCCTATCCCCCACCAGAGGTAATAATCCGGCGGATGGCCGGAGTATGCGGTACTAGCGGTAGCAATGGGCCTGCATATACACTCCTCACCCGTCCCGCTGTGACGTCCCAGCGAGCGGCCGGTTACAGCGTACAACGCTATCTTTATATTTAATTCCGTAAGCGAATCGGTCCCCACGAAATATATCAAGCTAGGAAGAAGTTAAGTTCGGTTATGACGATTCATTTTAAAGCTTGAGGGCCAAGGACGGTGGGAAAAATATCATAAATGTCAAAAATTACGTGGGCTGCGCCCCACTGGACTTCAAAGATCCAATGATTTTCTTATGGAAATTTCACTACAATGTTTTTTAATAAGCAAAATGAACTAATGATCAGCTGTGATTACCCACTTACACAAAAACCATATGTTAGGGGCTATAGCCCCTGTAAGCCACTAGTGTTATAATATTGCTCAGAAAGACACAACAATTTTGCGCAGTATGATAATTTTCCTTGAATATAACCTGCGGGATATATTCAACACAATTGCACACAAGTTGTAGAAGTAGTGGAAGCAGCTCACAAACCTCAGCAGTTTATACAACATTAAGATAGTCCGTTGAGGAGGAATGGGAGTTGAAATTTGACATTGGCCTTATGGGAGAAGGAGGTAGAAACGCAAAATTCTACGTGACGGGAGCCCCCTCAAACCATACATTTAATTTCGATTACTTTATTCCCCGGGTAAAGCCGCATCGAGGAGTGCTAGTACAATTAATCGATCAAAAACCTTTCATTAAAATTAAGTTGTTTTGTTGATTTGTATTAGGGTAGTTTATAATTGGTTATTCCGTTTTATATTACTGTAAAACACTTGTGGAGTAGTAGGAATGAATCCTCGCCACAAATTTATACAATTTTAAATGCAGCTTACTGCTTAGGGGCCATAGACATACAATATTACGAATCGCAGTTTTTCGTCATTTCAAACCCTCTCCCCCACTTATCACACCGTAACACGTGAGCATACACCCCACCCCTCATATGTTACATAGCACAATTATGCAATTTTTTTAAATTCATCCTTTTGTAAAATGTTAATGATATATTGTTTTAAATTTCTAAAAGAAATCTGGTATACTATTCTAACAAACTAATTAAATAATAATAAAAAACATACAAATATGTTCTTTTAACCTTGAACAAATACTGTTTTGAAAAATCCCTAAAGAACAAAACTCAAAACAGTAAACCGATAACGATAGTGATGAATAGTAAATACCCCCGTAGCAGCAAACCTGCGTACTTAGCGAATTTCCAATGCATATATATTTATCTTAATGCCACATAGAGCTACATACCAAGTTTCATCAATATACATTCATAAATAAACAATTTATGACATTTTAATTATTCTCCATAAGAATAACATGGCGGCTGAGTATGCAGGTTTGCTGAAGCAAGGAACACAAAAAAATGGGGTTTATGCTAATATCAATATAACTCAACTAGGTGAAGTCACTTACCAAATTTCATTAATTTATTTTCATAATTAAGGGAGATAACACGTTACTTATTCTCCATAAGAATAACATGGGGCTGAGTACACAGGTTTGCTGCTACGGGAGCCTTTGTCAAAAAATTGTTTTTTTGAGGAAATATCAATGGTCCACAACCAGATAAAGCCGTATACCAAGTTTCGTCAGTATATGTTCATAAATAAGCGAGATATAAAATTTTTATTTTCCTCCATAAGAATAACATTAGACAACGTACTGTGTTTAGCACTTTCAATATCTCGGTAACCAATTGACGTAGTGAAATGATCAAAATACCAAATTGTGTGTTTTTTAAGCTGAATCCAATGGGAAGAAATAAAATTTGACTATTTCCAAAATTATATGTAAAAAATTCAAAAAACCCATTTTTGGGGTACAAAACCCCCCCAAAATACCCCTTCGGATAGAGCGATCTGGCTGGTTTTCGAACTTAAAGTCATAAATGTTGCTTTACACGTTTATACCAAATTTCATCGAAATCGGATAAATTTTACGAGAGTTATCGTGCTCACGGGCACACATATATATATATATATATATATATATATATATATATATATATATATATACAGTTTCGAACGAATGGTGTTTTTGGGGTCTGGGGACCTCAAAACGAAAAGTTATCATGGTCCCGGGCCTAGGTCTTACCATGCCGACTACGGTAATAGCTTCTTCCCTATAGGGGAAATTCGCTAAAATTAAAAAACAACGCTAAATCAGATCATAAAACTGAAGGTCATTTATCTCCTAACATTAGATTTAAAATGTGTGAGAATCGCTGGGACCCATATAACGCAGAGTAACGCTATGCCACACCCCCTCCCCCCCTTAAGTGCGTTACGTAATGTGTGTATGGCTCCTTACTACTCTCCCTGATCTGCTCTGCTCCTTTATCTATCCTCCTTTCCTGGTCCCCGATGTTGTTTTCTAACTTTCCCTCCCGTCTACCCATCTTATCTTCGTGGTTTCCCAATATATAGTTCATTATTAGACATCCACTAGTTACTTTAAACGAAATGGTCAGAGGAGACTACTTGATCAATGGTCCCCTCATGTTAAGTGGGCGGCGGCGGCGGCGGTGGAGGCGGAAGAGGAAGAGGCCCGGCGCTGTGTCGTACTAGACGGTCGTGGTCGTGGTCGCGGTCATGTTGCAGCCGTCTGGTCTGCCCAGTCTATTACTGAGGAGTCAGCGGCTCCAGGCGCCACGCCAGAGACGGAACATGCAACTCCGATGTCCAATGGACCGGCGGCGTCTGGCTCTCGGCTCAGCGAATAGCAATCGTCCGAGCTTGTACACGGAAAGTGCTCCAGAAATGATAAGTGAACATATCTGCCATTTATCAGGTCGTGTTTTGGTTTGAAAGAGCGATCTAGATGATAGGGTGAAAGTTGGGTGAAAATAGATTATATCAAAATCTATTTGGAATTATTGCGATAGCTGAAATGGTAATAGCAGAAGCAAATTTTTCAAGAATTCGCAACAGTGTGAATTTGTAACACGTTTTTCAACTTATATATGTTTCAGAGAATTTCTTTTCAAATATGTTGAAAATGAACTAGCTCGAAAGTAACGTTCAAAATAAAAGTCAAAATCCAGGACATTATACTTTTTTTTGTCGGGGTTTCTAATGAGATAGTGATGAGACCTGAGAGTTAAAGCCAAGAACCATGAATCATGTTTGCAAAATTTTGCAGATTTTGTTTAGAAATATTATCATTAATACGACAGGATAAAATAAACTACGTCTCACAACACTTATACGTCTCACAAGATATATTTACACTTATACTGTACTAACATAAATGACGGTAAATATAACAAAAATTTACAAGGCGACCGATTTCAACCAGTTACACCGGTCATCATCAGGCCCAATAAAAGAATACGATTAATCCCAGATTATGAACCTTAAAACTAGGTAGAATGTTCAGTAGGTATGCATATAAATAAGCAGTTACCACAAAACATGATGGCATGATGATCATGATTTCAGTGAGACGCCATGTCATTGTCATTTTGTCAACAGTATTATAACGATGTCGCCACACTCGTTGCCCACTGGCAAGGGGCTTATCCGATTTCCGTGAGTAGCTCTTGAAAACGTCGCCTAACCGTACAAAACGCAGTGGCATTTGAGCATCATACAGTGTGTAGTTTACAAGTCACATGTAAAAACCCGTGACTTGTTTCGTGAAAATCTTAAGAAATGAATGTGAAAACCGTCGTCCTTAAGTAAAGTGCTTCACATTAACCTGGATTCGAATCAGTCCAACTATAACAACTCAAACCAATCAAACAAATACCAAAGTTAATCTTATTATACCAGTTCCGATTCACATAGGCCCTACCTCATGAAATAGTGTCGACAGAAATAACAACTCAAATCTTTTTACAGTGTCTGTGACGGCTTACACGCAACCAATAACTTCCTCATGAATAACTGTAAACAGTAAATAACGTAAAACTTACGACTGGCTTGCATCAAGCGAGCTTTAAAACACGATTAACCGAGCGATACTGGCGCCGGCGCCGCGCGACGCGTCTACGCCTACGCCGTGTGTTACGACCATGGTTACGACGCGCATTCAATAGGTTCCGTTGGTCTGCGTAAAAATAGATACTGTTGGAAGTATTGTTTTCTCATTATGTAATTCACGTTGGAAATATCTATGAAAAGCACAAATAATGTAATGGATTTTAGTTACGATCTTTAGTGTGATTTATTGAAAGCTTAGAGACTTTAGTGGTTTACAAGTTGTAGGGAAATGATCTTTCAGTAGTTGTAGTATATTAAACCATGCTGGAATATGGATCATTATTATTTGCACTATAACACAAAGTTTGATAGAACAAGCTAGACGAAAAAGACAAAAGCAGCGTGTAAAAGCATGTGGGTAAGAGGTTAGTCGAAGTATAATATTTACGCAACTTAATACTTTAAAACATAATCGTAGATTGAAGGACAAATTTGTTTAAAACTGTAACAAATTTCTTTGTTTGTAATATTTTTATATTTTTTGCATTCCAGGAGTATTTAACCTGGAGTAACAAAAACTGTAAAATCTTCTTTGAATTGAACAGTTACTTAATGAACAACTTTATAATTATAATAATATTCTATGTAACTTTATCGCATAAAATATTTTACAATATTTTTGGGACACAAATAATACATTTTTAAATTCTATCTGTAATTTAAATTTTTGTCATTCTACCTTACATCATCAAAACTAATAATTAAGATATCATTTTGACGATTACCTTCGCCACCGAATGCGAAAAATAAACGTACAATTCAAACCCACAAAAGTTATAACTTAATGGGTAATTCTCACTTATTTACATGTCACCGTACTGGTTGCTTTATCTTACGGCATCAAGTTCAACCAACTGGAAACAATGCGCAAGCTGGGCATGGGCAATAATTCTAGAGCGACGATTATTTTTCAATGAAATCGTTAAATTCCTTCACACAGTCCAACATCCGACCCGAAGCCTGCCTGTCAGTTCAACCTACCTAAGGCGCACGGCACAGACAGCGGGGCGCTAAACCTACAGCCACGCATTCGTTAAGCGCAAGATTAATTTATTGTCCTGCGCTGCGAGTGTTGCTTGATTATACGGAGCGCAGTAAATCAAAGAGACATGCGAAGTGTCAAGTTCCTGTCTGTGTGTGCTGGGTGCCAATGGAAGAAACTCCCGCCCGATGAAGCTATTGCTCACCTTTACCACGCGATGGAATGTTTTCGGATCGGGGGAAGACGTGCTAGGACGCTTAACTATCATGAAAAATTGCCAAATTACCATTTATTTTCGTGTTAGATTCTGCTGTACTTGTTTAGAGGGTTTTTAAGTCCCTGGTAGATGATAAAAGAAGTGGTGACGAGCAAAATAAAAATATTATTTGGGAGGCAAATTTTAGAAAGGAGTTTTCCAAATCTGAGACCAATCCCCGACACGAATTAAATTGAGTCGCAAGTTTGTATAAACATCATTTGGCTAGTTGTCTAAAGCAATTCGCAACTAATTTGAAGCTCATTATAAAATATAGGACAAACGATTAATAAGTGGTACTACTTCAAATCCTTAAATAAAACACAATGGTTGTAAGGACAAATTACGCACACATGGTATGGTAACATGAAACATTAGATTGCAAGGTTGCTGATAAAATGTTGTTTATATCTATTGTTTTAAATAAGTATCTTTAACCACAATATTACAATTTTAAACATTATTTGGGCCTTTAAAGTAATTTACCAAATTTAAATGCGTTTCAGAGTTATTTTTACTAATAGTTTTTCGAATAATGCTCTCCTAAGGTTATACATTAAAAGGACCACTTGAGACACATTAACGGTTTAGTTTGGATTATATTCGATATTGGACTTGATCAGCTGTAGGAACTGATTTGACTAAAATCATTCAAGCGAAGATGTCGGGCAAAGCTAGCAAAATATACCTTAACAAGATTACATTGGAACGTTGAAAGCCCATGGGGCATAGCCAAGGCCTCACTAATTGGCATAGCACCAGAAGGTGGATCTCGTTTAAAAATCCAAAGGGCAAAAGTGCTTTTGATTTACACCAAACACATACGCAGAATAATGGATTTAAAAACCTAAAATCGGACAAATCAATAAGTTCTCTGAACAACATAAACTGTCCATTCTCCTCGATCGCAGCCTACATCCGCTTATCCTCAGACTGCCATCTGCCATGGGTGTGTTGCGGCACATCAGTATGACAGGCAGCGCTCGGCGGCCGCCACGGTGGCCAGAGCAATTAACATGTTCCCTGGATGAGGCTGACTCATTCATTATGATGTAATGAACTGGGATTTTGACCACGCCTTCGCCGCGCGCCGCCACGCCGCGCCGCTACCTCGCTACGCGCATGCGTTGTCCAAGCGGATGCCGCGCATGTGCAGAAAGCTCGGGGTACCTGTCAGTGGTCCAGATTGTATCTTTGTTTTCCGAGTTCTAAAATGAGCAGAATTTAAGTTCTTAGATTCAAAATTCTTAGATTTCAAAACATTGATGGTTTTGTTACTACTTGTTATAAGAGATCTCTTTTATTTATGTTGACCGTACTAATTAGTGAATTTCCTATGGAAAGTGAACTATTAGCATGACCCACACGGTGAAACTTAAGCCCGGGACCACCATAGAAGTTCCTAACGTGACCCCCTGAACACGTTTTGGGGGGTCGTTCAAAATTATATATATATATATATATATGTGTGTGTGTGTGTGTGTGTGTGTGTGTGTGTGTCTTTCTATAATCAGTTGGACAATTTCGCTGGTCAAAACAATCGGAATACTCTAAAACCCCTTTTTTGGGGATTATTCTTTCAAATGTTGAGTGTTTGGGCCCAAATAGGGTCAGAAAAGCCCCGGACGTAAAATTAATGCATCTATTAATATGGGAATTACTAAAGCGAAAGTTTTAAGTCCTCTCTCGTCATTCTAGCATATATATTTACCGAGTTATTAAAGAAATTGTATATCGCCTAAACAGTACGTTGTCTTATAAGGATTTTTACATTGGAAAAGCATGTTATTCATGTGTCGGTTATTTGTATCATCCCCAGCAACCTCGCACCTACTTTCAAGCCTGACTGGACCTTTTCCTAACCTTATAATGCACAAAATTGTATTCTTAGCATTGCAGGTAAATTAAACCAGGGGCATCAGAACAGCCACAAATAAATGTTTTCAGATTTAAAAAAAATTGAAATAAATGTATTTTTTACTCTGGTTTTGAGTTTTAAAAGTGTTGTACGTGGAAATTCACTTCCCTCAAGTCAGCGTGCTGCGTGCGAACTCGTTTTAAATGTTAATTACGTGTTAATAGGTTGCGGTACGCTAACTCCTCTCTTCATTAGTACATCTAAATCTCCGGCCCGTGATATTTTTCTACAAGTTATTCAACAATTTATTCGAATTTTACTATAAAGTAATTATGGTGATAATTTGTCTATAATTACTTTGTAAATGCCCTTTTACCTTAAACGGTGGTAGGAAACCTTGTTCTTGGTTACTAGTGCGATGAAAATGTGTTTTGCTCGTTAAAATACAATTTTTGTTTGCCTTATGTTGATGTAACATTGCATTAAATCTTGCTTTTAATCTTAGTTTTTTCGAGCAGAAAGGATAATTATTTAATGCTAAAAGAAAGTTTGTTTCTTCATAACAATTTAGTAAATACTACACTTATAATTGACAAGACTGTTAATTTTCCCCTCGTTGTAATATATATTTATTAATTGGTACTTTTTATTGGACCACGCATGGTCAGTTTAAAGCCGAATTATTACGCCTCATTCCGTTCTACAGTATATTAGTAAGAACAATAATATACTTATTATAACACACACACACACACACACACACACACACACACACACACACACACACACACACACACACACACACACACACACACACACACACACACACACACACACACACACACACACACACACACACACACACACACATATATATATATAATTTTGAACTTATTAAATGTAAAAACATATTAACTCTGGTAATGGATATCAAGTATTAACAGTAATAAACATATAAATTAATTGTATTATTCAATTGTTTTATCTTGGATTCAGTGTCACAGCCGTTAACACAGTAGCTTCAATTCAGTATCAACAAACTCAATTCCCCACACAAACTCTCATATTGATAACACAATTCTCAGCTCCTCATCGCGACTCGAGACTATTGCCAATCCGACAGTTCTTCCCCACAACCGCAATCGTCTGATCCGGATCAGCGCTAGTTCGCATTCGGTCCGCGACGTTCTGATATCAGCTGATCACCAAGCGTTAGGTCACGTATATCCCGACTCCTGTAAAACCTATACGTTTTGTGACATCATGCATTTGCGTATCTTCGTTCATGTTGTTCAGAGAACGAGGAATGGAATTTGCAAATATTTATATGCGCTTTAAAGGTCTAATTTTAGATTTTTGTTATTTAATTAAATTTTTATACACAGCCAACTGCTATACTTTGTTAAATTAATGCTAACATTAAAATATGATCCTCGTGGGAACTGATGAAGCTTTTAATAGCTTCGAAATCACGTGGTAGCCATTAAAGATTAGCATATTTGAATCACTTAGACGGAGCAAACGTCAATACAACATTTCTTAATAGATTCTAATTTTTAAGGGTAGTCTTAACCACTTAAAAATCTTAACTCATAATGTACCATCCATAATGACCACGTCTTAACCCATATTTTCTGCAAACTTACTTTATGTATAACGAAAAATACGAAGGTCTATGCAATGCAATGCCAATTTCTAAGAGGGTTTCAGAGCCCACCATTAAAGGATATTCTTTTCGGAAAGATGCTTCCTAAAATATTTATATGATATTCAGTACTCATTAAACAGGAAATCATGAAGTTACCCTGATCCTGAATATTGTTATCAGAAATAAACTTAGTATAAAATGCGGATGCTCAGAAGTGGCCGAAGCGAACTCAAACTCCGTTTCAATTGTCCCATATATTATTGACAAACCAATATTTTAGCGAAAAATGTAATTTTCGCTCTGCATCGTCAAAAACATTGATTCATGCACATTTCCCATGAAGCACTGCTGCGACCAAGCCACCTGAGACTCCATAACAGCTTTATCCAATTTGTCAGAGACCATCAGTCAAGTTAGCCTATGATGCTTTACTGAGGAGGTGAGATAAATGACAGAACACCAAAAATGGATAATTTACTATCTCAAAGATAACAAAATCATATTTAAATAATAAAAAACTTCAGAAACTGTCCATGCACCATTTATTATCCTGTATAGAAATACATCTCTGTAAACACATCATACACCTAAACTTAAAACTGTGAAATCGCAACGAATAAAAGGCACGAATGTGATTTATGGAAGTACTTAAGACTGGCGGAATTGACAAAGGGAACTGCAGAGTAATACATCAATTAACAGTGTCCTGGAGAAACATTACTTTGACGTCAGAGTTATATTACTGTTCTTATGAGGGATTTCTCCACTGATGACGTAGTTTGTTGCGTCTATCATAAACACATCGTATATAAAGCAATAAAAGAATATTCAGTGTTGTTACAGACTACCTCTTGTAGTAATAAAGTAATAATGGTATAGTAGTGTAGTATAGTGTATGTGTATGTGTATAATTAGTTTTGGCATTGTAACGCGGTTGCGAAAAATGTAAAAAAAATAGTTTTCGTTTCATAACGATATTAAAGTTTGCTGCAAAAACTAACAAAACTTCGCAGGTCATTAAGTACATCAGTGTACCCCAAAAATGGGTTTTGTGAATTTTGTGCATATCGATTTTGAAATTTTCAAATTTTAGTTTATACCATTGGATTCAACTTTAAAAAACACACAATTTGGTATTTTGATCATTCCTCTACGTCAGTTGGTTCCCGAGATATCGAAAGTGCTAAACACAGTACGTTGTCTAATGCTATTCTTATGGAGGAAAAGAGAAATTGTATATCTCGCCTATTTATGAACGTATACTGATGAAACTTGGTATACGGCTTCATCTGGTTGAGGTCTATTGATATTTGTTCAAAATAATATTTTTTTGCCAAAGACTCCCGTAGCAGCAAACCTGCATACTCAGCCCCATGTTATTCTTATGGATAATAACTAAATGCTACGTCTCCCTTAATTATAAACATAAATTAATAAAAACTGGTATATGACTTCACCTAGTTGATATGTATTGATATTAGCATAAAAACATATTTTTTGTGTTCCTTGATGCAGCAAACCTGCGTACTCAGCCCCAATGTTATTCTTATGTAGAATAATTAAAATTGTATATATCGCTTATTTATGAATTAATTTTTATGAAACTTGGTAAGTGACTTTATGGTACTTTACTTGGTAAGTATTAAGACATTTATATCTCCATTGGAAATTCCCTGAGTATGCAGGTTTGCTGCGACGGGGGTGTTTTACTGTTATACAGTACTAGCTGCTATCGTACCCGGTTTCACCCGGGAATACAACAGCTGTGTGAGCTGCATTCTTTGGTTAACCCGTTGAACTACTACGAAACATGATCAGCTGTTTGAATTCTCATCAGCTCAACTGAAGTAAATGTCCATAAGCATAACACGCAGAACAGGAATTTTGACTCCCATGGGAATTTCTTAAAATCCTTTCTTAGCGGTTACCTACGTTATGGAAAGAGTAGTCTACAAGTGCCAATTTTCGTGGTTGTAGGTGTAGATGTTTGGCCTGAGGGATGATAGGTTTTTCGTATTTATAAATTGTCCATAAGACTAACACAGGATCGGAACTTTGACTCCCCATGGGGCGGAGCCCTATGGAAATTTCTTTAAATTATTTCTTAGTGGTTACCTACGCTATATGAAAAGAGTACACGTGCCAAATTTCGTGGTTGTAGATGTAGAGGTTTGGCTTGGGGGATGATCGGTTTTCGTATTTATATATATAGGGAAGATAGTTATATTTTTTGGGAGCAATTCAATGCCAATGGTTTTTGCACTGCAAATGCCCAGGTTAGGTCCCCAAATGCCCAGGTTAGGTCCCCTTCTTTTCCACGTCTAAACTCCCGACTTTCAAGCAAACGGTTTTGCTAAATGTATTTTTGCAAACTGCGCGGCGCCCCGCACCAACGATGGGCGGCTCGGAAGAGCTATTGTCCGCATTTCCGCTATTACAGGGCTAATTTGCACTTAATGCGGCTTTGATCCGGGACATTTGCAGGGATGCATTTGCTATGCATCTGCCTTCCCAGTTATATTGGAGGGGGCGAGCCAAGCTATTGAGGATTAAGACTCGAAATCACTTACCTAGTTTTAAAATAAAAATCTTGTTTGCAATCTTATGCAAGTCTCATTATTTTATTGAGTATAGTATGCATTTAGTATGCATTTTACAACGTATTCAGTAGGCAGCGGGAAGCACGTGACACACCTCCTAATATCTACAATAAGTAAGTTACTTTTTTAAATATAAACAAAATTAAGTCGACTGAGACTAAAACAATGAACCAGGTGACTCAGCCGCGACCACACACCATCTCGTACCTCATACACAGCTACTGTTCATGTCTGGGTGTCTGGCTGTCTGGGTGCTTGTCCTTAATTAATAATTCGGAAGTAGGCGGCGAGGAACAATCCGGACGAGGAGTTTGTGGGGTCCACCGCTCAGCGCTCAGCGGTGAATCAGTCTCGGACTACTCAGTTGCTCCTCCCACTGCCTTCCCCCTCAATTCGAACACTCGCCGCGGAGACTTTCATCTATCTTGGCCAATTATATGGTAATATAACAATGGAATAATTGTAGAACGTTTGGAGCGAACATCGGCGAACATTCGTGGCCACTTGTTTAACGCCCTTACCAAACCTACGTCCGGCCAACAAATGCCACGGCTGTGCCGGATGTGGATGCCTTTACTGCATAGACGTCGATAGTCGCGGTGTTAGAGGAGGCTTGTGGATAGTTTACTATAAAATGGGAAATGCAACTCTCCCTTGGCTTTTTGTACAGCATCGATCTTCTTTATAATAGCCTATATGTATTTACTGAGGTCATGGGTTGACCTAACATCTTAATTTGTCATAACTGCAGAGAAAGAATTAATTTATTGACATAACGTTCTTCTTACAATTTGGCTGGTATATATTTTTCAATGAGAATGTAAAACTACTATTAAAACAGGCTGCGTAACGCAGATCCAATAAATTAATATTCTCTTCTGCTAACTACATTTTTAATATCCCCTATATCTCTTAACGTTAAAAGTATTCTTGAAAATAAATTAAAGGATATAAATATTATAATCTTTACTTTTACACATACAGAATAAATTAAAATGCCCCTTGTGAATGTTATATGTATAATTTCACAAAACTGCAACAGTTTCAAATTTGGGCTGAGACGATCAGAAGCAGGGCGAGTCTACTCAGACGCCAGATGTCAGCTGATCTGACACTGACAGAAGCAAGGATCAGCTGACAGACTCATTGTTGACTCATTAAATCAGCTGACAACTCCCGCCAACTCCCTCCAACACCTCGACGTCGCGCCGCACCTCTCCCTGACCTAACCTCTACTGGGACTGGTTAGAGTTTATTTTCCCTGTTTCATTTGCCGTTTGGAAAAATACGAGGGGGAAATGCGGTCGTAAAATATTTACAGCCTTTGTGGGCGCTTTATACTGGCCCAATTCGACTATGCCCAATAGCTATGAGTTTGCGTTGGTAAAGGATTAATTTAAAAGGCTGCCGTTTAGGGCGAGTCGAAACTTTTTTATAGTGTCAAATTATTTTATGCATATAGATATTTTTGTGTGGTAACAAAATTTAAACATGAATGAGAACCGTATCAATTCAAGGTATATTCAAATCTCAACATTTCTGAGGAGGGATATGAATAACCTGGAACCCACTGACTAATAGCGAAACGCAAATAAATAATATTGAGATTTCTGTAAGACTGTACTTAAATGTTCGAAGAAATATAAGCAAAACAAAACAAGTGCCTATGATGTAAATGAATATTTAGGATAATCGTTATAAGTTTTGGACTTTGAAAAAGTAGGAGAATTTCTCTTTGGACAAGAAACAACACGACAACGATCCAGGCTTCGTTCAGACCATAAAGCTGCAGCTGCATTACAGTTGCATCCTCTAGACCTTGAAAGGTCACCGGTGGACCGGAAACCAATAAAACAAGCGCCGGAAATGGAATCGTCCACATGGAATCAGCTTCTAACCCGCCTACACGACGAAAACAATAGCAGGCTTCCTCCATGAAAAATCTGGAGCGAGACCGTCATTGCACCATTTGCATCTGCATTCTTCCCGACCTTGGAAGGTCGTAGTCTACCGGAAATCAATAAACCTACCACAGGAAGTCTCCGCCTCTTGTATCGACGCGTCCCCCTCGTCTACAGCAGAAAGTGGGTACAGTAATAAATGTCATGTCTGCAACAGACAAGCCCTTTTTCAATCATAAATAGTAGACTGTAAAAGTCCACCCCATATACCCACAGCGTACTTTGTGTCCAACAGTATTGAAAATAGCATAGGTCTACTGAAGAATACAGATATAGCCGTAAATTTGATATTGATTGTTTGAATCTCTCTGATCACCAACTGTCAAACCCTGTAGACAGATAGCAAGATAAATTAGCTAAAACAAGTTTAACTTTTGAAAACAATTATTCTTTTATCCTAATTGATCTGTGACTGGAGGGATTGTCCATATTGTCCTGATTCGGGCAGATTAGATTTAGTGGATGACTCTAGACGAGGAAAATAGTATGTCTACTCGCAAGGTTAATTGGCGTCCGCTAGTCGGCCTCAGATGACACGGAGAAGACTGTAGATGAGTCTGGATCATACGAGTGGTGAGAGCATGGTCAGAACCAGAACCCTATTGTAATCGGTTTAAGTTCAGAGCAGTGCTTTGTGTTTGAATCCCAGATTCAACTGTTGTTTCCTCCTTCCGTCAATAATTGTTATTGGGATAAACAGCTGGTCTCAATAAGGACTATAGATCTCTCTGACAGACTGTCTATCTCTCTCTATATCTCTCTCTCTCTCTCCCCCCCTGCCAATAATCCTGGGTCTCATGGGTGTCGCACTGAGGGCGGAGGGGGTGGATTCTGGGAGAGGAAAATACCCCCGTCGCAGCAAACCTGCATACTCAGCGAATTTCCAATGAATTATAACATAACACATTAAGCCACTTAACAGGATTCATAAGAAATATATTCACAAACAAGCGATATTTAAAATATTAATTATTCTCCACAATAATAACATTAGGGATGAGTACGCAGGTTTGCTGCAAAAAGGAACACAAAATAATGGGGTTTTATGCAAAATATCAATAGAACTCAGCTAAGTGAAGTCACATACCAAGTTTCATCCATATACATTCATAAATAAGCAATATATAACACTTTATTATTTTCCATAAGAGTAACATGGGGACCGAGTACCTAGGTTTGCTGCTACGGGAACCATAGGTGAAAAATTGTTTTTTGTGAAAACAACAATAAACCACAACCATATGAAGCTGTATACCAAATTTCGTCAGTTTATGTTCATAAATAAGCGAGATATACAATTTTTCTTTTTCTCCATAAGAATAACATTAGACAACGTACTGTGTTTAGCACTTTCAATATCTCAGTAACCAATTGACGTAGAGCAATGATCAAGATATTAAATTGTTTGTTTTTTTATGCTGAATTCAATGGTAAAAATTAAAATTTTATTTAAATAACAATTACATGTGGAAACCCCAAAAAACCCATTTTTGGGGTACAAAACCCCCCCAAAACCCCCCTTCGGATAGTGCGATTCGTCTGGTTTTCGAACTCGTTCAAATAAATGGTACTTTACACGTTTGTACCAAATTTCATTAAGATCGGACCTTTTTTACGAGAGTTATCGTGCTTACAGACACACACACACACACACATATATATATATATATATATATATATATATATATATATAAATTTGAACGAATGGTGTTTTTGGCATCTGGGGACCTCAAAATGAAAAGTTATCATGGTCTCGGGCTTAAGTCTTACCATGAGACCTACGGTAATAGCTTCTTCCCTATAGGGGAAATTCGCTAAAAACGAATCCAACCCCCTAATAATTGAGAAAGGTAAAACAGCTGTGCAGGCCCGCTCACTGATATTTCGGACCCCTTGGGCAAATGAGAGTATGGGCCCCTTTACCCCTTCCAATATATTAGGTTCAATATTTTGAATTATATATGGTGTGTGTGTTTGCGTAGGCATGTTTGTTTCAATAAATAATCGGTTTATTTCTTGTTCTTCGGGCTCCGCTGATAACCAAGAGTGTATTGTTGTTTAAAAAAATCAATAAACCACCCAGAGGGCCCCCAAAGAGACTGGGCCCCTGGACAATTGTCCCCCTTGCGCTCCTCTTCTGGGCGGGCCTGCAGCTGTGAATTTCTAGCTTGCCTGTTGGGAATTTTGTGTTGAGGGTTGTTTAGCCAAAAGAACTCGGTCATATATTATACACGATGAAACAAAATGTACTCATTTTGAATTGCCTCTGAACTGGTTTGACTAGTGGTTTTAATTTACCTTTTCGTCTCCAGTTCAATTTCAAAAACGTTGAAACCGGTTGTATTTTTACAACGGGAAATTGAACTGGACAAGAAAAAGTAATTTAAAACCACTTTATTTAAACAAAATCTATCAAGATATAAGTCTCGGACCTTGAGCTGCAGACGACTCCGCTATTTTATTGTAATGTTCAAGACCAACCTTATAATACCAACTCAACGAGACGCTGGCAGAAGTGCTCCACAGTCGGCTCCAACATAAGACTCGGACCTCATCCCGCCAACCAAAAACGACTGACAGTAGTTCCGCAGACAACTCCGACCCAAGCCCAAGACTTAGACCACATCCTGTCAACCAAACGAGACAGTAGAGTTCAGTAGTTGGCTCCGACCGAAGACCAGGACTACATCCTGCACGGCTCTGATCCTGCCAACCAACCGAGACTCGGACAATAATGCCCCGCAGACGGCTCCGCCGTTTTCGACACCGCCGCTGTTTACGGCCAGGTTAGCGCCGCCATAAAATGAATGAGTCGAAAGGCGTAAAATTAGCGGCGAGATAAGATAGCGCAGTTCCCACAGCTAAGCGGCGGCAACTCTTGATATCACGCTGCATGGGAGATTCGCGCATGCGCAGCTGCTGGGAGCTCTCTACCTCTATCCCGAAGAAGTCACGAACTGGGTGCGCGCGGCGCGCATGGTTTAGTCACAACTTATTACGCAGGAATAACTACTGCTATGCTTATTTGTTGCGAAGTTAAATGTAGTTAAACATTTTATTCAAACACTGCAAAATAATGTTGCTTGATCCATAGCGAAAGACCACTTAATATGTTTTTTTATGAACATATTACAATTTGGACACTGTTCAAAAATTGTGCATCAGTTTTAACCGACTTTTAGACTCCTTTATATTATCATCCTGTGGTTCTACGCACAGGCCTATGTAGGACCTTTTGTTGAATTAATGTATTTGTGTAAGAGATAAATAATTTTATTTCCTTCCTTGTTATTGAAAGAAATAAACCATTTTTATTTGATTCCACAGACACTCAAATAGTGACATTAAACTAAGGATCCAGTCTCCGACACATATCGCACCCTCTTCTATTACCACCCCTTTTCCCAACCACTTCTCTCCGAATCATTTTACGCTCGGGGACCACGCTCGGGGACCACGCTCGGGGACCACGCTCGGATACCACGCTCCTAGCCACAGGTTTCGTTACTTTCACCCCTTTCTCATGCAGTGACTGTGCATCCTGCACTCAGTAATCGTACTAACCACCTTGTAAGACACAGCAAAGTGTATTACTAGCAGAACAAATTGTATCTCGACCAACAAGCTTTCGTCCTTCCTAGTTGGATTTATTCTTAAGAATTCCTAGTTGGAGGCAGACGTCTGGAGATGCTTGGTATGAAACAGGGAGACTTGTAGGGAAGTAGACTCCGACCGGCGACATACAACGGCGCCTTGTCGTGGCTCCGAATAAAATAAAACTCGGAATTCCGACAGAACGTTGTTATGAAATGGACTGCGGTCTTCAGACTTGTCTCGAGTGATTCACACCCCCTTAACACAATGAGTTTGGAATCTGTTCCAAACTCAGATATCAGACCTATTTGTTCTGGGGATATGTGGAGAAAACGTGTTTCCAGATTGGCCACAATTTGAGTGGTGGCGAACGAGTTCGTCATAAGTGAGTCTTGGAAATATCTTTATACCCTACACCACCCCTCACCCCCACTCCGACATGCTAACATGCTGCACTTGTACTTGCAAGATTCATGTTTTTAATTGCGTTATTACTATATACTTTGAAAGGTAACTACCAGCTATTGGATGTTTTATTTCCAGTGACTTTATCAGTGGTCTATGGCTCATCCAGGTCCTTGCGTTACAGCTTTATTTACGGATCTAGAATTGTTAAAAAGCTTCGATTGTGTAAATTTTGTAACACAAATTTTCACTGTGTATTGTTCCTGTGACAAGAGTTTTCACATTACAGGGAAGGGTGTGATAAAAACAAGGACAACCAAAACAGTTTCTCCTATTAGTAATTGTTTCCATCTAGTCTGATACTTTCCTACGGCAGTAAAGTAATTTCTTAGCCGTACAATAATGCCATTAAAATGTTCAAACTAAAAGGTACCCAGTCTAAAAGTAATCACAATGTTAAGGTTTTAAAAATTGAAGAGCTATGGTCATCTATGCACTGTTGCCAAACTAAACAATTACAATCGGAGTTACAACTATTTCCCTGATTAACCTAACATTGGTCAAGTTAGAGATATTCAAGAAAAAGTAAGGCAGAGGCTACGTACACGTCCGACGTGAGCCGCCACTGTTCACATCCGTTCCAAATTATGCACCGTACGTTACTTTTCCTGTGATTTTTAAAACAAATTGAAAGCCAGAAAACTTCCTAACCTAACCTAACCTAGCCTAACCTAACCTAACCTAACGTAACGTAACCTAACCTAACGTAACCTAACCTAACCTAACGTAACGTAACCTAACCTAAGCGGTAGCGAAGTGAATTTGCCCTTACATTGGACGTGTACGTAGTCACTTCGAAAAAGTAACAAAACGAAGAATAACATCGGCCCCAAGCAGAATCCTTGCGAAGCACCGTACCCGTACCACCGTATCTGCCGCGGCCGGGCCGGGGGTGGGGGCGGCGACGATGGCGGGGGTGGCGACGATGGCGGGGGTGGCGGAGGCGGTGTCGTCGCTTCGCTGGGACAGAGACAATCACAGTTCCGCGTCTTAAATGGTTTGTTGTTCGTGGGCGATCTGGCTGGCGGGCCCTTTTTAGACGGCCCATAATCTGCTACTGACTTCCGTTGCAAATTTAATATTACGACCGAGGCTACTTCTACCAATTATGCGTCGTTTGCTGTTATCCTAGGATACGTTTTGATAACTTCTATATTAAGTGAGTGGTCAACCACAGAGAAACAAAATGTCTGTGTATAAACTAAAAATCTGCTATAGTCGGTTCTCGGAGTGAATTAATTGTGATTGGAAGTTTAAATGTTGTGTTTCATTCAAAGTTTGTTGCTGGCTACTTACTAATGTCAAGCTCTTTTAGTTGAATGCATGTCATGGGAAGAATGTTTACAAGGGACCACCAAGGTTCCAGACTGTGATGAAGTTGCGGGAATGTCAAGCTAGATTTAAATAGACTTTACTTTAGATTACCAATATGTCGATAGTTCCATAGCTTTTCCATAGTTTCCATAGGAGGGGGGAGCTTCTGAAATGAGGTGCAATATACTTAAATAGTTTGACCATATCATCTATACGCCGGAATGTTACGTAACATGTTTTCCAACCTCAGACAACACGCCCCACAAGAAGGCTGAGGCCGATGAATAGCCAATACATCCCCGCAAATGCTCCGGATAAAAGCCGCATTTAGTGTAAGTGCGGTGCTTAAGCAAATTAGCCCTGTAATTGCGGAAATGCAAACAATAGCTCTTCCGGGCCGCCCATCGTTGGTGCGGGGCGCCGCGCAGTTTTGCAAGGAACGTTTAACGAAGCCGTTTGCTTGAAGGTCGGGAGTTTGGACCATTAGACAAAAATATTGTTGGTTTTATATAATTCTCCTCATGAGACGCTCATGTCCAATTAGAATGTCTATTGATACAAAATCATTACACAAGGAATCATTTATTGTCGATTAATAAAAGATTCATTGCACATTTTTAAAATACAGTATAGGATGTTAGTGTTCTAACTTAAAATTGAAAAATGGATACAGATTCGTAAGGTTTCGTTTTTGCTGGATTATAGGTACTTTTATCATATATTACAAACTGAGGGATAAAGTGTTACAGAGCAATCGGGCAGTAACAACTTCAGGTATCTTTAGCCAATCAATAAGCTGTACAACTTAACCCCAGACAGTATGTAAGCAAATAAACACTGTTTGCTTCAATACACTTTGGGGCTATTCGCAAGTATTCAGAAGATAAAGAAATATAATATTTTAAGAAACAATAAACGAATATCAAACAGAACTCTATCAGGTCCCATACGCCTCTAAGAGATTTCTTCATTTTGTGTTATTTGTTGCGTTTTTGCTCTAAGAGATTGTTTTGGCTTTAGGTACAACATTCGAACTCAAAAGAGCTACTAAAACGGAAGCTGCAGCCGGTCATACTTTTCATTAATTAGCAATGCTTAACTCTATACAGCTTTATTAGCGTACTTTTAAGGTCGAGTTTGCATCAAACTGCACACCATATAAGATCATGGAAATGATGCATGTGACCTGAGCAATTCTCAGGCAATAACAAATTCTTCTATTTTAACGTCCTGATGGAACTTTTGAAAATGCTAACGAAGATATGCAAAGTAAACGTCAAAGTAAACAATATCAAAGTAAAGGCGAATCACATTCGTTCACGTTGCTGCAACACCTACCTCGCCTACGTTCCATCTACCCGCCAATTAGACTAACGAGAATATTGTTCTACAATCACCACAAGTAATGCAAGTGATAACCTTCCTTGGGCGATCGTCATTGTAACGCGGTTGGTGATAAATAATTCTCTGGCTATTTCCCACACAACATTGGTACAGTATCTATAGTAATGAAGTAGTAGTGCGTGTGTCTGAGGGTGTGTTCAGGTGATGCCGAAAACGGCTCCTCGAAACTCCTCCTGAACCGCTACGTTGTAGGGAGACCAGCAGGATTTTATACCGTCCTGATATCACTTCCCAACGTTCATTTCTGACGTATTGGATTTGTTTGAAAAAAACATCTCTTTAAAGATTTGCCCCACGTTGGTCACGTCTGAAAAGTTGTCATCTTACTCTTATGATGAAAAGTAAGATGACAAGCAATTACTTCCAGGGCTACAAGCAATAAATCAGGAAAAGAATAACATACCGGTAGTAAAATGTCATATTACCTGACTTTTAAAATGCTACTATGTTGGAATCCACTAAATTAAAATGAGTGGTCCATGAAAATAATTTAGAAACTGCGTTTAGTCAAACAGTTATTAAAAGATTATATAACTCAGTTATATAAATTAGAAACTGTTCATTAGTGTCAGTTTGTTGTCATTAGTTGCATCAATATTTTGATTCCAAAGTTAACATACTCAAGTATACAATATACAGTAATCAATTCTGAAGTCCAGTTAATTTAAAACATATTTCTTTTTAATAGTTGCAGCTGCAGATATACATAGCGTCCATTGCTTTGTTAAATCAGCATCACATTAATTAAATTATTTAGAACCTTATGTGAAATATACTACATTTATATTTATACAGATTACTTGTTTTTTAACTATACTGGTTTCCTTTTAATCCGGCAAACATATAGACAAATCCAGTCTCTAAGTCACAAACACAAATAAACAGAAACATACATTTGTATCCGCGACAAATATAAATTATAGTATTATACATAGCCGTGCTTACATACTTATTTCGCGTTAAAAAAGGGAAAACCTACAGATTCTCTTTTAACATTAAACAAAATTGCTTAAAAATGGTCTTGGTAGTTTTTATTAATCAAAAACTTTAGCTATATCTTAATTCTTATCTGATGAAATTTGTCTTTGGGCGTCATGTGATAGTAAACAACTTAATTTTATTGCACTTTATCCCACCCGGTTGGTTTGATCCTGTAACAAATGAGCGTAGGCTTTTATGTCGTTGGCAATGATATACTGGCGTCAAGGTTGTCACGGGAAATTAATGTTTATACACACAAACACACTCTAGCGGAGAGTCGCAAACATCGGAGAACTGAAATTTAAGAAAGAGTACAAGAATTATTTGGTAGTATTAAGAAGTTAAACCTTAAATGCCGAACGTGGACAGCAAACGTTATTATGAAGTTTGTAATGTCTTAACACTCCCACTGTTATCAAAATCGAGCTTAAAAATGATTCATATATTTCTGTTATTTACTCACAAATAAATAATAATTCCTTTATTTTCTTTATTATACCAAGTGAATCAATTTACTCAAATTGGAGCAAATATTTTCCCCCTCTTGGGATTTTCTATCTCATATGTGATTCTTTTTCAACTGTGATGCTAATCCAGAAGTTAGAGTAAAACAGTTGTTCTTGCTTACTATCTGTCTCGTTATTATATTAACAGCTGCTGTTAAATGTCCAATTAAATATATTCATTTTCCTCGATTAGATTAACTTTGGAACTTTGAAAGTCCAGGGGGTGGAGCCCTTAAGGCAGATGTTTTTTTTAAACCCCATAAGGCACAACGAGACGTTAAGGGCTTTAATTAACCTTGAATTACGACGTAGTTGTTTTGCCGGTAGCCTGATCACAAAAATCGTCTTTTTTATAAGATGATAATTATTATTTAAAATTAGTAGGCCTACTATTACTGATGGTGCCGTATACGTGAGGCCTACGATAACCAACGTTAGTTATCGTAGGTCTCGGGAAAGGGCTATTGTCCCTAACCTTTTTTTAAGATAACTTCCTGTCATTTACCAATTCTGTCTGCAAACCACCATCCTGTAATTTAGCAAACGTGCACCATTTATCCTAACAAATACAGAATTTCCCCTTATACAGAATGAGAATTGTTGACTGTAATTAAACTCATTAAAACATCTACAGTATGTATGATGCACTATGGTACGATGTCTAACTACTTTGACTTTCAATATTCATAGTAAATATTCTACCAATGGTTCTACAATGAATTACATTCTTTTTTTATGAAAAGATTATGATATATTTCATGTGATTTTGGACAGTGTCAGCTACGTTTTAGATTTTAATAGACTGGTTATGTCTGACGAGTCATTCTAACTCCAAATTAAATTATATTGTTTTTAAATGTGCTAAATTGAATCGACGCGACGACGACTTATTAAATCATCGTATGGCTTAAGTGGAGGGCGATCTCTTCAACAGAGATAGTCCTCGTTGCCACAAAGACCTATCCATTCTTTTCTCCATGCGATCCTACAGCTTGAGCTGAGTTTCAAACCATTACCATATACGTTGGCGGGAATAGAACCAGGCACCTTGCAGGCCGATGTAACGAGCTCTAACCACCACACCAGGCCGCTCCCAATATTTTAATCGGTGTAAGTACCTTTATACTCTCAGGATTAGTACCTACACCACGACTCATGGTACAAATACCAAACGCACGACTGAGGTGTAAGTGCATGTTGTGGTTATAAAACACTGGTTACAAAGAGTCAGGTAATACAGGGATCACGAATACACGTAATATAATCCAGATTTATTCTCACTGGAAAGTAGTTAAGTAGTATTGTGTGTAACTGTTTGTTTATAACAACTTGTGATTAAGTCTAACATATCCGGGTTCTGACGTCATTCTCCTTTACTTCAAGGAGAAAGATTGGAAGTCAACCTGTGTTTCCACTACAACGACTTTATTAAATAACTTTAGATAATAAGTTTCGTAGTCAAGGAAAACAACTTTTAAGGCCGGGGGGTATTATAAAGTTACAGTGAGTGAATTTCTCGAAGATAAAAATAAAATTAAAGCCAAGAATATATACAATGTATTCAGTCTAGACTAACTCTTGGGGATTATTAAATTATTTTTGTAATTTCAATACAACGCAATTACATTGATCATAGATGATAAAATTACTATTATTATTTGTAAACATTTCTTAGTTTGTGTTTGAAAAATATATACAGCTCTCAATATAAACTCATAGGAATAAGATAACAAATATTTAAAAAATGTGCTATAAACGTCTTTAACTGACTATTTAAATAACGTTTATTGGAAATTTCTAACCCTGTGTTTTGCGTTTTCAGGAGTTTATGAAATAAAATGTTCGCCAATCACTTTCTTTCGATAATCCGAATACAGTTCCTCGATAATCCAGATGCTGGTTCCTCTTTAACTGAATTGACCCTTCGGACAAAAAAACTGCATTTGCACTATTCTTCGTCAATCAACAATTCCCTAACAACATTTGTTTCCAATTACTATAATCTGATTTAAATTTAAAGTAAGATTTGCAAATGCACAATGCACATTCCAGGCGGAAAACATACTTCATTGTACGCTATCTGTTGTCGCTACCCGATAAGTCATACAGATTCTACATAATTTGATAAATGGAGTGCGAATTTGCAGTTTAAATTTCATTAAAAAACAAGCCAGATACGTTCGTCTTGGAAACAATACGCCGTGACTCTGTAAAATGTATTGTGGAATTAATTGTGTGAGTTTCACAAGCTAGCAACATTACAAAATTCATCGCCCGCCTTGTTTCGTATTCCTGATTGGCTTAAATGCTCTTTAAAACAGTAATGTAAACAGTACTTTATACAATTAATCAGTTTTAAGACCGATTATAATTTACAAATATGGTGGCATCGGTACTGCAATGTAATAGTTTACATCATTTGTAAATTGGTACTTGATATTAGTTATACCCAAAGTATCCGTCGTAAAATAAAGTTCTCACGAGTACAGATATGAAATAAATTACGTGTTTTTCTAGACCTACCATTGACTAAATGATGGACTCTGTTATTGGCTGCAATTATAATCATACATCTCAGTACCTCAGTACAAAATATACTCAAACGTACCTTTCAGTGTAATCGGTACTGATACAAAATCGCTTAGTAAATCTCTACGTATATAGCACCAGTACCGGATACCGGATACCCTAGTTTCCGGCAGATGTGGGGGAGACACCAGCACTCAGCACTCAGCAAGTGGCGCCAGCAGCGCCGATATGCTGACGAACTGCTGAGCCGGCTCGATACAGTACCTGGGCGTGACGACGCGACGGTTTTGGTCTTTCGTTTGACCTTTTTATAAGATCTGAAGTAGAGCATTATGAAACAGACAATTGCCCTTTTTAAGCAAGTTTTTTCCACTCCCAAAAGGGAATTTGCCTAGAGTAATTAGAGTAATTGTTCTATCTAGCCCTAAAATAAAATACCCCCGTCACAGCAAACCTGCGCACTCAGCAAATTTCCAATGCATATATATGTATCTTGATACCACATAAAGCCAGATACCAAGATTCATCAATATACATTCATAAATAAACGATTTATGACATTTTAATTATTCTCCATAAGAATAACATGGCGGCTGAATATGCAGGTTTGCTGAAGCAAGGAATACAAAAATGGTGTTTTATATAAATATCAATATAACTCAAGTAGGTAAACCCACATACCAAATTTTATTAATTTATGTTCATAATTAAGGGAGATAACCCGTTACTTATTCTCCATAAGAATAACTTGGGGCTGAGTACGTAGGTTTGCTGCTACGGGAACTATCGGCCGAAAAATGTTTTTTTAGTGCAAATATCAATAGACCACAACGATATGAAGCAATATACCAAGTTTTATCAGGATAAGTTCATAAATAAGCAAGATATACAGTTTATCTTATTCTCCATAAGAATAACATTGGACAACGTACTGTGTTTAGCACTTTCAATATCTCTGTATATATTTAATGTAGAGCAACGATCAAAACACCAAATTGTGCGTCTTTTTAAGCTTATTCAAATATAAAAACTAAAATTTGACTTTTTCAAAAATTATATTTAAAAACTCAAAAAACCCATTTTTGGGGTACAAACCCCCTCCCCCCAAAATACCCCTTCGTATAGGTCGATCTCTCTGGTTTTTGAACTTAAAATTCATAAATGCTGCTTTACACGTTTATACCAAATTTCATCAAAATCGGATTATTTTTACAGAATTATCGTGCTCACGGACACACATACATATACGAACGAATGGAACATATGGAACGAATGGTGTTTTTGGCATCTGGGGACCTCAAAACGAAAAGTTATCATGGTCCCGGGCCTAGGTCTTACCTTGCCGACTACAGTAATAGATTCTTCCCTATAGGGGAAATTCGCTAAAACAAACAATTTACTTAATATTGTAATAACAACAAAGTCTTTGAGATCAATGGTAAGTAGTTTTAAAAACGAATTGATGATTAAGTCAGTTATCCTATTATCCAGGTTCAATGAAACTATATAGGCCTAACTCGCTTCGCTCGCTGGGGGCTCCGCCCCCAGACCCCTGTGGGGGGCTTCGCCCCCAGGTCGCTGTTTGGCCTCATTTTGAAGTGGTGTCAAATCAAGTGGCCAAGAACCCCCATAAGACTACTACTCATACTAAGAAAACAGACTAATCTTCAGAAATTTAAATATGAGACCATCTGTATGGCCGTTGGAACTGTTTAAACAACACTAGATTTCGATTGTTTTTATCCGGCATTATTAAGTTATTGAGGTAGTAAAACTGGAAAAAGTAAGGCTTAGGAATTTTCCCTTTGGTCAGAAAGTGCAAAGCTCATGAATGCCAAATCTGGAGTTCCTAACTTTAAGAAATGTAACCGAAATACTGCTACTATTAATATAATACTACGTGGAAATGAAACCGAAACCAGGTAAATAATAATATTAGTGGTATAATCAGACTACGGGTATAATTTAAGTTATTCAAATAATTGAATAACTTTGAAACATTTTTTAGTATGATCTGTAAATAACGATTTTTAAATGTTGTGGATGGATACACCGTCATAACATACCATAATAATAATACATGTGATGTCTATAGGACATGTCCAACTAATCAAAACAAATTTGTGCTGGTTTTTACCCACCATGTAAGTCTAACATGCCCAAATATCAATGAAAACACCGGGAAATCTAAAAAACTAGAGGATTTTCAAAATTGTTTAGGGTTCAAACAATTCAAATTGGTCATGCGACTTCTTCCACATACTTCCTGTAATGTAGAGATATTCCGTGCCAAATATTAGGACTCTAAGTACTATTTTTGAGTGTCAAATAAATAAAAACCACTAAGTTTTGGTGTAAAATTACTAAAGATTTAAGAAATCTAGCGCTACCTAAGGGTGAAAGGGGGTGAGATACGGCAAAATGTCATATGAATAAAGTTGTAGTTTGTCTAAAATCCGTGGCACGTGGTGGTCTTCGTTTTTCGATAGGACAGCCCGTTCTGCCACTAGAGCCCAAATAAAAAAATATTGCATTTTGATTTTTTTATTCACAATTATTTATTTCTTTTGAGACAGTTCAAACTAAAAATAGTAGGATTTGGGAAGAAAAGGTGCAACGCACACGCATGCCCTATCTCACGATCCTAGTTAAAGTATAAATGGTGATACGTGCATTCTATTTAATAACAATTGTTCCAGAACCGGTATTTCCTTACTACTTATACTTAGAAAACTGTAAAATATATAGATTTTAGGAGTTATTGATTTTCCGGCAGGTTTCAGTTGTAAAAATGGTTATATTTCTGCTGCTATTTACTAAGTGTGATGTAGACATACTGCGTGCCCAATATTAGGCCTCCGACAAGTATATTAACGTGATAGGAAATAAAAAACGGCCACAAAATATAGAAAATATGCCGAAATTTGAGAAATTTAGCGCTATCTAAGGGTGAAGGAGACGAAATACGACAAAAAGTCATAGGACCAAAGTTATAGATCGTCTAAAGCCCGTGTGTCGTAGTAGTCCCCGGTTCTCGATTGGACCAACCGTTCGGCCGCTACAGCACAAAAACATGCACTATTTTGGAGATGTTCAAAATTTCCTCCCTTTTGAATTTTTTTGATGAGGTTAAAATACAAAATCATACCATTTTGCAATTTTCCTGGGGGTTTCAATAGACAAGCTACATATAGGCCTAATTCCATGTTTCTAGCTTATCTAGAATTACCTGAGTAAGTCGATAATGCAGTTTGTCAATTTTAGAATAATTAGGGTTTTTAATTTTTTTGGGATGTTTAATTATTAAAATATGTTAGTTTATCGAGTGTTTCGTGAAGGGTAATGTGTAAACATATTGAGTGCCAAATATCAAGCCTTTACATACTAAATTAAAGTGATTGGAAATTAAAGACCACAAAAATAACCGTCGAAATTGCCTGAAATTTGAAAAATCTAGCGCTACCTAAGGGTGAAGGGAGCAAGATACGACAAAAAGTCATAGGAATAAAGTTGTAGATCTTGTAAAATCCGTGGCACGTGGTGGTGTCCGTTTTTCGATAGGTCAATCCGTTCGGCCACTAGAGCTCAAAAACTGTAATTTTAAAATAAGCCTTTTTGGGGGGGTTTTAAATATTTTTTTTAGGGGGGTTAAAAAAAAAATTACAGTTTTGGCAATTTTTCTGGGGGTTACAAGCTATAAGCTACCTTCATGCAAAATTTCAAGTTTCTAGCTAGTCTAGAAGTGGTCTAGAATTCGTATACCTCAGTGAGTGAGTGAGTGAGTGAGTGAGTTACACATGCGGCTGTATATATGTTAGATTAACAAAAAATACTTTGGAAAAAACTAATGATTGAGCAAATATAAAAAACCGCGTAAGAAATCTTAAATTTTATAAGGTGGGGTAGATAAATAATCAATTTGTAATGCGGTATTTGAATAATTTCAAAGGTTTCAAATATTAGCTTTTAACCAAGGTAAAGGTGTATTCTTCGTGTACGTATCTTACTTCCTTATTGCGCGATGATTTTAGATTGTAAAATCGTGGCTGCGACATTTTTGAATCATCGTAAATATAGGAAATCATCATAATTGCTTGAAGAAGCACATTGAGTTAAATAACACCTGGTAATTCTCATTCATTGTTATCAGCAATTACAGGATTAATAAATTAATATACCGGTTATAAATTGAACAAACATCAACCTATTACAATGTTAAACCATAAATAAACTCTTGATTGGTCAGACGTCTGCATACAGTACAATGTTTTTACACCATTCTAAAAATTAAAGTTTACAGATTTTCACATATTTTTAGCCACTGATAGTTTAACTCGAAGGCTCACTAGATGTCGCGGGTGACCCACAGAGACAGGAAGGAAGAAGAAACTATTCCCACGTCTGAGTGACACCCTTATCACTCTTATCAGGACAAACAGTGTCAGCTGACAAGGTTATTAATGAGGCGAGATCAAATATAGCGACTGCGTCTTCCCCCGCGACGCGTCGGACATTGACAAGCTAGGAACCTCTGGCAGAGATGGGATATGGGATAGTTATCGCATCCTATCGATATATCGCCATGCTGCAGGGTACGATGCGGTATTCGAAACGGTTGGATTAGTTTTGCAAGAATTAAAGTTAAGAGGGGGCTCCAGCCACTGATTCTACTATAAGACCAATACTAACATACACATCATGTCCCCCCTCAACTTGATGATCCGAAAATGTTTATGAGAAAAAACCTTATAGAGTAAACATAAGCAGAAATTTGATATTACAAAAGTTTACTCGTTACAAATATCGTAAATATTGAATAATTTGAATTTTTTATATATTATTAATTGCGACAGTTAAACTTTGGTCACTTAAATCGCTATGTATTTCTTTTTCTTTAAAGTGAGCCATAAGTCAACGATATCGGATAATCCGTTGATTAGGGACGGGCTTTAAAAGTTAACATTGACTTGTAGAAGATCACGAAATGTTTCGTGACTGAAGCCCCCTCATAAATTAAACCCTGAAAATAATCAATGAATTTCAACGAAAGAGCAGACACGTACTGCACAGTTACACCAAAATGCCCAGAGGTTGCCGGTGGCATGTTTGTAGTAGTTTTTTTTCTAAAAGAGCAAAGTTACATTTTAGAATTTGAAATTGACTTAATTTTAACCGATAATGTTCGGTAACTCACTAGAGAAATGGTACATCTTAAATTTCACACTGAGCGATTTGGGCGAGGGATTGCACATTGAAAGTTAAAATTTCTCTTGTGGAATAAAACTCAAAGGTCCTCAAAACCCTCATGACGTCATGACTGTTCCTCAAAACCCTTAAACAGGTGGTACAACCTAAACTTTCTACTGATACTGGAGTAATTCAGATCCGTACAATGATCATCACAGCTCAGCTTCACACTGAACGCAGGGAGCTATTCCCGAGTGATTTGTGTGTCTGGGAGTGCGCGGTATGGGAACAGTGAAGGGCAAGGGGGCTAATGGGAACGATGGGGTCCCTGGATTGCCTCTTCCTCCCGTTAACAAGGAACTGAGGTGTCAATTGCCGATAAGTACAACAGATGGCGTCTACGCTTACAACTCAATTGACGATTACTATCAGGTGGCCTTGACTAACATAATCTGCTCCCGTCTGGTGGCTCCTGTCGGGAATATTGGTTTAGTCGCCCTGTGAAGTTTAACTGCTTACAGAGTTGTCCAATCCTGCGGAAGAGTTGGCGGGGACTGCAAGCAATAGATACGTTTGAGATGCTGGTACTAGACGAGAAAATATCTTTTGTCGAGACTTCTTCAAATAACAAATATTTCTATCAATTTTTCGATCATTCAAGAGGGGGTTAAAGTCACGAAACATTTCGCGATTCTCCTATATGACCAGAGACAACTTTAAAATCCCGTTCCTCCTCAACGGATTATTCGAAATCGTTGATTCATGGTTCATTTGAAGAACAAATACCCCCTTAGCAGCAAACCTGCGTACTCAGCGAATTTCCAATGCATAATATATGTCTTAATACCACATTAAGCCGCATACCAAGTTTCATAAAAATATATTCACATATAAGCGATTTTAATCCATTAGAATAACATTGGTAATGAGTACGTAGGTTTGCTGAAACAAGGAAGACAAACAATTGTTTTTTATGCAAAAGTAAATAGAATTCAACCAGGCGAAGCCACATACCAAGTTTCATCAATATTCAATCATAAATAAGCGCTATATAACATTCTAGTTATTCTCCACAAGAATAACATGGGGGCTGAGTACGCAGGTTTGCTGCTACGGGAATAATAAAAAAAATCAATTTGTTGTGCAAATATCAATATACCAATACTACATACCAAGTTTCATCAACATACATCCATAAATAATCGAGATATCAAATTGTATTTATTCTCCATAAGGATAACATTGGACAACGTACTGTGTTTAGTACTTTGAATATCTCTGCAACGGTTGGGCGTAGAATCACAATTTAAACATCAAAATGATTGTTTTGTGGAGCTGAACAGATAGGTAAAAGCAAATGTGAAGTTTATATTAAAATGAACTGAGGAAAAACCAAAAACCGTTTTCCCATAAGATTAACATGGGAGATTTTATGATTAGGTTTTTTTGGATTTTCTCCGCAACCACTCAACCTAGGTTAATAATTCAAAAAACTATATTATTTGTTTTTTAAGCTCTATAACATGGTCAAAACCAAAATTAAGTTATTTAAAAATTTTAGGGTGAAAAATGCAAAAAACTGATTTTTGGAAAATTTAAAACCCCCATAAACCCCCCTTCCCATGATCCGATTTTTCTGGATTTCGAACTTAAAGTCATGAATGTCATTTTACACATTTGAGCGAAATATCATCGAAATCGGACCTTTTTTACTCAAGTTCAACCTTATAGCGACTGTTGTTGTTTGGTTGCTTGTATATATATACATACATATATATAAATTTGAACGAATAGTGTTTTTGGCATCTGGTGACCTCAAAACAAAAAGTTATCATGTTCTCGGGCTTAAGTCTTACCATGAGACCTACGGTAATAGCTTCTTCCCTATAGGGGAAATTCGCTAAAAATACCCTATTTCATTTGGCAGCATTTTGATATCACAAATAATCGATCAATAAAATAAAAAAATTTGCAATATTTGCTGTTTTGTTATGGGTTAACTATTTGGGGTTTCAACATTCTGAGCAGTGAAATAGCTAGGTATTTTTTGTTCTATAAAGTTAGCCATACATCAACAATTTTGATAGTCCGGTGAGGAGCGACGAAATCTGAAAAATGACGTTGTTATGGGGGAAACAGGCAGAAGCAGGTGATTGTAGCCCCCTCACAACTGTTTTAAGACAACTGTACGGGGTGTGTCATGGTTTCAGGAATCGTTTGTATTTCACTGAGATAAATTTACTCGAGCCTTTTGGGGGCTTTCGTTAAAGTATGCACATAGCCAACCTTGTAGTACTAAAGCGTGTTATCTCAATTACTCAGTACTTTATATCTAGTCCAGTCATAACGGGATTGCCAATGAGAGAAAAGTGAGTGGTCAAAGTGAAAACCCTATTCACATGATGGGGTCGTAATTATTTTGATTTAAAGAACAAGGTTTCTTGAAGGTTTCCTCCACTTTGCTCAAATGTAGGCGTTCAACAATATCTAGGTTACTGGATTATTTGTTTTCGTCCCTTCAGTGTTTGTTTACACCTCGCACTGATAAGGATGAGTTTACTATCACAACTGTAAACGTCCCTCGAGCTACATTCATTTATCTTCTGGGACAACAAATGTCTGTAATGAATGAGGCAGTAGGCGAGATAGTGATAGTACTAGAGACAGGACGTGACAAACAAACCACCGTAGATAAGCAGAAACAGCGTATATCAGCATTGGTGGAGCCAGAAATAGTTCGGTGTTTACACCATGGATGGCGCCAGCGTGGAGGTCACGTGAGATGTATGCTGCGCGTGCAATGCGCCCCGCACTGAGCGCTTTTTACATGCCTACAGTTGAAATTATCGTCGTGGGCCATACAAACATTTCGTAACGCATTTTTCTTCATTTTCAAGCCTCTCCATCCCCCCACATAATCACAGTAAGACTTGGGCAAACTCCCACCCATTCCGCCGTATGTGTGCCATACATAAATAGTAAATAGTATTTTATTGGGATATCGGTTTCATTTGTTTATCTACTTAGGTTCCTCTAAGTAGATAATTTACCGCCAAATCCTTTGAGCCTTAAAGAACTTAACTAATACTATTCAGAATTAACTCAATTTTAAATAAACTGTTACGATTCATACGGCTTGACATTCTATAATCATGAACTGCGTTTTTGTTATCACAATTTTAACCGCATTCCATACATTTCAGATCGATGTATATTGTTAGTTGAAATTATCAGTCCTTAACCTATCATAATCGTAATCCTGATGAGATATTAGATCAGTGTTACAAATCAAGAAAAAGTGTAAGCCACAAAAAACTGTTAACAGTTAACAAACAATCAGAACTAATAAATACAAATTATTTGAGAATTTCAATTCCAAATTATGAATCAACTCCAATTAACAGCATCAATTAAAACCATTTAGTTCTGCTATTAGAAATTAAAAACAACGGTGCCAAGAGCTGAAAAACGTCACTATTTCCGTTCTCTCCCGTCAACTCTGTAGATTGCTCAATCTTGATTAGTTGTTCGTTATCTTTTGCGGCCGGGATGTTTTTACCGGATTGCCCTGTCTTCGCCTTCTTAATTATGTCAATTATAAATCTTTGCAGTAGCTGAAAATAGTTATATTTATTGTTGCTTGTATCTAAGTTACATAAATAAATTACATAAAACAAATCGTCTTGGTCAAGTTGGGTTTCGAGCTTGCTTTACAGAAAAATCCCCGTACTTTATATTAGTCAGGTTTTTAATAGGCTGAAGTACTCAGTTATGATTTCATCAGGAGACAATGAGACAATATCAGGAGACCATGAAAAAGGTATAACAGGGACCGATTAGTGGATATAGTAATGAAATATATTTGAATGGTGTATCATGTGTGAGCAAAGTGACACGCATGCCATGAAGACAGAGACTAATCATTTATCTGAAACTATTGAATATTCAATCATGCAAAAACTACATTCCTAGTAACTATCTTGCCCATGCAGGTGATGCCAGAGCTACAGATACTGTGCACAAGGTCCGGTCATGGATTGTTACAAACTGAAATTTGGGGTCACAAAATTTAGTATTTGTAATCGAATTAGTCTGTACGTTGTCCTTGGAGCGTTGCACACGAACTGAGAAATCTCAAGTCAACCTACGCAGTTGTGCTGGTGGATAAAACCGGAATTGTCACCGATGAGAATCTCGCCGTGCGCGTGTGTCTGTGTGCGCGTGTACAGTAAATCTTCGCATTACCCTCGCCCGGCCGCGCGCCGCGCAGCACGGAGCGCCAGGGTCTTGTAATGCGCGACTGGCGCCGCGGCGGCATTACACAGGCGCCAGCTTTATTTTCAAATTTTAATTGGATCATGAGGTTTCGTGGTGATTGGATTTTATCATTATTAGCTCCCCTTATTGCCGTGTTCGTTTCCGCCATGCTTTTGTTTTGGTTTCTCTAGCGGTCGGTTTTTTGTTCCCTTTTGTTCAGTTGGGTGTGAAATAGGCTTATCTTGGATGCTGTTAGGATTTCAGACTTGTTTCGTTGTGTTTGAGGTTTTCTGAAAATAGTGTGTAAATATGTACAGTGTATCGTTTGTATGTATAATCGATAAACCGAAGATGGTCCCAGAGGGGTAATATAATACAACAGCGTTCTTTCAAATGTAGGAATATCGAGTTCTAACACTACAACTACCGGTATAACATTGGTGGCATTAAATGTTGATTTAGTGGCGCGTTTTTTCCATATAAAATATAGGCTTTTTTAAACCATTAAATTAGGTACCAAACATCTGCCATCAGTGTATATCTTAGTTACTATTGGGATGAAGTAGTACAACACATTTTAAGAAGCAGTTATTGTGAGTGTTTATTAGCATTGTAGCACAAAATCTTAATTAATTCATAACATGAATTGCTGTGGGCTAATGTGCTGATTCTTGTTATTCTTACTTTCGATTTTCAAAGAGGTAAAATAAATAAAAATGAAAAATAACTATCAAATATAAATAAAAATAACAGAAATTGCTTGGAAGGAATTACAATACATAGTAAACTGTCCCTACTGTCAACCATACTTCTCTACATTGTCAAAAATGAACCATTGCATGTTGCATAAAGTTTTGCAAGACATTATGGTATATTATTAGTAATCTCCTTGAAAAGGTTAAGATTAAAGCTCGACTATTAACACTGTCAAGTGATTTACGATTTTCCTGGTCAGCTGCGCAAACAAAAACTGCGTAGGGAAATTTCCCTACAATGAATGAATCAGATCAATCATGATTATAACAATCACGTCGGGCAGAGCCGCCGGGCATGCAGATAGTTTCACCAGGATCTCCCATTGTACATTGTAAACAATGACTGCAGTTGGCAGCACTTCATTAATGTGCGAGCCTCCTGCATTATCACGAGAAGGGCGTTGCAATCCGAGCGAGTAATCATTTTCTGTCACACTTTCCGGTTATTTTCATTAGTGTAAACAGATTCGATTTTGATGCTAGTCAGATATTAGGGGGCGCTCCGGTCACGAAATGTATGGTTCTGATTCTCCATAAGGCCAATGGATAATCGACGGATTATCCGATATCGTTGATTCATGGCTAATTTTGAAGAAATAAAAAATACCTAGCGATTTCTGTGAGCAAAATTTCTATATCAAAAACAATAATCGTAAAAGATCCAAAATATTATTAAAATATTTGTGGTATAAAAATTCTGCTCACTAAATTTTTTTCTTTAAATTAAAGCATGCGTCAACGATTTCGGATTACCAGTTGAATAGGAGCGGGTTTTTAAAGTTAACATTGGTATTATGGGCGAAGCAAAAGAATGGTTCTTAAAATTACGATTATCTCATTCAACATGTTAGACGAATTTGAATAGCGAGTCAGCATTTTGAAAGGTTTGAACACTACCCAGGTTATAGTCAGGTCTTGTGTGGTATTCAGATTAGATAGCACAATAACAGTGAAAATTGACGAAATTAAATGTTACAATCACATATAAATACTTTATATCCAAATATCTCTCGAAGACCCCGACGCAACTAGGGCGTATTGTAAGGCGAATATGAATTAATGATGAGTGTAGAATGGCTGAGATGCCTCGTGTAGCCTTGTTACTGACTAAGACCGACTGATTCTTTAGCTAGAATCATTAATTGATAGCCCAATGACCAATGGCAGCTGGATCCAGTATCGAACCTTCACAAAACCTTCTCAGGATTTTGCTCAGATCTGGCAAACTTCAAATTATGAGGTGAGCAGCACGCTAACCTCTTTAGATATAAGATTAATTAAATTGAAAGCTTAATTCAAGGGTTAATATCATGGAAGGAAAAAATCGTGAGAAAAAAGATTAACGAAAATTTAAAGAAAACAATTTACTAAACATATTCAACCTAACTCAGTCACGAAGAATATATGTATGAAGTACACTGGAAGTACATGGTGTTTTTTTTACGCAACTCAGTTTCCTAGTACTGTACCTTAAATAACTCTTTAAGAACGATACAAATTTGTAAGTTGTCATTGATGTATCCTTTCCTTCATTCTTCATTATCATTTTATTTCTTCAATAATGTTGTTTACTTTATTTGCAGTTAGTCTGAGATTATGCCATTAAAAGTGTAAGCAATGTGGTATTTTCAAAAAAAGTAAGCAAATTTAACAAATTGTCAATATTCTGAAAATAATGGATTGCTTAAGGTGGTCCGTTTGAGTACATAGTCTAAAATATCATATTTTATAATTAAAATTATACTTCATTTACATACGAAGCATATTTTCTAATATGAAGTTTTACAAAATGAGTCGTTGTAAGTGCCAACCGCCAAAACCATTCCTTATGTCTAATATCTGTAGTTTATACTTCAAAATCTTGCGTTACATTAAACCACATCATGTATTTATTTAATGTACATAGTTTAATCGTCAATTATCCTCAAACAGTTTTTTAGGTTTTTCAACACCATATTTTTGCGTATGGTTAAGCAAGTATGTACTCATTACGTTTCCCATATGACCCTTGAACCGACAGCGACGGTCTAACTACAGTTACAATTTTGTGAAAAACAACAAGCTTAATCTAGAGTTCTTATATAGGGTGAAAATTTGAAGGCTCGCTAAAGGATACATTTGTAAACAAACCGCAGAGAAACGTATGATTGTCAGTCAGCAAACATATGATAGAAAAACATATGACATTGTTTCACTTTTCTTGAAGATTATATTGTGTATGAGATCTCTAGATATAATAAGGTTCGTTGGTGAAAATATTACGTTACGCTGACACAATTTCACATGACCAGTTACCAACGCAGATCCCATGTTAACGACTGCACGTCTCCTGTTAATCGCCTCCTACACACGCGCCCAGGGCGCCGAGACTAGGGCGGGGAAGAGGAGGCGCCAGAGACCCTGCGCCTCGCGCCTTCGCCTCACTTGCTTCAAGAGACACGACTTACATTTTAGCCAAGTGCAATAACAGCACACTCTCCCACTCTGCTGTTTATAGGCTGGTGGCGACTGTGGCGCGACCTACGAACACACGCACACCAAGTAAGCTATTGGCAAACACAATTTGTTCGCATAGTATAGTTACAGATGCGGTGTTACTACATAAGTCGCCCACGCAAACTGCTTGGTATATTAAGGCGAATATGAGTAAAATATGAGTGCCTAGTAGATGTAGCCTTGTAAACAGATATACATTTCTTTAAAAAGTAGGACATTTGTTTAAAAATATAGGAAAAACATAACAAATACTTTTAGACTATAATTAAATGTTTTATACGCCTACCATGGACAAAAAGTGTTATACACATTTAAAAAAGTGTGTACCGCTATAAATTTGTATCGATGTAATATAGTTAGTAAAAGCGGTATAAATCTAATACTTTTAGTACCTACGTTATAAACGTAACATTAATGTTATTCAAGAGTTATATACAAACATTTTTAGTGGTACAATTTAGACAACGGTTAAGTTACAAGCTTGGCTGATAAATACTTCTGGGCTGTTTAAACAGTGATGGATTTGACATCAAATACTTGTGAAATTCTTTCCAATACTTTTTGTAATTATAGTACTTCGCAAGCAATATTATTGAACACACAGAACATTCTGTGAGAAATACTATTAATTTCACTTTACAAATACATTTCCTAATAAAAGCTGGGCGATTCCCATATTTCTTAAAAAGGTGGGAGGGCGGGAGAACAGACTGTCGGATCCTACCAAAACCGGGCGTCTGATTTCGATGTTCTAACTGAGTAGACCGACTGATTTTTTAGCCATGATCATTGATTAAGAGGGCGTTGGAGAGCGGCCATGTTGGATTTTACCTCCATAAGAACAATGTTAAACTTAAAACCATATATCTCGCTTATTTATCAACATACGATTATGAAAGATGTCTCAAATTAAAGGTATTTTGAAGACGCAGGTGGTTTGCTCGCTCTTTTCTGGATAAAATAATAAATTTCCAAAAATATAGTAATTTAAAGTCTATATTTGTATGCATATTTTGTTATTTTTCCTAGTCATTAAAAAATAAAACTCCCAGCAAACACTAATCAAAACTTTATAAAGATTCAAACAAAATTTATTCCAAATCAGGTCAAACAGTAACAAAAAATATGCTTTTCAGTAAAGACATGTTTTGTGCGTTTTAACATTGAAATAGCCTGTAGCGTTAGGGTCAGCGACGATATTTCTTCTGACTCCAACGTCCTCTTAATAACTCGATGACGAAAAAACACTATCAGACTTCGTCATTTATATACCTTCTGCTAAAAAAGCGAGTCAGCATTTTGAAAGGTTTGAACACTACCCAGGTTATAGTCAGGTCCTGTGTGGTATTCAGATTAGATAGCACAATAACACTGAAAATTGACGAAATTAAATGTTACAATCACATATAAATACTTTATATCCAAATATCTCTCGAAGACCCCGACGCAACTAGGGCGTATTGTAAGGCGAATATGAATTAATGATGAGTGTAGAAACAGCATCAATTAAAACCATTTAGTTCTGCTATTGGAAATTAAAAACAACGGTGCCAAGAGCTGAAAAACGTCACTATTTCCGTTCTCTCCCGTCAACTCTGTAGATTGCTCAATCTTGATTAGTTGAAGTAATAACCATCCGTGCTAAACTTAATGTACACTAGTAAAGGAGGGAACGACTCGGTTTAGAGAATCGGTTTTTAGAGTGAGTGTGTGAAGGAGCAATGGTGGGGGGAGGAGCCATTCATGTAGCTAAGTAGTACACGAGACAGGTTCTGCACTAGTAAAGGAGGGAACGATTCGGTTTAGAGAATCGGTTTTTAGAGTGAGTGTGTGAAGGAGCAATGGTGGGGGGAGGAGCCATTCATGTAGCTAAGTAGTACACGAGTCCGGTTCTGCACTAGCAAAGGAGGGAACGATTCGGTTTAGAGAATCGGTTTTTAGAGTGAGTGTGTGAAGGAGCAATGGTGGGGGGAGGAGCCATTCATCTAGCTAAGTAGTACACGAGACAGGTTCTGCACTAGTAAAGGAGGGAACGATTCGGTTTAGAGAATCGGTTTTTAGAGTGAGTGTGTGAAGGAGCAATGGTGGGGGGAGGAGCCATTCATGTAGCTAAGTAGTACACGAGACAGGTTCTGCACTAGTAAAGGAGGGAACGATTCGGTTTAGAGAATCGGTTTTTAGAGTGAGTGTGTGAAGGAGCAATGGTGGGGGGAGGAGCGATATGTTTAGTAGTATGGACATATGTTTGGTGTAATTGACAAATGGACCCAGTTTTGAACCTTCACATTTTTGCTTTGATCTGGATCCTTCTGATGAACCTCTGAATATGAAGCGAGCACCTCAACTAATTAATAGTAGGACGCAGGTAATGTCAAATTGTCTGAGTAGGAAACTGAAGACTTAAAATTTTAGCGCAGCTAAAGTGTTTTTTTGCAGTAGGCCTACATATTTCAAATAATTCTCATTGTACTGCTGCAAAAGTGTTTATTTATTTAATTCTATTTTTTATAAAGCTGTGTTAATAAAAATCCATTTTCCCCCAAAAAAACGCTTTATCTATAAATATTGGTTTAAAGTATTTTTGGTTAGTTTGATCACTAATCGTTATGAGTGTATCGATACTCTATGGTGAACAATGTATGGGGTCAGAAAATAACGTATGCAACAGTTAAATCACAAACTGTAAGGGCTTGAATAATGAGAAAATACATTTTATCATTACTGTTTTACTTGCACATTATTATGTACTTACTGTCTTATGACCCCGGGTTTACCATAAATGAAAAGTTGTTAAAATGAAGGACTGAATATTAATTATTTACGATTGATTTAATATAGAAATGCCAACCAATTTTTGAAGGGTTATGGTTTGAACCGTTATACTCATCCACATGTTTTTACTAATATCTATCAATTTCACTATCAATACAACATGTAAGACTATCCTTATCGTCGTAGTCAAATCTCTACGATAGTTTTCGACTTTATGCGAGTAGAATATGTGTAAAAAGTTCAAGCTACGAGTGTCATTTGAAGAGATAATTATGGAAAAATGCCTCTAAGTATTGTTCTTTAGTATACAAAATTGTAAAATAATAAACACAAACAAAATTTAACTAACTAAATAAGACGGCTGAAAATGCCAACTTAAAGTTATTGAGGTGAGCTTCGTCATGTATCTGTTGGTTAGTGGTAAGTTACGAATTCATTGCATATTAGATCGTCTAAAGCCACTGTCGAAGAAGAAAAACTCTTTCAGCCTACGCAGCATTATAAACATAATGATATCTTTAGCCGACAGTCCCATATATGGTATAACGATCCTAGACAATCTCAACTACAAAAAATACCAGACTCATTAAGACCGGGCCGAAACTATTTCGAACTCAAAAAAGTCAAGAGACCCGGAAGAAATATCGGTCCGGGGTAGGCGGGCTGCTAAACGGGCACTCTTTAAACGGATAATTAAACCTTACAAACAATTTGGTGGGAAGGGGGCGATGACATAATGGGAGGTGGGTCGACAGACGTCTGATAACATCTGATCCGGGCGCCCCCGTTGGTCCCCGAGACCATAAATTCTGCCATGTTAACACTTGTGGCGCTCGGCATTCCTATGTAAATCGCAGGACTAAGTCCGGCGCCACCAGCGAATGGTAAAAACCGAGTTAGCCGTGAAATATTGAGGCGGTCAGTTAGCAAATTGTCGGGTTAGAGAACATTTGTCAGGATCGCCGCGCGCCAGATCTAGCCGGCCTACATTCTCTGGGTCTGCCGGTAGTTTGGCGAGTGGCAAATCATCGGAGGACCTTTGATCTTGCGGGTTTTCGAAAGCGTCTCGGATGAAGGGAAACGCGTGGATTATTACTCGTATAAGTTTCAGTTGTAAGTACACGTTAGACATCAATAAGTGAATTGTCTTGAACATCATAGTTTATTGTCTTTAACGCCAAAGTTTGGTGGAGTTTTTAGTAGGATCGTTGTTCATTATTGGTGGGAGCCAGGGTGATTTATCTTTGTTTAATTTTGGTATTTGATTTTTAAAGACATTATTATAGTCTCAAAATTGAAACTAATTATGATTCTAAATTGTCTTTGTAGGAGATTGCTAGTGGAGTATCTTTATGTAAACTTATTTCCTTTGTTTTTTATAACATCGCATCTACTTTTTTCTGGCTTCGAAGTACTGTATCTTTCTTCGAAGAAACGACACCTTCAAAAACAGATGTATTTCAAACAAGGCCTCAGGGGTAGGTTAAAGGCCAATCAAACCTATGCTAAGCGGATTGCTGAAAGATTATATTCCAGCCGTTTATAAGTGAAATATTATATTCCTCCTCCCCTCCGACCCGACCTCACTGCGGGTCTTAAGAAGGAAGTTGTTCGAATCCATGAATGAAGAGAGGAGAGGATTACTGTCCGGATTGAAATAAAATCCGCAGTCGCACGGCCCGAGGATCAAGACCTCGAGGATTAAGGATTTTGTTTCCCTGGCGCCACAAAGACCCGGGTCACAAATTTCGTTCCGATCCGACCCGGTGACTTTAAGAGCCGTGCGCGGCGCTATAAGTCAGAGGCCAGACATAAGCCGGGCGCCGCAACCGAACGGCCAATTTGTTATTTGAAAGCCGCTGTAAAAAATTTATAAATAACAGCTAATCCGCGTGGAAGCGTCGCGTTTCGGATCATTCTCCTTCTTCATTGATGCTTGACCCCCTCCGTGGTCGACGGTGCCTCCCCCCCTCCAGTCACCTGCCTCCAGACTGGGTCCTGGGTGCCTGGCGAGATATAACTCGTCTGTACGCCACCGTTTTACAAATTGGTAAATTGTAATGTGGACTTTTCCATGACATCTGCGTTTTTCCCGCAGTTTTATACTTTTCCACAATTTCTGCTCAGTTCCTGATTTTTAGATTAGTATATTCTATTACTATGATAAAAGAGGTTTGGGTTCTCACTTTTTAAAATAATCTAATTTTGTATGAAACGCTTCAACTTATCAGAGTTATGAGGTAATGATAAGTTTAAAAAGCTAAGTGTTGATTTCAGACTTGTAGAAATATAGCCTACTCTCTGAAAAGAAGAAAGATGGTTGAAGGCAGGCAACTATCTGGCATTAGTAACAGTTTAATATTTAATTTACAAGTTATATCTCTCCTTCAATATCTCCTTTGTCTAAATGAAAACTCCGTTTTTCTCAGTACCTCAGAGAGTATGTGTGGATTATCTCTCTTCTCCTACAGAAAACCCCCAGGAATCAATATAAAACTCATTTCTCTAGCTCCTTCATCGAGTTTTTAAAATCCCTCATTTTCTCCTTCGAAACACTCAGAGAATACACTTAACCGAACCCTTTTGGTGATGTTTAAATGTGTTTCCTTTTCATCTCTTAATCCAGTTGCAGATTAGAAGATAACTTGTTTATCCAATCCCCAACAGCAAATCAAAATTCCATTCCCTCTTTTAATTCGTATGCTTATCCTCTGTGCCCCAAAATCGATGCCTAATATCATCCTTTATACTTTCTATCGATCAACAGACAAATCCGAATCTCCAAAAGACCAATCACTTACGCCCCAACCCTCCAGAATCCGTTTTCCCGGGGAGTGCGGTGCTGGTGAGTCAGAGAGCAGACCGCCGGATATCCCTAGTGTTATGAGAACGCGGCGTCAACCCACAGTACCACGATAATGATCACCATCCAATCACCTTCAATGCAAATGGCTCGAGTCTTCTCTTCCTACGGACGCACGCCCACTGAGCTACGCCTCGCTTTTGGGCACTTTGGACGATATCGCTCCAGGCTCCAGGCGCGCTGGGCGGCTCTCGCACTCGCACTCACTTTCCTTCGTGGAATAATCGTGAATGAATTATGGAACGGTTACTTTTCGGTATCGGTTCCATGTTATACTGGTATGTTTCAGTCGCTGTTGGGCGGCGCACTCATTTCCCACAGTAGACAAACGTGAATGAGTTAGAATGAAAGTACAGTATTACTTTCCAGAAAAGATTACAAGTGTTCAGTAATTTGTAATCATATGAAATACCTTGCCCACGTGACCAATGTACATTGTAGTTCGCATTGTGTTCAGCGTACCTACAAGTTCGTTTATTTGATTCTCCGTATTTGTTAATTTAGTTTTCACATTTTGAGAACAGAGAGTCCCAATTACTAAATACACATGCGGAATAATGATTGGTTTTGACTTTAATGGCCAGTTCTTACAGCACATTATTAATAATCCATGTGGTGAAGTGAAATGGAAATGGTAAAGTATGAAAACTTATTTATATAAAAAATTCCATTCATTTGGATTAATTCGCAATTGAATAAAATCGAATAAGGAGGGATAAAAGGGGTAAAGATTTAACTCGGAAAAAGGGTTCTCTAGTTATCTACCTTAAAGCGTTCCCTAATGTTTTACAAACTTCTTTTATAGCACAAGAACGTCCTATATAAAGTGAAAACATACAGAATATAACTCGTTTCAATGTACATAACCCTGATAAAAGTAAAACACAATCCTCCCTATACGATGTAATAGTGCATACAATGAAAGTGTTAGAGATATTAACGGTGGAGTAGTACTGAAGTCTGCCTAATCAATAGTTGTTTTTGTTTTGTTTTTACCTGTTTCTCTAATACCGATGTTAACGTTAAGTTCAGTTCCTTCTCAACGGGTTTTCCTATATCATGTATTTTACATTGATTTAAAACAACATAATACCCAAAGAATTTTAATATTAAAAATACCTCTCTATGTTATCATCGCGAACTCGTATTTTATGTCGAATCAAACTTTGCTTTGTCTCAATTTTTCAAAAGAGATTCTGAATTTGTCAAAAGTTATTTAAAAAACTACGATACCGTAGTAAATTTATATATAGACTACTCATATATAATGTGTTTTATAATGATGTTATAGAATTACAATTTTTCATTATAAAGTAAGTAATATCCTGTTAGTTTAGAATCTCGTCTTGGTTTATGCTGTTGAGCCTGAACAGAACTAATGTGATTTTAAGACTGCCAGGATACGTTAATGTAATATATATATTACACCAGGACTTATGCAATGATATGAGCTGTAGACCTACTTATACACTATATACACTGATATACTTATACACTCACTCATACACCACACCGATATGAGCTAACCACGAGCTGACATGTCTACCTAAACTGATTCACTATCCAACTGAACTAGTTCAGCACTATTTTTTCATTTTATACATTTAGGCCTGGATGGTAAAACGTATAGAAACAATTGACCACCCAATAATAATTCTCATCGCGTCTATTTTTTAAACTTAAAAACCATTTCAGGCTTTATAAAAAAGCCACATGCAACAATGAAAGTTGCAAACTTAATTTACTCCTCGTTTCTCACCCTGTTTCCCGTCACAATTCGGCTACCATGGTTTTGGTCCAAATCCATGCATGAATTACATTAGTTGAGAGTAATATTAGGTAGAGGTTTTTCAACCTTATTGTTTTCAACCGCTTTAATTGTTTACCTACTACGTTATTTCAATATTGGGTCATATTTGCCAAGTAATCGAAAGTTAAAATATTTGGACACCCCACTTATTTACTGGGTTGTTTGAAATTCGATTATGTCTGGAATATTTGATTCAGGACTAAATCGCCGGACCAGGTGACCTGCAAAGATGGAACATAAAATATATTCGCGTCTGAGCGGAGCGGTGCGGGTCTTTGATACTGAGTGTGTGAAGGAGCAATGGTGGGGGGAGGGAACCATTCATGTAGCTAAGTAGTACACGAGACTGGTTCTGCACTAGCAAAGGAGGGAACGATTCGGATTACTGAATCGGTTTTGAAAGCGAGTGAGTGAGTGAGTGAGTGAGTGAGTGAGTGTGTGTGTGTGTGTGTGTGTGTGTGTGTGTGTGTGTGTGTGTGTGTGTGTGTGCGCGCGCGCGTTTGTGTGTGTGTGTGTGTGTGTGTGTGTGTGTGTGTGTGTGTGTGTGTGTGTGTGTGTGTGTGTGAAAGGGCAATGGAGGGAAGGGGCTATTCATGTAGCTAAGTAGTACACGAGACCAGTTCTGCACTAGCAAAGGAGGGAACGATTCGGTTTAGTGGATCGGTTTTTAGAGTGAGTGTGTGAAGGAGCAATCGTGGGGGAAGGAGCCATTCATGTAGCTAAGTAGTACACGAGACCGGTTCTGCACTAGCAAAGGAGGGAACTATTCGGTTTAGAGAATTGGTTTTTAGAGTGAGTGGGTGAGTGAGTGAAGGGGCAATGGTGGGGGGAGGAGCCATTCAAGTAGCTAAGTAGTACACGAGTCCGGTTCTGCACTAGTAAAGGAGGGAACGATTCGGTTTAGAGAATCGGTTTTTAGAGTGAGTGTGTGAAGGAGCAATGGTGAGGGGAGGAGCCATTCATGTAGCTAAGTAGTACACGAGTCCGGTTCTGCACTAGTAAAGGAGGGAACGATTCGGTTTAGAGAATCGGTTTTTAGAGTGAGTGTGTGAAGGAGCACTGGTGGGGGGAGGAGCCATTCAAGTAGCTAAGTAGTACACGAGACCGGTTCTGCACTAGCAAAGGAGGGAACGATTCGGTTTTGTGAATCGGTTTTTAGAGTGAGTGTGTGAAGGAGCAATGGTGGGGGGGAGGAGCCATTCATGTAGCTAAGTAGTACACGAGTCCGGTTCTGCACTAGTAAAGGAGGGAACGATTCGGTTTAGAGAATCGGTTTTTAGAGTACAACCCATGGTTTGCCAGATGTAAGAATAAGAATTACCTTGTTGCATTTCTTTAAGTTATAAGACAAGGATGAACACATTTGGGATTTGTTGTTTATACGATTACTAGGCTAGACAGAAACACTGAACTAATGGGAGCCTACATGGTGATTCTTACTACTTTTAAGCTTTGTCCGGGGTATAGTATAGCTTCTGACGTTGTGGCGATTGCTAGCTTGTTACCAGTATTGCTGTCGTGTTCCAGATGGACGTTGGAGCCCGGCTGGTGCGCCTCCTGAGAGTGCTGCTCCTCGCCGCTGCCGCCGCCAGCCTGTCCCACCCTCCCTCGCCGCACGACCTAGGGCTCCGCCCTGCCTCCGCCCCGGAGGACGCGCCACCCCCCGACCTCATCGAGGACCCCAACAGGTTCCACGACCCGCGGCCCTCGGAGCTCAACAGCACCCTCCTACGCCACAAGCTGGGCAAGAACCTCGACCCGTCCTTCATGAGCGTCTCGCGCCCGAGAGACTCCAAGGAGTTCTTCAACCACTCCGACTTCCTGTTCAGGAGGAACCGCCGGGGTCGTTTAGTGCCCGTGGGAGACATGCCACGACACCTGAAAGACATGGACTTTAAATTCGTCAGACTCCCGGACGGCTCGAAGCTTCGAACTAGGGTTTCGGCCAAGTTAAAGAAGAAGCTGCAACAGTTTCTATGGGCTTTTACCTCGTGCCCGGTTTCCTACCGGTGGAAAGACCTAGGATTGAGGTTTTGGCCCCGGTGGCTCAAGGAGGGCCACTGCCCCTCGGGAAAGACCTCCTGCTCTATCCCCCCGGGGATGAAGTGCCGGCCTTCCTCCACCGTTCACAAGACGATCCTCCGGTGGCACTGTCGGGCCCAGGTGTTCACTAACGCCGCCCTCCAACCTCAGCACAGGCTGTGTCAGTGGATCAAGGTGGAGTACCCGATAGTGACTCAGTGTGCATGCGCGTGTCCCGGCCAGAACAATTCCTACTCCTAAACCATCCCTTGTATATTGTATATAAGAGTGTCCGAGTGTGCGAGATTTGCGTGAGGAACCTGCTAATGGACAACCGACTATTGAAGTTTTATTCTGCCAGGATCCTATGTATTGTTACTATAGTGATTTAAAGTTAAAATAAAAGATATCATGGTATTTTTCTTAGGATACACAAATTAAAAGATGCAATAACCACAATGTACTATAAGAATAAGTTTAATGTCGATGTGTGTTCCCTTTACTGCTAAGGGCTAAATCGAACAACTATCAAACCCAAACTATCAATTTCTCTAAGTACCTGGGTGGAAACGAATGAGGCAAACCTGTATTTTTAATGTCGACTTTTGTACTGCAAGATATACTTAAGTTTTAAAATGTTTCGATTTGTTCTATTTAAATAGATTTTTTGAAAAGAAAAGAAAAGTATTCCCAAACAGTATTTAGGTTTCCAGATTTTAATATTTTGATAAATTATTTAGAGCAGATTGTTGCCTTAATGTTAAACGTTCAATTATGAGTAATACCATTGAGTATACACTAACTCAATTCAATGGTAATACTGAAATGCTTCTACCTCATCACGTTTTTTTTTAATTAGTCTGCAGTTTGACCTTAAAATAGGTTAACTTACTCGCTACGTACAATATCTTCACATTGGATTCAAGCCTTAATAGGAAGTTCACTAGCGGGTTCTAGGATGCGTAAGGTTAGATATCGCTTTATTTATGTATTTACCATTGATAAGGCTGAACAAAATAGTGTTAATACGAATGTAATAAATGTAGTATTTATTTTAACATTACCACGTTGTAATTTTAAACTATGAGAATATTATTATTCGGATTATGTGTATTATAAAATAAGTAGACCTAGTGTTCCCACTATTAACGAGCTACAATACATGTTTTTAAATTGTTGTAATCAAAGATTTACCTGAAATATATTATTTATATTAGTTCCGATGTATAATCACCTTATGTGAAATGAAATGTGTTTCTATAAATAAAGTCGAAATTTGACTACTTCTCAATTTTTAATTTTGTAGAGTAAATTTTTATAAAATTCATTTCTTACCACCGTCTACAAACTGTAAAAAGTGTATCCGACCACTTTTTAAGTTGTCTTTTAAACTGGCTGTCATATATTATCCATTTTAATATCATATTTTTAACTGTGTTTTTTCATATTTTCTTCATTTTGTGAGGTCACAAATATGATAACGATGATAAGATTTCATTTTTCACAAACTTCAGTGAAGTACAGTTCGGTGAAGCTACAAATTGTGTGATTTATACGAGTCTATAGCGAAATACCAGGGTATGTAAATCATTACTGTGGACCCACATCAAACATAAACTTAAATAAATTATCGTTTACGTTTTGGTGTTTTATCACTATTTGATTTTATTACGCTCATACTTCCAAAAGATTATCAGTTATTCAGTCGTACCTATGTTAGTTTGGTGCTAAATTTATCTACTAAGACTGAATCGAGTGCTTTAATGAAACTTGCTGCAGTATTACAAGTATTTTCTGCTTATTGTAATTATCATGCATGTTGATATGATGTACACATGATTTATATCTCTTAGTTTTATAAGTGAAGTACAGTACTATTGGCAATATGTTCATATAGTTTAAATTGCCCGTGATGAGTATTTTGAACCTTTATTTATTATTACTGTATGTTACAAGATATTCGATAGAATTGCGATATCTATATGCACTTGACAGATGATGATATATAGTTAGATATTTTGATTTATGTAACTGTTGTAACTGTTGTTTCAAAATTTGTCTAATGAAAATGTTTACAACATATTCAAGTTTGTAATTAGTTTTATATAATTTATGAACGACATTTTACCGTATAATATGTTTGAATATCAACACAAACAACATTTTTTTCCAGGCGGACAAAGAAACAATTTTGGTTTATAAATTAAAAACATTAAACGATGCTAAGCACCGGTTTTGAAACAATATAAACTGTTTTCGTAACTGTATTTTCTACCTGTTGACCATTATATAAACTATGTTTTTATTTTTGATTTCGTCTTGGGGGAGGTGTAATTTACACTAGTTATTGTGAGTTCTGTTGTGTTTGTATGACGTTATGACGTATACAAACATTGGTCCAGTATTTCTTAAACAGGCGATTGAAAATTAAATTTGATATGCCATCCATTTGTGAACACATTTAGTTCGCTGAAAAGTTCCTTTATGCTTTCATGAAAGGAAATATTTTACTGGATTTTACTGGAACTACTAAGAAGTTATGACAAGTACCGCTGCCAACCATAATTGAAACTTACTTTGCAACTTGGAGATTGTTTACACCGCTACGTGTTTTTGTAAATCAATACAACTAAAAAGCTCATTATAATGTTTAAAAGATATTTAAATTGTACAAATAACTCCAACCAAATTATAACTTTATTTTAAATCTGCTCGTCCCTGATGTGGTGTGAAATATGTTTAATGTATGTTTTACACAGAATCTGTACTGAAATTTAAATTTTAGTCAAATGCCCTTTTAAATGACTAGGTTATGTTCAGGTTCAGGTCAGTTAATTTTGGAACACAATTAAAATAATTTAAAAAACTCGTGCTCTATTGATAGTTTTAAACTAAATCAAAGTCAGGCTAACCTTGTTTAATTTGTTGCACTAAATTGTTGGACATGAAATTAAAAAGTAAAACATTTTCTGAATTCGTACATACAGTATATAACAACTTCGATGGAATCACATGCAAGAATATCAACTTGAGATTTCAAACCATTATGTTTTATACTTGGTGATCAGTTATTGTTTTTATAACCTGCCTTTTAATATTCAATAAACGTTTCGTGAAGTAGTGTAGAGTTTAATCAGAATTGCATCAAGAAATTTATTTGGAATCACCTGTTTTAGACGCTTACCGCCACCTATTATCTATTTAGTAGTAATATTTATTAACATTAAAATTTAATTACTTTTACGTTACGGTACTTTGTTTCATATCATAGGCCCTACAGATTTTCTACAGTTTCTATTCTTTGTGTGTTTGTTTGTTGTTTGTTTAGCAGCATAACAGGAGGAATTTTTGTGAATACATTAATTAGAAGTCAATTATAAGAACTCTTTCCGTCTCGTTTTATTTGTTTTTCCCCTATATCAGGGCCTCCGGTGGCCTGTGTCCACATTGTTGTATCTAGTCTAACCATTGTAGTTGTACAGACTCTCCTGCTTGTTGTATAGTTTTGTTCGCCACATCGGATTACCTGTATTGTATTGTATACTACACCGATATTAATTATTAAAATATTTATTATTATATTACGTGTTATTAGTTTTCCTTGTCTATACAGTAGGTTGGGTTTTGTCAATAAACCAATTAACAACTTTAAAACATTGAAGAAGAATAATATTATCAAATAATAAAATATTACAGCTCTTTACTTAAGTGTGCCAGTAAAACTTTCATGTTTTACAAAGTTTTTTAAATTGAGATTCATTAAATTACATTTCTTAGAAGCGCATTATTGCAAAAAAGCTTTGCATTGTAAAATCTGTTTGGACAGGATTCTACTCTCTTGCAACAAATTATATTTAATCTGTATTAAAAATACACACCGAATATTGCATCTTGATAATGCGGATTGAGTTTTTGAATTATTAACATTTAATCTTGATTTTTAAACAATCCTATGTTAGTCTACATATTATAACATGTTTTAATAATATATAAATAAATACCCCCGTAGCAGCAAACCTGCGTACTCAGTGAATTTCCAATGATATATATGTATCTTAATACCACATAAAGCCACATACCAAGTTTCATCAATATACATTCATAAATAAACGATTTATGACATTTTAATTATTTTCCATAAGAATAACATGGCGGCTGAGTATGCAGGTTTGCTGAAGCAAGGAACACAAAAAATGGGGTTTTATACAAATATCAATAGAACTCATGTAGGTAAAGCCACATACCAAATTTCATTAATTTATTTTCATAATGAAGGGGGATAACACGTTACTTATTCTCCATAAGAATAACATGGGGCTGAGTATGCAGGTTTGCTGCTACGGGAGCCTTTGGTAAAAATTGTTTTTTTTTTTAGCAAATATCAATGGTACACAACCAGATGAAGCTGTATACCAAGTTTCGTCAGTATACGTTTATAAATAAGCGAGATATAAAATTTGTCTTATCCTCCATAAGAATAACATTAGACAACGTACTGTGTTTAGCACTTTCAATATCTCGGTAACAAATTGAAGTAGAGAAATGATCAAAATACCAAATTGTGTGTTTTTTAAGCTGAATTCAATGGGGAAAACTAAAATTTGACTTTTTTCAAAATTATATGGTAAATATTCAAAAAACCCATTTTTGGGGTACAAAACCCCCCCAAAATACCCCTTAGGATAAAGCGATCTGACTGGTTTTCGAACTTAAAGTCATAAATGTTGCTTTACACGTTTATACCAAATTTCATCAAAATCGGATAATTTTTACGAGCGTTATCGTGCTCACGGACACACACACACACACACATATATATATATATATATATATATATATATAGATAGATATAGATATATAGATATATATATATATATATATATCTACAGTTTCGAACGAATGGTGTTTTTGGGGTCTGGGGACCTCAAAACGAAAAGTTATCATGGTCCCGGGCCTAGGTCTTACCATGCCGACTACGGTAATAGCTTCTTCCCTATAGGGGAAATTCGCTAAAACATTTGTACCATAGCTTAGGTAATGTTATTTTATATAAGCCACATTTAGATTTATCTCTATGTCTATCTATGTCCATCAGGAGATGACATGGTTAAAGATTTGTCTAAAACACCATTCACATTTACTGGGAAATGGACAGGTCACACACAGAAAACTGCAAGAACATTCTGCGACCTGTCCAAAGCGACCTCCATCATGTGATTCTCCTGCAAAAATTAAGGTTTGAGTAAAAATATCTAAACTTAATGAAACTATATCTAACAGGAAAAAAATCAAAGTGTGTCTATACATTAAATATAACAATTTGTTAAATCAATTATAAAAATTTTACTTATTTAAAACGATAAATAGAAAACAGAGTACTTTAAGGGACTGATGTCTGTATTGCAAATACAAAATTTGTATTTTATCACAATTAAATACGCCGTCATACATTTTAAAGCGAACATAGAGCATGATGAGTGGTGTACCCTTATTTTTACCAAGGCCGACTGTTTCTCTAGCTAGGACAATTAATTTACTAGTCGATAGCCTAATAACAAACGGCAGTTGAGGTCCTACAGTTAACATGGGTTTGGAACCACCAACCGCTTCTCCACGTTTAGGATTAGGCTCTGACCATTTGATTTCACGACTCGTACATTACCTAGACTCTAGAACACTTTTCTGACAGGGACCAAATCACTCGAGGACACTTCCAATATATAAATTGCCAGTGCAAAAAGGTGGACAAGAATAACATAATGTTGGAATGTAGAAAAATTCGAACTATTTAAAAACATATCTGAAGTATAATACCTCCAAACTCATCTGCGGAGCTTTATCAACATGAAACCAACTTTTGCAGAGATAAAGTTTATAACTATCAAGTTAATTTTAGTCCGATTTGTAATGTTCATTCCGTCATTGGAAATATGAAAATCTAATCCAAACAATTTTAATTTATTTTATCTATTTATTTAGTTTTTCCAGAGATTGCAGTTTAAATCACAAGTAGTTTTCTAAATATGGTGCATAACAAATGTTTTAAAAGGCCAAAACAAACATACAAATTATATTATATTAATACAAACTATACTTAACTATATTATTTTTAACCATAGTCCTTCGGGCAAGTTCAAAACACATAATTTACGATCCCAATGACGTAAGCCACATAAAAGGGTCAAGGTCACATGCCAGCCGATGGTCATATTTTTGCGCCAAAATAACCTAATATAAATGTTAATTGTTTACAACCAACAACGGCCGGCGCATCGTAGGCGGGTGCGGGGAGGCGCCATATTTGAAACTTCTTATTCTTCTCTCCAACAATTATACTCTGACAGTGGGTATGAGGACAGCAGGCGTTCCCAATTTGTCGAAAACTAACTGTTAATGCAAATCCGCTCAGCACTTTCTACGACTGAGGCGTCATTTTGAGTGGGAGATGAGTCTTTCGAGTGCGAATTTTACTGTCTGGTTTTGAAAATGTGTCATCTGTAGTGAAAAAGGTGAGGTGCTTGCCGAATGGCTACAGTATATTGATGATCAATAGTATATCAATATACGATATAAATACGGTGAATCGTATATCAATCGCATGCAGATTAATAAATTAAAAAATGATCTAAACTTCCGGTATCCCCCGCTTAAAGGACCCTCCTGCCGGTGTTTCAAATGTCAAATACTTGACATCGATCCATTTCAGGCGTGGTCTCATAGCTTGTCCTTCAAAAAAGTAATTCCATCTCTCGCTCAATTGACAATAATTTATCCGGTATACACTGAGGTATTTTGACCTAAGTTACCGAAGAATAAGAACCCTTCACCTCAAGAGGTATAAACGTCTAACGCGACGCCATGATGCGCAAATCTTATAGTACGCATTGAAAATGTCCTACAGTGAAGTATTCTCAAATTTTGGCCGGCTGAAGTTTTACATTAATATCTACTTGCTGCAGCCCATAAGATTCCGGATTTTGGACTGTAAATAGAATCTGGAATCTGCAGTGACTCTTTAAAGTTTAATAAGAGTTGATGCTCTTATTACTTGTTAAAATGTACAATCAATAAAATAAAACATTTACCTAAAACATAGTTAATAATCCGTAAAATTTATTTAAATAACCCAGGTTTTCAGTACAGCTAATCAGGTTCAAAACGCTAGAACAATGATCTCGGTGACCATTGATTACTATGTGAGTTTAAAACAAATGCGATACAATTTTAAATGCGAAATTAATGGAGAATTGAACATGAAATCAATTGTCTATTTTGGCAATTATTTCTTCGTTCATTTTTTGAGAAATTGCAATATCTCAAGCTTTTCCAAAACACTAATAACCTAAACAAGATCAAACATGTCAAGGTCTCTTAATAAAACATCTCCAGTCGACGGGAACAAAACTAATTGAGTGTAAATGATGGTTCAACCACAATAGCGGCTTGTTCGCAATGTCCTGTCTGTCGGCTCAAGAGGCAGGGACCCCGGGTTTTCGGCTCTATTCACAATAAGCAATCAGACCAAGGGCTCTTGGCTGTAGATTGAGAGGGCGGATGAACGGAGGGACGTCAATCTGGAACCTTGAACCTTGTGAAGGCTTTTGTAAACCTTTATTCGACCTTTCAGTTCATGCCTTCAATCAAATAACTTCAATAAATTAAAAATAAAACATCAATCGGGATCTGAGAATTAATATTACAAAAACGTGTCACCGCAATTCAACAACTACATTAGGGTATTACGATATTATAACCGTCTATGAAACGCCGTAACTTTAAACTAACCCGTGAAACTAAAACAATATATTCAATGCAAAAGTGTACTACGCTATGAGCTATAAAATAAAAATTACTGTCTTTATTATAATCCGTGCGGAACACCGATAACATCCTTCATTGTAAAATCGTAATTGCCTTTTGAGAGTGCGATCGCTTTGAATGGCCATGGTATGGACATCATGTTTTTAGTTCCTCTATTTAGCGAGCAAATGTAATCAATCTGGAAAGCCGTAATCTATTTTTTGACAAAGAAAGTATGTAATACTGTATCTAGAAGAAAAGGCGCCCTGAAAAACCGAAATACCACTGACTGACTGACCTGTCACGAAATCTTCGTAACTATAAGGCCTACAGAGTTGAAATTTGACATATAGGTTTCTCTTTGGCCCTAGGTGCTTGCTAAGAAACGGTATTACGAAATTCCCCCTGCGTCCGTCCCGCTGGGTCCCAAAGTTCCTATGTATTCCTTATGAACATTCACTGTGGTTTGAGGTGATGAAAATTGAAACAGCTGATCTTGATTCGTAGTAGTTCCACGGGTTAACCACAGAATGCAGCACACACAACTATCATAGTTTACGCGAGCGAAGCTACAACGGGTTGGCTAGTATAAAATATTGCTCAGATTTATACATTATATAGGTCACAAACACAAACCTTGTTTCGTGAGATGTAGTCAAAAAGGGGTTTCACTTATTTACTAGATCCTCTCATAAAATTCTCTGTCTGATAATCCCGACCCTTCTAACGGATCATCTGAAATCGTATATTTAACTTTATTAACACATTTACTACAACAAAAATAGTTAATCCAATAAAAAGAGTTACCATTAAAAATTCCGTAAAAATTTGCCAATATTTAATATTTTGAATAATCCGCTGAACATATGGAAGCTAATTTCTAGCATTGAATATATAGAGTAATGTATACTCAATGCTTTCGGTTAGTTTGGTTAAAGTAAACCAATATTCGCAGGTAAGAAATGGGAATTATTCGAGACGGAAGCACCCCCTTGAATTGATCTATCAATGAAAGTAAAAACGTGCGTAGTTCGGTCGCCTTTATGCAGGGTGAAACCTCGTTCACTCCCGGTTATCTGGTTGTGAGGGAAATTTTTAGGGTTAAGGTCTACTGGATACACTCTCGCACGACTCGATCAGAACCGCAGCGCTGGATCGGTTGGGCTCTGCGGAGTCTGGAGCCCAATAAACCTTCTGGAGAGCGGGAGAGAGGCAGAGAGGACAATCTGGCGTTGGCGGGCGAGTATAACGATATCCGGCGTCGCCAACGGAGCTTCCTACATCCAGACTTCCGGTCCTGTGCTGTCCCGCCATCGCGGGATCTCTCCGGTCGTCGCATCGGTGTTGTCAACCTCCAAAGTGTAAAATCCCTGACACCAGGAAACGTAGATTATTTACTTTTCTTGTTAAATTACCTCTTCTTTCATCCCCACACTGAGAAATAAGTACTAACTGTTGCTACGCCCAAGAATTTCGTTGAAAGATTTTCACTCATATTTACATTACATCTCGCTATCTAAATAAATAAACAACTTTTTACAGTATTTTTAATTAGTCATTTGTGAAAATCACAACAAATCTTTCCTCCATAAAAATAACATGGTAACTTTGTATTCCAGTGGGGCGAAGTCCTGAAGTCCTAGTAATTGTGTTAATACAGTAGCTAGAAACCTGAATGACCATGCATAGTTTCATCACAAACAGATGAGTGTGTAGGAGCGCAAAAAAGATAAACAGACAAACAATGTTGTTTTTAAGAGATATTAAATGCACTATAATTTCTCTACATTTTTGACCCACTCCACAACAAACAACCAATACTGATTACAAACAAGGTACGTTTAGAATAATTATACATTTTGCATCACTTGAGGGAGGGTGGGTACCATACAAGAAGAAGGGAAATACATTAGAATATCATAATAAATGTCTTAGTCGGTAGATCAGAAAGAGAAATATAAATCTCAACGGAATAACGGAATTCTGAGTCAAGAGTGACGAGCCAGTGAAATTTGAAGAGAAAAAAATCAACCCAGCCGACCTTTAAAACTTTCTCAGTTTTCAACCTAGTTTTCCTTTTAAGGTTAAGGTTAAAACCATTAACACCATAACAATTACTTTTCATAATATGTACTAGAATACTAAACACACAATACACATTGTGTCAAAAACAAATTGTTTATATCGGGCCTGAAGAGAAAGAAAATAGTGCAGTTTTCCAAAAGAGTTTTTGAAATCGGTATAATAGATTACCAATCCAAATATATCGAATTTGTGATTGAAATCATCTACAAATCGAAGGGTAGAAGTCCGATAATGGGCGTAGTAGTAGATCTTTAACACCCAAAGAAAATAGAAGTGTAATCAGAAAACTATGTAATTTCAGAAAATATTTAATCTTACTAGCGCATAGCGTTGCAATTCATTTAACTTGGAGAGTATATGGTTATGGCAACCGCTGATGGGATTTTTGACATATAAAAACACTTATAGGATAACAATTATAGTTGGCCACTGTTATTTAAAATGTGGGTGTTATTTTTACTGATTTTTCGATGATAGAAAGGCGTATGCACTAACTATATTAAATCCATCGTGTCCAATAACTTGAGCACGCGCTCGACTTTATATAAACTCGAAAGAATGCACACTACAAGTTTACGGTTGAATCACGCTTCGTCTTTTGTTGAGGTTGAGCTCAGATCTCTGCTGATTTACATTTTATCTTGTTTTATCCCCGACAATCCCATAAAATCAGCATGATTAAGTTCACGATTTCCATTTATTTGTTTTCCTGCTTGTTCGTCGTTAGTTTTATCTAATAAACTTGTACGATGGCGCTTGTTAAAATCGACTTGTAAATGTCACACTGACGAGCGGTTTTATTACCGTTAAATGTCATGGATATAAAAATAGATTTATGGCAGTAGTTCGACTCTTAACAAGATTCTAGTATACTAAATACTCTTTCGAAGACAACTAGAAGTGTGTTGAGTATTCTCTGTTAGCCTCGCGTTATTATGAGACCTGAGAGAAGATTTACATTTATAATGGCTTTTAATCCACACATATAATCCTCGTACATGCTTATGCACAAAACACCTTTTGGTTGATACCAAAACCCAGTCAAACAAAAGGGTTGAATGAAGTTAAAGTGACCTCAGCTTATGAATGTTGATAAGATCAAGCGAAACTATTCTTCAAGAGCTTCGTCTAAATATTTTCGCCTTGACGTAATCTTGAGACTACAGAGGCTTTGATACGATCTTCCATCACCTTATAAATTCATCACGAGGTTGTGTTAAACAATTTATTTACATACTTTAGCATCATTAATGTTGATGATTATGAGTCACTGCTTGTCTTTTCCGTCCACAATTGCGTTCTTGAGACCGCTCCGGTCCCAAAACACGTATGAACCGATTAACCTACGTCTTATCGCTCTTGTCTTACCTTTTTCGAAGTAGCTTAAAGTCTATTTTCGGCGGTCCGCGGGGCTGGACACATAAAACGAAAGTGCCGGGCGGCGCGACCGCCTTATATGGCGAATACACTTGTGTTCACTGCTAAATTAGCTACGGAGGAAGAGGAGTGGTGATGTAGGCAGTATCTCCGTCTCCGTCTACACTCACACACACGCACACGCTCTGTTTACCAGCCGGGTAAATATTGACTCGAGTCCCATTCATTCATGAATCAGTCAGCGACCGATGTTGTTGGTGTCCCGCAGGGATCCATAATTGTTCCGTTGTTGTTCCCGCCTCTCACGGCGGACCTTTTCGCCTAATTGTTCTGTCCGCGCCAACTTTATTTCTCCGTTAATGGGTCACCGGCGGGCGCCCAGTTTTGTTTTATTGTACTCACCACTCCGGCGATTGCCAAACCGGAATACAAATGGGGTTTCGTGAATTATATGTTTGGCAGCCGAGTATTTTTGGGTTAAGAGGATTATTTAGGCAATGTTCTTGCATGATTGGGATTTTATTCGTAAATGTATGTATTTTTGTTTCAATATATAACTGTATTAGGTTGTCTTTGTTTACACGTGTAATCAAGTACGTAAATACTCTACGACCTAAGGCTTACTGACTTTAAATTGTAAGGGAAATGGACAGAAATTAATCCAATTTGAAAGACTAAATCCTGGTATAAGACTTATTAATATTAATGTGGTCGACTCAGTGGGTTTCTCCCTGGATTGAACGGTGTTTCGGAGGTGCCCTCAGTTCCCCATTCTGTGCAATGTAAACAGTTCTTGATTCTTTCCCCACAGTTTCTCTACAACCTTTACGAACTCGGGAAGTAAAAACTGTTTTAATCCTCGTTAACAACCCTCTTAACGAGACGGTCTTGTGCCCATAGTGGCAGAGTATTTTTGAGTGAAAAGAATATAATCAGGTTGGATGACCAGAAACTAACAGCCTGTCAAATTTCAAAGTAATAAACCTACAAATATTTTAAATCCGAATGTCTGTTTGTTGCTCCAATAAGTACAAACTACTAGTTGTAATTGTTGTTATATAGTTATTTTTAAATGAAATTTGTTACAACCTAATCATTCATGGGCCTGTTCTCGTTTCGAAATTATTTAGTACACCGCTCCATTGACTTTCAATATTCAAATGTTAATCTGGTGGAAACTGACTTCTTTTGAATCAGATGATTTCTTACCAGGTGCTCATTATTTTAGGAAGATCAAAGGTTTAGCACACAACTATTGTTATCCTGAGGTGCGGTCAAAATCCTTACAGAAGACGGCATTTTTTGTTTTCTAGATGTTTGAAGATGGCATCGCATGACATCGGCAATTGGATATCATCGGGAAATGACATCACACGCCTTTGTTAAACAAATTGCCGATTTCGGATGTTAACGAGCCTAGGCTGGACATTTATCTTACGGAAATAAGCAGACCTCTATACATCTTGAGCTGCGTCTTGTACTACAGCTAGTTAATCACCAGTTTTTAATATGAAAACTTTTAACTATGAATATCTCAATTAATAATCAAAGGAAATTAATATTTGTGTAATTCCCAAAGCGTTTTCCGTATGAGTTTTTGTAATTTGCTATACTGCAGTCTGTGGTAAACATGTCTAAGGATAAAAGGGTAAAGCAGGAGCACCAGAGGAGTTTTCAAACCTAAAAGGCCAATATCCGCCTTGAGCGTATTAGCAATCTTCCTATAACAATTTCTTCTAAATCGGTCCAGTAGTTGGCAGCTCCTTGGCAGCATCTGTATTCTAGAGCATTGAATTAGGGTCCACAACTAACATCAGCTAGACAAAGGAATAGTTGCTACAACCCATATTAAAAGTATTCGTACAAAAGATAGTCCGAAATCACTAATCAAATGTCAAATGTAGCTATAATAAACCAAAAATAAACTGCGGATCTGAAGCAGAACTTTTATTCATAAATCGTCTTCTATTAAATAACCACAAATATTGAACATTTTGGAAACTAACTGACGATTATTATTTGTGATAGAAATTATTTATTTTAATTATTCATGAAGAAATTTAAACTTTGGCAATGGTCGTATGGCAGTTTCAGTCTTAAACGCGAAGTATTACGTAACTGGAGCCATCTATAGACATTGTGATTTACCATTAAGAAGCGTCATCAAACACGAACTTTTTAGATCGGCCTTGGTACTGAGCCTAAACAACTATACCTACATCACTTGATAGCTCCGTCGCTAGTGCCAACCAAACGCAACCCACCGTGTAGGACACAGCCGTGCTTGTACCGTCGCTAGTGCCAACCAAACGCAACCCACCGTGTAGGACACAGCCGTGCCCGTACCGTCGCCATTCAAGACCCAAACAGAATTCCAAGCCTTCCACGGCGTCTTTTTCTTTTTCCCGGCGATCATATTACAAGTGGAATAATCCGTGGTTAACCCTTGACCCCAGCGCCGGCGCCGGCCGCCCTCTCATCCGCGCCAACCTCACACCTTCATTGCCAACCTCGCCGCCCGAATTATCCCGACACCTCAGACCCCCCGACAAATTATACCTCCCATCCTCCCCGCTACTATACGTGCGTCGTGCAAGGAGCGCGCTGAGGAACGACAGGTCAGTAAGGGGAGAAATCTTAACAGCCATTAGGGTTATTTTACCCTAATATCAGCTGAAAGTCTTTTATTTTACTGATTACACTCATTACAGGATTCACGTCAAAGTGGATTGGGTTGATTTATCCTCGATCGTGTCATGAATATACTAACACGCTACTCAAACGAAATATGCAGCGAGTTACAGGATATTACGGTCTAAAGTCAATCACATAAATAGAAAAGAAAATGGTTTATTTATTGACAAAATGAATTAATTAAATACACAGAACATGGTAATTATGTTATATTTAGGTGTTAACATACAATGTTAAAATGAATGAAACTGTATATATATAAATATATATGTCCGTGAGCACGATAACTCTCGTAAAAATGATCAGATTTTGATGAAATTTGGTATGAACGTGTAAAGCAACATTTATGACTAAGTTCGAAAACCAGCCAGATCGCTCCGTCCGAAGAGGGGTTTTGTACCCCAAAAATGGGTTTTTTTGAATTTTTTGCATATAATTTTTGAAAGTTTAACCATTGCATTCAGCTTAACAAAACACACAATTTGGTATTTTGATCATTCGTCTACGTCAATTGGTTACCGAGATATTGAAAGTGCTAAACACAGTACGTTGTCTAATGTTATTCTTATGGAGGGAAAGAAACATTTTATATCTTGCTTATTTATGAACATATACTGACGATACTTGGTATACGGCTTCATCTGGTTGTGGTCTATTGATATTTGCTAAAAACAAACAATTTTTTGCCACCGGCACCCGTAGCATCAAACCTGCTTACTCAGACCCCATGTTACTCTTATAGAGAATAATTAAATGCTATGTCTCCAATTATGAACATAAATGAATAAAAACTGGTATACGACTTCACCTAGTTGAGTTATATTGATATTAGCATAAAAACCCATTTTTTCCTTGTTGCAGCAAACCTGCGTCCTCAGCCCCAATGTTATTCTCATGGAGAATAATTAAAATTGTATATATCCGCTTATTTGTGAATATAGTTTTATGAAACCTGATAAGTAGCTTTATGTAATATTAAGACATTTATAACGCCATTGGAAATTCGCTGAGTATGCAGGTTTGCTGCGACGGGGTATTTGTTTTTTTTAGTTAATAATTTGTATATCTTATTTATTAAATCTTCCACATTTTGGAATATGTTTAAAGGCTATCAGAATGATAATTCAATCAAAAAAACTCCTTAGATAAAATTGATTTTTTTATAAAGTTTATTGATAAACTTTTTTTAAATAAGCAGCACAATTCATTTGATACAAATAATGCCACAATGACTATTTTCCCCTGCACCTTGGTCACTCTCCCGCATATACCGAATTCTCTGTGGTCGCTGAGGTATCTCCAGTGCTCGTTGACCGATTGTGGGCAGGCGCCACAGAGATGGTTATGGTCACAGCCGTCTGTGTGTCTGTCTGTAGTTGCAGCCGCGGCGACTGCGTCTTGCGTCTAGTCAGATGATTTGTCAGTCTCGGAGAGCTTATTGGTTTGGCAAAGTCGAGCCAAGACAGCAAGTCCAAACAATTTATGGTAGTTTTGACGAAATCAGTTTAACAGTTAATTAAATCGAAATGTTGTAAAATCTTTGTTGCTGATTGCTTCCTGGCTGCCCTGGGTTTTAGCGCACTAGGTTTTTCTGGAATCCCTCTGAGAAAATGAGAAACTACATAAATATTCTATAACGTGTTCATATAATTATCATGCTCGCATCATCATAATTCATTCTTGTTTTAAGACCTTTCAGTCTTTCCAGTGGAAAAAATTGGTTCCAGCCGTTTTCTGTCCGAGTATAATGTAGGTGGTAAAGTGTCAAATGCAGGTTCTAAAACAAAATACTTTTATTCCATACGTGCGATAAAAGTCAGTACGATACTAACTAGTCTCAGCGACTAGCATAGAAGTGTATGTGTGTGTGCGTGTGCGTGCGTGTGTGGGTGTGTGTGTTTGTGTATTTTCCTACACGATAGCAAGTGGGGACTAATGCATGGCCCGCTGTCTCTATAAGACATTCGAGGTCCAAACGCTGTACGCCGCGTGTAGGCATGTACCTAGAACTATCATCGTGACCAATAATTTACACACACGCGCATGACGACACTTACTTTGACATTAATCCCACGACAACTTATATTTTACATTTAATTTACTTGTATTATTCACCTGCCATTTGCATTATAAAGGTACGACGTTCCTTGTGGTAAATTTTCTTACATTCGTTTCCTACTTCTGTCATGGAAACAACTAAGTGTATTACTTACCAGGTTATATCTATTGTTAGATATGGAATCGCTCATACTACTGATATTCGGATGTAGCATATTACGTATTTAATTGTTTACTCATTTTCTATGTAAAACACTAATTTTTAAATGCATTTAGTCAAAACTGAAATCCGCCGTGCCAAATTTGAACATAAAGATGGGCAAAACCTGTCCTGTAGCATATCTAAATGTGCGCTATAATCTATGTGTAAAAATTCAGAAAACATGCAAAGTCTTTAAGGGCTTCGCCCCTTTGGCCATGACAGTTTGAATGTTTATTGGTTGCATTCGATGATTTTATATGATCAGGTGGTTATTTAAACATAATATGTTTATATTTAAATCTCCAAGGTGTATCTGAGACTGTCAGTTATATTTGATAATCTTATGTCCTGAGGTTAATCTAAATGAGGTATTGTTTGAACAATTCAATTCGCTTTTACAAAGACAGGGAATTCATAAAAACATAATAATCTTATTTTGGGTATTTTCTAAGAGGGATATTTAGAATATCAAATTTTTACGCAAAATACTTTAAAAAATGCGGATCATCTTCCAACCGAAAAAAAACAATAATCCTGATCTAATACCGAGTCACCTCGCGTAAAAGACAACGTTTGAATTTGTATAATGTTTTACAATATTTAGCATGGATTAACCTACTATTCTGAAATACTTAGGTTTTTATCAACCCTCTAATGAAATTTTTTGTATCAACCTCTTTCAATTTTTTATATGACTTGAAAAAAATCTCAGTACCCGCTCACCCGCTCTTCCCGGTGTAACAATGAACATACCGAGGTGGCGCCCCACCATTCACCGGGCAACTTGACACCGCTGGATCACAATCGGACCAAAATGTGGTCGGGCTCTGGTTCCCTTTTTAATTGGACACCCTCCCTCCCCCCTCCCCCCTAGATGGTATCCACACGAAGCCGGCGCCTCGACCCATCGCCGACCGCAAATTTATTCCGCGGCCGCGAGTCCAGTTTTTGTGTCCAACACGTTGTCGGTGTCACCCTGTAATGTCTTGTAAGACAAGAGGATGGACATACGACCGCCACTGGACTACTGTCAGGGATCGTTTGGTTAGCATGGAGGATGGACATACAACCGCCACTAGACTACTGTCTGGGATCGTTTGGTTAGCATGGAGTATGGACATACGACCGCCACTGGACTACTGTCTGGGTCGTTTGGTTAGCATGGAGGATGGACATACGACCGCCACTGGACTACTGTCTGGGATCGTTTGGTTAGCATGGAGGATGGACATACGACCGCTACTGGACTATTGTCTGGGATCGTTTGGTTAGCATGGAGGATGGACATACGACCGCTACTGGACTACTGTCTGGGATCGTTTGGTTAGCATAGAGGATGGACGTACGACCACCACTGAACTACTGTCGGGAACCACTCGGTTGACGGGATAGCCCTTGAGTGCCACTGGACAAACGACAATTAATGGCATTGTTTAGTTGGCATTAAATGAATTACTGATATATCCATACATACCAATACACTTAAGTGATACTTACATAACACTTAAACTTGTGAACTACTAAGAAATTGCATGAATCAACATCTATATTTTAACGCTGTTCCAGAATAACAGACGTTGTTTTGATGATGAGCGAACGCAGATACTGGATGGCTAAATTGGTCGAATATTGGTGACAAAGAGATTAGTAACTATTTATTTCAAATGTTTAAGGGCAGCGTATTTTTATTGAACAATTGTATAACAATTGACAATAGTTATTTTTTGCAATTCTTCGCAATCACTTCCCTCAATTAACATTGGTGTATTATCAGTTAATAGGCTCCATATAACGTGCTTTACTCTTCTCAAACTTCTATAAAACGAAAGAGTGGTCTCTCGGCCACCAACGGATTCAACCTTGTTATTTATTATGCCTTTCTCAAGTTTAAAGTGTTATCTTAAACTTATTCTTCTTCGTTGAATTGTATTATGATTAGGCTATATGGAGGAAATGATTTGTTTCGCTATCAGCCAATAAATACCCGTTACAAGATTAAATTTATGGAGACAGATTTTTTACTTCTAAAGGAAAATTATAAACTGTATAGCTCCGATAATAGCTAAATAATTAATAAAAGCTAAACAGTATTAAAGACTCGCAATAACTTCCTCAAAACGAGATAGTACAACCAGCTTTCTAATGGGGGTTATCTGATTTACTACACTCTTAAACCTACCACGTTATGAGCCACGTGCAAGAGATGCGATTTTTCTGAGTAAGCAACAATGTCCCACACAAATGCAACCAAATACAAGTCCCACACACAAAAGTCGCGGATAAAACTGTTAAAATACTCCAGAGGTGGGCGCTTGAATGGACTAAAAATAGTCACGAGCCCACGGTCTTTGACGGTCAAGGATGGGGACAATGGGGAATGGATGTTTTGGAACTTTGTGTTACGAACTTCTCCCATCCTCTCGCTTGTGAATAGCGAGAGTCTGGTGAGATGTACAACATGTAAGCGTTTTGACGAACTCCCTTCTGAAAGAGTTATTTTGTCAAAATTTACAAGAGGATGTTACACTTGATTTATAGGAAATGTATTAAACTACCAAGAGACAGTTTAAAGAGAAGTTGTACATCCGTTAATCACATGAGTGTGAAATAACTTCCCAAGATATATTTCCCAACGGGCTTTTAGTGTAGCGCTTAAATGAGTCAACATTTATATTGTATTGTAGTCTGTTAGAAGTTCTGTACAAAGAGTTCACTAAAAAGTAAAAAATTATTAGACTCGAAAGTCACATCACACTAATTCTATCTAGTTCATTTCAAGACGCGTAAGCACAGAAACTATTTCGCTTTCAGATTTTTGAGACCTTAGATTAATAAACTTCCTGCATCAATTACCTAACATTCAACCATTATCTAACCCTTTACCTACAGGCTGTGTAATTTGCTTCAATTTAAGGAAATATAAATACTCGAACAACAACTGACTGTTGATGCAAAACGAAAATTAATTTTTTTTAATTCATTCATTTAAAAAGTAAGTAGCCCATAGCAATTTTTAATTTCGCCAAGCGGGTACTTTTCATGATTTTTATAAACAATTTCAAAGAAATAAAGTTTCATATTGGATAGATTTAGGTAAAAATATTAAATACCCCCGTCACAGCAAACCTGCGTACTCAGCAGCAAATTTTCAATGCATATGTGTCTTAATACAAAATAAAGTTACATTCAAAGATTCATCGATTTTCATTCATAAATAAGCGATTTATAACATTTTAATTTTTCTACATAAGAATAACATGGAGGGTTGAGCACGCAGGTTTGCTGCAACAAGGAACACAAAAAATGGGTTTTATACAAATATCAATGTAACTGAACTAGGTAAAGCCTCATACCAAGTTTTATTTTTACTCAACCAGGTCCCTTTCATCCGAGGAGTAAGTAAAGGATACCTGGTAAGCCATTGTCCAAACTTTACTCAATGTCCAGAAGTTGAAGAGTTCATCGGTATGTGCATGCAAGAATTCATCCAATGAACGACCCTTAGTGGAAATGTTGTTAGTCTTAAGGTTGGGTAGGGATGTATTTTATCAAAGTCATTTTAAAGCTCTTATTATCATCTACAAAGCCACAAAACGAACCTCGGAAGGACTATTGCAGGAAATATAATCCCTTTTAATTGGAAATTCTTAAAGAAATTTCTAATCGGCTACCATTTTTGATTCACTGATCTATGTGAAGTTGGGTTTACGGAACTGCGGTTTAAAAATTAAGACCTATAAATGTATGTCCAGTTTGACTTATGCTTTTATTAAACACTTGTTTACTCCTTACGTTCATCAAGATCAAATTGGATTGACGACGTAAGTAAAATAACAGCTACTTTTAGATATTGTATTTTCTCAATAGGTATAACAAGGCCACTTTTGAGGCCATCAGTGGATCGGTGCCCTGAGACTTGGGGAAGAGGAAACTTATTCAAAATATTGTTGGTCCCCTACAACGTGGCATGGGATGTAAGTAGTTTTGAGTAGTCTTTTGTTAATGAACTGGAGTACTACTTCCTTACTATAGATCTTTTCTTCATAAGAATAACATAGCAACGTTATAGGTAATGAGGCGGAGCCCTAAGGTTGGGGTTACCGTATAAAAAATGTATCCAAATGTTATGGATGGTTGACAATTGGCTAAAATCACGCATACAATCGGAAAGAATAACATAACATTTTTGTTAGGGGGCGGAGCCCTAAAGTTGGTGGGGGGAGACAAATCCAACGTTGGGGCATAATTAAGACATGAATCTTTGTAAAACAATCCAAAGAACCATCACAATCAAAATCATAATCATCAAAATTGGATATTGGGAAGTGATAGAAGAAGCCATTGAGGTGGAGCCCTAAGGTCGGGAAGATATTATCCGAAGTCTTTTAGTCCCCAATAACCTGGTATGGTAGGGGAACAGATTTGAGGAACCTTTGTCGCAATAACCTTGAGTACTAATTTTTCAATAAGAATAACCATGGCAGTGTTTTAGCGACTGGGGCGGAGTCCTAAAGGTCGGGGTCATACAAAACCTACGGTAATGGTACCATTATGTTATGAATCAATGACGATTGGCTGAAATCACACCAAAAAAACGGAAAGAATAACATGACAATTTTGCCAGGAGGAAGGAGGTTTGTGGGGGGGACGTATCCAACGTTGGGATATCATTGGTTGGCATGGGAAAACAAAACCAAAGAACCATCACACGTCCAAATTGGACGTCGGAAAGTGGTAGAAGAAACAATTAGGGTGGAGCCCTGAGACCCCCAGATGCCAAAAACACCATTTATTCAAATATATGTATATGTATATAATCTGATATATATTTATATATATCAGAATATATGTGTGTATATCAGAATATATATGTGTGTGTGTGTGTGTGTGTGTGTGTGTGTGTGTGTGTGTGTGTGTGTGTGTGTATGTGTGTCCGTAGGCACGATAACTTTCGTAAAAATGGTCTGATCTTGATGAAATTTGGTATAAACATGTAAGGCAGCATCTATTTTCATGATTTCGAAAACCATACAGATCGCACTTATTATGACCCCCCTTGTTTTGTGTCTGAAAAATGGGTTTTTGAACTTTTTACATGTTAATTTTTTGAAACCCAAATTTTGGTTTACACCATTAAATTCAGTTTAAAAAACAAACAATTTGGTATTTTGATCATTGCTCTACGTCAATCGGTTACCGAGATATTGAAAGTGCTAATTACAGTGCGTTGTCCAATGTTAATCTTAAGGAGAATAAGTTCAATTTTATATCTTACTTATTAATGAACATACATTAATAAAAATTGGTATGTGAATTCGTTTGGTTTGGGTTTACTGATATTTGTATACAAAACCAGTTTTGTGTGGTCCCCATGACAGCAAACCTGCGTACTCAGCAGCTATAATGTTATTCTTATGGAGAATAAGAAATATGTGATATATTGCTTATTTATGAACATAAATTGGTAAAACTTGGTATGTTGCTTCATCTAGTGGTGATCCATTGATATTTGCATAAAAACCAGGTTGTTGTGGTCCTTGATGCAGCAAACCTGCATACTCATTCTTAATGCTTTTTCTTATAGAGAATAAATCAAATGTAATATTTCCCTTATTTATGAAATATGCTTTGTTGAAAGTTGGTAAGTGGCTTCATGACTTAGTGATGTACCATTTGAAATTCACTGAGTATGCAGGTTTGCTGCAACGAGGGTATTTAGTGTTTTGCTTAGGCTACAGTACTTGTAGCTAAGATGCTTCTTATGCTTAGTGTCATATGAGTGGATGTATTCATTAAATAATTGTACATCAGGTAATTTATTCAAGGCAAAATCTGTTAATTTTAATATTGTTTAAAATTATTTTTGTTATTGGTACTAGTAGTAATATATATATATATATATATATATATATATATATATATATATATATTTATTTATATTTATTTATTTATTTATTTATTTATTTATCCTTTTATTAGTTTATTGAGCATTTTGCATTCTCTCTAGGTGTAAGTATTTGTAAGTATGTAAGTATTTTGTGTGTCCCAACTCAACAATATTTTGCTAATGGGACACAGTTTTTATTGTACTCTGCTAGTGTTTTTTTTTTAATTATTATTATCTTATTTTGTACGGATGTTTGTGCAATTGTAATGCATTTTTCTAATAGAATTCTTTGAATCTTTGTAGATACAGGTTTACTACAGTATTTATTTCCGGCTGAGCAAAAAGTGGCCTACAGTATTCAAGGTAATGGACACCAGCAAGAGTTCTTATAGCTTTTTTTTATAAGACTAGAATTTCACTTAATCTAGCCCAAAACAACAGACCATATTTTATAAAAGATTTAAAGAGAGCAAATATACCTGCTAGATGTCACCATAAGACAAGAAACAAACACCCCAAAATCACTGGGCAGATAGTTCTTTCTATAAATTCCCGACATATAGTATCAGTTCATTAACACATCTGTTCCGTTTACCCAACACGATTTATGTCAAATGTGCCCCCTGACCATCAACCAAATCTAAAAGGTGATTTTGCCGAATATTTTATATAACATTTATTACGTGTAAGTCAATACTTATTGAAACCAATACCTATGGATGCTTATACTACCTATATAATACATATTGCATATAAATATAAATACTAGTGTTGGCGGCCGCTATCGCGACCCCAGGAAATAATCAGCTGTTTCAGGAACAAAGCTTGTAGAAATAGAAATCCACAGCTGAATACTCCCGGCTGCGCTATCAATACTATAATTCTTATGCTAAAATGGCCTAAAACTTTAAGCTACCTTAACTCAAATAAGGTTACTTTTCAAGAAAAACGAACGACACGTTCAGCTTCCCCGACCTCGATTACCCCTAAAAAATATCTTTTCGTAGCTTGAGATCCATTACAGCTAGAGAAACAGCCGCGGACGGACGGACACACGGAGCCACAGACAAATGTGAATTATAGTATTGATATATATATATATATATATATATATATATATATATATATGTATATATGTATATATATATTTAATTATCTAAAGATTTAATCCGTTTATTTATTTTATGCTAAAGTCAAATAACACATTTTTAAAGAATTAAACATAAAAGATAACAATTATTTTCATCCCATCTTTTAACACCTTTACTACCACATTTATAACAATTCTCGTTATTATAAATTACATAGCGCTAGCATCTACATCCATGGGCGGCTTTTTCCCCATAGACTGCCGCCACAAATTAAAATATTGTATTTATCATGGCCTACTATTTTATTATTATTATTTGACAGTTTAATCCGCCAGATTTATAAGATCAATAATGTTAAAAACTCATCTAGGTATAAATTCCATTTTAGCGTATTTCCCCTATAGGGAAGAAACTATTACCGTAAGATATGGTAAGACGTAAGCCCGAAACCATGATAACTTTTAATTTTGAGGTCCCCAGATGCCAAAAACACCATTCGTTCAAATTTATATATATACATATATGTGTATATATATATATATATATATATATATATATATATATATATATATATATATATATATATAAGTAAAAAAAAGGAAAATAACCATGAGTACCCATTTAAAAACATTTTTTTAATTATACTTGCACTAACATGTTTCGACCTAAGTCATGATCACAGTGCTAATTCATAATGGGCTAACCTAAATCTTGGTGTTACGAACAAAAAGTAAACATAAGCTCATGATAATAGACAGCTGTTTTATTTTTCCTTATTGGTGCAAGCGTTTTGAGTCTGTTCTTATATTTATAATTTTATATATATATATATATATATATATATATATATATATATATATATATATATATATATATATATATATATATATATATATATATATGTATACAGGGTGAGTCAGACCAGCCGTCCAGCATATATAACAGGAGAACGGTTTGGTCTAAAGTCATCAAGCAAAATTATTCCCCACTAAAACGCATAAAAATATTTTCATTAAAATCCACGTTCACAATGTTCCAAAACTGAAGGTCACGGTCAATTCTCAAAATATTTTTAAGTAAACATAGGGGAAACGTGTACATCATTTTAAAGGTCTTGGTAAAAGAAACATTTTGGAGGAAACAGAATTCACTTATCTTTTAAAAGAAACATTTTGGAGGAAACAGAATTCACTTATCTTTTAAAAGAAACATTTTGGAGGAAACATAATTCACTTATCTTTCTGTTTCAAAATGGCGGCCATTTTGTGTAAAATATTGACATTTACGGAATAACCTGTATTTTCTAAACCACTACTTGTATTTTTTTCCCAATTAAAATTTCTTACTCGTGATATAAGAAAATGTTAAAAATGTTTCTTTTAACAAGACCTTTAAAATTATATACAATTTTCCCTATGTTTACATAAAAAAATGTTGAGATTTGAACCCATGACCTTCAGTTTTGGAACATACTGTAAATGGTTTTAATGAAAATGTTTTTAATAGATCGCCCATTTGCATTTTAGTGGAGAATAATTTTGTTTATAACTTTAGACCAGGGGTCTCCAACCTATTTACCCTAAGGGCCAGATGATAAATCGTTGGAGGTCAAGCAGGCCAATAACATCCGGGGGGTTTGGGGGGGCATTCCATACCCCCAAGGAGTAGGGCGGTCCGGGAGTCCTCCCCAAAAACTGTAAAATTTAGGTGTTAAATGGTAGGTTTTTAAGACTATTGTAGCAGTTTTATTATCTTAGATGTTCCTTTATTTTAACTTTGTTAAATTAATTTTTTTTATCATTTTAAGTAATAATTCTTACTAACTGTACTGGACTGAACAAACTGAATACCGTTTTACTGATTTAAATGTGTTTTTCAAGGCTCAGGATGTTACACTTGTCTAAAAAAAATGGTAGTTGCTAAATCAGCAATTTTTGAAACATTTTATTTAAATCAAATCAAATATCTTTATTGCTGTAAAACAAAATATATTGATTGCATAAGCATGCGTCATTACAAACATGTCAAAATTAAACTAAACATATTTCCTATCTAAAAAATCCTTAACACTATAAAAACTATTATCCAATAAGAAT